>CM030010.1:5185000-5785000 GCA_017639485.1 Pluvialis apricaria | reverse complement strand
CACGTTTGCTGAAAAGGGTAATTACTGGTTTTAGATTAAAAATAAATAACTCCAGTAACAGAACAGTTACTCTGACAAACTGCATAAATCATGCTCATAATTCACGTATGAGTTCATGGTTTCCTTGACTTTTTTGGAAGTCAACCTTCTTTTGGATGTCATGTTTTTCATGGTCAGAAACAAAACACAATCACCCATCATTCCCAAGGATGACTGCGACAACTGAATTATCTGAAGATGGCAAGCTGAAGCTCTCTGTCATACATTTTCGTATCCGAAAAGCAGGCAAGGAAAACAATGTCGCAGAGAGAAGCAGATGGCCAGTGAGTTATCGCTCTCGGTCTGATGACTTATGTGGGCTGAACTTGTTTATTTACTCACATATTTGCAAAAAAGAAACTTTCCTTATGTTAGCGGCAGCTATATTATATATTATGTATATATTATAGACACAGTACCTCCCGCTACCTACACACAACATCAAGGGATCGAGTATATACCCTCAAATTACCATGTGTTCTCCTGCAGTGACAAAAGTCACAGGTGACCCTTCCCAGGGCCAGGGAGCTCAGTGACTGGTACGTCCAACACCGCAGCTCAAGAAAGGGTTAAAACGGGATCGCAGAGTTAGAGCTGCCCTGCTCACTGGCCCAGGTCCTCCAGGGCAGGGAATTGAGCCTGTAATTACTGGCCATACCCTTTCCACCATCCAGGAACTTCTGCCTGGTCCCTGCCCGCTGTTGATGTTAACCCTGCATGATGCAGGATGAAACCATCCTCATCTGGTTGGGAAGCAAAAAAGCACTGTTTGTGCGTCAGCGAGCCCTGTCGTATGAACCATCCTTGAAAATACAGATTCGTCTTAGATCATCTCACCCCCTCTTTAGGATTGTTCTCATTATGTTCTCTTTAATTGTTCTCATTATCTTCTGGGCACAGAAGAATAAATGCAGCCGTTCTAAGCACATAAAATCCAATTATGTATAAATACAGTGTTGGGAGAAGAATTAAAATATTTCAGCTGACAAATTAGCTGCTGAAAATCAGGAAAGGAAGGTCACTGCGTGACCATCTAACCCCTTGAAAATCACCAGAACGTATTTTCCGTCTGCAGTTCCAGTAACGCCGCTGCCAACAACCAGCCTTACGATCGTAAAGGCTATTGCCAACCACCTCCTAGCCCGTGTTTTCGGGACAAGGAGCTTTTACGTTATTTTCCCACAAGCAAAAGTTTCACTGTGTTCTTGTACTGCAACTAAAGGGAGTAAAGGATTAAAAGTAGTCAGTGTAATTTTACGTAGTGGCAAGAGCGCAAGGCATTTTTCGGTAGGTTCTTTGAATTACCAGGATGTGACCATGATGCAGGGCGTGCTTATCGGTGCCCTCACAGCCTGGTATGCGCTGAAAAGATCCCCGCAGGATGGCTGCATGGATCAGCCGGTTCCGGATCAGATCCTCTTCACATCCATAGGTATATTACCACGGGGATGGACAGGGGAGTGTCTCTGAATTAACTACTGTGCTCCCAACAACTCCTCTGCCAACAACTACCCCTGGAGTCCCAAGGACTTCAGTGGGACCGTGGGTCCAACAGATCCCCCAGCAGCAGTCCGGAGACTGAAGCCCGAAAGACGGAAGGAGGTACGGCGGGGGAACGCTCACATCTGGCCCATCCACATCTGGTGCCAGGCAGCCCGGCGCCGCACCTAGCGCAGCATCTGAGCCTTCATGCCAGTGTAGAGAAGTCTTCTCCCATCCCTCCACCCACTCCGTGGTGTGGGAAGTGTTACACAGACAGACTCATGAACACCATCTGCTTAACTGTAGCGTTTGACTCCTCCCCTCTGGCGTATAATAGTCTGAGATGGTCTAAGTGCACTAATACAATCCTACCTTTTCCATGTCTAGATGTAGTGAAGAAAAAAACAAAGTCGAAATGTGCTTTTCATCTCCCACAACATTGCTCTTAGTTTTCTAACTGTGTGTGTGGTCTATTAATTAGAGAATACATTACTTACAGCATTTCTATAGCTTGGAATACAAGTAACTGAAATAGCCTCCCAGCGCTCTGGGATAGAAGACAGCTAGTTAGACAGAGGCATACAATCTAGTAGTCTCCGTTTTTAAAAGTGATTTCACTTGCCTCATCTTTCATAGTAAAGAGGCTGATGTTTTTAAATTTATTTTTCACAGAAGTCCCGAGTCCCACAGCTGCAAATGTGGCCACTTGGCTCTTACTGGGCTTCAGCATCCCAGAAAAAAACCAAGGAGAAAATCAGTTCCCAGCAGGCTCCAGCTGAGAGTCGGAAAGGGGAACACCCCAGTGCAGGGAGCAGAGTTAGGAACAGTGCTCGCATCTCCTAGTGCTGACCCTGCATCCTAACGAGACCAAAAAGATGGGGAAAAACTTTTTAGCAGGGCCTGTTGCGATAGGACAAGGGGTGACGGTTTTAAACTAAAAGAGGGAAGATTTAGACTAGGTATAAGGAAGAAATGTTTTACGCTGAGGGCCGTGAGGCACTGGCCCAGGTTGCCCAGAGAGGCGGTGGCTGCCCCATCCCTGGAAACATTCCAGGTCGGGTTGGACGGGGCTCTGAGCAACCTGATCTAGGTGGAGATGTCCCTGCTCATGGCAGGGGGGTTGGACTGGATGGTCTTTAAAAGGTCCCTGCCGACCCAAACTATTCTGATTGTATGAAAAGATGTTCCTCGTGCATGTATTATCTGTGGGCTTTTCCTAAACTGACAGGCACAGACAGAAGGACAGGGCAGCCTTTGAGAGACATAGATACAAACGATCCCAATCTTTCATTCCTCTTTAATGCTGAACTATCTGTACAATGCCCCCTGAAAAAAATAATTACAAGGATTTTATTTTTTTTTGCTCAGCCTTATGATAAAAGAGTTTTGTTTGACGTGGGGAAGAACGGCACAGGAAAAAAGGAATGTACTTTTAATGTAGCAGTGATTTAAGGCAGGAAGAAGAACAGAGACTGCTCACAGGGCTCGTTATCACACCAAAACCTTTCACCTGTAAGAGGAAACCCCACCAGCCCCAGGCTCATGCTGCGATCAGCTTATGTCTGAAAACTCCTTCTGCCCCACCTCAGCCCAGTTCCCAGCGGGCATCCCTGCGTGCTCGACACCATCCCATCAGTCCCACCACCGGCACATGCCGCCCAGAGCCAGAAAGAAGGGGAAAGCAGGATTTGAAATAGCGATGCTTATCTGAAACCGCATACGCAAATAAGCAGAAGGGCCAGCCCCAAGCAAGGGGGGCGTTCCTGGTTCGCCTAAGACACAACAGTTGCCGAACTAAGAAAGATTTGAAACTGTTAAATGAAACGCAAAAGGATGCCACAGTTCGACACTTACTGGGTATTTGCATGGGGACAGGACTGGCTTGTTCGGGGTGATGAAAGCAATGTAGATCAAACTTGGGAGCGTGCACTTCTTCTGAGCGCTCTCCCACGCCCGGGCAGGCCGGCCGGCCGCAGCAAAACCCAGCCGAGGGAAAAGCTGCTCCTCCAGAGGCTGGCAAATCTACGGCACGCACCCCTCGCCGGGAGCCACTGCCCGCACGCCCCGGGCATCCACGGCATCTTGGTACCCAGGAGGATTACACTGCCGCTAAATAAAAGACTCCTTTCAAAGAGGTGGAGCCGTGCCTGTGATGCCGGTGATGCTTTGCTGGATGGAGATGCAGGGAGTGCGGGATGCGCAGCCGTAATTCCCTGCCAGGACCGGCTGCCTTTCTGCTAGAAGGCACAACTGGACTTACTACCGAGGCCACAGGACTCCTGCAACGAAGGCACGTTAATTTAGTCCAGAATTTCTGGTCGTTTGAATAGCAGATAGCATTCGTATGCTCAAACACCTTGACTCTCGGGATAAGACATTAAAGAAAGCAACTATTCAACTTACTGTTCTAACATCCCGCAAGCTGGAGATCTGTTAGTGGAATCGACAGAGTATGGGAGGCCAGGGGGAGGAAATATTAACATCGCAATTATTCAGTTTGTACCATTTTAGGAAACTATTCAACAAAAAAAAAAATATGAGGAGATAGCATTTGAAAACATTTAGAGACACACATTCTTAAGTGAGGCTTGAAAGCCATCTGAATAAATACAGCAGAAATCTTCCACGGCTGTGGGTTTATAACTATATTTATATCCTGATAGCCAAGCAATGAATGCAGTTTGTCAGGCACCTGAAACTGCTTTACATTTATGATTCATTTGCACAAGAACTGCTTTCAACAGCTTCTTTTTTTTTTTTAATTGGCATTGTAAGGCCACTAAAATAGAAGAAAGCCCCCAGCAATCCCCAAAACACATCCAGCCCAATATTCAGCCTCCTAAAGAGGCCAGCAGTGCACAGCCAGGGAAGAATAAGGCGGCATTCTCTCTCCCTAATACCCTCTGTGTCTCCCCCGTCATTTTCAGCTCCAGGGATTTGCTGCGCCTGCTGTGATTCCTCTCTGGAGTAGTCTCCGGGACACCTCTCTGCCAAAAGTTTGCCCAGTCTCCCCGTCAGCCTACCTAAACTTCTTGCACCCGCAGCACCATCCAGCCAAAGGTCCTGCAGGTTACTCCCCCTGGCAGGAAGAATCACCTCCTCTTTCTTCTTAACCCAGCTCCCTTCACTTTTATGTGCCCCCAAAATTATTTTGGCCATGTCAAACAGTACCTGGATGAGCGACAACTTTAAAGTGTATCACACGATGGCTAGAAGCTGAAGCATCAAGTCAGTGCACCTTACGATTATGTCGTCTTTATATACTAGCACAGATTTATACAACATTCTTGACCTTGCCTGATTTGATGGGATAGTGGCTACTGGGCGCTTCCAAGAGTTTTATTTTTTGTGGATAGCATCGCTCTCAATGTAGAAAGAATTCAGCAGTGGCATTGTTGAATACTGGGATTTATAACCAAGGTTGCATACACAAACATGCATGACAAGGGCTGACCACAATATACTCATTCCTCAGAGAAGAAACAGTTCACCTCCTCATCTCTTACCGTAAAGAATGTTTTCATCCCCCATGTGTTGCATTTAAATAGAAGGAACTCTTGCCTTATTTTAATTTATTTTTCAACCAGGCAATTTGAATGTGCTCAAGAGATGGTAGTGATATAAACTACTTTTTAGTGTAGGGTTATGAAACTTGTAATGAACAATCCCACACACTTTTTATACCAGACAGCTTCCAGAAAAGTTATTTTAGATTATTTTTCTGTTTGAAAAGTGGTTACGGCGTTGTGCAAAATATCCTGCCTGTAGAAATCATCAAAATCCTTCAGCCTCCAGACTTGCAGAGGTTGCTCCAGGTTGGCAAATTCTTCAAACTCTAACCCAGTTCACCCACGTCGTCATTGCAGGATGAGGGATCTGTCTAGGTCTTCCCCAGTTTCATCCCACTTGTGCCTGGAGACTTATGAGAAGTCATAGTGACAGGGATGACTGCAGGTTAACTAAGAAAATTAGTATAAAATATGATTTTTTTTTCCCCAAAACATGTAAAACTGCTGACAGACCGCCCTTGGATGGGCCAAACTCTAGATTTTATGCAGACAGAATGGAAAGAATCTGACAAAGGCACACGAAAAAGTACTAGGCGGTAACTGAGACACACAAGAAGTATTCTTAAGGCAGCTCTCTAGGTGATGAAGAAAAAAAAATGCAGAATTTTGCTGTACTTTCAGAGCTAAGCACCACGCAGTGCCCTCTGCTGCACACAGAGGTAATAGGCAAAGCCCCACTGAACAATGACATCATTTGATATTAAACAACACGGCATCTTGTCTGTATGACAAATATTTATTGCCTTAATTACGCTTGTTTTCTAAAAATACTAATAAATTATGCAAACATCTTCAGTACCAGCTTAGAGCAGATGTTTTTGTACGCTCGCTCTTCCCATCTCGTATCCTGCGTTCCGTCTGCGAGCAAGCTGTCAACCCGCCACCCACATCTACATGGAAGGCAGAGGGGGGAGAAATTCAGGCTGAGAGTGAGCCGAGAGGCTGGGTGCCTGGGTGGGGGGAGCCTACAGCACCCTCAGCGTGAGATTTAATCACCACACACCCATGGCGGCTATACAGCTCAGTGGGACACGGTCTACACGCTGCCCTCCCCGCGCCTCCGAAACTCAAGCGAGCTGGAAGTGCCCATCACTGCCTGCTCTACGCTAAAAGAAACAACGCAAAGACAAACAAACATAAGGGAAGGTCAAACCTCTGATGCAATTTTCAATTTCCAAATAAATGTGCATTAACAGTCTATAAAAGGTCCTCCGCGCGCAACATGAAAGAGGTAGACGCAGACTGGAGGAACCGCGAGCCTGGAGAGGATTTATTGATTGTCAGACAGAACCGAGGAGGTCTCCTAATGTGGAATACAAATATTTAATCTGATTCTGAAATCTTATCTGCTGCCTTTAAGAAGATTAACAGAAATTCTCTTGCAGCAGACTGTGAATTCTGATCCATTTGATGAACTAGGAATATTTTCCAGAAGCAAAGCTTGTGCATTTTAACTAGTTTATTAGCATTCTACTCAAAAATCAAATTCGACAAAGTTGGTCAAAATTAAAACCTGTTCAAGGAAGTTAGGTCGTTAAAAGAAATGTTATTTGCATGCATACATGTTGCATGAAACAGGCATGTCACATGCATGGACAGACATGAAAACGTAAGGTATCTTAATTTTACATGAGACATGAAACATTCAAGGTCTCCACATGGTTCTTGAACAAAAAACTAGCATGAAGATGTTATGGTAGAAAAGTTCTGCCTAAAAAAAAGTTTTCCCAAACTGATAATCTCTGCTCTAGCCTGGAATGGAAGGAGATATTCTGGAAATGAGGGAAGAATTCACACGTACATCCTTTTTTTCTCTTATACAGGCAGACAGCTAATATCATGGCTGTGCTTGGCTCTGCCCCGTGAATCTCTGTAACTGGCCAAGTTTCAGGCTTCTCCTTCATTTTCCCTTTCAATAAAGTGGCAAGGAGAGGGAAGTACAGCCAGCCGGCTTGCTGCAGCCGGTTTCCCTCCCCAGGAGGAAGGCGAGGGAGCCCTCCGTCCTTCCCATTGCTTTCATTTCTGCCCATAAGCTAAGCGGGCAACGTGCCAGGTAGCCCTGCCCTAAGTTTTCCATATGTTTTCTTTTTCCTAGAAATCCGTGGGCTCCAGCAGGGTCTATCTGAAGGAAGAAGAGCGTGGTAGGCACTACAGTGGAGGAGGAGGAAGACCTCTGCCATCTCTGCCTCCTCCTACGAGTCCCCGCTGACGATCCCAAGGGAGGTGAGCTGCTTGGGGCTCTGCTCCATGGTCACGAGCTGCCCCAGCCGGCTCATCCCGCAGCCCCGCTGAACACGCGGCATCTCTGCTGGGCTACGGGAATAACGCGACGGTGATGCCAGATACCCATTTAAAGCAGGGCTGAGAAGCATCACACGTCAGGCAACCCTCGAGCATTTGGCAGGTCTGCTTTAGATCTGTGTTGGCTGGTTGAATTCAGCCTGTTCCTGTTTAAAACGAGCTAACCTGCATTTCATCACTAAGTAGGGCTTCAGCTGGGAGCGGTCAGCGCGACGAAACCAACCCAGCAGCACATACACCGACTCTCCTGCTTTTTTTCTCAATAGCCAATTCGTAACGAAGCTACCAGGCATCAGCTGAACATTATCTCCGCGCTATTAGCCCCAGGGCTTTTACCTGAGATGTGAAAAGAAGGCAAATAACCTTGCATTTATCATGAGCAAAGAGTATGGGCGCAGTCGCAGCACCTCGCATAACTCAGGCTGAGCCCTTTAATCTAGACAAGACCTTGATCCAAGGGCAACCCAAATCAGTCCTCAAGTACGGCGCTGCGTGGGCTTCTGCTTGCTACCCGAGAAGATAACGTAATGCACCACTTGTACGTGCGAACGCCTGCGTCCTTCCTGGAGTCAACGAAAAATTGTAATTCTATTTTCATAATGAAAAAGTCCAAAGGACGTTGCTCTTTTAAAGCTCTACGTTAATTCTTTGCATTATCTTGAGCAGAAATACCTCTCTCGCACAGAACGGTACAGGGTCCCGTTGCCTCCTGAGCCCACAGGAACCCCACGCACCAGAACCATCCTCTTCAGCAGGGCACGACGAGTGCTTCACAACCATTATTTTTGCACATAATAACCGCAGTCATGAAACGAACCTCCCCTACAGCAAAAAGAAAGTGTTTAACAAGGATCTCTGCATAATTTCAGGTAAAGCATGTTAGTTTCCAGCTCCCCCCATATCTTCTTCCAAAGATACCCACTTGGTGAGATGTATGAACACTGGAGGCGAGGCAATAACACCACGAGTGCATTGCCATAGGACACCCTTCCCAGTGTCAGAGCCCAGATTCAAGTGGCCCTCACTGTATTTTCCCCCGTACACCTACTGTGTAGCTAGTACGAAGCAGAAATCCTGGGGAAACAAACACAGTATGCAGTCATACATATTCTCTCCTGCTCCCAGCTGTAAAATGACAAGAGCAACACATCCTTCCCTCAAAGGGCTTCTGTGATGACAGAAACAGAAAAATGTCATATATGTTCTGCTACAGAGATAGCAAGGCCCATACACATACCCCGCAAGAGTCTTTGTCCATCATAACCCAGATGCAGGAGAACATCAACACTCAAGGTTGTACCAGAAATTATAAATCTGGCATTTCTTAAGCTGCGAGCGCTTTCCTTCAGAGCTTTTAATTTTAGATTTTAGCACATGAATTCCTAAGGCGCCTTACGGAAAATGGAAAGGCTGCTAATTGCATGCATATGCACGCCCTACACTATACGTGTACAACTCTATATATCTGCTTTCTTACGTTGTGGAAAGCCGTTATTCCACAACACGCTGCCCTGATGAGCCTCATTACCGAAGGCTAATCTCATGTTGCCTCTACCACCGCTGCCCCCAAGAGTACTTTGTGCCAAGTCTACAGACTTTAAAAGTTATTCTTTCTTCTTTTTTTCCACCTGAAGCTAAAACACTATTTTTCTGTGCAATATACTCCGTAATATATGTGCAGAGTACTTGTTGGCACCAGCAACCACTACGTGACACTTATGAAAAAGTTTAACTATACCAAAAAAAATCTTCAGATTAGACAGGTTACGTCAGACGTTGCCTGTTGAACTTGATCCTGAACTTCGGCACACATGTTCTCCTCTTGAGCAACATGAGACGATAGGGAAAGGCTGTGGTTACTCCGGGAGGAAGCAGGAACAAGAGTGAGCTGCCTCCCCAGCACTAAATGCTGGCCTGGAGGGTGCTCTTGGGCAAATCCCAGCTGGAAGATGAGAGACTCCTTTTATCATCACCTGGTGCCCTTCAGCAAGGTACTCGGGATATACGCTGGGTGCTGGGAAGCTCTTCTTCGTCTCACAATTTCCTAGGCAATCCCAGAGCCCTTCTGGCTGCTGCTGCTGCTGCTGCTTTGAAGGCTGTGCGGTCAGACAGACTGCATATTTTCTGGCACGTCTAAAGTTTTCTCAAGGGATGTAGGACATGGTAAGAAAATTTTTGCTTTCTAGCTCTCTCTCTTGGTAAGAACAGAACTTCCCGAGTTAAAGAAAAGATGCTGCCCTAAGCAAAAGGCAATATATATACTGCTGCAAACAAAACCAGTTTGAGAGTTCCTCTCCCCAGCCTCCTGCTTCCCCTAAAAAAAGGGAAAAAAAAAATTGTTCATAACGCAGTGCATTTGGTGGCCTAAATATGGGTGCTACCAGATTCCCCACTGACGCAAAGAGGTCAGAATTTGAGAAGGTGAAAAAAATGACTTAAGCTTCCATAAGAAAAATCGACCTGGAACAATTAACCTGAGAACATCACCAGGGCGATGTCCCAGAAAGCTCATTTCCAAGACAAGTTTCTCTTGGGAAAAGTTTAGCAGTTCAGGAGAGCCGGGAGTAAGTTCTCACTTTTACACCTGACACAAGGAATTCGTTTGGACAGGCAATGCTCTCAGAACCCATCTGAAAAAACAACTGCTTTTTGCTACCATGTTCTTACATCATTTCCTAGCATCTTTATACAGATGCTAGGAGTAACGCACCACCGCATCCAGTATTATTGGCATCTGCCTCTAGTAGAGAGAAAGGAAAACTTCGTTACGCGCTTGCAAAACCATTGAGCTCCTTTGAGAAACACCCTTGTCTCCTAGGATGCCGCCTGCTTCTCACACTGACACCTAATTACCATGCACCACTCCTGATCATCTTTACGGGGTTTTGATACACTTCAAAATGCCTTCTTCAACCATAATCGGTGTTTTTAACACTTTTTTTTCTTAAATGTGAGAAGTAAAACACCATACTGTGTTCTGTCCTTCAATAAAATTGCCTACAGCTACTTTTGACCTACGAGTGCTTGTTCTCCCTCCCAATTTTCTCTGCAAAGCCCCCCACACAAGACAAACTTAGATTACTTGATTATTTCTTTTTTTCATTAGCTGTCTGCTGGACCTGTATTAGTGCAGATAAACACATGAAAAAGTTACAAACCAAAGACAGAGAGGCATATAAATGGGCTTTCACTAACCTTTTGCCAGGGTGGAGAAGCTGAAATGGCCCGTGAAGGTCAAGCCAAAGGGGACCAAACCAGGCAGCAAATTTGCTCCCGTCGGCTGGTGAGCAAAGTGAGCGAGCAGGGCGAGCTGGTGGCCGGGAGGGGAGGAGGAGCGTACGCGGGCAGATGAGTGAGGAGCTACTAAATTAGAGAATAAGCAGCTAGGAATTGCAAATAACTCTACGCCACCTGGGAAGTGGAGAGGAAGAGTTATTTTCTGCCAAACTGTCAAACACCTGCATTTTTCACTCTGCAAAGGTCTCTGTCCCCCTTCCTTGGCCAGCCTTCCCTGTGTGCCAGCAGAAGGCTTCTCTGCAGCACCTGCAGACCACGGCTTTTCCCTGGGAACACCAGCTCCGGTAGCAGGGAAGCGCAGGGAGCTGGCATGTGTGCACACACCTGGGAAAGAGCGCTCGAGAGCCACAATCATAGACTCATAGAACGGTTTGGGTTGGAAGGGACCTTAAAGATCACCCAGTTCCAACCCCCCTGCCCTGGGCAGGGACACCTCCCACCAGCCCAGGTTGCTCAAAGCCCCATCCAACCCGGCCTTGGACACCTCCAGGGATGGGGCAGCCACAGCTGCTCTGGGCAACCTGGGCCAGGGGCTCACCACAGTGTCTCACAGTAAAGAATTTCTTCCTGATATCTAATCTAAATCTCCCCTCTTTCAGTTTAAAACTGTTACCCCTCGTCCTATTGCTCCCCTCCCTGATCAAGAGTCCCTCCCCAGCTTTCCTGTAGGCCCTGTTTAAGTACTGGAAGGGACTATAAGGTCTACCCGGACACTTCTCCAGGCTGAACAACCCCAACTCTCTCAGCCTGTCCTCACAGCAGAGGTGCTCCAGCGCTCTGAGCATCTTCGTGGCCCTCCTATGGACCCATAGTTGGAGGCCCCAGAGCTGGAGGCAGCACTACAGGTGGGGTCTCACAAGAATTGCACCTGGGCACCACTCGCTGCTGCAGACCCCCCTCTGCAGGGAGTGCCCTCTGCACCAGCTTCAAGCCTTTTTATGGTGAAGGTAGTTGCAACGTTGCCAAAATGCTGAGATTGCCGAAGCTGCTTTGATGGCCTAAGAAGGTATCCAAAAGCCTGAAGCAACAGAGACATGATTAGTCTCCATAATAAAATTTCCAAATACTTCTCTGGTGAGGAAAAGTCAATGAACAAAAAACAAACCACAACCTCTGACCTACACCTTTGCTACCCAATTAGAGGTATGTTAGAACATACCTCTGATGACTGTAACACCCTAAAACTTATAATTATGAAGCCGAATGCATTTTCATTGTGGATGGATGGTTGTGGGCGAAGTAACTTTTAAAAGCAAAATGACTAAAGACCTTTCGCAACCAGAGTCTCAGATGTCATTTGAAAAGCCAAGAGGATTCAGATTCAAACCCAAGCAGATTCAAACCTGATCAAGATTGTGCTGAAGCCAAAACAGCAAAGACCTTAATTTTCCAGTCAATCCTCACATAGGAGAAGAGATTGTGGGGTTTGCCAGTGGGGACGAAAACGCCTCATAGTTCTCAAAAATTTCTAGTTTAATATAATCAAAATCTTATGAGAATAATCAGCCATTATTTACAGCATTTTTGACCAAAATCTCGCAGGATGTGCTCACAAGATTTCAATGTCACTGAAGCAGATTAATCACGCTCTAACCCTCAGCCCACATGAAAATAATACCTCCTCATACCATCTCTGAGTAAAATTAATAGCCTTTAGAGCACCCCATCCTATTCTGACTGCTCTTTTTGTTCACATTTCCACTCATAGAAGTAATACTTAATCCTCTTTTTCCAGCAGACTGTTACTGGCTGGTTTTCTGTAATTGTAATTTACCTCAAAATGCATTACAAGGGAACAGGTCACAGCATCACCACGCCTCTCCTCCTTCTCCAGCAGCGTCCTCTGCCCCGCACCGCACACGAAACCTTGCTCAGAGCTTAGCATTAAGCTTTCACCTTAGTGACTGCCCTACAGCTCTGGGAGTCCTCGCTGCCTTGCCCAGGTTCAGCAAATAATTATGCCTTTAGTGCTCCTGCTGTAGCTGATCCTGAGACTCGAGTTCTTCTTTCCTAGCAGAAACGCAAATACACGTTAAAGTAAAATGCATCTTTTCCATTACAATTTCTAGTTGTGCAATCTTCTACCGGTTGTTTCCACGTATTTCTGTTTCCTGGGCTCTTTGTAGCTGACATTTCTCTTTAGACCCCTATAGTTCTATAGCACGGGAACACCAGATTTATTTCTACGCCCCTCTCAGACCACTTTTTGATGGCAGAAATGTTACACACGGTCTGGCACACCTTCAGTCTGCAGCACATCTATTCTCTGGATATTAAGGGGGACTTTGCTTTCCAGTCCAGCCAAACCATCACATTTAAACAAGTAAAGGGAAAGGGGGGGAAAAAAAAAAGAAAAGAAAAAAGAGGAATAGTTCTATAACATAATTGCACACTTATAAATAGCATGTTTTCCATGTGTGTCAGATATCAAATAGCTTAATGACAACTGATAACTGGCTGATTTCTGCAATCTGCCATCAGCTGCTATTTTCAAGAGAACACGAGCTATTCCTAATACCGCAGTACAACTCCACTTAGTTGTGTAGGAAGCGTACATTTTTCAACCAGATGGCAGGTATATACTATTTTAACCAAAAATCCTGTTTTAAGAACAGCGGCCGATATAATGACAGTGCTTGACAAGCCAAGAGGCAGACAAAAGTAGATAACTACATAATACCGTTTAGTATTGCCCTTTAAAAAAATAACATACTTATGAACGGCAACAGATGGGCAAGGCAATCAGGCTGCACGACCTCGTTTACTGGGGGGAAAAAAAAAAATTGTTTTGTTTTTAATTAAACTTCAGCCTTTATTTCCAAAATATACTTTGTAAAACTTAGATGTGATTCTTCTCATGCAAGTATCAAGCCAAAAATCCTCTGCTCCCTGAGTCAAGCAGGGACAAGAGCAGTTCGGCTGCATTACAGTGTGATTAATCCACACAACTGCATTAACACCCAACAGGGGGAAAAAGCCACCTCTAGAATACAGGGTTTGATATGATACAAATAACCTGTTGTTAAAGACTGCTGTCATTAGAGCAATGTCTACCAATTAGCAAATAAATTATTTACACCGGCATTTCTACTGCAGCAGAAGACATTATCCTGTTTGTTTCACTGCCATCTCTTAAATAGCAACAGCAAACAGTAGCTGTGAAATCCAGTTTGCATCTCACAGGAGCAAAATAACTCCGTGTTTTTAATGGGCAGGAATTCAGAATTGCCTTAGCCTGGACACATTTTCTCTTCGTTCCCCGCCCCAGTAACAACCATCAGCCCCTTTTCAGATCTGACCCATTGCAGCCTCATATTTCTGCCCCTACCGCGGGACACGGTTTGCCCCTCCGTACTTACATTACGCCTGGGGTCCTCTCTTCAAATACAAGTGGAGAATCAAGAGGAGAAGTAGACCCTGGGCGACCGAGCAGCACAACTGAAGCACCCCAGGTGATCACCGTGGCTTCGCCTCTCTTCTGTGTCAGAGACTTCCCTCGTATTCAAAGCTAATTCGAGTGAAGCTCCGATGTCCTACCAGTCCAACACACTCAGCCTTTGGATCCTCTAAAGCCCTACCAAAGCCTTTAAGAGTAGCTGCCTGTATATTTACTTTTGCCTTTTTTTTGGATGCATGCCTATGCGAGAAGGAAGCAAACTCTCTTTATATTTCACACCCATTCACGCTGCATTTTTTTCAGGGTGTTGCTAAAAGAAAAAAAAAAAATTAAAAAAAAAAAATCCCAAGCTAGTTCAGCTCCAAATGGCCAACCACACAACCATTTATTTTCCTCTGGTTATACTGACTGGGTTATTTTCCCACACGCTCCTGATGTGGTGAATGACTTGTCTGAGCAAGCAAGATAATGCTTTAGGCGGCAGATTAGAAAATGCAAATGTGCAGGGAGTCCAATAGGCACCTCCTGGGCTGCGTCCTGCCCGGCCAGGCTTGGCTTTCCATCCCCAGCTGAGGCTTCGGGAGGTGCCCACCTCTCTGAAGGCTTACGCCGGGGATCTCGGGCACTGAGTGAGGTGCTACAACATCCCCAACCCTGTGTCTGAGGGCAAATGGTAAGAATTTCTGCCAAGGGGTCAGCCCTGCTATTAATTGTGGTGACAGCTACCACGTCACCAACCCAGGGCAGACTATTTCAGCCAGGACAGAGGTTACCGGGGAGAAAGGAGGACAGCCTGGGAGCACCAGGGTCCCTACTCCACCACTTAGACAGCAAAAAGGTCGGGGAAATCCAGGGATGGAAAGGGTTGGACTGGTTCTCACCCCCCTGATCGACAGGATGGCCTTGCTTACCCCACACCTACCCCCAGAAGAGGACAAAGCAGGTCCTCATCCCTTCCACCCCCTTCCTCATGGCAGGGAGTGCCATCTAGGAGAAGCATCCCAGGCTCATGGGGTCATCACTTACACTGCCTCCTAAACAAAAAGAGTCTCAGGAACACCTACAGAGCAAGGGAATGATGGCACCTATTTACCTCTGACCACCTCTGACTGCTCTAATGCCAGGTGGTAACGAACAGAAAATTACCAAGAGTGTCCTGGAACAGGTTTCCAGGCAGGGCTGTGCCGTCCACGTCCCTGGAGGCTCTCAAAGACCTGACTGGATCGAGCCCTGAGCAACCTGGTCTGATGTCACAGCTGGCTCTGGCCTGAGCAGGAGGTTGGACGAGAGATCTCCTGAGGTCCCTTCCCACCTGATTTCTCCTGGGATCCTCTTCTGTTTGACCTTCTCATTCATTTCTGGCTTCCTTCTCCCAGGTCATCTGGTGTTTTACCACTTCAAACTAATACGCTGCTGACCGTTTACTATCCAGGCCAGCAAGTCCTCACAAGCCCAGCACCCTCACGAGGAATTCATTACAAAGGCCCAGCCAGGTACCCTCCTCCAGCCAGGAAGGTCTCCAGACTAAGGTTCTCCTAATGGCTCCCACTGAAGAGGTCCTAACATATACAGGGTTGGGAGTCAAGAAGTGTAGGGATAAACAATGTCTCAGAAGGATTTTCCAGATTTCTCTGAAAGCTTTTACTTGTACTACTTTCTCTGTAAGCTTTTACTGCTCAGTTTACTTTTTTTTTTTTTTGCATTGAAAGAAAATCTGTATGGATCTAGCAAGAATAAAGACATCACTTTTTTAGGATTTAGAATAACTGAAAATTTGTGTCACGTTAAAATCTTAACTGGAATCGGGAGTGAATTTTTTGCAAGTTGCAATAATGAAACAATGCGGAGAAGGAGCACCCTGACACCTCTTTTCATAGGCTCTTCACTCGAAATTGCAATTACAGTGATCTAGGTATGAAGACAATTCTGACATTAAAAAAAAATAAACCAAGAAGAAGTTGTTGTAATAGAAGAAAATGCTGTTTTCAGTTTGTGGGGAGATCCTGAATCACAGGTATGCCTGAACCACGGGTTACAGCCCAGTGGCTGGCAGATGGGTCTGTCACCTGCACCGCACAGTCCTCCCCAGCATCCTCAGTGTGGCCAAGACGCCCGGGGCCGCATCCCATCACTCAGCAGCACAGAGTGGCATGCTGTCTTCTCCCGGGCAGGAGCATGGATAGGAGATGGCGATGGCGATGTAGGAACAGAAGCTAGTCCTGCTGCAAAGACATCCCAAGAGTCGCAGCATCTCACAAGGCCAAGTCAGTCTGGCTTCCTTCCACCTGACTCATGCCCACGTACCAAGGCAGCCGGCGCATGGCTGTGCAGGGAGGGAAGCCACGTTTCTCCCCGAAGGGAAAGCTTGATTCATGCTAAGAGCGATACCAGTCGGGCTCTCAGGAGAGGTATCTGCCCGTTCTCGCTGACACCAAGGTTATTTAGTTCCCTCCCGGTGCCCAACCCACTTCGGGCACATCACACCTGAGCAGCAGCGATCCCACGAGGGGTAGAGGGATTTATGGACAGAGTGATGTACCTCAGATGTTCAGAGTCCCCAAATCCCATTGAAAGTTTCACAGCAGGAGAGGAAAGGGAAAAAGAGAAGGAGAAAGAATACATTTTAAGAAATAAAATAAAAGAGAAGTGTCCACAGAAACCTGAAACGCAGACAGACAGTACCCCTGTTATCATTGCTGCAGCTCATTTAAAGACAGTACTTTTCCACACCGCAGTCACATTTCCAGTTCCTTCACAGACCTACCTGGAGGGACCGAATAATTTGCATCTATCTTTTCCCAACATTCCACATATTATTTGCATTTATCGTGAAAGGGTGGAGAATAATAGTGCTTAGTGCAAGAAATAAATACATTTAAAAAACAAATCAGTCAGCGCTGCCAGTCAGACAGATGCAAAAGTTGACAAAATACAGCCTTTCATTATTTTTTCATTCCAACCAATGCACAAAATACATGAAATATAAAAGAGTGCCTCACATAGATTTTTTCCAGCTGAATGGAGCTTTGACAGTCAAGAACACTGCATTTTTCACATAATAAAATGTGATTTTCCATCAATTGTACCAGTAATGAAAATGTAGCACAGAGCACAATCCCTTGAAAGCCAAGAAGTCGAAGCCAAGGGTGAGGCTGGAAGTTGCAAAACAGGGAGCCTCAAGGGAAGAGAAGCGGGGGGATAGAGGAGAACTGGTCCCCCGCCATTCATTTACTTTTCTACCAACCCAAAAAGTGTTCCCCCTCCTCCCGTTCCTGGTGTTCAAGGGGCTGGGGGGCGGGGGGGGGGGGGGCAGCCAGAGCAAAACCATCCATCTGGTTCCCATCACAGGAAAGACTGCCTAGGCTAGCTCCTGCCAAAGCCTGTCATTAGCAATCAGCATGAGAGAGCATGAGAAAACACAGCCCAGCTAAGACAACAAACCTAATACTTTTAATACGCTAATCATAACAACAGTACTCAATTTTGCTCTTTATAAAAATATCACGGGAGTCAGATGGGTCATCCTGGTAGCCTCATATTATCAGAGAAATTAATGTAACAGGCAACGCAAATGTTATTTTCTTCTGCCACAGTCTATCCATCAGCACCTATTAGAAGCATCTACAGGAGTGAAATATGGCAAGGAAGGGTAATTTCGTTAAGCGGGTGCAAAACCTTGCTACCCATTAATAGACTTCGTCTCCTTTTAGCTACAGCGCAATAGGCATAGCATTTAAATCCTGATGCAGCTGTCATATCCAAGATCAAGTATTTTATGAACGCTTGGAGAGATGACCATCAAACTGCCGATGTTCTCTTGCCCAAGAAGTTCAGCACAACCCTTCCCAGCTCCCCTGGCCTTGCCAGCCAGGTAAACCAATGCCAGCGTTTCCAAAATGTCCACAAAAACCCTGCCCTTTTTGCATATCACAGAATCACAGAATAGTTTGGGTTGGAAGAAACCTTTAAAGGCCATCCAGTCCAACCTCCCTGCAATGAGCAGGGACATCTTCCACTAGATCACGTTGCTCAGAGCCCCGTCTAACCTGACCTGGAATGTTTCCAGGGATGGGGCATCCACCACCTCTCTATCATCCTTTAAGATCTATTTTATCACTCTTTCATTTCAGGTGGCCAGGGGAAAAAAAAAAACCAACAAAACCCAAGCCCACATCCAAGTAGTCTCTAGCAATACCTCCCAGGGCTGCTGCCACGGGGAGTGAAGACCTGCAGGGGGTATGAGGACTTTGTACTGCTGGACGCTGCAGGCAGATGAAAGCAGCGCTGCCAGCTGGACTTTTCAGCCACAACTTTTCCCCCCCTGCAGGAATATAATCACACACACCCCTAATTACTGAATAAGAGTGTCTGTTAATTACCTATCTGAAGTAATTAAATCTGACTGGGGTCAAAAGTGATCTGCCAGTAGGGGACAGAGAGAGGCGGCAAGCTCTAATCCTTTGCTGTTCTCCAAACCAGACCCCACAGGAGCTCGTTCTCCTCCCCGCAGGCAACGCGGACTCCTTGTTCAGAGTGGTTGTCCGGCTCTCTACGAGCCGCAATTTTTCCCCATCACTTTGACAAGAGCCACCTCTGCTCCACTGCCTCAATCCCGCCGTCCTGGAAGAGCACATCGGAGCAGGTGAACACTTCGGGATCTCCAGGAGAGCAACTCTGCGTCACAATGCCTCCCTTGAGCTCCTTGCACCAGAGTAACAGCAACATCACAACCGTCGCTTGCACAGCAGCAATAAAAGCTGCTGAGTTTCATTTTGAAGACCTCCCCTCCTTCCAGTCCCCTGTTCCAGGGGCACAGGACAGAGATGGGAAATGGGGAAGAAACCTCCTTCGGGAAGAATTACCATGTCTCTGCCCAAGGATGACATGGCTCCAGCTCCCTCAGGACTGTCCCCATGCACATCACTGTCACCTGGCTTGCTTCTCTCAAGCTTCCTCCTTTTGTTAGGCTGTTCCCACGCAGATCTAATAATATCCTGAACAGATGAGTGAATACGAATAACAGCTCTTTCTTCCTCCTTTCAGGAAACTATTTCCCCATTTGTTTCTCTCATCTCCCTGCTGCGGTATTTAACTCCAAACTTTAATGACCCATTTAAGAAGGGGAAAGCATCTTCTAGGAATGACTTGCCCTGGGCTATTCCATGGGCTGCTCAGAAGTGAAATCTCATCATTTATACCCTCTTCAGTCGAAGAGGAACATTCCCAGCACCGAGGGAAAGCACCACAGCTAGATACAGAGATGGAAGGGGAGGGGAGATTTTCTTTCTCCTTCTCTCTTGCACGTTTTGCTGTGTTTATTATCCTAGTGCTTTGGAAAGTAAACATCACTGGGAGATCAGAGCTGAGCCCCAGCCTGTCTGCTCCGACTTGCTGCTGGATAATCGAGAAACTTCTCAAAATGTCTTTTTTTTCCCCGCACTTTGTGGGACAGAGGCATTTATGTCTCAGCCCACTACGCTGAAGCTCCACAAGCCTCCAAAGAGTCAGACAGGCCTCGGTACCACAGCCCAGAGTGGGACCACAGAAGAGTCGACAGACGGCTGAACATAAGCCAGCAGTGTGCCCAGGTGGCCAAGAAGGCCAACAGCAGCCTGGCCTGCATCAGGAATAGTGTGGCCAACAGGACAAGGGCAGTGATCGTCCCCCTGTACTCGGCACTGGTGAGGCCTCACCTCGAGTATTGTGTTCGGTTTTGGGCCCCTCACGACAAGAAAGACATTGAGGTGCTGGAGCGTGTCCAGAGAAGGGCAGCGAAGCTGGTGAGGGGTCTGGAGCACAGTCTGATGAGGAGTGGCTGAGGGAACTGGGGGTGTTCAGCCCGGAGAAAAGGAGGCTGAGGGGAGACCTTATGGCTCTCTACAGCTCCCTGAAAGGAGGGTGTAGCCAGGTGGGGGTCGGTCTCTGCTCCCAAGTAACAGGAGATAGGACAAGAGGAAATGGCCTCAAGTTGCACCGGGGGAGGTTTAGATTGGATATTAGGAAAAACATCTTCACCCAAAGGGTTGTCAAGCATTGGAACAGGCTGCCCAGGGAAGTGGTGGACTCACCATCCCTGGAGGTGTTTAAAAGACGGGTAGACATGGTGCTGAGGGACGTGGTTCAGTGGTGGACTTGGCAGTGTTGGGTTAACAGCTGGACTCAATGATCTTAAAGGTCTTTTCCAACCTAAATAATCCAATCCTATCCTATCCTATCCTATCCTATCCTATCCTATCCTATCCTATCCTATCCTATCCTATGCAAGGAGGCAGCACTGCTGGCTGAGAGGGGCCTGAACTGCTGCAGGAATGTGGCCAACATCAGTCCTTATCACCGACCAGCTGTGCTCCATCACACCTCCTGCCTTCATTCTTGCTGTCTTGAATTGACACTGCACACTCCCCTGCGGGTTGGTAAAAGGCTGTGTGCTGGTTTGACTCCTTCAGGTTGCTCGCTGGACCCTGGGGATCGTTCCCCCTCCCAGGAATGAGATGCACAACCGTGGGATACAAGTAGGAACCAGCCATGGGGCACAGCATGTCCAAGAGAGATGGAGAGCAGGACGAGATGGAGAATGGGAACAGACAGCTCCATGAAAAGCCAGAGGAGCAGCTGTGAAGGAAGAGATATGGTAGAAACAGAAACTGGCCTGTAAAAAAAGGAAAAATAACAAAAAAGGCTGTGGAAGAGCAACTCAGCTGCTGAAGACCAAGGAGTTAGGATGGGAGAAGCAGCAACCAGGCTAGCGCTGATGGAGGAGAGTTCAGTTTCTCGCCTAGATCTTCCATCATAAGAAGAAGATGGAAAAGGCTGGGTGAAAACCCTCAGGCACCAGAGCCAGTAGAAACGTATCTTTCTTTTACCCCTTAAAAGTCATGGATCAAGAAGGCTTTGCTTCCCTTTCACCATTCTTCTCATCCCCGAAACATTTTCCTGCTCTCTTGCCACTCTGTAAACTTTTACTTTAAAATAGCAGATGATACTGTGTACAGGAAGCCAGCCTGTTGTTTAGACACAATCGTTCAAATCTAAACAATATAAAGAGGGAAAAAAAGCGGAGGGGAAGAGACAGGCAGCTGTGCAGACAGGCACTGCAGCCCAACTGTTACTGCAACATGCTCAAGCACGGTTTGCCAGAGCTTCTAACTAACTCCCTAGTTTTTTACGACCTTAAAAATGCAAATACAAAGTTTCACTGTGAGGCAGAAAGTTGGGGAGCTCAAGTTTCAGCTCAAAACTACATTCCTAGCACTGTTGTGCTTAATTTTCTAAAAATAATGCATCTATATTGAAAAAATCTGATTTTCTAAACCAAAAAAAAAAAAAAAAAAAAGTTAATACCATTTTGGAGAGGTAAAAAAGGGAACACCAGTATAAAACGTGCTTTTCATCAGTTGATCACATATGTTTGGTTTTAAGTGATTAAATATGTATCATTTGCACAAAAGTGTTCACCCAAAATTCAATAAAGCTTCTGAATGGGAAGGAGTACCTCCATGCTGTTGGCTTGTCCTACATTTGAAAAACAGCTTTGGGCAGTTTTTAAGTGCATAATGCCTGCCTGTTATATATACTATATATGTTATATATGCACTATACTTAATAGGATAGCGCCCAACAACTGTAAAAATATATCCAGGGATATTCACATTAGGGAAGAAAAGAAAAAAAGTATTTCCCTTCCCTTTCCCTTGAAATTCCCAGGAGAGGGGCAAGCCCCCAGCGACACCGTCCCAGAACACGCTGAGCATCCAGGCTCCGCTCCCAGAGCTCAGCTGCCATCCCTGCATCTCCAACCGTCTCAGGGCAGCCGAGCTGTGATGAACTATCCTCATTAACGGTGAACTTCTTTGTTTTGATGAGGTAAACGAATAACTATGTTTGCGCCCTAAGTGGACTATAAATCAGCGAGGCAGTTAGCCACTTAGCTTAGTGCTGTCAAATATACTTTGCAATGGCCAAACACAATCCGTATGATAAATTTACGCAGCTGAAGTTTTCAGACCACCAGTAATTTCTGCCTTAAAACTCTCATGACTAAGAGAGGTAACAGAGACAGGGCAATAAAAAGAAGAAAATAGGGAATAATATAAGTAACAGTGACCTAAAGGGGTGCAGATTTCCTGGAGAACATGACAAGCGGAGGCAGAATAAAATAGAGTTAAAACACAGAGGCAATGCTTTCAATTTAGCATTTCTGCAATTTCATGTTGTGTGTCAGCAGAAAGACCAGGACTTACAGAAAATGGTGCAAAAAGTGGGATCTATCAAGGCTGAGCCGCAGGTCAGATTTGGAAAGGGCTCTGCCTCCATCCCCAGTTGGGGTGGGACACACACCCATCGCCACTGTTACGGCTCAGTTCGACGCGCGTGGGGCTCGTCCCGGGGAGCCCCGCGGGGGCCGGTGCCAAAGGTCCCACAAAAACAGAGCGCGACGATGCATCGCCTCCCTCTCCCCTTCTGCTGAGACAATTTTAACCTTTAAAAAAAAACCAAAACCAAACAGATCTGACTGCAAGGCCCTGCAGTTTTTAACCAGACGCCAGAGATGTAAGAGCTATTGCTGCTGGCCGTCTGAACTACACGCACCATCCACATTCGCCCATACAGGGAATGCATTTGCAAGGTCCCCATGCACTCTTTGCTTGATGATGACGATCAGCACTCTTGTGCTGATGAGGGCACAGATCAACCCCACGGCTGCCACCCCCACTGCCGACACCAGCCCTGGGACCACCAGACACCAGCTTTCTTCCACAGCCTGCTTGCCATGGGCTTGCCATCCCCCTCTTCCCCATGGACGGCCCGAACCCTGACCACTGGAAGAAGCACCCCAACAACTGGAGGACCAGCATGCTCGGGGTGTGCAGGGTCCAGCCAGCAAGGAAGACTTTATTTTTATCTTATTATTATCTTATCTTATTTTTCTTCCAGTTCCCGGCAACAAAACCTGGATTTGCAACATGGTCTCGGTCAAGCCATACAGTCTGTCAACGTTTGCCCATCAATTTGGAAAAGGGGGATAATGGCGAGGCTGAAGGCTAGCATGACGTCAGGGCCGTATTTGCTGCATCACAGATAACCACCCCACTGCCCTCTCAGTGCTCCCCCTTGGGGATGCGATTAGGCAGGCAGCAGGCAATTGCTTACAGAAACAATTGCTGCGACAGAATTTCCCACTAGCACCAAGTCTAGCACAATCACGGTGGAGTCCCTTTTTCACTCCCATTTAGAAACAGAATACCCAAGGGAGTGGAAGCTCAGGCCACGCTGCAATTTGCTCACCTCCGAAGGTGATGTGTTACGGGCAATGTCACTAAATGAGATTGTTCAGGTGGGAACGGTCCTTGGGAAGCCTCCTGGCTCAAAGCAGGGCCACCCTGACTTCACGTGAGGTTGGGTAGGCTCAGTCCAGTTGGGCCTTGAATACCTCCAAGGACAGAGCTCCTAGAGCCCCTCTGGCCCATTTGTCAATGCTTAATTATCCTCCTGAAGATTTATTTTTTTTTTTTTAATACTTGGTCAGAGAATCCCATTCCAGTTTGCAACCATTTCTCCTTGGAGCCTGGCTCCATCTTTTCATTAACTTCCCCATAGGTAGGGGCAAGTTGCTGTCAGGTCCCCCTCAAAGCCGCCTCTTCTCCAGGCTGAAGAAGCCCCTGTCCCTCAGCCTCTCCCACAGCACGTGTTCCAGGCCCCTGGCCATCAGAAACCCCAGCAATTTGACTGGTTTACACGATGTGCTACTCATACTTTATAGAAACTAACATAAATGCTAAAATGCAAATGTGAAGCCACAGGTCGAAGATTAAGATGTTTTCTAATAAAACAGCACCAAGCTTACCAGCTGTGCATATGTCTAAGCGAAAGACAGACAGTAGGGAGCATCCATGGTTTAATAAAAAGGCAACCCTCCTTCAAGGCAGCAGAGGGAACCTACTTACCATTTTTCACATGCCTCACCGTGAAATACACATGAATATACTTAACTCCTTGAAAACTTAATGCCTTCAATATGAGTCATGCTCCAAAATGCTAGCATGCTTTATACCAAGAGTCCTCTGATTCACGTACCAAACAGGAGTATAATGATAATTTGATGCAGGTAAATTATTTGTAGTAAGACAGACGTCACATTAGAAACACACACACTGCGGTTTGGGAGACTGTGCTCAGTGCGCTTGGGGAAAACTAGAATGATTAGCACCTTCATATACATTGATGGGAATCATAGAATGGTTTGGGTTGGAAGGGACCTTGAAGATCATTGAGTTCCACCCCCCCTGCCATGGGCAGGGACACCTCCCACCAGCCCAGGTTGCTCCAAGCCCCATCCAGCCTGGCCTGGAACACCTCCAGGGATGGGGCAGCCACGGCTTCTCTGGGCAACCTGGGCCAGGGGCTCAGCACTTTAATGGCAATAAATAAATATTACGAGGCCTGAATAAAACTCCCAGGTGAAGGAAGCACAGGAGGACTGTCTGGCCAGCCTGGGAGGTGACTGGCAGCAGCCCTCCTCCTCTGCTACGGCCACGAGCCACATCCTCAGGCAGAGCTGCCAAAAAGTGCCAGCTGGAGCGAGTACTGCACCCAAGCCCAGCTCACGTACGTGGTCAGGTGCCCTGGCAAGTCATTGACATATAAGTAGGAAATTCAGCCTCTGTGCAAAATGACTGCAGTGCACCCAGTGAGGTGACACTGTCAAGAGCTGTCACCCAAATGCAGGCACAAATACAGCACCTTGGCTCAGGGACGCACAGTCAAACTCACAGATTCGGCTGCCTTTCTGCAATTTGGGAAGACGACACCAAAACCACCCAGCCAGACTGGTTAGCTGGCTACTCCGCTCCTCCGCATCGGAATCAGGATTTCCAGCTTGCTCCCCAAGCGAGCCGGAAAGGTGAGTCGTCACCATGACAGAGCTGCACCGAGACATGATGAAATCACCGGCAAAGCTCCCATCGACCTCAGGTAAACTCAACCACACACCACGACAGTCTCCAAGGAAACTTGACAGAGACAAAAATTAATACCACTACTATTTTGGATGCAAAAAAAATGTTATTTCTTGTTCTTTTTCCTTACATTTCTGGGGATATCATTTGGAAGCTTATCTTCAACTAGTGGCTAATCACTGGGGGTTTTTTTCCCATTGGTTATGTTTCAAAGGGAAAAAGCATCACACTAATTCAGAACAAGGAGGTATCAGAACAGTCAGCGGGCTGTGCAGACTCTCCGTGAGCTACAAAGCTACTGATCTGGAAGAGACACACATCTTTCTTCTTTCACCGGCAATCGATCGCTATTTTTCAAATTAACCAACACAGAAAAAAAACCCTCCATTACCACTCAGCAAGCCAAAGCGTACTCAAACTGCTCCGACACGTTGCGCTGGAATTAAAACAAAGAGTTATTTCTGGTTGGTTTTATTTCCTTGCTAAGGTGGCGACTGTTTTCGGATCCTTTGCCGAGAGCTAATGAAGTTAACATCAAAAGCAGTTGTGTCCTGGAGCAGACCGATGCCAGGGATCCGATGGAAGCTGCAGGGCTGAGCAGTGCCCGGCCCCGATGTGCTGGTTAAAGCATGGATGAGATCCTATAGATTCTGTACTAACCAGCAGTGAATTAAAACTGGTGATACATTTGGGGGGGTTGCTTACTGAACAAGATAGGCTTCCCCAGGTTTTAAAAGCTGCTTGTTAGCGACTTTCTGCCTGGCGGTGCATAAGGATTAATTAATAGCTGCGCCTAACTGCTAAACCGGTGTTTAACAACTACCTACCTACCCCTGCTGCCGAGACCCTTACAGGAGAGGTCGGCTAAGCACACAGCAAGGTCACAGACAGGGAGCGCGTGAGATGGATGCTGATGCTGTGTGCTGGGACTGCGGGGTGAGCCCTCCTCCCTCCGGCTCCGGCTCGGGCTCGGGGGGGTCTCTGCAGCCCAGCGTCGCACAGGCCGGTCGGCAAACACACCTGGCCCATCCTCTGCCACCCCGGCAGCTCTGCACATCTCGGGGTGCTTTTGGAGGGCGCGAGGCATCGGTGTCCTGCCAGCCTCGGAGGGAACAAGCAAGAGGTAACGAATTCGGCGTCAAGGGCGGCAGCAGGGCTGGGGCAAGCAAAGATGTGTCCCACCCTGTGTGCAAGAGGCTCAAGAGAACAAGAGGCTCTCAAGAGGCTTTGAGAACAACGCAGTGCATCACAGCAGGGAGAAGGGTCTGGACACGACCGCCGCGGGATCACCAGAGAGAATCCCTCCGGCTCAAGCGTGTTCACAGCACCCTGCCGGAGCCGGGACCCGGCTACAAAGGGCTGGCAACCAGGGTGCTAATTCATAATGCATCCGTAAACACCTTTATTTTTCTGGAGCTACATCAAGGTCTGGAAGCAGAAAAAACAGTTACTCCAAACCAAAACTTGGCACAGTGGCTCCGCTTGTGATTATTTAAGAGCCAACACATTCCCAGGACAGCTAACAGCACCGTGCTCTGCTTAGAAAAAAATTCCACAAAAGTGGACTAAACAGAATAAACGAGAAGGCAGCAGTACCACCAAAGCACCAAAGCCAGAGGACTGCAAGCAGATTAGGGGTCAACGACACACAGCTTTTGCAAAGACCACCAAAGCACATGGACTTAGTGGGTATCATAGGCACAGCCTGAGAGGCAGCTACTCCTCTCGGCTCAGCAGCCGTGAGGCTTCAGGTGGAGACTTTGCCCAGCCTGGGAAATAACCCTTTCAGAAAAAGGCAGGCACATTTGGGATAGGGTCCAAGAAGCAAGCAACAGGAGCCAAAAGATGTTTGGAAACACGATCTATAGGTAAAAGCTCAGAAGATTAAGAGAAGGTTTCAGAGGTGGCGAATACCTCTGAAGAATATATAGACCTAAGACCAGATAATTCTATGAAAAGGATGGTCATCAGTTGCACTACTGCGTGATGAAAACCAAAACCCTACTCTACACCTAGTAAGTTCTGAGGGTATGATGGAAAATCTTTCTGACTACATGGAGAGTGAAAGCCTGGCACAGGATTTGTTGACGGGTTGTGAAATCACCCTCATCAGAGGTTTTGAAGATAAACATCTATCCTTCTTGGGGGCAAGGAGATGGATTAGAAGATATCTTGAAGTCCCTTCTGGCCCTGGATTTCTAAAAGTACTCCAGTTCCACTGGTATGCCCTTTCTTGTTAGTAGGCTCTGATTATTACCCTTAAAAAAAATAATTAAAAAAATAAGAATCTTGTCCTTCATTCAGTTCTGTGATGCCAATTCTCATTTTCTCCCATCTTTTTTTATTATTTTAGTGAGTCATCAGACCGTACCTCTGTATCAAACCTCAGTGAACAGAACTTCTTGTGTTCGTACATATGACAAACATGGTGGATACAGAAAACATCAGCCCTGCCAGCTTCGTAACATAACAACATCGAATTACTCCATGGCAGCATACCCCCGAGTCTTGCACAATACCCACAGATACCAGCTTATCAAAAATAAATCGTGAATTTTGCTGAGTGGCAGAAAGAAAGTCAGAGGTGAGGGGCAGCAGCGGATAATTGAAAGATTTAAAACAAATACGTAATAGTCAGATCTGTTTCCTGGTTCCAGAGGTAAAGGAATTTCCTGTTTCCAGAACTGGCTATTTAAAGAAAATTCTGACAACAGAGGGTTTGGGGTTGTTGGTTGTTTTTTGGTGTGTTTTTTTTTTTTTTTCTAATAATGCCAAATAAAATAAATTAGTAGGGCCAGTGTTCCTGAGCACATTCTTTGGAGAGGAGTGGCCCCTCATTTGCGAGCTGCGCAGATCACTACGCTCAGCAAGCCCAGCCGCAGCACCCAGTGATGGAGGACGAGGAGGAGGAGGAGGAGGAAGAGGAGGAAGGCTTAGCAAGCACCTGCAGCCTCTGCACCAGGGCTCTGCCACCAGCCTCTTCTTTCAGCCCATGCCATAAAATACTGATGTCAATCCAGACTAACCAGTAGGTACATGGGAACGGCAAAGGGGCACAGCCAGCTCCCAGTCTCAGCTGCCGCAATTCCTCGGCAAAATACCCAAATGCCCAAAGACTTCTTTTCTCCAAGCATGAAGCTGGATGCTTTTCATTCCAGCTGGTTTTACAGATTAGTCACTCAAGGAGAGGGGGGGGGGGGGGGGGATAAAAAGAAAAAAGAAATCCTAGATTGCTCACTTGCGGAGTATTTCTGTCATGTTGTCATTTTAGTTTTCATCTCCGCTCCAGGGCAGTTCAACCAGGTTAAAAAAAAAAAAAGAAGAAAAAAGAAAAAAAAAGGGGGAGATCTCTTCAGTTCACAACAGCAGTCCAACGTACACAAACTGCTTCAGCAGTGTATCATTTAGCAAAGCACTAGAGAGAGAGAACCATTTGCTCACTTTCAAGGGAATTGAAAGGAACAGCTCTGCTGATAACTGCAGGAGAGCTCTGACCTCCTCGCTACAAAAAAAAAAGGTTTGAAACTGGAAGTACACCTGTGTTGTACACTCTGCGTTTTGAAAACTTGAATGTTTCATAAACTTTATATAGTTAGAATTGCTTCTTTCTTCTTTTTTTTTTTGAAGGGGAAAAAAAAAAAGTTTTCAGGTTTTCAGCGCTGAAGAAACCAAACTGTCCAGGTCAGTCCTGAGGAAGAAAAAGCTGCACGGCAGTTTGTACTGTATTGCAGCAGGATTTCACAGCGATTTGCAAAGGAAAACCAAACGGATTGGGTTGTAGAAGGGTTGGCTGGGCTCAGGACTGTCATGCAGGAGACCACGCAGACAGAGGGAAGCTGGTGTTTCTTTTGTGATGGGACAGAGCTAGGCGGTGTGACACCCACCACTCTGCTCAGTTCATACGTGCACAGGCTTGTGGCTACGGACCCTTCCAGGGTGGTAGAAGAAAAAATACACAATCAAGTATTTCTACTGATAGAATCACAGAATATTTTGGGTCCGAAGGGACCTTTAAAGTCCATCCAGTCCAACCCCCCTGCCATGAGCAGGGACATCTTCAACTAGACCAGGTTGCTCAGAGCCCCGTCCAACCCGACCTGGAATGTTTCCAGGGATGGGGCAGCCACCACCTCTCTGGGCAAGCTCAGTGTTTCACCACCCTCAGTGTAAAAAATTTCTTCCTTATATTTAGTCTAAATCTTCCCTCTTTCAGTTTAAAACTATTACCCCTTGTCCTGTTGCAGCAGGCCCTGCTAAAAAGTTTGTCTCCATCTTTCCTGTAGCTCCTTTAGGTACTGGAAGGGGCTATAAGGTCTCCCCAGAGCCTTCTCTTCTCCAGGCTGAACAACCCCAACTCTCTCAGCCTGTCCTCACAGCAGAGGTGCTCCAGCCTTCTGATTATCTTCATGGCCCTCCTCTGGACCCACTCCAACAGGTCCATGTCTTTCCTGTGCTGAGGACTCCAGAGCTGGAGGCAGCACTGCAGGTGGGGTCTCCCCAGAGCGGAGCAGAGGGGCAGAACCCCCTCCCTCGCCCTGCTGGCCACGCTGCTGGGGATGCAGCCCGGGATGCGGGTGGCTTTGCCGGCTCATGTCCCGCTTTTCATCTACCAGTCCTTCTCAGCAGGGCTGCTCTCAGTCCCTCCATCCCCCAGCCTGTATTTGTGCTTGGGATTGCCCAGACCAAGGTGCAGGACATTGCACTTGGGCTTGTTGAACCTCATGACGTTCACACGGGCCCACTTGTCGAGCCTGTCCAGGTCCCTCTGGATGGTGTCACGTCCCTCAGGCGTGTCAACCGCACCACTCAGCTTGGTGTCATCCGCAAACTTGCTGAGGATGCGCTTGATCCCACTGCCAGTCTCATTGATGAAGATATTAAACAGAGTAGAATAGAAGCAAGGCAGCCTGTGACGAGTCTTCTCCCTTCTGTCCTCCAGGAGCTCGCTTTGTTCTTCCATACCTAAAATGACACGGGGCTCATAGCTGCACAGCTCTAGCCTTCACCTTGATCGAGGAGCTCTAAGCACAAATGTTAGTGCTCTGCAATAGTCCTGATCTAGAAACCGAGAGCAGAGCTTGAGAAATTCCACCAGTCTTCATAACTCAAGATTTTCCTGACTCTCCTCTTATTCCTGACTCCAGAGGAACCTATGCATCTGCCAGTTACACAAAACACATTTAATTTGGCAAAAAATTGGGGGAAAAGAGGTGAAGGGAGTTGGACAGGATTGCCACTACCCTTCAGCTCCCTTGCATCAATTCTGTGATTAAGGGAACCAGAAAGATTTGTTATGGGACAACACGAGGGGTGTCCAAACCCAAACAGGGGAGCAGGAGGCACAGACAAATGTGTAAAGGACAGGGGCTATCGTTTTCTCTAGCTACCACTTCATGGGATGCAGGGCTACACGTAGTGCTCGTTTGGCACCAGTTGGTTTGGATGGGAGCAATATTCAAAAAAAAAAAGTGTTGCTTCAGATTTTTGCAACATCGAAATTAAACATTATTTTGCTATTGATATTATCTCATCTGTGAAATATTTGGGGCATTTGAGTTAATGCACAGATAAGTGCCAAAGGGATTGAAAGACCAGATTTCCTGCCGTTTTGCACGGAGAAACAGATGCTGAACGGAAACATGCCTGCTCACCCCAGCCGCCAAAACCCAGACTGCCTATTGCAAAAAAACAGTCCATTTTTTCCTGGACATTTTTTCCACCTGTTTCCTGGTCAGTAACGACATCCAGCAGCAGGGAAACAGCAGTGTTTAAGGGTCATGGTAATAGCACCACCCATACAAATCACTGCAAAATCTATACTCCCGCTCCATTCCCACGGGGGACGCTTTTACCCCATCATGGTCCCCGTTTGGTTTTCTGCGTACCAGTGAAAACCGTCCTCGGCGCAAGCAGTCTGCAAGGGATGGCCTTCCTGCAGCCGGCACCACGGAGGGCTCGCATGAAGATCAGCAAAATGGTGGTGTGGCCACTCTGGCTTGCCAAGCCTGCTCAGAGGTGGCCCATCCATGTGATGGTCAACCTGAGCGGCTGCCCCCAGGCAGCCTCAAACATGGAAGCTCCTGGGTTGAGGTGAAACTCCCATTCCAACATCCTTCACAGCCCAACGCTTTTTCTGCGCTGGGCTTTCAGAGAGGGCCAGGCACAACCAGGCTTAGGAGACCCACAAAGAACTTCTCACAACGGCGCTTAATTTTCTTTCCCCAAGTTAGGAGAACTTCTTGCTGCCAGTAGCTATCACAGGGCTTAGCCAGAGCTGTAAAGACGTTGTGTCCATCCAACCACGCAGGAGCTGCAAACATTATTGCAAGCGATTCACAGAGACTACAGCGTTTGCCGTATGATGCCATAGGACTCCCAGCGTGCAACCATTCCCGGGATCTCAGGGCCTGAAAAGGCGGCTAGCTCGGGACATGTTCAAACAGCTCCAAACCATTACAGATGCTACAAGGCAAATTCTCACCTCCTCGCTGATTTTCCCCATAGAGGAATACTGAGGTGGCCACGTCGAGCCCCTCACAGCATCACCGAGAGCCACGCTGTTCCTACCAGAGAAGGACCAAAGCTGCCTCCCGAGTTCACATCCCTCAGAAACAGAGCAGACATCGAAACAAGCCTGCAGAATCATGCCCAAAAGTCAGGATAATACATCACAAGTAGCAGTAAGTTATTCAGTGATCTGAAGCACCAAACCTCCAAGACCTGCAGTCATTCGAGAAGTCTGGAAGAAGGCAAAACTAGCTCTGATTTCAAAAGCAGCAGAACAAGTGCAAGCTTGACAGCAAGCATTCTGCAGCTCCTGACCTTCAGAAAATATTGGAAAAGGTATTAAGCAGAGAAAAAAATAAAAATAAAGAGATTTAAAAAAAAAAAAACAAACCAAAACAAAAAAAAACCAGTACGTGCCTAGACTGCCTCTACCCTACCATTTTACAGCTGAACACTTCCCAACATACCTCTCCCATGAGGTGGAGGTGGCTGGCAGGGTCAAGAAAGGAGGACTCCCGAGGCCAGCGATAATGACCTAGGTGACGTGACTAAAAAGTCAGTAAGCCTCGCTTACACACTCACCATCATCACTGCTAACACCAGTGGGAAACATCTGCCAAGAAAAATCTGGTCTAGGCCACAGCAAGGCGTGGAGCTGCCCACCAGCTGGGGATGCAGCGACCGATGCTTTCGGCTCCACTTCTCACGCACCCCACCAGACTACGACACCTTGCTTCCTTGGGAGAAACATATGCAGAGGAACCAGACACGATATCGCCTTTTCAACATCAAAATAATAGGTGGGAGCAAGTCCATCCACTTTCTTGGCATATAAACTGTGTCCCACACAACACAAATGAGGACACGAGCTATTAAATTGAGGGCTTGCTGAATGGGAGTTTTTAAGCGTGGGATGTTTCAGGGTTTTCCTCCCTCACCGTACAACTAATGGCCCGGATCCTGCATATTTCTGGCTTTCTACGCTGTGATTTTATGCTACAATGACTTCAGTCTGAATTAGAAAGCTTGCACACTGAGAAAATATTTAACTAATATTGAAAAACAAGTTCTGAGTTTGGGTTTTAAGCATAACATTTAAAAAAAAAAAAATCATTGTGTGTAGGCTAGGTGCTTGAAAAAGTTATTGTGAGATATTCTAACACCATTCCTGCAAAAACTTTGTTATCGTCATGAATTACTTGGTGCACAAATAGTTCTCCGAACCTAGGTATCTGCAGACCGTAAGCATTAGCAGAATCTAGATTAAAGTTATTCAGGCCATTCAGACAAACACGTAATTGCTTATGGCATCAAAACCAAGTACAGGGTCACTTTCCCCTTGTTCTTTTACAGCTAAAACAGTTTCATTATATGTATTTAATTTTTTAAGTGCTGCTGAGATACATTTAATAACTTCCATTCCACATAGAAGCTGTGGAGGACAGTCAGCTGGAAGAGACAGGGAGGGAGGAGGGAAGAAGGTGGCTTACACATGCAGAAAAGAAAATATCATCAGCATCACCTCCACACAACAGGAAAGCAAAACAGCAATGAAACTGGAAAAGGAGAAGAGTCGGGGGGAAGCAAATAATACGTGAGGTGGGTCACACTATGCAGGAAAATGGTTAGACTGAAACTATCTCGCAGACATCAGGAATACTTTGATACTGAGATTTTTTTCAGACCACATCAATGAATTTGTATTTCACCTACCTAAAGGAGAAATCAGGGCTCTCCATTCTATCTGAAGGACATAACTTTGTTAGTGGAAGATACCAGTATTTGCATAAACTGGATAAGCAGAATGAAATCAAATGAAAGACGCGAGGCAACAGGACAAAAACATGAAAGATAGAGTGGAGATTTCATCAGCTGCTGGATGGCAAAGCAGCTTAGGGCTTTTAAAAGGTAGGGGCACTCTGAACTATTTATACTTAATATTCATTTTACCTAACTGCGCTGTTATATTTATATCTATGCAAACCTTTTGGACCGCTACCAGCTCCCCAAACTTTTCATGGAGTAACACCTGACTCCGCAGATTTCTCCTTGACGACATTATAAAAATCACGTGACTTTGAATTATCAGCTCCAAACCCCTTAAAATGACCTCATTGATTGCTTGGCGCTTTCAGGCCGAGCAGCCTTAGAGTCAGGAGGCTGAGGAATCGCTAATAACAAGAGGTCTCGCGTCTTGAAACTGTCTCCTCCCACATGCAGTTCCTACAGCGAGACCAGGACACGCCATATACTCCTTAAATCTAAAGCACAAGCCTTGGCCTATAGGCTTGGTACAGTTGGTGTAATGCTACAGCACAATACAATTCTTTCTACATCTGCTCCATATTATCTTTTTTCTCAGCTACTGGTTTATTTGCAGGGTTTAAACATTTACTTTTAAACAGAAAGATTTAAAATACACATGTAATATCTAATATACATATAATATCTGTACCTATCCTCAGAAGATCCTGACACATCTGGATAGCACACACATTACTACCCACGCTCCAGGGGTCAGCTTAGCCTGCCTCCAAAATTTCGAAGTCCCTTCCAACGCAGATTCCTCCCATTTTAAGTTTAATCCTGCAAAAAGCGGTAAAGACATGCTCTCTGCATTCACAGAGCGTGTCTTAGGACCCCAAATCTGAAGGGTCATTCATCAGCCATTCGTTAGGGAAAGAGAAATTACTCTTCCCATTGTTCCCGTAGCGCTCGGGGAAACGGGGGCTCCAGTATGCCTCGACCCAACCCCGCAAAGTAACTTCTCGGGGCTGACGGACGTGGATTTCACCACATGCCTATGGCACCAGTTTACAGGGATTAGCTGGTTTGCCTCACTTCTGCTCTTTTGAAATCTTAACGCGGCTTCAAATTCTCTAGGAAGCAGCCACGTACTCAGGCTCCCTGGTCAGAAGAGGAAAAATTTGCTTTATTCAGGTTGGAAGCGTGCTTTCTCCCCCCGTAAGTTTCCCCTCCCTTCTCACCACCCTCACCCTTTGAAGTGGCCGGGTGGCTAACGCCAGCTGTATTTGCCAGCGTTGTGGGTCACAGCCCAGCCGGGCAGGCTAGCACCACTGCCCGGCTGCTGCCCAGACAGACCTGGGAAGTCCACGTTTCCCAATCATGGGTGTTCCCATGGCACGGTCAGACAAATTGAGTACAAGCAATAAGCCCAATAATTAAATAGCAAGCTCACATTTGGTGTGTTTCATCCGTACGCTCCAAACACATCACAAGAGAAGCAGCGTATTATTATTGCCGCTCGCTGCACGGGGAAACTGAGGCACAGAGAGATGAATTTCCTTACTAGGTTCACAATAGTGGGTTGAAACAAAGCTTGGGAGGGGACCTGTTAGCACAAGTTTGAACCTAAATAGCAAAGAAAACGAAGTTATTATCTGCATTCCATCGACTGCTGTACCATATGGTTAGACGTGGGCACGAGTCCAAGCTAAGCACGTAAACGACTCCTTCAGCTCTAATGCAACAAACAAACCCCAAAACTCGCACCCTCATATTAATCAGAGTAATTCTTTAAGCTCTGCCTGCGTTTCTGCTGACGCTATGTTATGAGGATCTATGCTGAAAATTTAACCAAGGGTAAACCCAGCAGACAAGCACAGTCTCTAACACTATGTAGACCTGATCCCGCCTTCCCAAACCTCTCAGCTTCTGAGAGGTTTTTTGTTGGTTTTTGTTTTGTTTTTTTTTTTAATATGACTACAGGCTCTTTCCATTCCTGGTAAGATGGTATTTTAAAGTATGCTTTACAAAGCCTTTGCTATGAGCACCTTGGCTCCTGATTACATCTCCAGCACGTGTCAGGAAGGTACTGCCCACACTAATTATTCTTTAGCAAAATCCGAGATTCTGAGATTTAATAATTCAGTGTCTGCAATACAAGAACTAGCAAGCCTTTTACTGGTAAGTATTGCACAGCTTTCCAAATAGAAGAAAATACAAATGAAAACCGGCCATAAACCGCCTTTATTTCCTTTGCAAACTGCTTTGTTCTGCTGCCCCACTGCTTGAAGCACATGACCTCATGTACACCACGCGCTCGTGAAATGGGGAAAATGAACCGGGGGACGAAGGACAGGAGAGGGGAGTCTTCACCTGGGTGCCCCGTGCGGACGGGTTGGATACGCGGAGATTTTTTTCTCTGTTTGAAATGACACCTCCTCGTGCTTCTGCTCTCAAACCTGGGATCAACTCCTTCTGGATTGCAAACTCTGCCCTTGGAGACGTGCCAGAGGGCCTCCAAGGAGAAGCAGGGAGAAAGCAGAGGGTGATACCACGACTGCTCCAATGACTCTGAAATCAGCCAAGCATGTCCATGCCAGAGTGAACGCAGCAACCCTACTTCATGCCGCACATCCAGGGGCTTTTCCTCCTCTGTATTTTAACGGTTCAAGTATTTAACCCAAGAAGCAGCGGCGAGTGAGCCCGTTCAGACAGAACAAAACTGTAAGCCGGTCAGGTCAGCCTGGTCACCGCGCATTTAGCAGGGGGAAAAAGCAGGTACATTGACAAAAGGCCGTTTCTCCAAGAAAGCTTACCTTCTTTTTATGCCCTCCATAAATTCACAGGCGCCCCTGCAATTAATTTCCAAAGTGTTTTTTTCTTTTTCTTCTTACAAAGGTATTACAGGAATTTAACCTCACTGACAGGCAATGTCACACTAGGAACGAGTTCACCAGAGTTGTTTATAAATAATTCAGTACCAAATAGGATGCTCTGCACTTCTCAGGACAGACTGAAGTGTGAAAGCACCCTTACCTAGAAGGGTGCCTGCCTGCCTGAGGCCACAGGAGAACTAAGGGAACAACAAAAACAGCGCCGTTATTGTGAGACTGGGTGTTAACAGGGGGCGGGAGATGCCGAAAAAAAGGAGATCTCCATGCAAAGATTATGAAGGCATTCAGAGAAGTCAACCACCGAGGGTATTCCAATATGGCAAAAGAAAGACCCGGCCAACCCAGAAAGATGCTGCAGACACACAAAAGCGATTCCTTACTCGCCAGCTTGATGGCGAAGAGTAACGTGGGGGACAATACCTGGCTCAGCAGACGGGAGGAGAATTAGGCAAAGCCCGGAGCGGCTGAAAGCGGTGTGCCAAGAGGCAGCGACAGCAAAGATCCAGCGCAGGTGATCTGATGGTTGCACAGGCTAAAGAGACCTGGGGGAACAGGGATGCTGTATATGTACGCGTGTGTGCATGCGTGCCTGCGTCAGGTAAGCCAGCAGGAAGGAGGTCTCAGCGATGACAGCGAGAGGTAATTACAGCCTGCAAAGGTCTGAGCTCGTAAAGACTGAATTAGATTTCCTCGAAGGTTTGTAGCTAAAGATTGTGCACGTAGTCTGGAGGCATGGGATAAGCAAGAGGCAGAGACTGAAGAATTACTCACTAAATGCCCAAATGGGATGGGACTGGCAAAAATCATCGAGTCATAGAATCCCATGTTGGAAGGGACCTCAAGGATCACCTAGTCCAACCTTTCCTGGCAAAAGCACAGCCTAGCCAAGATGGCCCAGCACCCAGTCGTGAAGGGATTCCCCACCATTGGACACTTAAGATTCGGCTGGACAGGGTGCTGGGCCATCTTGGCTAGACCGTGCTTTTGCCAAGAAAGGTTGGACCAGATGATCCTTGAGGTCCCTTCCAACCTGCTATTCTGTCATTAAGAAAGGGTGTTTGGGAGGGAGGGGAAGGAGATGGTTCGTACCACCAGTAAGCTACGGAGAGAGGAACATCACGAGAAAGGAAATGAAAGGCTAAATGGAAAGAGGCGGACAAAGGAGAAGAGGCAAGCAGGTAGCTGAGACCCTGGAACAGGCTGGCATACAGCAGGCAAGGGGCCTGACTAATAACAAGGCCAACAGAAACGTGCAGGACAGCCCAGGAATGGGGCAGTGAGAACTGAACCAAGGAGGTGCTGGCAAGACAGCCAGACAGGTCAAAGAAGATCAGGGGATATGAAAAGAGGTGAGTCAAAAGCAGAGCAGCCAAACGCAGATGGTGAAAGGTACTGACCTGACCAAGAAAGGGTCTTGAGACAGAAAAGATGTGACAGTAAATCAGTGCTCAAGGAGAAAAGTTTCTTCAGGCCCAGGAGAAAGAATATAAGACAGAGAAAAAAACCCAAAACTTTTATATAGTGTTAATGCCAGAACCCCAAAGAGAGGTAGCCCACAGGTACAAGAAGTCAGGTGTTTTGCCTTCTGCCTGACCCTGAAATACTTCAAACCAAACATACCCATTTTGCAGGGGTATGTATAAATTCTGCTCACCTTCCCACCCCTCTGTAGAGGAAAACCAATGCCTGCCAAGATCCCTTTTACTTCATGATTTCCTTTCTAATTGCACCATGAGGCTGAACCCACGCAGTGACGAGATTCAGAGAGATAGTGTTTATTCCCGTACGCCATGTAGGGCGCAGTCCAGCCAGAACAACGATGACAATTGCTTCCTACAATTATTATCCCGTTTCACACCCTTTCCTCTGGGTTATGAGAAGCAGCACCCCTTCCACGACAACAGCTACAGCCAATTTCCTTCCTCACTGGAGACATGCAGATGTTCAGCATCTTTCTGGCTTTGTCACTACTGTCCCAGCTCCCTTCCCCCTCACTAAAGAATCAGCGAAAATGAAATTTCTACCAGAAACAACTCGGGCCATGATTTCATTTGAAGAAAAGAATTCACTGGGCACTTGTTAAAATAATTTATAAAAACATTCCAAAAATCTCATTTATGCCATTATTGCCCCATTCAGAGGCAAACTTTGGTTCTTCTCTAAATCGTTACTAATTTCTGGCAGAAGGCTACATCTGGCCCATCACAAGTAGCCACAAGGTTGGGTGCTTTTCTGCGAAGGAAAGGGCATCATTCTCCTGCACACCTTTGGCAAGGAAGGCTTTGGTTTGCCTTCCTCATCACTTCAGGATGCTACAACATTTACCACTCCCTTGATGACACTACTAGTTACTTTTAAAAGGCTGGCCATTTTATCCCTACAAATAAATCTCCACCATTTCAAATACACTAATTTAGACAGAAGGGATTTCCCAAACTCTTAATGCAATTTTGCACTTGCTTAGCCTCCTCTATCCATAGATCTTCCAGGGATGTATAAACCGGGAGCCAGAGAACACCAGCCGTTTTCAAGAGCTCTCCATCGACGTCCCTGTCAAATTCACTCCAAGGGAAAGCCATCATAATAGAAGGGCCCGCAACAAAGATTTCAACTTTATTTTCATCTTGTAGATGAAAGAGGTCAAAACGAAGACACGGTTCGTTTCCCTGAGGCCTGAAGAGCTCACGAGGTCACAGCCAACAAGAAAAGCTGTGGATTGTGTGAGATCCTAAAAAAAATACTTTAAACCAAGCAGACATGCTTTGCAGGTCACATTTAAACTCCATGCACTTTCTAACCCCTCTGTAGGGGAAAATAAATAGTTTTCTAAGAGGAAAATGCTTTATCTCAATTAGGCAGAAACACCCCATATGTTGACGGGGGGCGATTTGAAGAGAGCTATGCAGGAGTTTGCACCAAGTGGCAAACAAACTCTTCAAATAACACTGCAAATTGGATGTTTTGGGACCAGAAATCTCCTTTTTCTGTATAAAGGTAGCCTGATAGCTAGAAGACACTTACAGGCACCGTCTTTGCCAGACACTTGCCATCCGCAGGCCCAAACACATCCCGCCTTGGATCCAGCTCCAGCTCCAGCTTCCTGACCCACCTCCTCTCACTCCCTTCCAGGTAACACGCTTTTAATTATAACTGAGATAAAATAGCTAAACGGCCACTAGCAGGCTAATAATGACAACACACCTACGTGCCTAATTTCCGAAGATTACATCAAGCATTCCTCATCGAGCTGAAACTGCTCACACGGCTGCGGGGGGGGGGGAAGACAGTGGTGAGTCCATCTCTTAACCAAAAGTTGTGTATTTTGCAGGAGAGAAAAAGCAGGAGGAGGAAGGTCCTGTATCACCTTTGAACACGGTCACAGGAGCAAAATCTAGCTATTTCTTAGCCTTCTTTACCTGTCAGATAGGTCTAAAGCAGCTTGACAGCAGCACTTAACCACCCTGCATTCTTCCCCGACATAATTACGCCCATAATAGCACTGCGTCAAAGGGTTTTACCTTTTGTAACGTAAACTCAAGAAATGGCTTAGAGCAAAATGAGTTTTAGGCTTTACCAGTCAGCCAGCAAGACAGCACATATCTTCGCTTCCACAAGGCAACTAAGCTGGACAAAGACAGAAACAAAAGAGAGGGCAAAACCAGGGTGGTTTATAGACCCATGCAAAAGAAGACGCACTTTGCTAGACTGCTGCCCTGTAATAAAAAAGGTCACCCAAAGCAAACGTAAAGGCCCTATTTTATAAAGCTCTGCCACTATTTTAGAAGCAGAGCGTGAGTACCCATAATGCCAACAGAACTGCACGGGGATAAATCCTCCAAAGCACTCAGCAGAGCAACTCTACGTGATGACAAGGAAAGTGACTGGATTCCATGGCTAATACATCTTACCTCACCTGAGCTTTTTAATGGGGAAGAATAGTTTGGAGGGAAAGGAGCCCACTGATATACTGGGAAGCCAAAATCCAGTGATAAAATCCAGCTCCTCTAGAAGCCACTCCTTGCCTACTCTGTTCAATTTTTGACCATTAAGTACTCTATATTCAAAATCACATTAAGCTTACAAATTATTTGTAAATCTTCAAGGCAAAAGGTCTTTTCAAGATACTGCTTACACGAAGGCCAAAGCACTGAAACCTCAGCCACATCAGGGCATACAGTCACCCCCACAGCACTGTATACACACATATATGAGGAAGACTCAGAGGATGAATTATATTGTCTGTCCTCTCCAAATGAATGTATATCCCAACTGTTCTTTTCATTTTTACTATTTCTGTCCAAACCCTTTCTTTCCATTCTCTCCTCCCCCTGTTCTCCATAGCACTGAGTTGACACTAGATATGTCCCATACAGAGATGCTGTCTCTCTGCCACCGATCTGGCTGGCTGGGCCAGCTGGGTCACACAAAGGACTGAGCTCTGACATTACGATTTGCTTCTCAAAGTTTTATTTTTCTTAAGCTCAAAGGCCTGATTCCCTTGCATGCAGTTACGAATAAATCCTCCTTAATATAAAACCCTACTTTGCTTTTGCAGGTATCAGTGCAATAAATGCTCTGCCAAAAATCTGGTTTTGTGCATAGTCCAGCAGACTGAAGCGTAAGGGATCAGTTATCCCAAAGCCCCCATTTTGATATAAAAGCCTTCTCCTAGGACACGGCATTTCACATGGCGCGTTGCCACTGTAGGAGGTGATCTGGCTGTGCCACGCAGGATGTGATTTTTGAGAATGACACTCAAACCACCACAGCAAGGAAAAGCTATTGCAAAGGACTAATTATTCAAAAATTTCTTCCTTCTCCTCAGCCTGCCACCCCAACATTGGCATGTTCCTAACGCTGTCCTCGGCCTGTCTTGCACACAAGCACACCGGCCAAGGGCGCAGTCCCTAACACGCTCAGCTTCCCCTCTCACTACCCCGACAAATTGCGAACACCCCACATGGGCTGGACCTTATCCCCCAATTTGCGGGAGTGAGCCCTTCCTCTGTCCCCACTGCTCCTGGCATTTTTGCCACGTTAAGGACATGCACAGCTCAGCAGTTCTTGGGGACACCCCATAACAGCTCCTGTCAACACAAGGTAAGTCATGGGAGCACACCGAGGAGCCCTTCATTCAGCTCATTCCATCCTGTGAAACCACCCCTTGAGCAGATCTGTGCAGAGAAAGATTTCCAAATAACTCCTTCTCAAACCACCGTATAAGATGGTGTAAAAGACCTCTCTCAAACAGCAATCTTGCTTCTTGGTGTTCCTTACATTACTTACGGAGGGCCCATCTCATAGACTCATAGAATAGTTTGGGTTGGAAGGGACATTTAAAGGCCATCTAGTCCAAATCCCCTGCGATGAGCAAGGTCATCTTCAACTGGATCAGTTTGCTCAGAGCCCCGTCCAACCCGACCTGGAATGTTTCCAGGGATGGGGCATACACAGCTTCTCTGGGCAACCTGGGCCAGTGCCTCACCGCCCTCACAGGAAAGAATTTCTTCCTAATACCTTATGTAAATCTCCCCTCTTCCAGTTTAAAACTGTTACCCCTTGTCCTATCGCTCCACTCCCTGATCAAGAGTCCCTCCCCAGCTCTCCTGGAGACCCTTTAGGTACTGGAAGGGGCTATAAGGTCTCCCCAGAGCCTTCTCTTCTCCAGGCTGAACAACCCCAACTCTCTCAGCCTGTCCTCACAGCAGAGGGGCTCCAGCCCTCGGAGCATCTCCATGGCCTCCTCTGGACCCGCTCCAACAGGTCCACGTCCTTCTTATGTTGGGGCCCCCGAGCTGGAGGCAGCACTGCAGGTGGGGTCTCCCCAGAGCGGAGCAGAGGGGCAGAACCCCCTCCCTCGCCCTGCTGGCCACGCTGCTGGGGGTGCGGTCCTTCTTACTACCAGTTACATACCAGTTACTTACTACCAGCCCAATACAATAAGCCAAAATTGGGAAATCATTCTTATTGGTGGACCCAGTCTTAAGGAATGATACCAACAGAAAGAAAGCCCACTATGACTATTTCATGCTATGTTATTTGCCACACTGAATTATTCCACCAGGAACATTAAAACAAACAAACAAACAGACAAAAAACCCCAAACAAACAAACAAAAACCCTAAGCAACAATCAAAAATGAGCAAAAATCCTAAATGTGAGACCCTATGAGTTCAGCAGGTACATTTTTACTTGTCAAATAGTTTCACATTGCAAGGGGAGCCTTAAATATTTTTTTCTTTTATTGGAGGTATTAATGGACTATGTTATCTTCGCTCTGCTGGTGCTATTCAAAAGAGGTGACAAAAGAATTCTCCCCACCTCCCTAGATTACATGTTATCCCAAATGTTTGTACTTTACAGTCACGCTATGGAAAATATTCACATGAGTAATCACACTGAAGTCATCATAACTACCCCTGTGAAGAAACATTTAATCTCCTCTTCAGGCATTTGCAGAGATCGGGACCCAAAAACCACTAATGTGCTGCACTCGGTTTGTTCCAAGCTCAGCATTTTTAAGTAAAACTGCCCATTTTTAAATGAATACTGTAGTAAGTATCTCCTTTTGTAATGAGCCCCTGACACCAAATATCCCTGGCTTCATGTAGGTCCTTACAACTCTACAATAAGCTCTTGGGAGGTCCCCAGGTTTTTCTTTCAGCGACAGGGGCAAATACCACAGACTCACTTTTCTGGTCCTTGAAACAAATTATCAGATGAAGAAAATGATGTGTCTGTAAAATTAGAAGGAAGATTGTACAATAGGCGACATACCAGTGCGCTGACCCCCTTCAACCCACGCTGGAGAATTCAAACGCAGCATTTCCAGGCTGGGATCTTCCGCTCAATGCACCCCGTGCCTTGGCTTTCAGCGAGAAGGGCTCCCTCTCTCCAGCACCTACTGCCCACCTTCTCAGCCAAGGCAAACAGTAGATGGCAAACCCTCACAGCTCCAAGGCCACAGGCAAAGTACTTCTTCTCATGGCCCTTGGGACTTGGCGACCACCTGCGCTACACAGAGCAGAAAAGGGAGCATCTCCACGCATGACGCCTCCTGTGAACTCTTCTGGGAGCCACCTGTGGCTACCGACACCGGCTCCACGTTAGTCGTAGCCAGGCGAGGTCTGGCAGCACACAAAGACGTTCTTGTGTATGCCGGATTTTTCTTCTGTAGATGTATCTATTTACTTTTGAACAGAAAAACTTTCAGGTTTTGGGGGGAAAGGTTGTTTCATTGGGGTGGGGTTTGTTTTTTGGGGTTATTTTATTAACAGAAATCTTTCATATGCGATATGGAGGATGCTAAAGGTTTAAAACATTACTTTCTCATGGGTTTATTATGTTTTCTGAAGAAGTAGCTTTTTGTTTGTTTCAAGCTTGCCTCCTAATAATTAAATTTCATGCTCCCAAATCCTTACATCAGGAAAGACAGAAAAACATCTTTGCTCCACTCATTATCTCCACAGGACTCATAATTCAATCAGATTCTGCAATGTAGTTGCTTAATGCTTTGGAGAACTCTTGTTACCTTTCCTTGCATCTTTTCTAGTTCTCTGGCTTTTTTCATGCCTTTTTTGTTTGTTTGTTTTTGGTGGGTTTTTCCAACTTCGGGAAACAAATTTCACACGGTATTCAATCTACCTATTCACCACAGTGGTTACACATTGGCATCCTACCATAGACTGATTTGAGTTGGAAGGGACCTTGAAGATGATCTAATTCCAACGCCCCTGCCCTGGGCAGGGACACCTCCCACCAGCCCAGGTTCCTCAAAGCCCCATCCAGCCTGGCCTTGGACACCTCCAGGGATGGGGCAGCCACAGCTTCTCTGGGCAACCTGGGCCAGGGGCTCACCACCCTCACACTAAAGAATTTCTTCCTGATATATAATCTGAATCTACTCTATTTCAGTTTAAAACCATTACGCCTTGTCCTATTGCACCACTCCCTGATCAAGAGTCTCTCCCCAGCTCTCCTGTAGGCCCCCTTTAAGTACTGGAAAGCCGCTCTAAGGTCTCCCTGGAGCCTTCTCTTCTCGAGGCTGAACACCCCCAACTCTCTCAGCCTCTCCTCACAGCAGAGGTGCTCCAGCCTTCTGATCATCTTTGTGGCCCTCCTCTGGACCCGCTCCAACAGGTTCCTGTCCTTCTTATGTTCGAGGCCCCAGAGCTTCATGTTCATCATCTTGTTTTATTTTCTATTTCTTAAACCATAAGTTTACAAAAGGAAAAAAATCATACATTAAGTTCAAAACAAACTGGTAAACACTAAGTTTCAAAAAATCAAAGAGGAAGCCTAAGTTCCTGCCTTTGTTTCTGCAATTTTCTATTTACCTTTCTGTTATCAACTCAAGTATGTTTCTCAAATGTTTTTCTATCCTTTAGACAGAAAATGCCTAAATTCTTGGGCTGCTGCCTAAAGAAGGCTGAGCAAAAACCTTTGGTCCGGTTGTCTTCTCAGCCAGAATAAATACATATGAACTCCTCCAGTGGAAAAGCTGTGACCTTCAAAAAAAAAACCAAACCAACTGTACTTAGGAAGGTAAATCACACCCTTGCATTGAAACTTACCTAACAACAACTTCTTAAAAGGAACAAAGACATTTTAATTGTGTTTGTTGTGCATCTGCATTCTCAGCATTGTCCAGTCATGAGTGCCAGTGTGGGATGCCCAAGGCCACCACCATAAACACAGGCTGACACCCAACACAAACATGGGATGGGAAAGGAAAAGAGCTTTCATTTAAATGAGTGGCATTCCAAGAGAAGGAAATACAAACGGCACCAACAATAATCCTTTTAACATATTGTCTATATTTTTCCCCTCCCCGGTTTACAATGTAGCGTAATAAATTTCAGAAACTTCCAAAGAAACAGGACGATGCTTTTACTTTCAAGGAGTAGGAAGCTAACAGTGTGAGATAGCTTGCCTAGACACTGCTAGCTAGTCAGAAAAAAAAAGGGAAAAAAAATAGCCTTAGTGACTTGATCAAAGAATAGACTCCTATCTAATAAAGTCAGGCGTGCCCTTACCAATGTATTAGTCAGACAGCCAGCTCTGGATTCTACATTTAGAAAATCTTGTATATAATTGCCTGGGCTTGCAAATGCCACTGTATCACATTTCTAGTGATGCTTTGGGCAGCATATTTTGTATGAGTTATACCATCAGGCAAGGTATATAATCTCGCTCAACTGGCAGTAAAACTTTGCTTACACACACACACATTTCTGTTTAAATGTAAAGCAGAATAACTGGAACATATGAGCAGAGAATTGCTTGATTTTATCCCACCGCATCTTCTACAACTCACCTGAAACCAGCCACTTACAGCACTAAAAAGAAAGCTACAGTTTGTCCAGAAGATAATAGAAAAATGTATTTACTCAGGAATTATTATTACTCAGGAATATTCAACTTGACCAGCAGCCTTCATAGCTAGCCTAGAATAACATGAAAAAGTGTGACCTCCCCTCTTTACTGAGTCCAGGGTGAGTTTGGCTCCAGCACTTACAGAACGGTTTTACCCAACTGCCATTACTCATGTTATCTTCACAACCCTGATGAAAGCTGCAAATTGTTTCTGAAAGAGCACTCTCATTTCTGGAGACTGAGAAAGTATTTCCTGGCTGGACCCTCAGAAGCCGATCTGTTAATAATTCAACAGCAAAACATATTTTCTTGGGCAAGAAGAGCGGAAATGGGTATTAGAAGAAAGAGCAAGACAAATCGCAAAGTCTATGTTTTCATATATTCTTTCTCTCCTGTGTTCCCCTTAGCTTGAGGCGTCTCTATTTTTCATTTCAGTAGAAACACAATCTAACTCCTACTGCCGCTGGAAAATTCCCACTGATGCAAATAAAAGTTGGATCTTTTAAGTAAGATGGGATGGGAAGCTCTAGAGTTACCAAGCTTGCCTCCTCCAGCAACCCACCAGCGTTTTGGCAACAGCTCCTAAAAGCAGGAGGGTCATCCATCTACTTGGCTTCTTCCTTTAACAAGTCCCTTTCCAGATCCGCTGTGGTATAGCCCCCCAAATCTGCTGACCAGCCACACTGAACACAACCAACCTAACCCTGCATCAGGAGCAGATTAACAGATCTGTTGTATTAGAAGTGGCCAAAAAAACTTACAAACTTTGTATGTTTTCTGTGTTTTCTATGCAAAAATACATAACTAGGGTTTCTTTTTTTTTTTTAATCATTTATTCAGAAGATTAATTCTCTGCGAGTCAGTAAAGCATTTTCATAGCCCAGAGGGTATCCATCAGGCTGCAGAAACACTGAAATTAAAGTGTGAATGGTCAATGTCTCCTCCTCCCCTCTATTGCCAAGACCAACTTCAAGGCCCACAGCCTCTGTTAAGTGCTTTCTGCCAAAAGGCAGAGATAAGAATGAAAGGAAGGAGATAAGAAGGAAATGCTCACTAACAAGAGTAGTTTGTGAGTTTAAAGCCAGACTGAAACATGATTTAATGAGCTGAGTTAAAAGACTGTGGTTGCTCAAGGAGCAGGTCAACTGCAGACAGAAAAGTCACAAAAGAAGCAGAAAAATGAGGTTAGGAGAGAAAGAAAGAGCACTTGGTTAATTTGTTTTCTGTAACTTCCATTCACCGAGTCATTACAACCTAATTTCTCAGCATTACTGGTCGTTTCAAAAGGTCCACCACAATTACTTAAAGCAGCTATTGCTGCGTTTCTGGCCAAAAAAAAATTAAACCATGGAAGAAGTGGCTGGCAAAAAAATAAGTCTTTGTCAAGAACAAGCGGTGCGGTAAGAAGACATCCTCCTATAAAAAGCTGTTGACAACTACGGGTCTGTCGATCACCTTAAGTATCTGTCAAAACGGACAAATACGGCTGAGGCAGGCCACCATTTTGCGGGGGTTTTGTGCTTTTTTGTTTTGTTTTGTTTTTTAAAGAACATTGCAAGCGAAGGCATCAGCTGCCTAATCTTGTTCATAGCTGTGCGTTCAAGAAGGTGTCGACAAAGAGTGTGTCCAAACGGCGTGGGTGGAAGAGCCAGCTGGCCAGCGCTGCGTACTCCCGGGTCTCCCATTACGCAGAGCAACTGGAGGCAGGAGGACCAGGGGAACCTGTTATGCAGGGGCCAGAGTTACAAAAGGACCTGTCCACAGCGAAACACGCTGGAAATGTGGAAATCATCCACAAGATCCACCAGGGCTGCTGTCAGCTGCTGCTGTCTTCAACAGGGCGTTATGGGTTAGATGATGAGAGCAACCCAGCTCAATGTCATGGCTGTGAGCAGGAGGTCGGACCAGAGGCCTCTGGAGGTCCCTTCCCACCCAAATTACCTTATGATCCCACAAATATCTGTTTGCAGACTATAAAGTGGAGAAGATAAGGCTGCAGGTCCACAGCAATTTATCCCAATCTCACTTGTCCTCCCCCCTCACCCCAGGTTAGGTTTTGAGCTGGCTCACTGTGGGCTCCTGTATCGGAGCAAAGGGGAGAGCAAAGGCTGGGGAGACCTTCGCGGTGCTGACCCACACCAGCTCAAACCACCGTGGCAGTGCAGATACAGAGGGAAGTTCGGTTCCTGCTAAAAATGATAAGGAGGGACTATACTCCTGTAGTCAAACTTTTGAAAAGGGGCCTGCGCCTTTCCTCAGTGAAGAGGAAACAAAAAAGGCAAGTTAGGGACAACACCGGTAAAGACTGACTCAAGTACTTTCCATATCTACCCTATTAGGTTCCAGTCCATGGATTCTCAACCCTGTTGTTCTCATGCTGTTCGGCACCATGCCTTGACTTAACCATCTCGTGTTTTTAAGGGTCAAAAACATGCAGTTTGCAAAACGCGTGGTCTGACTTCAAAGCAAAATAGCACCATATCCATTCCAAGAGCCAACTTTTGGAGGCTCAGCCCCAGCCAGCACCAAATGCAGCCAACGACATTTCTGGAGCCATCAGGAGAGACAAGATGCCTCTAAGGAAGGTGGAGATTGTAGAAGCAGCTAGAGCAGAGCCAACAGAAGAACAACGATGCCGCAAGCATCGGGGTTGCAGGTAGACTGGGAGGGGACGGGCAGTTATCGACACTTCATCAGGCTGGTGTGATCCTGGCACAAAGCTACTCCGTGGAGAGGATGACAAGAGCTTGCATGCTGGCGCAAGCTTTTAAGCAGAGAGATAAGGCATTTAAGCATTGAGAAAAGGTCAGTTACGGATAAAGGTAAAAGCCACATTTGCTCAGCTCACAGAAAAAAAGAAATTCAAAAGGCAGGAAGCAAAAAGCCCTGAGGAATTCACTGCAACAGCTCTGTTTGTAAAGGAGGGTTATAGTATCCCAACTAGTCTAGATAAGCCTGAGCTAGCTTTAATCTAGGGAGTTCAGTCACTTATTGACACTCATCACAGGCCGCCTGAGCAGCACGGGCAGTTAGCCACTGCTGAAAGCCCTAATTATTGCTGGAGCTGAAGAATGCAAACCATACCTGAGCTGGCCAGCTCAAAACTAGCTCACATACATTTGTGTTCAGCTGCAACCCATGCAGGAAAAACCAAGGAGCCTAACAATGAAACAACGCTTGGTCATCTTGCAAAAGCACTGAGACCTTGGTTTCAGGAAGGGAAAAGAAAACCCCAGAAGATGCCACTTCCCTTTCTACCCTTGCTTTCCCAGGATGAGAGTAGGTCACTTCCCCAGATATTCTTCTGTGCGTTGCCACAGAGAGAACCAGACAGTACTGACAAATGTGCTTCAGCAGAGATGTAGCGTTGCCTTGAGGTGCAAATCTCATCTTCTCTCACCATAGTTAGTAAAGAACAAGGCTGCGAGAAGTCATATACAATACTAAAACCTATAGGTTACATCACACAACGATCATTACCTTGCAGTTCAGTGAAAGAAACACCATATAAACAATCACAGGCTCCCGTTTTCTTCTGCAACACTCCATGCAATCACTGTCGGTGTTTTCCTGGCATACACCGGGAGTGCAAGACCACAGACTGGGACAGTATGACATGCCTCCGCTTATGCCTGATGAGCCTTGTGCTCATTTTCTGAGTGAACAACCGGTGCACTTAAGGTAAGGATAGTCATTTATGAAGTATTACGCATTTACGGCTCCAGATTCAAGCCAAACACATATCTAAGTATCTGTGACTGCAAACTCACCAGAGCTCTCCTAAAGGTTTCAAAAGACTTATGCGTGCAACTCATTCATGAGGCAGGCTGCGGGGTGCCACAACAAGTAATTACTACAGCCCAAGCAGTGAGAAAACAGGTAAAGCAAATCCAGGCAGGTTTTGAGCAAGAACTCTTTGCCCGGTTGCCTATTTACAGATTCCCTCTCATTCACAAGTAACCCCGTATGTGAGTATCATTACCTCGGGGTTTGCACTGTGAGAGTACCTACGGACTTCAGCCCCAGGTCAGCGCGGCAGTGCCCAGAGCAACATCCATCTGACAGACCCACCAAGTTCTCTGCCCCGAAGCACTTGTGCTGTCAACTACAAGAGCAGAAGCACCGTTTGGACCAAGCTTTCCAGCAGGCAGCCCTGGAAGTGCCAGCCATCGCTGTACACGGCTGGGGGGGCTGCTCCGAAAGTCACCACCGCAGGTGTCCTCGAAGCGGGGAGAAGCGGAAAAGGTGCAGAGCGAGCGCTGAGGTTCAGGGTAGCTGCCACAGATGACGAATTGTTAACTATGAGAAGGAAAGGTTTGATGAAGTCTGCAGCACGCTGGTAGGGGAGCACGAGCTTCGGCTGCACGGGTACCCGCGCAGCCAGGTGTTAAACGCCGGGCTTGGCGAGGTCAGTGGTTTTCAACTTGGGGTCTGCAGAACCCCAAATGATCTGTCAACTCCTTTCCAAAAGGTCTACAGAAAGGTAAAAGTGAAAAGCGGCACTTATATTTTGCTGACTTTCCAGTGGAAAGTCAGCAACCTGCCAACTAAAGAAAGCTGAGGACCATTACCCTGGCAGTTTATTACTTACTGGGACTGTGCAAAAGTGTTCACCAGCATGGAAACAAGAAAAAATTGAAATAGCAGGTCCCAGTTGTTCAACATTTTCCTAGCTAGTGGGAAAATAGTTCTGTCAAAATTATTTCCTTTTTACCCCCATCACTCATCACAAAAATCAACTCTGAAGTCTGTAGCTCACTTTTCTTCCATCTCGCAAGATGATTAGTGTCTAGTGGCTCCCAACAGACAGGATATGTTTTTGTCCTCTGTCTCAACACAAACATTGAAGAGATTGGAAAGACGGCACTGGGATTAATTTAGGTAACCACTGAAATCTGAAGCCCAACAGTTATCCGAGCAGAAAAATTAAAAAGACTCATGCGCTGGCACACAGATAAATCTGCTTTCCCTCTTTAAGATCAAATATGTCACTGAATGAGACTAGCTATTGACAAAGAAAAGCAGAACAATGATAGATGTAGTGATTCTGACACTAAAATATTTTATAGCCATACTGCGTGCTTGAAAGGTAGCCAAAAAGCAAGTCCCTACAGACCTTCCAACAGCTACTTGGCATTGGCTTCACCGAGGAGCTCTGGCTGTACACCTCTAACAAAGACAAACTAACAATCAGAAAATACCTCGGAAACAAAAGCAAGGGACTTGAATCAATAAGAAATCTATAAACTAAAGGCTAGAAGCTACTGCCATAAATGAAAAATGACAAGATGATAGCCACTAATTCCTGTCCAAGGAAAGAAACTAGAATGATTGTAGGTCAAGTTGCCTACTTCTTGTGACTTCACCTTTATTGACAAAGTATTAATTAAGATTTCCTCTTCATACTTTTACTGAAGAAGTATTAATTATGACTTCCGCTTCATACTTTTCCTGAAGAAACCTACAGACCCTGGATGAACTCTTCTGCTGTTTATTTTTCAGAGTGTTGTGCACATCAAAAATAAAAACGTGAAGAATACTAGTCCTGATTTTGCAAACCTTAACTATCAAAGGGCTCCCAGCTTTGATGCAGATGACCCACTCTGCGATTAACCACATAGATTAACTCCTTGGGTGAATCTCTTAACAACAGTCAGGCAAACAGAAGAACATACAACATGCCTATATTTAAAAATGCGAGCTCTCCCACCAAAGTCAGACTTCATTTGCTATGTGCACATGTGGGAATCTGTGTCTTGTTGAATCAAGACCACTCAAGGTAATGGCAAACCTCTGTTTGTACAGCACTTAAAACATTATATACACTCTCACACACATATCCATATGAAGGAACTCAAAATTTCTCTGAGAAACTCTGCAAAGCTTCACAGCCATACGAGTCCTACACTCCTCCTTCCCCTCCTCACAGGCACATCCCAGTCATCTAAAAGATGGAGATGATACTGCACAGCTAGACCTCCTAAGAAAATACATTAACTACTATTAAAGTCTCCACTTCTGATAAAAACGGAGCAGACCTGACACTTGGTTCCCTACCACGTGGAATTCTACATCCAAGATTATCTGTTCATATCATTAAAAACCTGGCCAGCCTCCCTTCTCTTTCGGTCTCCCACTTCTTCCAGATGTTCATATTCGTAAAGGGGGCTTCTCTACAAGGGTGACGTCCAGTCTGAAGATGCCTCTTTGAAAAATATACTTGTTTCTAGAGCATCTGAGATTGCAGAGACTGGAAGTTATTATTTTCCTGCTCCCTATTTACCCATTGTTTACCCCTTCGTGACTATTCTTCTCCACAACTGCTCACAAAACTAACGTTTTCCTCTTTAACGGCATAGGATTTTTCAGTCAGTAACACCAAGAAAGTATGTCTTTTTAACCAAAAGGATAATTGTGACAAATTATCAATGACAACAGTGTCCTCAAAGCTGTTTTCAGTCCTACTTCAAACACAGTGGGTGAATGTGCCCCTTTAAATTCTCTTTTCTCAAATTAAACTAGGGAGAAAATTCACGCCCTTTTATTTATTTTTTAATAACCTCTGCTGCTAATAGTGTCTAGTATGTTAGATACTGTCTTTGCTTTAAAATAGACCTTAAAATCCTGTTTTTCAGCTGGTTAAACCGCCTTGTGAACATGCGGCTAATTAGGACATCCCTACAGCCCGGGCGAGCTGCTGACTTCTCACAGCCAGACCAGGTCCACACACAATGTGACACCAGGCTCCTGAAAACCTCCGTCCAGACTCATCTGACAACCCACAATCTGCTTCTCCCGACTCCTTTGGAGGAGGAGCAATCTGCTCCTCCTGACTTTTATGGCCATATAAACACCAAGTATGTGACAGTCCACCAGGACCTCCTTCTTCTACTCTCCTTCCAGGTGGACCTTTCACTCTCTTCTTTGGGCTCTCAGGATCGTCTTGACAGGGGCCATTGGCAAAGCCTGACTGGGAAGCTCCCGCTCGCAGCTCCCACACGGGTGCTGACCTACTTCAGGCTTCAGAAGCCAGAGCATCTCGACAGCACTCTCGGATTAAGCAAGGTGTACGGGTTTCCCTGAGCAGAGACGATGGAGACAAAGGAGGCCCTTCAGGGAAACCCAAAGAAAACACTCGGCTTGCTCTTAATGCCAGCTATTGTTATTTCATCTGTCAATGAAAAGGGAACTTGTCTGGGCACTAACCCTGCCATACGTGCAAGCCGGAGAGCAAACATTTCATGCCGGTCTGCCGGAGCGGGAGGCAAGGGCAGAGTCCACTCCCACACGGGCTGAGGAGCGGCTGGAAGGCTCGAGGGCAGGCTGAGCACTACTGGCAGCCAAATAACACATCGAGAATACTTTTACTAAAACACCCCCCCTAAAAGAAAAGGGGGGGGAAAGAAAAAAAAAAAAGAAAAAATCCCCCAAAACACCAAACTCCAACGTATGTTGGAGAAGTTCATGCAGCATCACATGGAGCTTACAGGACTTTGGTTACCTCTCTGTAGAATTTGAAAACAATAAATTAGCAGGCAGTGATAAATCTCATTTACATTGGGTTGATCTCTTTGGGAAGGGACATCGGTATGAACTGTATTCACTGCCGCTGGCACAGTTGCAGGGCTCTATAAGCACATGGACCCAAGGATACCAGTAAGACAAGGTAGGTAGATATGATATATTTATTAAGCTATTAAGTCTTCCGCACAATGACCGGGAGAAAGGCTGATGCATCCAGAAACCTATCTATTTCTTCCATATTTTTTTCATATAGAAAGATATCATAGAATCATAGAATGGTTTAGATTGGAAGGGACCTTAAAGATCTTCTAGTTCCAACTCCCCTTACCAAAGTGGAAAATATAACTGCAGTCTGAAAGAGTGCACATTAATTTGCCTTTCTTCTTAAGCTAAAAGTATCACTAGACTTGGTATAGGGGTTTTTTTTTTAAAGGATTAAAAAGCTCCCGTTTTTAAAAAAGAAATACTAATTTTATTAGCCCCACAATAATACCTAAGACTCAGCTGCCAAACCTCAGACACAGTGGCAGCACCCAGCTTCTTCTAATGCTAATAATACATGGTGAGTTTTACAGCTCCGCTGTTAAACATGGTCCTTGCAGCCTTGCTCCTTCTTGCCAGCCTCTGAACCCCCAGCGAGAGCAGACGTTCCAGCACACGCAACTTCAAGGCAGCAGATAACCAGGAGTTACTGGAGCTGTGGTTACTGGTGAGGGTGGATGCAGTGACCGATGTGGGGACCGAGCCACTGCTCAGCCACAGTCCAGCCCCAGGTCTCCCCCGGCCAAATCACACCTTTCTTCCCATTCAGCTGGCACCAGAAGAAGGAATAAGCCTCCCTCAAGACCAGCCTGGCCACTGAGTTTTAGGCCATGCTATTGGAAAGCCACTGAGACTTGTCACCTTCCAAGAGCCCCTCTCCTCTCTTTCGGTGGGATTCCCCGTACCAGGACCAGCAATGGGTCCCTCAGCACCTCCACTCTCCTCTGAAGGCAAGCCAGAACTACCCTATGTGCCTTCTGAAGCACTAACAGCTAGCAAAACCTGCTTTAGAAATAAAACTTCATGAAGCTACTGAAACCACGGTCTTGAAATAGAAACATTTTCCACTGTCACAGTGTATAGATCTTGTAAAGAACTAAGTCCGGTGTCATTTCATAGAATTTAAGTAAATTGGTTTGCCTTTCTAAAAGAGCAATCTTTGATACATCCGCATCTCCCTTTGTTAATCATCTGACAGGGGAATTCAAGGTTAAGCTAAAAGGCAGCTGTATTTTACTCAGACTTCTGCCGTTTTGGTGTCCCATCCCGTGTCCCTCCCCTGAAGGAAGAAGAGCAGCAAAGTCTCATATTGCATGGGTCAGAAGTACATCCAGCTCCAGAAAACACACTACAGAAGTCATTATGATATGCATATTTAAGTGCACAGTATAGGAACTTTCTTTCATTTAACAAAAAAAAAAAAAAAAAAAAAAAGGCTTAATAAGTGCCGACGGCAATATTACACCATTGCTTTTCTGCTGTAGAAAAAAAAGCAACTAGAAGAACCACTATTCAGATTCCCTGGGTAGTTACCGACCTTTGAATGCGTGCTCTGTTGCTATTGTGGCTCAGAACAGGAGCCCAATTAAAAAAGGGCTGTGAAGACCTGCTCAAATGTCAACAGGAAAGCACTTTGTTTCATCAAAATATACATGTTTGAACATTCTTAACATTCAGATATTTCTCGTCACAGGTCTCAGGTGAAATTCCAGGTCATAAACTGAGAGATCAAGTAGACCGGACAGAAGAAAGCATGTTTACATCCTTGGTGAAGGGATTTTATTCCAAGAAGAACATAATATCCTTAAAAACCTTTCCAGATCTGGCCCACCCAGGGAGCAGTTTCAATACTGGAGATTGCAATAACATTCCCAGCAGTCAACATCATTAGAAAACAATCAAAACATTTATGCTTTTGTATTGAAAACAAAGAAACAAAGTTTGGAGAGAACTTGAATTTTCAGAACCCCGTTAAATTTCTGCTACTGCAGAAAACGATTATTAAGAAGTTCCTCCCATCTTCACGTTTCACAGCCACAGTTTCTGCAGGGGAAACCACCATCTGGTTGTAGCTTTTATTTTCTCTGAACACTTCAGCCTTTCCTCGACTACCGAGAAAAGAGGAGCCTGGCCATCACGTGTTTGCTGAAGCCAAGGGAAGGAGTGCTGTTGCTCAGAAGGCAGCTCTGGATGCCAAGAGTCTTGGAGGACACCCGACCCGTCTGGGTTGCATCTTTTCTGCTGCTCTCTCCAAATGGATGTCTCTTGGACGGGGCTTTGAGCAACCTGGTCTGGTGGAAGGTGTCCCTACCCACGGCAGGGGGGCTGGAACTAGGTGATCTTTAAGGTCCCTTCCAACCCGAACCATTCTATGATTCTATGAGTGCAGACGAGAACGTGGTAAAGCTTTGGCATGCTGGGCATGCCATAAGCTTCTCACCTGGGAGACAAGCTGTAATTCTCCTGGCCAGCAGAAAGGAGGACAGGTTCACCATCCGGATGAACGGCTCCAGACAACAGCACCAGAAGAGCTGGGAGAGAGCACTGACTTTGTTCCCATTCCCTTTACAAAGGAGCCAAATCAAAAACCTGTCCCTCAAGCCCAGGGACAGCAGAGTTTTCACACACGGCTGACCCTTCCTATAATATCTCTGCACTAACCGCACATTTCTCCAGGAATCAAATCAAACCATTTCAAGCTAAATTTTAAACTGTGGCAACACACGTAGAAGGTCTGAACTTAGTCCACTAAAATCATTACAATTTGATAAATAAAATATTAAGCAACATGCCTCTAGCTAGCAAATTACAAAGACGGGGCAAAGTTGGGAAGGCATTACTTGAGTTTTAGCGCCGCAAAACCCTGAAGAAGAGCAGGTGGGATGGAGGTGCCTGTGGCTGGTGGCCCTGTGGCCATCCCTTGCCATGGTCCCAGGCAACCCTTCCACCTCCACCTTTTTAACCACCGCAGTTCCCTTATGGCATTGCTTCTTTATACAGAGCCTAGGCTTCACTTGCAAGGCTCGATGACTTATTTGCCACCAGGAAGGACTCTTCACTATACAATGGTGCTCTTTGTCGGGGGGGGGGGGGGGGGGAAGGAGGTGGGGAGACAGTACTAGCTGGCCATTAACCTTATAAATCCTTCACTTGAGCTGCACAATGAATACTATGCGTCAGTGTATTTCACTTTGCTTCTTCAGGAGAAGCTGCGTTGAATTAAAAAAAAAAAAAAGAAAAAGAAATGAAATGAAAGAGGTGGTATCTTTCCTTCCTGTGTGTTTTTTATTTTCACAATACATTTTAGGTAACCTGCAGTAGTCTTGCAGACCACCCACAGCTTGCTTTCAAGAGCAAAAAGCATTTCTGCCTCCAAGATTTCACTACCAAAACGTGAGCACAAACCACATACTGAGAAATCAGGCACGTGATACGCAGTCCACGCTCGTTTAGCTCTTGCCTCTCTCTCCCCAGTCTCTAAAAGCTGCTTTCACAAAGTATGTTAAAGGCCCAACCCAACACTTCTGAGCAGCAAAGTTCTTCGCTCAAAGTTGGAAGTAAATTCACAAGCATCTCAGCCGGGCCATCAGCCTAAGTTTACCCAGGTTTACCTTCTCTTTTTTTTTCCAGGCTGCAACAACTACCTCAAAGGTATGAAAAGTACTTAGGGGATCTCTAACTGGCTCTAAGTTGGGGTGGGAGAGAAGGAGAGAAACAAAACTGTAGTCTGAAACCCCTGAAGTTCCCATGGTAATATCATGGGGCATACAAAAGGTGTAGAAGAGTGTGCGGTAAACTCCTCCTCGGATGTTTGATTACTATGAAACCTAATGCACCCTCACTGAAAAGAAATTTTTGTGATATAAAGGAGATAATTAGGAGGAAAAGAGACAACTCATGTTTTACGACTGGCTATAGATGAATAACATTTAATGTCCAAGAGCCTGCACTGCACCATAACCAGCCACTAATGACTGGAAAACTCACTGTGAAAATTACTGAACCTAAACTGGTGGGGTGTTAATTTAATTTTTAGTGGCAAGAGAGAACACGGCAGGGAGACAAAAGAAAGGGAGCACTTAGCTCCAGCTCCCAGCGCGGCAAAAAAGTTCCCCCCCCCCTACGCCTGGCCGAGCAGGAACAATGGACAACAGCCCGGCCCCGCCGACTTCGCTGAATTATAACTCCTGCTAGTTAGTTTAATTATTGCACATACATTTCTTGAAAACTCCATTTGAAACATCAGCTTCTAATTGGAGAGATTGCTCTGGGCATGACCGAAGGGTTATTATAAAGTTCGGTCACTTCTTTTCAAGCAATCGTTACAAAAGGGCACGGCCCTTCTACGAAGCGTATGAAAACCTCTCAAAGATGCCCATTGTCCGAGACACAGAAATCAAGTGCAAGAGCTACAGAAGGAAGTCTGAGCTGGGAACACAAAAGGCGATGAAGACACAAAAATGAGGTGGAGCATCCTGCTACACCAGCAGCGCCTTGCATACGAGAGCTGAAAGGGGGAAAAAAAAAAATTCAGCTTCCAGGATGACAAATATTAGTGGGTGCAAGTGGAAGGTGTGTCAAAGACAGAAATCTTATTAAAATAATAACGCTCATTAAAGACTTAAGTTGCAAAAGCCTTGCAAAGTTACAAGAAAGCTTCAACTCACTCTTACTGAAGACAACGAATTTTGTCACGGGACCTATAGGTTTGCCTAAGGTTTCCTTGACCCTCTAAATCAGCAAATTTAGGTTTGGGGGGTTTGTTTATTCAAAGTCTGCTTATGTTTCCAAAGCTTCCCCTTCAGCCCACTTAAAAACCTAGATACACCCACCAATTTCCTAATACCCGAGCAACTCCGATCGCTGCAAAAACGGATGCTGAGCAAGCTTTTAAGGCGTAACCATTTAGTTTAAGAAAACTGGCAGAGAAGTAAGTTTTAAAGTCCCACGTGAAACACTTGATCCCCTTGTACCCTCAAGCCCTAAGCTGTCGGCACTAAAGCAACTCCCAGATGTGCTTCATATTCCTGCCCTATTTCATGGTAGGGTCTAATTTTACAATTCAAGAGTCTAATCTCCGGACGCTGGAATCGCATGTGGATTTTAATCCCTTTCTGGCTCAGATACACCTGCACCAAGCATACTAGGACTGCCCGGTCCCCGTTAACTACAGATTACGCTCTCATGAACTTTTCATTATCAAGCCAGGATGGCTTAAACAGGGAAAGACCTATTCAGCGACGAGCCTCCTCCTGGTTTACATTTTACAGTCCCAGCAGCAGAAAACATGCTATGCATAGCAGAGGTTTAGTATTCCCTCCTCCTCACCAGATACTTTTTCCTCCAGTTATTATCTCCGTGGCCATCAAAACCCATTACTCATCAGACCAGCCAAGGCTCTGGACCACAACGAACAAGAAACGTCAGCAACACTAGCAGAGGTTTGAAAGTCAGGCTGCAGCTGTAATTTCTGGGTCACGTTAGCCCTTAACGATGCAGGTGAAGGGACGCGTTGTCCAAGGCTCTCCGGCACCTGGGCATGGAGGTTGTGCAGACAAGAAGAGGCGGCATTTCTGTCCCTTGCCCCCTGCCAGGCAGCAGCGGGAGGTCGGGATGCTCTCCCTGTAACGCTTTGGGGCAGGCAGCTCATCCTCCAGCCCCCAGTCCCAGCCAGGCTCCGGGGGCAGGTGAGGCAAAAATCACAGCATGGTTTAGTTTGGAAGGGATCTTGAAGATCATCTAGTTCCACGTCCTTGCCGTGGGCTGGGACACCTCCCACTAGACCGGGTTGCTCAAAACCCCATCCAACCTGGCCTTGAACACCTCCAGGGATCCACCCCAAACCTTTCCACAAGCAGCCACACAGGCAAGACAAAAGACAAGAACCGACCCCACAGCCTGCCACGGCATTGCCCGGGTACCCCCACGGCCCTGGGGTGCAGAGCAAGACCCCCCCCGGGCCAGCCCCATGCACCCCCTCACTGCTACACCCGGCCACGGCCGCCCCCTGCTCCCACCACAGCCGGGGGGCTACCGGCGGGGCCAGAGCAACCGAAAACAGCGTCACCTTCATCAAAAATACCATGCCACTTTTTCCCCCCTTGACCCTATCAGTTATTTATTAACAGTAGTAAAATATTACTGCTCCGCACCTCGCGGCAGGCAGGTTTTCCTCTGCAGCCCGAGACAGACCCACCACTTTTTTTTTTTTTTTTTTTTTCTCAAAAGCTGAAAAGCGTGGGGACTTTTTCTTTCTGTCCGTAGGTGTACTGTTCGCTGCTTTCATGCTACAAAGTGGAGAATAAAGTGTGAGAGAGCTCCTAAATAAGTCACAGCCATTTACACATTAGGCACCTAATTACGTTGAATATACAATTACACACATTTAAGCAGATGCTCATGCCCACGGGCCAGGCCCGTTACTTTGACTCTTCTTTAACTACCTAACTTTACAGTCAGTGCAAGTTGAATCTACTTAGGTAGGAGACCTGAATTATCAGTCTGGCTGTGGAAAAAAGGCGGTGAAAAAAAAACGTAGAAATCAATCAGTCACTCCCATCTCATTTAGCGCAGCTAAGGACACTGCACAACAGGCAAGACTCCAGCAGGTCCCTGCTCTTCTTTCATAGCCTTTAATCAAATATTGAGAGGCATTTGCTATTTTTAAAGTCAAATGAAAACTTTTGGCTCCAGTCTTTTGTAAATTCGCAGCGAAGATAACCCCCCCCAAGGAACGCATATTATTTACACACCAGTGAGCTTACTTATTAACGCGAACTTCTAGCAAAAGTTGCGTTTCCGTATTTTAAACCAGGCCACAAAGACCTGTTTACATTCCTTGCCTGGCTCCAGGAACGTCAAGGTCAGAGCTTGTTCCATAGCCCTCCCGGCCAAGGAATGTTACCCGATAGGCACGGTCCAGGGACACCCCAAAATTCAAACACCAACCCTTAACACTCCGTCAGGCGATGGCGGCTGTTCAAAAAGCTCTTCAGCCTTGGTCCAACTGGAGCCAAAGAGCCCACACCAGCGACACGGAGCAGCCAGCACTAACCACTGCCCGCATCCCTACATTTTACCACCACGCTTTGTCGCAAAAGTAAAGGGATATGGATTTAGCAGCCTTGGGTGGGAAGCAGCACGTGGAAGGTTTTCTCCCCTTGTTTGCAGGCCACAAAGAGCAAATCCATCCAAACCCCCGCCACGATGCGAGTCCACGACCCAACTGTTCACTTTCCTCTAAATATTGGTGGAACGCAGACAACTCGCCAGAATCAGATTTGCCACCTGTTCTCCAACACTGTTTTGTCGCCACAGGTTCAGAGTAAATTTCACGATAATGAGGGGGGAAAAAGGTCCATCAGCTCATTTTTAAATGGCCAGCTTGTCCTGAGCTTGCCCCTCAGCACAGAAGAAATGGTAATACTCTAATAAGTCTGATGGAGAAATAATGAGTGACACGGAAGTGTCTGAAAACTGTGCGAGAGACAAGACTGCCGACAAACAGATGCGATCAGACACTGCGTCACCTATTCCAGAAGGACAGCGACGGCGAAAAACATTCAAAACCGAGATTAAAAAAGGAAACCGAGAAACACCGAATATTCACACTGCCTTCTTTGCAGGAATTTTACTCAGCTAATTTTTTTAAAAGAAATGCACGGGAGCATCCCATTTTAAGATCTGAAACGCTCAGTGCAGAAAGAGCGTCTCTAACTCTTGTGACCTGTTCCAGGTGCCCGCGGCGTAAGACGCAGATGATAGAAGTTGTACGTAAGGAAAAGACAGTTTGCCTCACCATCACCACTGCAGCGGCCGCGGGAAGCAAGGAGACCTTGACAGCCATAAAGCACATCCTCACAATTTGTCTTCTCTCCATAAGAGAAGCTGCGCGTTTCAAGCTGTGAAAGTTGCGCATCCCCTTAAATGCTAAGGAAAACTTCAGTTCTGTCGTTCTTCACAGCTCCCCAATACATACGCCAAATACCCACAGCTTTATTTCTTACAGGGTTGTGTTTGGTTTTTTTTTTTCCTCCTGTCAAAATAAGTGCTGCAAACGTTTTTGCTCTCCACACCAGGAATTTTTTTGTTTGCTGAAGAAAATTCAGGAAGAGTTGTGCACCTTCCTAGGCCGCGCCGCACACAGGTGGGAGTCCCTTGGGGGATCACACCGTAACTTCAATCTGCAACCCACCACCACACGACAGACTTGCCGTTTACTGCTCCAAAAGCCACCTGCTTTGCACCACAAAACACCACACCTCCTCCTACTACTTCTTGCCATGGAAGACACCTCCACACCAATACCGTGGCATGAGTTTGAGCTACCAAGTAGGTCCAACTATAAAGTGAAATATTGGTTTAGCAAGACTAGAAATGCCAAAACTATTATTTTTCATGAACCTTTTTAGATGTCTAAAGCTAAAGTTATTATTTTTAATGATCTGGTTATAACGCTAATTAAAACTTGCACTCTCTGTGAATGTTAGCAGTTATTCCCGAATTGTGTAGAGGTGTCGGCACTCAGGAGGGTGTGGGGATCCCCCGGTAGGGAAACACCCGAGACAAGCATGCCGGAGGAGCGAGCCACAGAAGCCAGCCCGCAGAAGGACAGCATTTCACCCTACAAGGGGTACAGCCCAAAATTTACAATTTACGGTTTCGACCTGAAAACACTGAAAGGAACAGGGGAACGCCCCTCTCCAACCCCACCCAGCTGGCTCTTCTGGCCAGCCCCGATTCATAGGCTCATAGAATGGTTTGGGTTGGAAGGGACCTTGAAGATCATTGAGTTCCAACCTCCTGCCCTGGGCAGGGACACCTCCCACCAGCCCAGGGTGCTCCAAGCCCCGTCCAACCCGGCCTTGGACACCTCCAGGGATGGGACAGCCACAGCTTCTCGGGGCAACCCGTGCCAGCGCCTCACCACCCTCAGAGCGAAAAATTCCTTCCCAGCGCATCCTTCTCCCGCCGCCGGGTCCCCTCCCCGCCTCACCCCCTCCTTTCGGGGCGCAAACCCCGCGGCGGGGAGATGGGGGGGGGGGGGGTTTCTACCATCACCCCCGGGTCCCTGATTCACCCTACCCCCCCTCCGGCCGGTACCTACCCAGGCACTTGATGTGGAAGCCGGCGGGGGGTTTGAGGGAGCGGCGCGCCCAGCCCTGCCGCAGCACCTCCAGGTGCTCCTCCTTGCCCTGCACCAGCAGCACCTGCTCGTCGATCCAACCCAAGAAGAAGGTCTCGGCCACCGCCGCCGTGGCCCGCCGGTCCCAGAAGTGCTGCATGTTCTCCCGCTTGAAGTCCGCGAAGATCTCGTAGCCGATGCGGTGGCGGCCCAGCTCCGGCCCCGCAGCCGTACCCGTACCCGCAACCCCCCCGCCGCCCGCCGGCCGCCCCCCGCCCGCGGCTCCCAGCACGATGGCCAGGGAGTGCGGGGCGATCTGCAGGCACCGCTCCGCCCTGCGCGGCATGGCCTCTTCCCCCCCCCCAAATTCCCTCCCAGCTCCGCTCCTTCACCGCCCGCCGCCGGGCACCGGCACCGACATGCCTTTCCCCGCCGCCGCCGCCTCCGCGGACGGCCGTCCGCGATTCCCCCGCCGCTCCGCTCCGCCTCCGCCCCGGCCACGGCCCGCTCCGCCCCCGGCACACCCCCGCCACCGCACGGCGGGGGACGGCACCCCGCGCCTGCCGAAACCTTACCCCCCGCCACCGCCACCCCAACACCGGTCCCGCAAAGGGAAGGAGCCCCGCTGCCTGTCCCGGCCGGTGGTGGAGGCTTCTTCCCATCACCCGCCGGTTTTGGGAGACCTCAAGCCTTTCGCTTCCCCGCCTGGAAGACTGGGGCGGCTCTGCCCCGCATCCCCCCAGCCCCTTCCAGGTGAATCCCCGAATTCATCCCCTCACCCTCCCTTAGATTTGTGCTTCTTGCAGTGGTTACGCAGCTGGTGGTAAAATACCGAGTGAGCAGCACTGACCCCACCGTGTCCAAAAGTCCATCGCCACTTCCTACACCCATAATAATAGAATCACAGAATGGGTAGAGTTGGAAGGGACCTTAAAGATCACCCAGTTCCACCCCCCCTGCCCTGGGCAGGGACACCTCCCACCAGCCCAGGTTGCTCCAAGCCCCATCCAGCCTGGCCTTGGACACCTCCAGGGATGGGGCAGCCACAGCTTCTCGGGGCAACCTGCACCAGGGGCTCACCACCCTCACAGTGAAGAATTTCTTCCTGATATATAATCTAAATCTCCCCTCTTCCAGTTTGAAGCCATTACCCCTCGTTCTATCGTTCCCCTCCCTGATCAAGAGTCCCTCCCCAGCTCACATGTAGGCCCTTTAGGTACTGGAAGGCCACAATAAGGTCTCCCCGGAGCCTTCTCTTCTCCAGGCTGAACAACCCCAACTCTCTCAGCCTCTCCTCACAGCAGAGGTGCTCCAGCCCTCTGATCATCTTTGTGGCCTCCTCTGGACCCTCTCCAACAGGTGGGCTGCTTTGTGTCCTGGAGGTATTTAAGATACAGTGCTCAGGGACATGTTTTAGTGGTGGGCTGTCAGTGTTAGGTTAATGACTGGACTAGATGGTCTTACAGGTCTTTTCCAACACAGGAGATTCTGTGATTCTGTGTCTTACGGGCACTGGAATCTGATAATGATGCAGCAAGTGCAAGGTTCACTCCCAACTTCTGTGGCTTTTTTCCAGCAGTTTAATGTTTTGCCTCCTCTGTGCTCCAGGTCACCAGCTGCCCATGAGGCTCAAGGGAGAGCTCAGCAAAAGCGGGCGAGGTGCGACCAGAAATGGAGGGGGTCCTTCCCGTCAGAGCCTGGCCTGGGGCGTACATCAAGGCGGAATGTGGCTGCTCAGGCAGCAGGGCGGCAGTTACACTTGGGAGAAGGCAGATTTAGGCACCTCACTCCCATCTTCTGCAGGAAACCTCAAACCCACAGCAAAACCAAGTCTCTCCTTTCTGAAAATGGGGCTTGGGTTCCTCAATCAGCCAGGGCTGTTGCTCCCAAATTCACTCATGTCAGCATCCCTTGACACTTTTGCCCCCCCTAAACTAGCACCCGTTTGGTTCTAACTTCATTCAAATCCCGTGGCACTCTCCATCTGGTTTCATCCATTTCCTTCTCCGGGGCACTGTATAACAGTCAGGTTCCTCTCATAGCCCCATTCCCTACATTTTGGGTTTCATCCAGTGCTGTCCAGGCACTGTACTGAGGAAGGTCAAATTTACCAGCATCCCAAAGAGTTTTACAAAAAGACAAGTTGTGTTAAACCGTCTCTTCCAAAGGGGAAATTAGAGGTAAAATAAATTATCCAGAATCACCGTGAGTCATTTTGAGCCAGGAGCAGAGCCTATTAATGCCGGCTTGCAAGTCTCTAACCCCTTCCCAAGCATCCAGCGCAGCAAGATCTCAAGACGCCCCTCGCCTCATCCGGCAAGAGTTTTGATGGTGCTGCTGTCAATATTTCAAAGGAGCACTTTCACGCTGTCATTCAGCCCTAAGCTTTGCAAAAGGACCCCCCCGGCGTCCTCATTGTCCTCCAGACTGCTTCCCAAAGCTCACCTGAGCCATTGATTGCCTGTTAAAAGAACTAGTCTTAGTGTGTTGAAACTACTGTCATGATCTTGTCATACTCGCATTATTCTTACCTTGTGCCTTCCTCCTCTCTGCATTATATCAACCTTTTATCTTGCCCATCATACTTGCATTTCAGTTCTCCTGGGCAGGGCTCACCTTTGTGTTGCCTTTGTGCGGAGCACATCACATTGACATCCCAATCGCTGATCAGAGTCACCGGGTAACTTAAGGGCTCGGATGAGTTTTCAGTTTTTATTCCTACCTGCAAGAATAAAGGAGCCAAATTAAGCCTTTTGATGGTTTTTAGGTTTCTGTGCTGGATACGTGCTGAGTGCTCGGACTTGGGGCCCCACATTTTGCTTACAGCCCCCAAATCCCAACTGCCAATCCACGATCCTTCTGCTGCCCCTGGAAAAAACATGTGTTCAGCGCCTGGCAGCCTTCCGTCATGGCATCAGCATTGCTCTCTCTTTCGGTACTAATTTCTGAAGCAATTGGTGTGGCGAAACACGCCAGGCAGTCGTTTTCCTCCCCTTGCAAGGCATTTGCAGTAACACTTGTGGGCTGTCAACATCTTCTCTATCCCTGGCTTGTTCTCCTGTAAAGGCTGGTCCTCAGCCTGCTAATCCTCTCCCACCCTGTTTTCATCACCTCTTCCCTCACGCCGCTTCACGCCTCTCCCCTGCTCTGCCAGGCTGGCCCTCCCTCTCTCCCTCCCTCCCTCTCTCCCTCCATCCCTCCATTCTTCCCTCCCTATCTCCCTCCCTCCATCCATCACTCCCCCCCTCCCTCCATCCCTCCCTATCTCCCTCCATCCCTCCATTCTTCCCTCCCTATCTCCCTCCCTCCATCCATCACTCCCCCCCTCCCTCCATCCCTCCCCTGACTCCCTCCATCCCTCCATTCTTCCCTCCCTATCTCCCTCCCTCCATCCATCACTCCCCCCCTCCCTCCATCCCTCCCTCTCTCCCTCCATCCCTCCATTCTTCCCTCCCTATCTCCTTCCCTCCATCCATTCTTCCCTCCCTATCTCCCTCCCTCCATCCTTCCATCCCTCCTTCCATCCTTCCATCCATCCCTCCATCCCTCCATCCCTCCCTCCATCCCTCCATCCATCACTCCCTCCATCCTTCCATCCCTCCATCCATCCATGCTTTCACCCCTCCATCCACCCCTTCACCCCTCCATCCCTCCATCCTTCCATCCCTCCTTCCATCCTTCCATCTATCCTTCCATCCCTCCATCCATCCATGCTTTCATCCCTCCATTCATCCCTCCCTCCATCCATCCCCACGCTACCCCTCTCCGCAGCTTGCGCACACGTAATGTCACACACAAGTGTAATGACAAGGTAAAGAAAGAGAGTACGCTATAATTTCTCCAAAACGTGCCGGACGGAGCACAGTGCCTGTGGCACAAATCAAAATACACCAGGCGCTGGGGGTTAGGGGCCGTCCCCATAAAAGCCAGAGCCAGGACTGCCTGCGCTGGACCTCCAGGCCCCGGTTAAGAGACTCTCCTTGTTTCAAGGGCCTGGGGAAAGGCTGTGGACTACAAGTACATACCGAGTAAACAGTTCATCGTTCATTACACCCTTTTTTCCCCATCTCATTACGGATTCAAAACACCTTTTTTTGCCTCAGAATTTGGGGGCTTTTGGTTCATTTTTGTTTATTTACATTTTCTTGCTTGCTGATTTGGGGATCGAACAGCATCTCCTTCTTTTTCGTTCATTCTCACTTCAAGGGACTTCTTCCAAGCAATCAAGCTCTATAGCCAGACCAAAGCTTATCTGGATTTCCCTGGAGAAATCCAAGCAACCAGACAGCCTACAATCTTCTTATGGCCAAGTAATGAAAGCGGGTGAAGTGGAGCTCTTAAGTGCCTCTGAAGTGTTTTGAAAGGAAGAAGTTTGCCCTGCTAGGGGGGGGAAACTCTTGAAGATTTAGACACGTCTCTTTGAAATGCAGCAGCAGCAGCAGGAAGTCCACAGCAAACTGCCTTATTTATTCTAGGTACGAGCAGAAATCCAAACAAATCTGATGGAGCTGCGTTCTCCGGCTGTCTGCACCCCCTGGTCCGGAGCTCGGGTCCTCTGTCTGCTGCAAACGTCACCTTATTCAAAACTCTCTGGGAAAAACATATTCCCCTAGAATTCATCTAGGGCCACAGAATGGTGGTTGTGCCTCCCCGATTTGTACGTAGTAAGGCAAGTTACCCGATTTCGCAGCCTACGTGGTATGTCAGCATGGGATCTGCTTTGGATGCAGTATTCAGTCAAGCACTTCAGAATCAGAGGATCGTGGAATGGTTTGGGTTGGAAAGGACCTTCAAAGGCCATCCAGTCCAACCCCACTGCCATGAGCAGGGACATCTCCACCTAGATCAGGTTGCTCAGAGCCCCGTCTAACCTGACCTTGAATGTTTCCAGGAATGGGGCATTGACCACCGCTCTGGGCAACCTGGGCCGGTGCCTCACCGCCCTCAGCGTAAAATATTTCTTCCTTAGATCTACTCTGAATCTTCCTTCTTTTAGTTTAAAACCATTACCCTTGTCCTTCGATACCTTCCCTCCTTATTGCCCGTCCAGTGTTGGTACCTGGCGAGAGTCTGACCACTTCCCAGCCGAATGGTCTCATTCCCAGGAAGAAGCTGCTCTTACTGTTACGTGGGGTTTTGGGTGCCTGAAGCGTTTGGCAAGAAACTGCCAGCTGGAGGATGGATTTTTACGATATTTCTGTCAGGGCTTTTTTTTTTTTGAACATACCTGCATCTATTCCCACGTGGAAGGCTGACTGGAGCTGGAGACTGACACCGGTGGCCCAGTGACGCAGAGCTCGGTGCGACTGCCATCGTCAAATACGGCACTTACCGCAGCCCTAACGAGACCAGAGCTTACAGACCTCGATAATACATTTTGAGAAGAGTTGCCCTCTCCTCCCACCCCAGTGGAGAGCTACATGAGCCCGGCCAGGCTTGCTCGGACACGGGGTTGATGTGAACTGGCTCTGGCTTCTGGCTTTGCGGCTGCAGACGTGCAGGCAGGAGAAGCGCCAGGAGCAGGTTTGCCCATGACACACGGGCCAGAGGCTCTTGTCATACCCTGCGAAAAACCAGGAGCAATCTCAGGAGAGTGAATGCTCTGAAACAACAGAGATCATGAAGAGTGGTGGCGACTTGCACCTAAGAAAAGCGAGGTGGTGGACAGGGGATGTTAGTAGTCCTTCCTTAAAACTCTTGTCAGAAGTGTGGCAGCCTTTGTTGGTAAATACAGCTCTACATTTGCCAAGTTTGCGTCACATGAAGACACTGATTTGCCACCAAGAATTCCTAAGACAGCACCTCGTTTAGCTTCACCCTTTTGTTTTGGCAACCAGTTTTTGTAGTACGGGGATAAGACTTCTCATGTTTGTAAAGTTCCTTGAGACCTGCTGTTAAAAATCACCCCGGGAACGGCTGTTTGACAAGCTCTGCTGTGGTAGGAGCCAAGTATTTCTGTGCTGGGTCCTGTCCTGCCATCCTCCATCAAGAAGCCCTGCTCAGAAGTCCTTGCTCAGGCAGAGTTCCCAGTGAAGTCAGTGGGAGTTTCCCACGTGAGGAGTGATGAGCTAGGTCCAAACTAAACACCCAACTAATAAGCAGCGTAGGAAACAGCTGACTGCGTCATTTTTTAAGCTCTGCGCTTTTACCTGACTCAGACTTGCTGGCATCGAGAAGGATCCTGGGGGCAGGATGCGACCCAGGGGAGGAGAGGAGATCCCTGGTTACGGCAGGCATGCCCATCTTCCTCTTCAGGAAAATCTTTGGCAACAGTCTTAAATCTTTGCAATGAGGTGACTACAGCGTGGATAGGTGAGCCGGTAGGTAGACAATTATCTATTGTGTGCTTAACAATAGCCTACACATACTGGGGAAGTTAGGCTGACCAAGAGAAAAATCACCTCCCAGCAGACACGGAAAACAAGTTCCCACTTTACTCCCAGGACACGTATAACACAGGGTACAGGTCTCGCACATGCAAATTCAGGTGCCTACGTTTAGACAGGTAAATAACACCGCACTAAACTGCCGAGATCGGAGAGCCCTTTAATTTTATTTATTTAAGAAGTTGCAAAGGGGGAAATAAGACCGACAGATGTTTTGAAGCCGAAGAGCTCATGACAGTGGGGCAGGTAACTGGGGCAGAATGGATTCCCTGCATGGGAATTTCTAAATTAATAAGGAGGGAAAAGAAGGGTATCTTTATATCTTAACCCTCTAAATATATTTAGCGAGAGCAGAGATATTTTTATGTGCCTTCCAACCTATAATTGTCTCTTATCTGCTACGACATCGGTGGTTGCTTTTGGCCAGATTACAGCCAGACGCTAAGGCGCGAGCTTAGACCATATAGTTGACGGAGACGGGATTTTGCTTCAAACTCTGCGGTTCTGCTCTACTGGAGCCATAAAGGACTCAATACTTGCAGGTAAGATGCACTTTTAATTATGGAAATGGCACACCAGTTTGCCTGAAACATCTGCTTGTCGCATTACCTTGCAAGAACCACGGGAAACACACTCAGGCAGCTCAGGCGCTGATACACCAAAAGAACCGGGGTTTGTTTTTATGATTTTTATTATTCCCCTACCAGCAATGGAAAGAAATTGTGAATGAAATGGCCGTTAATTTTCACGAGCGCTCTGGAAGAAAGAGCAATAAAGTCTATTTCTCTGCCCTTTTTCATATTTCCTCTCACAGCCCGTGGGCTGAAGCAGGGGGGGGGCTCTGCCGATTCCCGACCCAGCCAAGCAAAGGTGTGCGGCTCATCCCGGGCGGTTCACGCATCGCCGAATTAATGACTCCAAAGGCAGCCCAAGGAAATCAGAACGTCTCCGCCAGCCTTGGCATTTTAATCTGGAATTTCTCTGCTTTGAATAGATGTGTTTTCCTCCTACTGCCCCTTCTCATGTAGCGCAAGGCAAGTCCTGTGAAGAAGTGCTGCAGGCGGTGCAAAGGTGCCCTCAGGAGAATGAAATGACGGTAAAATACGTATACCCCTGAGAGTATGCAAATGTAAATGGCATACACAGGCAAAGCGAGGTAAATGGAAATCCTTGTTCAAGCGTAGCTGAGAGCACCAACCTCTACCGGCTCGATTTTCCTGTAGGGATCCCATTAGACCGGGAACCGAAAGGAGAGCATGGTGACCCTGCACTTTCATTTGGGAAGCATATTCTGTGCCTAAGCAAGAAGGCGAGGTAGGCAGAACCGACCACTTCTAAATGAGCCATTAAATGAACTTTTCCACCTTCCAGAAGAAGAATGTAAGCAGGGGCTGCTATTGCAATGGCCCACCTTGGGAGGGGAAAAAAAAAAAAAAGAAAAAAGAAAAAAAAGTCATAAAAGGAAAAAAAAGAGGGTTCTGCACAACAAGCCACCCTGTAAGCAGGGTGACTGGCACACAGGGTACGGGAACCAGAGCTGGGGACGGACTTTGTGAGCAGCCTTGGCTTGGCCCTGGCAGCGGAGCTGTGGGCAACGTGTGGGCGTCAGTCTCAGCTGAACAGCTCTGATGTGGGCTTGAAAAGGGCAGGGATACCATGTCTCTAACCAAAACTGGAGCTGTAAAACACTGCGCTGATGGGAACCATACCGTCCATCCCTGCAGGTGGGGGTGAGGGACCTTCAGTGGTGCCCCCAGGCATGGGGGGAGCTGGCACGGGGCGCTGGAGGACTAGTTGATGCTTGTTGGCTTCTCGGAGACCTCCTTGGTGGCATGGATCTGGGGAGGCTTGCCCAGATCACAGGACGGGGAAGATCCACGGTCATTTGGCATGCCAATTTTTGGATGACACCACCTCCCTTCTAAGAGGGGAAAGGGAAAGCGACTGGTGTTGCTGGTTTTGGGTAAAAGCCCTTTGAGATTTTGCATTGCCTTTCAGGCAGGCACCCATACTGATACGCAGCAGAGGGATACAGTAAATCAAGATACAAGGAGGCATCCACCTGTGCCAGGACATTCTTGCTTTTCCTGCCAGAAAGCCCAGGCTGGCCGGCGAGCTCGCTCTCCGTGACATCTTTCCACTGTCTATGCGTTGACCCACTGACCACGGACTCGGTTCAGAAGACACGAGCCAGGCTTACAGCCTTCCTCCGGGCTCCCCAAAACCAAGGGCATCTCTTTCCAGCCCCCAGAACTTTGCAGTAAAAGGGTTTCTGCACTCAAGTGAGGAAAAATGCCTGTGGGAAGGGGCACTAACCACTACTACCACCTTCGCGCTTAGGGGAAGGCTGGATGTAGCGAAGGATGTTGGATCCTATGCCGTTTCATTCACTGCTCCCGCCTGCTGCTTCTCCAGCCACTGACATCCCACCAGCATGCATTGAACACATCTGTGTCTTTTCTTGACCAGGATACCAATTTCTGATGTTTGTTTGCTTGGTGCAGATGCTTCTGGAAAAGAACAACATAGCCCTGAGAAAGAAATTCCCATAGTGTCTTTTCTTTTTTTCCCCTCTCCTTTTATTTTTTTTACAGAAGTTTCTTATCCAGTTTGCTCTGTTCAATACTCTTCTCTCTTTTCACTTCACTTCAGGCCTTAAGTTTCATGCCCCCAGTGAGCTAGTTCAGGCAAAGCCGTGCTTGGTTTACAAATATGGAAGTAACAGGCACCTTACAGCTCCTTCCAGTACGCAGTTATTACTTTTAAAACCAGTCTGACACCAGTTATGGTGTGGTGCGCATCATCCCCTTTTGCTCTTTTAAAGTGGTGAGGGGCGGTGGAATAGCCCAGCAAACGCTCGTGTGTGCAGGGAAGGAGGGAGGTAACAGCCACCTTCTCCAGCAGGACCGGCTGCAGCTCTTCCAGCGCTGGTTTTGTACCCGTGGGGCGAGCGCCGGGAACTGGGGCACATTAAGGTTGTGGTGTCTGGCAGCCATCGGCCGGCTTCTCCGCTCCTCCGTCATTTTCCTTTCACTCAGAGCAAAGAGAGAAATTTGAAGGTGGATGGGCTAGATGCTCGCTTTAAGGTCCCCTCTGGCGACACAGAGTGGGTGAAAGGGGCGGTGGGGTGGGTGAAGGAGAATTTATTCCTGGTTTAACAGCCCTTCATTATAGCTAAGCCTTTTGCATAAATGGCAATTTGGCTCCCATCTCCCGAGCACCGCTCCCTTGCATTAGACTTCTTTGTAACAGCGCCGTAATTGCAGATGCAAGCTCTGCTTTTATTTCACGGGAGCCAAGGTAAACCTGCCCGATGTCACAACCGGCGATCCTCAAGTACAGCCAAGTCCGTGAGGCAGCGTCTCCGAACGTCTCCGAACGAACGGCGGGAGTTGACGGGTGAGTCACGGCGAAGAGCTGCCGCTTTCCTCGCTGGCTCTCGGGACGGATGTCTCTCTCCCAGGTATTTTCAGCAGCCATCCCGGTGCTCTCCTGCCTCCTCCCCTTGCCTCGGCTTGTCAGGATTAGGCAGTTTAACCAATGACCCCAGTTGTCATCAATCTCAATATTGAATGCGCCGAGATAATGCAGGCATTTCTCCGCTCTGGGAAGACAGGCATTTATGAAGTATTTGTGAGACCATTTCAGCTAAAGAAGACAGACAGCTCTATTTTGTGCCTAATATTGCCTGACAGGTGTGGACACACCCTGGGATAACTCTCCCGTCATCCCGACTAGAAGGTCAAGAGTCTACAGTTGACAGAGAGAGAATCGCCTTTGGCACTCCAACAGCAAAATGAAAACACGGCAGCATCCAGGAAAAAACCCACCAACCCCTTTGTAAACCAGGTGTGCCAGATTTAGCATTTCCCAGAGCTTAATTCCTTTTGAATTTTGTAGGTCCTCTTTGAAGATTATCCACGGACCCAACACCAGGCTAAACCAGAAAGTTGAGCTTTTGTTCTTCCATTAGCCATTATCGGCTTACTGTTTTAAACGTCTCAGGCACGGTGAGCGGTGGCGCTCTCTCCACTCTGCTCCTCTTTTCTGCTTTCCTCCCCATCCAGCACCACCCATCCTCCCCTCTCCTCTCCCTCACTCCTCTCCGTGCTGTCCCTGGGGTTCTCCATGCAATGCCACCCAGTGTTTCGTCACCGTCCCCAGAGTACTGCAGAAGAGAAGAGCAGGGCTGGCCTCGGTGACAGCAGTAGCACTGCTGTGACCCCGCTGTGGCTCCTGGGGGAAATCCCAGCCCCACTGGGATGCAGAGAGTTGGCTCAGGTGGAAAGTTCATTAAGAGCTCGGTAGCGAGGCTGTAAGACCTCCCAGGGAATAGCCTGAGCTCTCCTGGGTTATTTCTTGGGCTGGCGCAAACTCCAGCAGCTAAATCTCAGCCCACTTCATCGACAAATGTCAAACCCAGGAGGAAATATAATGTCCTTCTAAGGTGGTAAAGGCAACACTTGTAAACAAATTTTGTCTTGTTTTTCATGGAAATGAGGCTATTTGTTTATAAAAGACAGACATCACTGCTTCATATTTGTGCGGAAGAGAGTTGCATGATAATAGCCAAGAATCAGATCATTTCTTTGCAAGGAAGAGGTGGGACTGAGTATTTTTTACCATGGGTGTTATGGGAAGAGCTTTGCCAGGGCATGGGGTAGATTTAGGAAAAAAAACCTACTTAGGCTTTTTCTTTCTCTTCGCTGCAGGAAATGCTGCATGTTACAGAGCCCAACAGCCAGCTTTTGTACTCGCGCTTCCCCGCGCTGAAAGAGCACATTCAGAGATGCTGCAGCTATCGACCGTGGTCAGCCCATACTTGACCTCACGGGCCTTTTTGAGGCCAATCTACTGTTCCTTTCTGGATGGCTTCGGGCGGTTCATACTGACACAGGCGTGAAGGAGGCATGAGTTTACGGAAAGAGGGGAAGAAGGAGGAAACCTCAGGCTTTCCTTACTTCCCATTCAGCTCACGCTGTTGTGTCGTGTGAAGCACTTGAGGCGGTACAGCTAGGAAGACTCCGGTGGAGATCAGAGCTGGAGATAACCCTGCTCTGACCGGCCGGTGGCTGTGGCAATCCCGCTTCAGCAGGTACTGCCGGATGGTATAGCGTGGAGGGGAGCGGGAGCAGCTGGGCTGACAGCTGCTAATCCGAGCCTCAACGACTTCTGTTTTCAAATTCTCAATCTTTTTGATGTGCAGAGCCATGTGCATGGAGTCTGTGGGCACCTGTGGGGCTCTGGCAGCGAATCCTGTGTCTGGTCCCACACCCTCAGCCGTAAGCAACCTCACGGGAAACCTGAAAGCACAGAGTATAGCTGATAGCAGAGCATGAGTGGGCAGACCTGGCAATCACTGAAACCCAAGGGTGGAAGAAGTTCCGTTTATAATGTTGGGGTAATGAGGGATTTGGCAGACCTGCTGCTCCACCAACGCTGGTTTAGATGGCCCTTGGAGCTTGGCCTCCATTCCAACATCTTCCCCTGCTCCAGGGCCAGAGGAGGAGAAGCAGAGGAAGGAGGTGGCACCCAGGCCAGGGTAGAGAGGGGATGGCTGGATCATCCCTCTTCTGGGGGGTCAAAGCCCTGAGCAAGACTTCTTCAGGCCCCAAAGTAGGCAGAAGTCCTTCACAGCCAGGGTCCTCACTCCTCCTGGTCTGCAGTGCCTCAGGGTCCCTTGCCCAGTCCGCTTGCCATGGCCTATCAGGTCTTTCTTTCACACCGTTTAGCCACTGCAGCCCCCAGCATTCGGGTTTTCGCATAGCGCTGCATTAATCTTTCAACAGGTGTCGTCCTTTATCTACCATTTAAGAAGATTTTACTGATCTTACTTTAAAATAATGTGCTATCAGGGATAGGGCAATAAACTCCTATCAGGGAGTGTAGTGGTAGGATGAGGGGTAATGGTTTTAAACTGGCAGAGGGGAGATTTAGATTAGATATCACGAATAAATTTTTCACTGTGAGGGTGGTGAGCCCCTGGCCCAGGTTGCCCAGAGCAGTTGTGGCTGCCCCATCCCTGGAGGTGTTCCAGGCCAGGTTGGATGGGGCTTGGAGCACCCTGGGCTGGTGGGAGGTGTCCCTGCTCCTGGCAGGGGGGTTGGAACTGGATGATCGTTAAGGTCCCTTCCAATTTAAACCATTTTATGATTCTGTGATTCTTTACCCCGGCTGAGCTGAGGTGTGATTATTTTCACCTGATCCCCGTGCAAACCTGGGAGAGAGATGTCCATTTCTGCCTGGGAGCACAGCAGATCCTCCCCCACCCAGCGTCCATGGTGGGATGCCTACCAGGTGAGGGGCAGCAGTATTCTTTACCATAGGCACTTTCCGCCTCGTGCCCAGCCCTGGACTGCTCCGTGGCCGTGGCTGGCTGCCTCGGCAGTACGGCTGTATTCCCGGTGTGCGTGAAGCCTCGCCGAGGGCTAGTGGGGCAGAGCATCCTGCTCACCAGCATGCTCTAAACGGTGACTGCTTGATCCCAAGGGAGATATCCACGTAGGTAAGTCCTGCAGGGCTGGTCCTTAGCAGCACCGGGTTGACCCCTTCGCCGATCAGCCCTTGCCGGCAGCGGTCCAGGCCATAGCGCTCACGTTTGCACCCTGTCATGACTCAGGTTGAGGAGGAGATGGGGTTCATCCCTGCCAGGGGTTTGGGAGAGTGCCCGCCGCAGGGGACGTGAGGCCGTGCGAGGGTTCAGGGTGAGCTGGCTGCGGCCCCTACGCCCCCCACATGCAATGCAAACGGCTCAGAGCACGCTGGAAACTAAACATGATAGAGAAGAAGAAGAAAAATCCCTGAATGGGGATTTACGTAAGTTTTGGGGGCTTTTCTTTCTGGAAATAGCTATACAAAATAAATCCCTGGAGATTTTACAAGAGAGGGATCCCTGCAGCGCACCCTCCTCCCAACAGCAATGCCAACCACGGCTCCAGGAGATGGCGAGCGCAGGGTGTAGCTCACCGTGCGGGACCTGCCTGTTGTCCACCCCACGGCCAGTTCCCGTTCTCGGTGCTAGCTGGCTTTCCAAGGCAAGGGCAAGGAAAATACCCAGCCGATTCTGAAACCCCATGTGGTCACTACACTGTGATTTCATTATTTTGTGAGTTATCGGCAGAGCAGGTGAGGGTCAGTACGACGCCTGAGCAGCAGCGGAGGGTGGGGAGGGAGGCCGGGGCATGCCTGAGCTCTGCGGGCTGCAGATTGACCTGACTTCGAACACAAATCCAGAGTGTGGACCAAGCACACGGATGCCATTGGGAGAAAGGCAGTCCACAAGCAAGAAAAGGAAGTTTTAACCAAGTGTCGCTAACCCAAAGAGAACTGAAAGCTTCCTATGAAGCCGTTTCTCTGTGGCTTCGTGGAGCCCTAGTGGAAAAGCCCATCACTTATTTTGTGGGGCATTTTTACCATGAAAAAAATCACCATGCCTAAGGAATTGCCCCAGGAACGTGTGCCTGGGGAGCGCCCGGCAGCTGAGTCCTGAGCGGGCAGGAGCACAGCCTTCCTTCCAGCCTGCGGGTACCGGGCAGGGGAAACTCCAGGAGATCCAGATCCTGGTTTGCAGGAGACGGCCATCAGCTTTCCCACCCAGGAAGGCAGGTTGCTTGCAGTAAAGGCGCATGGCAGAATTCAAACAGCCAGCGTTTGTTGACCTCCTTGTATGGAGAAATTAATAAAACATCTAATTAATTTACCTAGAAATAGGACAGCAATCGCAAGCCAAAGTTTACCACAGTGATTTGCATTACAGTAACAAATGTAGAGCTTAATCACAGCTGCACATCTCTATTCCCCTATGGAAAACGCTGTGCCCTCTCCCCGTCATTGATAACCGACAGTGGTTGTAGGTAACACTGGTTTTCCCCTGGCAAGGAAATCCCAGGTAAGTGCCATGTTTCACCCCAGGGTGTGACGCTGCCACAAAGAGCATCGTGCCAGATTCCCCCAGGTGCAAATGGGCACAGCTCCTTTCCAGGCAGTGAAGCAACATCAGGATGTTCCTGCAAAGAGCACGGGCTCTTAGGGACATGTAACTAACCTAGGAAACAGAAAAACACGTCTGTTATAATTACCCCGTGTACTCAGCAGTACCTGGCTGGGGGGGAATAAGAGCATTCCTCTCTCACTACCTAAAAACTCCTTCACCGACTTCATTAATCATTCTTATCAGCATTCCCCTCCGTTCCTGGGCTATAAGCGTATTTGAACTAAAGACTTCTCAAGTCCAAATCCACTCCGGGTGATGAGTATCTTCATGGTCATAAATTAACATACACAATTGCTACGTTACCTACATGAAAGTCTTCAGTGGAGGAGCCGTGACCCCGAGAGAGAGACTTTTTAAAAAGAAAACATTTGTCTGACCTCTCTGCAACCTCCTAGCCAGGTAAATATCTTACAAAATAGCCTGTTTGTAGCAGATCGAGAAAAATTAGTGCTTTCTGTGTTATAAAGATGCTGTTAATTCAAAATTGGACTAAAATATCTTTATTTTTCTCTTTAGCTTCCTACAGGAAAACCATCATACAGAAAACCAAATAGCAAGCATTCTAATATTTTCAAGTGCATTTCTAATTTCCTTCTCTCTGTGATTACCATATATGTTTTGATGTCTATTACAGCTGTTTGCTTTGTCACTCGTGGACTATCTTGAGAGAGCGCAGCTCTTACAGCCGAGGGGAACCAGTTACTGAGGACGTATGCCCAAGTACTAAGCTTCCAGCAGATGTTAAGGCACGATTCCTTGATATCAGTAACAAAACAGAGGATGTGTGTATACATATAATCATCAAATGGTTTAGGGTGGAAGGGACCTTAACGATCATCTCGTTCCAACCCTCCTGCCATGGGCAGGGACACCTCCTACCACCCAACCTGGCCTTGAACACCTCCAGGGATGGGGCAGCCACAGCTGCAACCTGGGCCAGTGCCTCAACCACCCTCAGAGTGAAAAATTTCTTCCTCATATCTAATCTAAATCTGCCCTCTTTCAGTTTAAAGCCATTACCCCTCATCCTATCATTGCACTCCCTGATCAAGAGTCCCTCCCCAGCTCTCCTGGAGCCCCTTTTTGGTATTGGAAGGGGCTATAAGGTCTCCCTGGAACGTTCTCCAGGCTGAACAACCCCAACTCTCTCAGCCTGTCTTCACAGCAAAGGTGCTCCAGCCCTCGGATCATCTTTGTGGCCTCCTCTGGACCCGCTCCAACACATCCATGTCCTTCTTATGTTGGGGCCCCAGAGCTGGAGGCAGCACCGCAGGTGGGGTCTCCCCAGAGCGGAGCAGAGGGGCAGAACCCCCTCCCTCGCCCTGCTGGCCACGCTGCTGGGGATGCGGCCCGGGATGCCATTGGCTTTCTGGGCTGTGAGCGCACATTGCCGGCTCATGTTGAGCTTCTCATCAACCAACACCCCCAGGTCCTTCTCCTCAGGGCTGCTCTCAATCCATTCTCCACCCAGCCTGTGCTCATGTATGACCAAATATGCATACACCAAGGTGGGAGGCTTTCCAAGCTCTGACTGACAGCCCTTGGGGTGCAAGAGAGGAGGGGGTTTCAAAACTGGAGAAAAAGGGAGCAGGGCTCTTGTAGACGAATTGTCTAAAAGAGTTAGAATTGCTTTCTCCAGAAGGATTTTGAAATAGAGGAGAAGGAGTGAACAACCATCTTTTAAATGCTAACAGGAGCACGTGCAGAAGTAACACACTATGAAGGAGGGGTGGTTAACTGGTAGGTCACCATCCATCCCATGAGCTGCTGTCCCTACGCTTTGTTCCTACAAAGTAAGGGTTTTCCTAGGAGCGCCTGAACCTGAACACGTAGAAAGCGAAGGCATGTCTGGCATCCAAGGTGCCAGGGACACTTCAGCCATAGAGTTCTGGGATCCAGGAAAGGCAGCAGACCAATTAGTTCCCTAACTAATTACAGAACTTTTTGAGAAAAAAACCCCAACATATCAGGAAATACAATAAGCATAAGGAAGATCAAGCAGAAGGTCACAATGATCACTTGCAAGCGAGCAAGCAGGAAAGCGTGCTGCCTGGGCTTGAAGGGAACCTTCGGGCGACCTTCTTGAGCAGCGGGGACCTCCCTCCTGCTGAGCCCCCTCCGCCAGCCAGGGGAAGGGCAGTCGGTCACCTTCTGCACAGATGGCATCCTTGCTGATGGGGAGAGATCGCTGATATCCGAGAAGCGGAGCAGAAGAGCTGGGCTAAGTTTTGACCAGTTTGAATATCCGAGGATCAGTCTGTATCCATATTACCTGAAGTTATCCCTGTGCTTTTTTTTGCAGAGCACACAGAGGTGTAGCCCAGCACACTCCCCCTTAAATTAAGTAGTATTAAACAGGTCCTCGGTGGCACTTATTACTTCCACTAGGTTTGTTCATCCCTCATTTAAAAAAAAAAAACCATAAATAAAAATCTAGAGTTTACTTTAGCAGAAACCTCAAAGCAGTTGAAACTATTTTTCCCCTTAACTAGTTTTATCAGACTGTAATACCCAGAGCCATCCCCAGAGAGAGCTCTAAAGAACCAATTCTCTATAATTATTAGATAAACTTATTTTCTGAACCTTCTTTAAGCACAGTGGCTAATTGGGATACATCCTAATATTTAATGACTACCCAACTCGCTTTCAGCAGCACTTCAACCATTCAACAACCACATTCCTGGTGCGGTAAGAAGAGTTAAGAACTATTTTACAACCCAGTGTGGCGGGGCAATGGGACAAACCTACACAGCAGAGATTACTACTCTTAGCCCTATCACTCCATCAGACGCAGCCCTGGAGGACTGGGAAGGTAGGTTGGGGTAAGATACCCACGTTCACGGTTGCTCTCCTTTAGCCTAACTTCTTCACTGAACAGACATGAAGGAGCAGGGGGGCATTGATCCTTGGAAGAGGAAGCAGCAGAGCAGGTTTAAGGAATGAGGTGCTTTTGAGATGGTTTTCTCTTCTTCCCGCTCTACACATGGCAACCTCAAACCTGAAGGAGAGTCCTAGCAGAAGCATTCTTACCTACAGACTTCCAACCGCCCGAGCGAAGGCAGAGAAAATGCTAGGAGAAACATCTCTTTGCACGCAAAAATGAAGTTGGTAGAACTTCCAAACCCCCCATGTAAATCAGCCATTTGAGAAGACATCGTTCAAGACCCTAAAAAGTTGATGAGGAATTAAAATCTTTCTTTTCATCCTTCACTTTTCCTGAACTTCTCATAACTGGAGTTTAGTGGTCAGAAGCAATGAAGAAGGGATGGAGCACCTTTCTTTGCTCCAGACTTCACTGTAGGCCAGGAGATCTGCAGTGATGGGACATGTTCTTCCCCTCTCACACACTTGGTAGCATAAAAAGGGAGGAAACGATATTGCTGGGGCTAAGTCTCCAGCTCAGCAGCAGTCTGAACATGTTGATCTCAAACTTTTTTCCCTGAAAGCTATTTTTAAACTAGTCTAAAAGTAGCTTCTCTTCTGTTTGAGGCTTAATTAGTTCCAATTAAAATAGCCTACATTTAAGTAGTATATGTTGAAGTTTGAGTGGTGCTCATCAAAATACAGTAAACGATAAAAAAACTGCACTCACACTCAAATACATGTGCCCTTTTTATCTCCTTAAGACTTCCAAAGGGATTTGGGTTATGAATCACAAACATTCCCCCCTCAGCATGAGAGTCTCCTGAGTCAGGAAGATAGTCATCATTAATCACTTCTCAAGCATTTTGAACAAGGTGGTTCCTGCTTGCTGCGTGTTTTCATTCACATCAGTCATTTACATAGCATAAAAGGTGTGCCTAGCACTTTACAGACAACCGAGACAAAAATCTTTGCTTTGTAGCACTTACAGCTACAATAAGATCACACAAAACAAGAAAAAATTCTGTTTGCGAATGGAGAAAAAAAAAAGAATATAAATTATAACTACGGTAAAGTAGCAAGTAATTTTTTTTTTCCATGGTGCGAGATTAGTTTGCACTTCTGTATGTCTATATTTTTTTATACACTTCCTACTTTTACCACTCACCATTTTAAGTAGAAGCCTATTTACACAATTCACTTAAGACTGTAATATCATTGCAAGCATGAAAGCATTTTATGCCCTCCCCTTTCTCAAAGGAACGCAAATCACTATTCCAGGGGGGAAAAAAAGGCACCCCAGTTCTCCATCAAACACTTAGACCGCTTGCATCAAGATGTCTTTTAAGAAGCAGTAGCAGAAGTGCCAGAGTTGCTGTAATCTCAGTGGCTACTTAAAAGAGAAAAAAAAAAGGAAATGAAATTAATTTTCCACTCAAAAGAAAAAAGGAGATAAGATACCCATTCCATGACCGCTACTTCGTTCATGATATTTAAGAAAAGAATAAGGAAGGTTTCATTTGTTCTTCCCAGCATGGTTTGTCAGTCGTCATCTTTTCCTCCTCTATACACTGAAAAAACCCCTCATATAATACAACTCCATCTGCGCTCCATGGAAAAGCCGAATATGCTCACGCACGTTTTTTCAGGACTGCCAATTAGTCTACAGTCCTTTCACTGGTAAGGAATATTTACATCCTTCTCTAACGCTTTCCTCCAAGTATTACAGCTGTTATTTTGGACTTCAGTGCCATAAATGAATGCATCGGCCCACAAGGCAGACCGGAGTTATGAAACAACGGCTGTGAAAACAATGCAATTAAGGACACCGTTTCAGAAGTACTCTGTTACAAGCTGTTTATTAGAACTTCACTTTGACAATAAATAAGGTATTTCCCAAGCAATCAAAATGTAATTATTTAGAAAGTTAAACAACTGAAGTTTTCACAATGCATTTTTTTTTATATATATACATGATTTACTGTATTTTAAACACCAGTTCAACCGGAGCTGTACAACAGTAGGATGTCCATTTTTTAAATTCCCACAGCAGGAGACTACAGAGACATACCTTTAATCTGGAAGCCGTGCGTGTAAAAATAATCCCAAACCATCTCAACTTCAGGTTGGATAGTCCAGCTGTTACAAATGAATCTCCCTATTAATTAGACTAGCCCCTGAAGTCAAATTTGGATGTATGGCTTACCCAGGAGAAATAGCGCCTTTTAGATTTATGGTTTTAAAGAACTAGTAAACTGCTCAATTCCAGCAGTTCGACGGAACCATTTGTAGTTTACTGTGCTACTGCACGCCCTGTTCTGCCCTCAACACAAGCGGCACAGAACAAGCTTCTGTTAAGGATGATAATTTTCAATATTGTAAATCTCCAATAGCAAGTACAAACTTTGCACTTCAACTTACTGTTAATTATGAAAACATCTTTCGGTTTTGGTCAAATGAATTAGCATTTCTTCACTTAAATACTCAAGACATTTAATATGCCTTAATAATACTTTTAAGAGTTTGACATTCAAAGTTAACTTCAAAAGAATGTTCCTGTTCAATAAAGCACCAAGTTTTCCTCACGTGTTTATTCCTTAAAGAAAGTCTATGAAAGACTAGTTTTATAACATTAGTTCTGCTAGGAGTTGTAATTTAAGAATAAAATTTAATTCTTATGGTTTGATCAAAGCCGTGTTTCCAAAGTAAGCTTTACATACTCTGTGCAACATTCCATTTTCTTTAAGTGCAGAGGTACAGGTCCCAAAGCTACGCAGCCGCAATTGAGTTATCATCTGCTTGACGACCCTGAGGCTTTAAGAAAATAAAGACAGAGAATTAAAAAAAAAAAACAACCAAATGCAAAAGACCGAGGCTGTTATGAAACTCACTTTGCAATACATTGCGTTGATCAGTGTAGCTCTAGCACACAAGCGTGGCATTAAGCCTATCCTTACTTCCAAGGGTTTCCAACGGTAGCACAAACACAGAGGACACAGAGCCAGGAGAAACTGGCTGCTCATGGCCTGGCTGGATAGCCGTGCCCAGAGAGTGGTGGTAAAAGGAGTTAAATCCACTTGGTGGCCAGTCACCAGTGGTGTTCCCCAGGGCTCAGAGCTGGGGCCGTCTCTCTTTTACTATCTTTATCAATGATCTGGACGAGGGGATCGAATGCACCCTCAGTAAGTTCGCAGATGGCACTAAGGTAGGTGGGCGTGTTGATCTGCTTGAGGGTAGGAAGGCTCTACAGAGGGATCTGGACAGGCGGGATCCATGGGCTGAGGCCAATGGTGTGAGGTTCAACACGGCCAAGTGCCGGGTCCTGCACTCGGGCCACAACAACCCCATGCAGCGCTGCAGCCCTGGGGCAGAGTGGCTGGAAAGCTGCCCGGCAGAGAAGGACCTGGGGGTGTTGGTGGACAGATGGCTGAATGTGAGCCACAGTGTGCCCAGGTGGCCAAGAAGGCCAACAGCAGCCTGGCCTGCATCAGGAGTAGTGTGGCCGGCAGGACCAGGGCAGTGATCATCCCCCTGTACTCGGCACTGGTGAGGCCCCACCTCAAGTACTGTGTTCAGTTTGGGGCCCCTCACCACAAGAAGGACATTGAGGTACTGGAGCGTGTCCTGAGAGGGCAATAGAGCTGGTGAGGGGTCTGGAGCACAGTCTGATGAGGAGCGGCTGAGGGAACTGGGGGTGTTCAGCCTGGAGAAAAGGAGGCTGAGGGGAGACCTTATCGCTCTCTACAGCTCCCTGACAGGAGGGTGTAGAGAGGTGGGGGCTGACCTCTTCTCCCTAGTGAGAAGTGATGAGATGAAATGGGTTCAAGTTATGCCAAGCGAGGTTTAGATTGGATATTAGGAAAAATTTTTTTCCCTGAAAGGGTTATCAAACATTGGAACAGGCTGCCCAGGGAAGTGGTGGATTCGCCACCCCTGGAGGTGTTAAAAAAAAAAAAAAGGGGTAGACGTGGTACCTGGGGACATGGTTTAGAAGTGGTTTTGTCAGGTTAGGTTAATGGTTGGACTTGATGATCTTAAAGCTCCCTTCCAACCTCAACAATTCTATGATTCTGTGACATCCAACTGGAATGTCAGTTTGGCCCAGAGAATACCTGGTAGAGGCCTCAGCTCCTTAACTGCCCCGTGAAATGCCAAGAGTGTCTCCGTACATGTTTGGGCAGCTTAGCACAAGGCCCGGCTGATCAGAGTTTGAGTATTACCGCAGTATGAGAAGCTGATAGTTATCAATGCATAAAACAGCAATGAGACTGGCAGTTTCTTGGAGGAATTTTAAGCAGAATCACTAGAGATGGGAGAGAGCAAGGAGGATGTTTTAAAGAAAAGGCATCCTTACAATAAGGCTTTTTGAGGTCCTGACAACTCCGAAGCAAGAGCAAAGAATTCTGAAGCCTGAGAGGTTCCACAGGAGCGTTGAGAACACCACGCTTTTGAGGAAAAAAGCCTTTTCTATTGACTTAGGAGGACATCTTGACAACCAATCTAGAAGAGCCCCTGACTACAGCATATGCAAAAAGTAAGCTCTGCCTATCTCTTTTGGCTAAAACAAAATTGAAAGAACGCCAGGCCCGTTTCCTGGAAACAGGATTACAGATGTCTGAACAAGTCCACCTCAAGTCATATAAACAAACTCCTCAGGCGTTTTGATTGCCAAGCTTGACTAAAAAGCGAATACAATATTCTGGAGACAGCAGCAGTGCAATGAGAAAGTATTGTTTTGGGCAACTGGATTCGAATGATTATTAAAAAGTCAAAAGAAGCCTGTGATCTATTTTTCATTACATGATTAAACTGTCTTTAGAGTCGTACCACTTAAGAAAAAAGTCTAGAATGAGCGATTCGCTGAGAGGATGTGTTTTTTAGAAGTTATTTAGGGAGGTGCAGGATGCTACGGTGTTTCAGAACCTAGTCACACAGGTTGCTCAAACATTACTTTTTTTCAGGAGTGCTACAAATTATGGTATTAAAGTACTTAATTACATTTAGCTCACTCCATTGTACTCAAAATACAGACAACTTTAAAACTCATTTTACAGATCAAGGCATGGAATAACAGGGATACGCTAAGCACACTCAGCTAGTTCATCTAATTGTAATCAAGTTACCTGTTGCGCTTCAACAGATTTCCTAAGGATTTGGATTGACAACACCAATGCACAACCCAAGATTTTTCAGAGCAAATTAACTCTGTTACAATCCAGACATTTTAGTCTGCTTTGAAACACTCAGCTTTGAGCAGAGCTGGGGTGGTATTGCCCCAAAAAACCTGAGCAGCCCCACAGGGAGCCTTTAAACACAAGGCACTTCTCACAGTCTTACCTTTACAAAAATGTGTGTCGGTATGAATCGCCTGAGCAGCTGATTAGTGAAGTTTGGGAATCGCAGCAGGTTAACATGAAGAGATGGTAACTGCTGATATCCAGCCATCAGAGGGTAGAAGTTATATAACATTTCCTGCTGAGTGCCAGGAAGGATTTTTAATCGGATCTTAAAAAAGAAAAGAAGAAAAAGCCACAAACACAGGTAAGTTCTGTGACCAAAAGCAGTCCTCCGTTTGCTTTCTATTTATATACTGTTTCCTTTCTGAAGTTGGAAAGAATGCAATTACTTTCCCATTCTAGTTAAACAATTACCTGTACATTGAAACACCATGTTACCCACGAACAACACGACTCCTAGTCAGGCTTCCATTTAGCCCTTCTTTAAATGGAGTCTGCATCCATGTGTTCTTCCAGACACAGTTTACCATAATTTAAACCTCTATAATACGAATTTGTCCTCTCTGCACCTCAGCGTATGTCTAATCAAGGTACTCTTCACTACCAGATAAGCCAGCAGGATCAGTCGATGTGATGATTTTGTACCTGTTTAAGGCCAGAGAACATGAAGGCATCACTGGGTTCCACTGACACCTCCACATCCTGGACTAAGTTGGTCTTATTTTGCAGGTGATATCTGACAGGTAGGGATTCTCGGACTCGACCAAATGACGGCAGATCTTTGGGGAAAAAAAAAAAAGTAACTAATCTCAAATACAAAATACATTTTAAAGTTCCATACATAAAAAATGTGTCTATCGCAAAGAGCAGTGAAAAGTTTGAAGGGAAAAAAAGATACAATAACTAGGCATCTAAAGCATTTCTGACAAGATTTTTCAGGAAAAAAAAAAAAGACTAAAGAACAGAACACAGCTTCATTACAACTTTTCAATTAACACTTCAACATCTAGTTACAAAACCCCCATGTGCTAACCCTGTCCAGGAATGCTAACTAGGAAGTCACTTGGGTTGCTGCTGGGTATTTTCAGCTCACCAAAACTTTATCAGATACTGGGAGGAAGCTCCTTCAAAATGTAACAGCAAAAATGGTGGAAGAAACTCAGTATAAATGAAATGGAACTGAGGAACGCATAGGAATTCCGTGTGTTCAGTGAGCTCTCCACTACCCCACTGCTCTTGTGCAGGTGAAGTGCTCAGAGAGAAACAGTTCACCTGCCCGCAAGCAGCTCCAATTCTCCAGGCTGTTTCTTTCCTGGGATGCAGCCAGGGCGTGGGTGGATGGAACAATGCGTGCCATAGGCGTCGAGAGAAACCTACTGGGAAGGCAGCATCAGCAGAGGTAACTCTGGCCTCTGTGCTGCCACAGAACACAGGTCAGCTTTTTTTTTTTTTTGACAGCTTTTAGGAGAATGGATTCGCGTAACTACTTTCTAGCTCTTCCCTTGAACTGAAGGGGGGAAAGGGGCAAGGCTCGGGGCAGTCTAAGCAACAGTATAGTTTCTTTCACTAGCTCCATAATATCCAGCACCAGTTTTCTGTCTTTTGCTGCAGTAAGTGCAAGGTCTGGATGCCATAAAACCGCAGAGGTTCTTAAAATTCTAATGGGGATACGTATGTTGTCAAATTAATATTACCTGCATTAACATGGAGGGGAATGCTCTCTACAATCACATGCGGTAGAGTGATGACTGTACTAACAACAGGTACGCTTTCCACAGGCGAGCTTCTGCAGGAAAGAGTCAAATGCAGACCATGGTGAAGTTATACAACAAAGTAACACGTGAGTACACCAAAAGAACATCACTTATACGTGATTAAACTAAAATTACAGCGATTTCAGTAGTGGAAAAAAAAAAAACCACCAAATCCTTACATTAGATTGTTTGTAGTAAGCAAAAAAAGTGTCAGCATGGAGATAAAATAGTAAAAGGCAAGTAAGAACACTAAACATCTCTAAAACTAAATAAAAGCAGACTAGAAGAAAGATATACCTCAACACTTGTCTTTGAAAATTGAGTGAATACATAAACTCACAATCTAGGGTGGGAAAACAGTTTTCCCATTTAAAAAGTTTGTTTGTTTCTACCATCGCAAAACTATTCCTTTGACTTGGCTTCTCAAGTGAAGTATTTCATGATTGGAGAAAACAGGGAGTGGAAGGTGACAAAACAGCTCTATAGTTGACCTAAGATCTTACAAAGAAGAAAGCTTCATGGAATGTTAAAACCATAACTACATAATATTAATATCTTAAGTGAAATACGTATTTATTCAAAAATCTAACATGCTAAGCAGTAATTAGTAAGGTCCAAAGTCTAGACAGTGCTTGCTACAGGAAGATCCAACACCAAAAAGGTCCCCTAAAAAACCCAACTTGCCATCATCCCTACAAACCAAGTTATTTCCTCACCCCATCCAGGCCTGGAGATACCTACCTCTTCCAGGAAATGACGTAACATCCAGTTGCCACTCCACCAGCGTTGGTAACTGGAGGACATCGAAGGCAAAAGCACTCGCTGGCACTCTCACCTGTCTGTAAAACAACTATCAGCAAGATTTGGTTTAAAATCAAAAGCGTAATCATTACTGCAGAAGCCACCAAGTCTAAAAATCCAATACGACACAAACACAAATGTTCAGTCAGAAAGGCCTTTGAAGTGCTTTGCAAACTATACCTATGTAATATATAAATTCAATAAAAATTGTGAAGTATCCCAATATGTAAAAGGGTGACATACAAATATATGACAGTTTATTTTCTGAACAGCATTACAAGGTCTTTCATGTACACACAGAACAAGTCATTACAAATTTAGAGTTCACACACAAAAAAACCCCAAAATAATGCCAATTCAAATTCTACACTTTTCTCACAGCAAGTTCCAAGACATCAGCGTAAGACATCTCTCATGTTTTAAAATGAAAATGAACATGAGACATTTCTCCTCTCCCACCCAAATGGATGAGAGGTGGGGAAGAGAACACAAGAAAAATCCAGTGGCTTTGAGTTTTCACTCTTTTCCTCTTTTTTCCCTCCACTTGAACGAATTAAAAAAAAAAGTACCTTTTCACTTAGAGACCGATTTTAAAAAAAATTCCTAAGAAAACGGAAATTTTTCCTAAGAAAAATTCCTAAGTTTCGGTCATTCAAAATTAATCATTAATCTTTATTAAGTTTTACAAGGCTTAAGGTGCATGGTGTGACAAATCAGCCCAAAGGTGGACAGCTGAATAGCTGGTATCTGGGGGGGTTCACACCTCCTGGCAGTTAGCTGTTTAGGAGCACCAACCAGAAGCCATGAAGCACAGGGTGCCAGAGCTGAAGATGAAATCTCATAGTTTGAAGACTAGAGGACCTGGGAAATAATTGCTTTTTGCCAGGTAAGCCTTGAATCTAGGAACTGGAGTCTTGCAAGCCCTTGATTACATGAGTGGACAGCTGCCCCACAATCAGGCAGCCATCCAGACTGCCTCATTTTATTCCAAGTTTTGATGGAATACACACATTTTCACATCTCTAACTTAGCAAATGCAAAGACGGTGTTTTATTGGAAGGTTTTGGATGAGTTCTACTGCTACTGCTACATTTATTTAACTTTAAAGCTAACATACTGCACTCTTAAAGGTTGAGATCCCTAAGATTTTTTTTTTGTTTTACATTTAAATAATAAGTTATTCAACTTAGTAGTATGAAGTATAGTTAGTATTAAAAAAGATGCTTACTTCTAACTGTTCTTTATAGCCTACCCTGTCTAGCGTCACATTTTTTAGTTTCATGACTGCAATCATGGACATGGATCCCTTTAGCCTTTGGATGCTGTCTCTATCACGTGGTAAAGTGTTTGCATTCCAGAAAGTATACATAGCCCATAAACACTGGAAATACTGAGTATCTTTTCATATGGATATCTAAGAAGTTGCATATCAGAAGTACTTTCAGGTGCTTTCTCTTACATCTGTTATATTTAGAATTTTGCTTACCATCTATCATTCAAGTCTATTTACTTGATCTAGTGAATTAGAACTACATTTTGAAGCATGCTGCGGTTTAAGTTGTGTTCTGGCAAGCAACTGTAGTATTAAGCAGCTTTCTTCTAAATAGAGTTTCATAAGAAAATGCTGTTTAAAATTTCCCCCTTTCATACTCCCAGCTTATGCAAAGAGTATCCTCCTGATAGAGAGCATAATCTAAGATGACTTACCATTCTCCACGTAAGATTCCAGTTGATCTACTGGGGTCATGGAAGCTGACAACTGTAGCTGGCTGGTTACAATAGTGAGAGGCCAAGGAGAGGCACTCAGGATGTCTGTCATCAGTAAAAACGGTATATCTGCAAATACTCTGTCCAAGTGCTCCAACTGTCAAGAGAGACACAAGATCTGGCTATTTCTAACTAAACAGGGTGTGACTATTGGAACTGCTGTGATTCCAAAATATCAACAACTTTTCAAACACATACCTTTGTGGAGACAAATTTGACAGCAACATCAAAAGGAAATACTGTTTCTATGGTTACAGTTTCATCCTGTATAGAGAGCGAAAGGGGTGGGAAGAAGAGAGGAAAAACATTATATCCAGTTCCAGATTTGGCTATTGATGTCAAAGGTTACTAATGTAAAGTTACTTCTAATCATCAATTTAACCAAGCCCTCCCCAGGGCAGAACGTCTTTCCAAGATATTTAAGAATAAATATAGAAAACTTTCCTTCCGATTATACTTATGAAACGGCTTACCCTAAATTTGGCTACCATACTGCTGATTAGCATTTTTTCTATCTACTAGAAAGGCTTTTAAGAGGCTTGGAATTACAGCCTTTAGATTGAGAATATTTCTTGCATTTCATGAATGTGTCTCCAGCAATTGGTGTATCTTTACATCCTACCCGGTGGCACTTGCAGAGGATTTCTTTCCCCTCAACGACAGTGTTGATTAAGTAAGAAACGTAAACCAGAAACATTCTTGCACCAACTGTTCCACAACGAATGTATATTGGTTTTTCCAGCTGCAAAATAAAGGAGACAGTATGAGCCAAGCTATACCTAGATTTCATTAGTTAGGCCTAGAGCTGCCCAAAAGTTGTTAATCATCTTACTTGGTTCAAGAGGGCAATAGTAGAATGGATATTGGTTTTGACCATAAAGAATCTCCTACAATGTATGATCTTAATCATGCAGTGAATTACTTTAATCACAGTGGCACTGTCTGTTACTTAACAGTACAAGAAAAGAACCGTTACTGTGTAATATATCACACACCCAACTTCTAATTTACTAGTCACAATTTCAGTTTGATGCAACATCTGCGTATTTGATCCTCTACCATGCTGAATCACACTTGCTGACTGCTGTTTTCTACTCTCCATTAGGCAGTGCATTTAATTAACAGCTGAGATTAGCCTCCTTATCTTATTTCTTATCTCCCTTATCATCTATCTTAGAATATACTTTGTTCCTAAATTTAGTCCAAAAGGGGATCTGGCTAAAGAAATACTAAACTACAAGCAACCAATTGATAAAATATGCCATAAGCATTTCATTTATCAGTTCAGATATCTGAAAGTAAACATAGGTCCTTCTACAAGTGTCTTTTATTAGCTGATCCCCATTTTCTTAAGCGTGATACACAAAGAAGTTAAGTTTTAAGCCTTCACCTTTTCCCCCGGTTGCAAGTCTCCTATGGGGATATCAGGAAGCAGTGCAGGAAAGGAGTCATCACACGCTTCTGCTCCATGAAGAGTCACCTGAGTTTTCTGAGTCAGGTTGGCATCTTGCCCTAGGATTAAAAACAGTCTTCATATCCACACAGGCTTACATCACTGAAGCATGAAAGCAATAACTAAAAATAATAGGATATTAATCTCAAAAAGCAATACATGAGGAATTAACATTGTTCATTTGGTTGAGGGAAGCTTTCAAAAGTACCAGAGGATAGATTTGACAACATCTTAAGTTTTCTAACTTGGAGGGATCACATCCTGCCAGGTTTTTTTGTTTCATCTGTAAGCCAGGGGAAAAAAAAAAAAAAAAAATCTCAAAAATCAGAAATCGTATCTAGATGTTCCCTACCATATACAAAACACAATATGATTATGTGATTCAAGTTTTTCCTGGTACTTTATATGAAGTGAAAAGGAAGTTTCACTGTTTTGTGATTCTTCTCTTTTCAACAGCTTCATGATTTTCCATCTTTCTAAAATCTGTGTTGAAAATATGTAAAAACAAATGTATAGATGTTACAAGACACCATTCTTCAGTCAGAGGCTCACTAGAATAATGGCATTACTGCAATCACGTAGGATAATCTTCAAAAGCAAAACAAGCCACATCTTGCCAAAGAGTTGCAACTGTGGAAAATGCATGACCTTCTATACAAATGAAATGTCAAATTTCAATTGTTCTTTTAATGTAATCAGCAAGCCCTCATTGGCCTTGCATATCACGTGTTAAGAGTCAAGATCAAGGGGGGGAAAAAATAAATCAAGACTATTAAACACTGCTTTAGGAGCCAAGCCCAAACATCCAATTAAATAAGTTTAAAGAACACTCCACTGACTTCAGTGAACCGAACACATGTATAGGGAATGTGGCTCTATTTTAAAGTACACAGCACATATTGCATCCTATATGCTAGTGACTTTAAAATATTTTTGCCTTTTATGATAATTGCTATAAATAGGCGTAATGAGTGTAACATTTGGACTTCACACATTGAAAACTGTCAGCAGTATCTACATACAGCTAACTAGGACTTAGACATACAATATTTGCACTTTTTCCTTTTAATTTGAAGGAACACTGTCTCCACTGCTTCCCAGACTTCAAGTGGTTTTCGAGTAGTTTAAAAACCAAACCACATTGTCCAGGGCAGGGAAAAAAAGCAGGGGTGGGTGTGGGAGAAAACCCACAAAGACTATACTTAGAAAACATTTATCTAGCACTGTCTAATGCTTCCATCTCACCAAGAAAAATACCTGTCTCTTAGGAAAAGAAAAAAATAGTTATGAGCAAATTAAATAAAAGGTTAGGAAGGAATACAAGAGCTTCCACGCTTTCTTTCAAACTTGTAGAGACTTATCTTTTGAAAATACCCACGTAAGCACCACTGACAAGCAGCAGTTAAGATAACCATAACTGAACGGGTCTGTTAGCTCTTGTTCTTACCACTGGTATCGCAAAGCCTTCACTTTGGTTTGGCTCTCAATGACTGCAAGAGAGCCATTTAATACATTTCTCTGCATTGCATCGAGAACAAGGAGTCAATTAGGAGACTGCTGGATTAAAAGAAAATAACCCCAAATACCTGGCTTTAAACCTGCTGTAAGCTTAACATCTTTGGCCACTGTATCCTCATGTGACTGGACTGTCACAATCAAACAATACATTTCATTAGTCAGGGCAGGAGGCTCATGACGGAGCTGAACAGATATGTTTGGCACTCTAGAAATAATCCTTGAAGAGAAAAAGACTCAGTTACTGTATGTTTCTTAAATAACAAGTTTTTAAGCCTAGTTTAAAGGAGGTTAAAACAGCCTATTGTTTAGGAGAGTTCTGACAACCGGTAGTTGAATAACTAGGAGATGCAAGATTCCTGAAAAGCAACATGATGGGAACAACTCTATAAAAAACAGTTTAGAACCCCAGTAATAAGCATTAATGGTTCAGACATTCTGACAGGAAAGAAAAAAGCACCCCCTCTCCAACAGCAATCAGATTTAATTCTTTTGAATGCATCTAAATTAGTGTTAGCCTGTTTATTAATAATTATTTCCCAGTACAGTTTCTTAGGGATTCTTTCTGTGTGCTGGCTTTTGTAAGAGAATAACAACACCTCCTAGTTTGCACAAAAATCTGGGAAAAGTCTACCTAGCCAAGTTAGGCAAAGGGGAGAGCTAACACATACTTGATATGCTCAGAGATCAATGCAAGCTTTTTCTATACTTCTGTAGCCTCAAAAATCCTAAAGAATTAAGATGGTATTTATCTTATCCCCAGTTAAGCAAAGACGTATTAAAAGGCTCACACTAAAGACAACCAAACAAGTCATTCTTTTTTTAAGCCAAGTGATCAGGATTTCACAAAGAGACTCGCAACGATACATCCTATATATTTTCAAGTTTTTACTCACATAGTGCTTGCCTGAATAGTCAAACTGTCCCAGTGAACTTCATTATCTGGAAGCTTAGGTCTTCGCCTGAAGGAACGTGCTGCCTGCAATGCTTCTTGAGAGGAAGCAGCATCTCCACCTCCTCCACGCCAGTTCAAGATCACACAACGGCCAGATTCACTTCCCAGGATCAAATCCACAGAGGTGATCTGATAGACACAAATGTAAACATGTACCAGTAACTTTGTCTTCAAATCACCTACTGTAAGAACATAGTGTTCCAACATATGCAGGCACAATAAAGATAAACAATAAAGTATCAACGAAAAGCTTCTGGCAGGTTTGCAGACTGAAGACACCTCATCACTCCAGCATTTAATTTAATGAAGCAGTGGTGGGAAAAGTATCTATGCTCACGTGTGTGCAGTGTAGTATTTTGTAGTTTCCTAGTGCTATACCATCCCTCCCCTGTTTTTTTTGTTTTTAATGTATTGCACATATAAAAGTCACAAACAAACTTGAAGCAATACTTAAGTTTATGACAAGTTTTTGCTCTGGCATTGTCAATAAAATTTTACTCTCATTTCTGGTACTTAGTTTCAAGAATTCAAACATTTGGAACTGCAGTGACATTAGTAACCAGTGCCAGATTAGAGGCAGCTTTGTAGTTTTGAGTTCTTTGTAAGCATCAGTAAGAAAGGTGTAAAACAAACTGACAAACCTCAATCTTCTTTCCTACATCTTCAGTTTTTGCAACAAATTTGAAAGTGAACTTTCTCGTTTTGCCAGGGACTAAGCACATTGTTCCTTGAGATGACTGTTCTAGAATATCACTTTTTTGATAAGCTTCTTCTACCACACAGTATTGGTTGTAATCCTACAATGGGGGAGCAGGGAAAAAAGGTTGATAAATCCAGACTTAAAACATCTTTAGAGAGTAACAGCAGCATAGCAAACATTAAGGCTCCGTGTTACTGAATCAAACTATACAGGCTTTTGCTACTTTTCACACTATTGAAGTTAGACTTCACAAATAATTACAATGCAATTCTTTGACACAAGATACCCATTATATTAATGTTACTTCGTGCAAGAACATCAAGAGAAATAAGACATTAAAATGATCCTTCTAAAACTTTAGAGAGCTTCATAGAAAAACAAAGATATGATAGGTACACCAATCAAACCGCATTTGGGAGTTTTATCACAGTATCAATATACTTGTCACAAGTGATAGATAACGCAAAAAGAAAAAACACCTTTCCAACTTAAGTATTAACATCGTTTTAGGAAAAGAACTTTTGAATTTTTTTATGTTTAAAAACACTAATAGATATTATTCCATTCCTATGATAAGCTTCTATCACTAAGTCAGAGATAGAACATAGTTACCTGATTATTGAAACTGATGCAGAGCTTAGAAAACCTGATAGGATGAGGACAATCAGCTCTCAAGTATACATCAAACTGCACAGGAACATCAACATGAAAACTAGGAGCAAGAAATTTTGCTTTGCACTGCACTGGAATTAATAAAAGGAAAGAAAAGAATGAAGAAGTGTTAAACACAAATGACAACATTAAATTCCAGAAGCACGCTGTTGAAATAACTGCAGTAAGGATTGTTCTGTGTACACTCTTAAAACTTCGGTTTGTATGTAAGTGGGACAAATTTGGCTACTAACGCTGTCACAGAAAGCCACTTTTCAGCCCTTGGTCGAAACCTTTGCAGAGGAGAGGCGAGGCAGACGTCCGGCAGAGAGGAAAACCTGTACACATAGGTATATTTCTTTTGTAGGTAACGCTCACTCATGCCCCCTTTCCGTGGGGAATATTACTTTGCACCCATTCTGCCCTCTCTCCTCAAAATCCTACTTCAAGGCACACCAGAGTGGCAGAAGTCTTTCAAAAAGCAAGGGATTCTTCTTTTGTAATCCATATCAGAGACAAGAAATCATGAGAGAAGCCAGCGATCTGTTATCTTACTGATTTAGACGAAGAACAGAGCAGTGCTGAAACAAGATTTTCAGTGTTGCTGGCTTTAATACACACTTCATGTTTTTTCCCTAATTAGTTATTTTCAGGATATAACTACAACGAAATTTATAACCTGGTGTAAGTTTGCTTTCTTACTTACCAAATGGTATAAAATCTTGGACTTCTATTGTGAAAACATTACTGCCTGCCAAGGAAACACGGTCAGCCCACAATTTTTGCGATGCTTTCACAGCAGCAGCGTCACAATCAGGTTCAGGATCAGGGCTTTCATTCTGTATCCAGATAGAAGATTACAAATAACAATAAAAGAAAGTTACCAAACACTGACCAATCTTAAGATTATTTAAAAGTGTAATAGGAGTTTTGCCACTTACCATTAGAACTTTTATCAGATTCTTTTCTATTCGAGATTTCTGATCTTCTTTAAGAGTAGATGCTAGCACACAGAACAAAACCAAAGATTAGAAGACAGAAGCAAGTTCTCGTACTTTTTTTTTTTTTAGACTTAAAAGGAAATCTTTCCTGAAAGACTGCATCTTTCAAAAACACACATGCTGGGGGAAAAAATAATAATATTCTAACATACATCTACCAGTAACGAAGGATTCATTCAGTTTTCAGAACTTCCACCATTTTAAGTGTTTCCTCTTCCTTCCACTGGAACCAAGTAACACGAGCATTTCATAGTTTATTGGAGGAAAACCCCAAGAGAATAATGCCTATACCTTCTTGTTATTTATGTTTAAAAATGGAAGAAACAGTAGAAAAGTCTGGAACACGCAAAGAGGCAAGCTCAGATAATATTAGAAATAACTACAGAAGGAGACAGGAAGAAAAAAAGACTAATTAAAATAAGCACTCTTCTCTTGAAGATGAAGAAAGGTGGGTTTGTCTCATTGACTATTCTTTAATACAAAGCCGAGTAGGCTGGTTAGCTAATAGAAGATGCAAACCCATTTTTACCACACCTACTCTAATAACAGTATTAGTTAGCAGTTTAAGGCATAAAAGGACTATTTCTGCAATGTCAAGTAACAGGCGTTATACAAAATAGAGTGCTTGCATTACTACTGTGCAGCCACCCTATGTCACCTTTTTCCCCCCCTAAAACCTACCACATGCATATTTTATCAGCAGAGTGCTAGTAAAAAGTCTGAGAGAAGTACATCTGGGATTTTAAAGTCCCGAAAAATGGTGCTAGCTTTGTTACTTACTAGGGAAAGTGTTTTTCCCCTTTAGCTATATTACAGTTCTTCCCCCATCCCAAAGCTCATGAAGTTTCTGTTACATTATTTGAAGTGTCAAACAAAAGCTCTGTGCCTTGGATATCCCGACATAATCTATTTGAACGCAATGAACTGTCTAACAGAAGAGATAAAAATCAGCACAAGTATACAGTTATTTTGTATTCAAATTGTTTGAAGTACTGTAAGCACCGTGTCTGACAATGATTTGTCAGGTTTCCAAATACATGTACTTTAATTTTTCTGTATCGGCTGAGTATATTTCTTAAAAAAATACCTCTACCCAGTAGCTCTAAAGAGTATGTTATATAATCTTTTAGCTGTGCCATCAGATATGAACATTTCAGAGCTGTCGTCAGTATGGAAGTGAGAAGAGTCCACCATCCTTCACTGCGATATTCACACATCACATAATCTAAGAGCCTGCAACACAGTAAAAATGAGAGAAAAACAAGTTATACACACCAATATTTTTTAGACGCTCACATTTATTTGGTATTATTAATAGAAAATTCATCTTCACTAATATAAATGCTAGATTAAAGTCTAGTCTAATGTTTACATATGGCATTAATTTATTGAAACCAGCATGAAATTATTGCAAAGAAACACATTTATTCCATGAATTTTCTATTTCAGGCTAGGACAATTTTAACAAGAGAACAACTGGAAAACTCGCCTGTCTTCACATCAAGAACTATCATAACACCAACTGGACAGAAGAGTCTTAGTCCAGCACTGCATCAAAAATACACTTCACTATTGAGTAGGTGGTAAGGTTTAAGAAAAACAAACCAAAACCCCACAATAAAGTCCCCTTCCAAACTGAAGAATTTTAACGTTCCTTAAACTGAGGTATTTCTTTTCCCTCCTATCCCCTGCTCCCTTCAAGGGTTTCAAAGATCTACAAACAACACATGCATCTGCGTTTATCGGGCAAAACTGCACACCTTAATATGGTTTTCATACTAAGCAATGTTTGCTATTACTAGCAAAGCAGAGAAGTGAATTTTTTTTTTTAAAAACTCTTCTCAACTGTTCAAGGCAAGAGTTTCTGCCTACTTCAGAAAAATCTACCTAAACATAAATAAGAAAAGCCCGTTTGTATAAAAATTAGGCTTGATGCAAGCTGACTTGCTTATCCTAGCCTATCTTCTCCTCCACGTAGCTTCCAGTCAGCTAGTAACAACAGTAAACGCATCTCCTACTGCACTGATACTCCCTTCACAACACGTGATCTTTGAAACTTAATTAATGCAAACATTATGGGACTCCTACTTAACATGACCTTGACTCCGTTTCCCTTTAAAAATACAAAGTTAAGACACTAAGCATAAGACATCCTTCAGAAAAGGTGGTAGCTGTACCTCAGCACTAAGCTTTCCCAGCTCTCCAGTCATTAATAGCAGAAAACTGCACCAATAAAAAGAATTCCTTTTGCTAATTCCCTAGTACATAAACATAAATTAAATTCAGCTACATTTCCATATTTTTTAAATTTTATAACTACAAAGTCTATAATTAAATGTAACTATATTCCCACTGCACTAGCAGGCAAGTTTCAGAAATCACTTCTGGGGAGGGGAGAGAGACAGCACTCAATCAGTGAGCCAGAAATAAGTAATATTTGCCCAATAAGTCAAGTCCCCACAACAGCTTACAGCAGGAAGTCTTTCTACTAACTGACTCATCATATCTCTTTTGCTTTCTTTGGCATAAGTGGAGTTCGTAGACTCCAATGCGTGTGCTTCAATCAAACACAGGTACCAGGAGCATCTTAGATGAGCTTCCAACATTATTCCAGAGCAATAAGACATGGGGTCTTAGTGAGAAAAACAGCACGTGAAAGAAGCTGTCATGGATGGTACTCACTTCAAAGCTTTGGCATAGTCTTTAGCGTAGTAATATTCTTCTCCCATCTGAACCACTGATAGAAAAAAAGTAAGTGTATCAGGTCAATGCTAAAAGTCTTTGCAAAATTAATTTTAAAAAATTCATCTGATTTTTCTATACTCACTCAAATGACTTTTCATTCTTGGACATTTGTATTTCTTGAACTGTGCGACAGCATTACTCAACAAAGCAATTATTAGCTCCTAACAGATAAAACCATTACCGATATTATTATACATGAAAACATTAGGATAATGTTAGAAAACAGATAATTTTTTTTTTTGGTAGAATAACACTTACTGAGTGAAGGACATTTTTCTCTCTCAACTGTAGGGATAAAATCCCCAACTTCTCCTTTTCAGGATCAGAAAGATCAAAGCCTGCATAAGACAATGAAAAATCCATGAAATTGTTATTTTGTCCAGACCCAAAGCGAACTATTTATGTGGTAAGCTATATGCAATGCAAGCTCCATCTTAAGGACGCTCAAACTCTCAAACATTCTTTTGCCTAGGAAACAGATATAGCGCTTGAAGAATTCATCCATCCTCTGTGTTCTAGAAAAAAAATCCTGGAACAAATATCTTGCCTTTTGTTTAAAAAAACCAACAACCTTATCTGAAGCTACCCAAAAATAGGAGCTGCAGTAAGACCTAGTCTTTATACTGCATCTATTAACATTTAAAGCACATATGTTACGACAAATTTGTAGCCCTTTTCCTAACAGATCTCAAGTAAGAATTCAAGCTTATGTTTCTCTAGTGGTAGAGAACACCAACATATGAAGAACGAAGAACTGTATAGGGCTTTAAAAGACTATAAACTCTTGCTGGAACAAAAAAAAAACCTGAATATATTATAACAGGTAAAATTTCTTTTCCTCTTAAACTGTTTAACCCTGGCAGTAGATTTTAATTTTAAAACAGTAACACTTGAAGATAAAAGAGGTTAGACAGTACTGAACTTACAATAAATGAAATAAAGTCTTTAAAAGACAGCAGTGATAAAGCAGCAAAGCCCAAAGGATATGTAGAGAATAAAGAATAGGAGACCAAACAGAGTGCGAGACAGGGGAGTAAAACCACAGTCAACAATGAAGATCTCAGAACTGCATGTGTATTCATACATAGCTCAAAGCTGTACATTCAAAGTCTGAATTTCTGAGGAAACATCCTCCTTAACAGGGAAACCACAAATTCCTTTCTTAGATTAAAAGCTAGTCATTGCATCCTCTCAATTTGTTTTGAAATCCAGAAAGCTTTTTCACAAAAAAAAGTCATGAGTTCCTGTCTACAGTTGACAAGATACAGAATGGGTGGCAGCAGAAGTTTATAACCATCACAGTCGGGGACATTATTACTTTTGCTGTACCCAGTTCTTTAACTTCTCTTCCTGGAGATGCATTTCACTGCAGCCGGGCATTCCTGCAGCACACTGAGTACAGGTAGCTTAGGCAGCAATAGAAACAGAGCAGCAGCAGAGCTTCAGCGTGGCCTACGCAGCTTTGCTGAAGACCCGATCCTGCATAAACCTGAAGTTCCTTTCTCTATTTGTTATAGAAGTCAAACACATTTCCTGTACTTCCAACTGACACCTGCTCAAGTCGTACCACCAGCTAGCAAGAGAGTGAGGTCCCAGTAGAAAAGGGATCACATGCTGATGCCCACCAAGTCATCTGGCAGGATCAGCAGTTAAAGAAGTTTGTCCGAACTCCACAGATACAAAAGACACAGAAACGTACTTAATATTCCTTGCCGCCACGGTCTTTGCCCATAGAAGTCAAGCACTCCAGTTTGTGTTTCCAGGGGATCCGGATTGGGATATATCACAGAGGACTGTAAATTCAGGAAACACAGTCGTAAGAAAGGGTTCCTGTTTTATTTTAAAGCATTAAAAGTGATTTGATGCTCCAATACACATGCACACAACAGAAGAAATTTGCTTTAAAACATTTAACCTTTCTGGCCACCTTTATACAAATAGTACTTCAGGAAACCCAAACATTTAAATACTTGTCATTCAGTCTGACATCCTACTTCATGCATCTCAAATACTGTTAAAGAATAACTAGGTAATCCTTTTTAAAACTAGTTCCTAACAGGGTAATCCAAGAATAACAAATAAATAGCACCAATAGGAACAAAGACATTTTTAAATAATTGGGACGTGTCAACTGGAGAGTAGCTACATATAGTTAGCATTTATGTTTAATCGACTGCAGAGATCGATTTTCCATGCAACCCTTTCTGCCAGACAAGTCTCAAAAAACCTCCAAAACCAACAACAACCATCCCCCACATACACATACGCTCTCTAATACTAATGCTCTTGTTTTTCTGCTTACTGTAAGTCACCAGATACAGTGCATGTATAGAGAAATATACTGGAAAAACCAAAACACTAAGTTTTCAAGTATCCAGAAACATATAAAAATACCTCTATATTTTCTAAGTATTTTAAAAACATGCCAGAATTTTTTGTAATAAAATAAACACTAACACATTTGTTCTGGAATAACTTTTCCAATACATAACAAATACCTGTAATCTTAGTAAGCATCAGAAAAACACATATCCTTTCTTTGGATTTCATTTACACATATAACCAACTAATTCTACTACCATTTGGGACTAAAACACTAGCTAATTTACTATCCGGTTACTTCCAAAGCATTTTCTCCCCTCCCAACTTACATCATGGTTACAAAGCATACTTGCTAGTTGCTTCCGTTCCTGTGCGTAGTAGGCTGCCTGCTGGTAATAGAAACCTGGATTCTGCGTTTGAATTGCTGTCAATCCCAGCTTAATCGCCTCATCAAACAAGTCACCAAAAGCCTGAAATCTATTAAAAAAAAATCATAACCAAGATTATGTACAGAATAGCAATTTGAACTGAAAGGTACACTTCAATTAAAAGTTCTAGTTAGTCTCAAGACGGATGATACTTCTCTGAAGTTTTGCATCTAAGTTCTATGGCTGCATTTGTGTCATACCCTGTTCATTCCCAGAGAAAAGTGGTCAATAATTAACGCAAAACAGAATAATAGCATACAGTTTTTATGATCTAATGTATCTCTTTTTTTAGGTAAAGAGTTCAGAATTTGTATCTTGCCTAGACAAGTAAAACAGTGAACTTCACAGGGTTATAAGAACTAAACCAGAAAAATTATTAAGCATAAACATACTGTTTAGACATCCAGGCAGCATGCTCAAAAGCCAGTTCTGCACTTCCTATTTTTTTCTTGCACAAGTCAATATGTTTCCTGAACTGAGCAATTGCATCCAGTGGAGTATTATGCTGAAAACAGAGGCGACAGATCTAGGAGAAATCAAAATCAGAGGAAAAAAATAAAAATGCATTAGGGTGCTAAGGATTAGCTTTTTTTAAAAAAAAAAAAACAAAAAACAACCAAAAATGCCATGCACAAAAACCCAAACAAACTAATTTTACATATTTCTGAAGAGCTCAAATAGCACAGAAGACAGAGGGGAAAAGCACAGATGTAAACCATGATGTACTACACCTGAAATCATGTGGTCCCCTATTTCATCTAACACTGTTTTTCTTCCCCTTCTCCCCCAAGTCATCAATGGAAGAGTGCATAACTCACAGCTAAATTCAAAATGGAACTGCAAAGCCACCAGGAAAGTCATTATCTTTGAAGCCTGCAGTCTGCAAATGAAGTTTGATGGAGTCCAACTCCAGGATTGTTGTAAATGGTGGGATAGTTTTGTTTTACCTAAAAGCCCCCAAAATACCACAAAAGCATGGTCTGATTCTTAAAGAATTATTGTCCTCCTCCTAGCAAGCAGTAATTGAATGAGACTGACTTAAGCTTTGCAAGATAACAAAAATATTTGAAGAACAAGCAACCCTTGTTTTCATTCCTCCTGCACAAAGTGAGAGTTAAAGAAAGTCTAGTCCTTCAGATGACTGTATCTCAAATGAACTCCAGTCCTTCAAGATGCCCCCAAACTTCAGCTAAGGATCTAAGGATCTCTCTTTTGCGTGGAATTCCAAAGTCTTTGTAAGTCTCAGTGTAACTGGGATTCCACTGATAGCTGTTCCTAATCCGTCTCCTTAAAAGCAATATAAAAATTAACTTTTAAACACTTACACATGAAAGATGCGTCGATTTTATTTATTTTTATATATATATATTTTTTTTTTTTTTAAGTAAAGGTTGTGCAAGTTTAGAAGTACACTTGTTACCTTGTAGTTTATGAATCCTGCCATGGTCTTGATTTCCAGCATGTTTGTTTCATGAGCCCTCAATTCATGCACAAGATTATAGGCAGTTCTGTAATTTCTAAGCAGGAATACTTAAATCAGAATTAAGTCATACAAGATAACAAAATTTAAGAACAGGATTGCTGAAAGCAGAAAACAGCCTTCCAATCAGAGTGTTCTTCCCAGTGAAGAACTCACCCCTGACATACATGTTTAAATAACTTTGCATTCCGTAAAATATTTATCATAGTCTATGGCTTAGCAGTAATTTGATGTAGGGAGGATGGGGGAAGATTACGTGAGCCTTACTTGAGAGCATTCTGCGTATCCTGCTTCAGCTCACTGAAGAATGCTATTTTGAACTGGTGTCTAACAAATAAAAGCTGCAAAACATAACCAGCAGAGGTCATTCACAAACATCTGAACACACCTGTTACCTACCAAGCAGACAGAGGAGATAATTTCAGAGGTTTACATAATATAGCCATTGACTTGAAAAACTGACTAGGCAGCTGTTTCCCAAGAGATCACTCTGCCACCATGACGCAGCAGTGATCTTTCAACAGATTTAATCTGTTCCAAGCCTTTCACCTGGAACAGGGCAGAGGCTTTGTAACACCCCAAAATCTCTACACCAGTGTCAATTGTTCACTTGGAGCTCACCACACAAGAGAGGGAAGCTGGCAATCGCAGCAGAACATTGCGTGTCTGAGCAGATATTTAACAGTTTGAAAAGCAAAAACTAAAAGCCAAATCAAGGGCAAGTTTAAGTTCTGAGCTTCTAAGGGATGCACTTCCCACAACTTGTTAGGATACTACATTCAAATAGGTTAACCCATACAGAAAACTTAATGTATGTATTTATTTCAAATCAGAAGACTTCAGTCTTTGGCTGTGGCTCTTCCTGTAGGCTTTTCCTCTAAGGAAGATGCAAAGAATAAAGATAAATGTAACAACAAAACCAAACAAAGGTTAAGTTGCAGAAAATAAAACCAGATTTACTTTCTATACTGGAAGAAGGCATCTCAAGTTGGAAGGGGGGAATAAAAACGTTTAAGCAACAAACAACCCTTGTTTTCATGTTTTAACATGCAATATAACTTGCACAGTTTTTCAGAAATAGGGTACCATTACCTGATGAGTGGTTTTGTTCAAGAACTCCTTATGAGATTTAACTCTTCGTATTTCCGTATAATAGTAAGTCTGTGCATGCTCATAGAAAGCATTTTCCAACCTGCAACAAAGTTGCTCATAAGTTTCACTAAGTTTCCCCCACATACAAAGGAATTCTGAAGTTCTTCAGAATAAGTTACTTTCAAACATGCTCGTTTTAGGGTTGGCAAAGTAGCTTGAGGCATTACTAAACTCTTCTTTAAGTTACCACACAGGGTAAGAGTTTGCAGACAAAACCTCTTCAGACAAAAGCCTTACACAGGGGTAGCACAAAGTCGAACAAGAAGGTTCAAGCACCTTACAGATTGATTTCTCATACAACAATCTCTAGTATTTAACATGAGAAAGTCTAAGGATAAGCTGCTGGGATTTTGCAAGGCAGCAGAAAGTAGAGAGATGCCTCAGTCAAAACAAGCAAGTTTCACAGAGGCTCTTGGGATAAGTCTGAACAGGTCAAGATCTTATTTACTGGACTGCGGGGGGAGGAGTGGGAAGGAAAAAAATAGCTGTAAATAAAATTATGAGGGCACAGACTAGGTTTCATCATTCCACCCAAACATCAACAGCTACCTGTACAAGTATGACGCTGAGGAGGACCTAAGAAGCATATGCTATAAGATCAAGTTATAAGGAGTAAAATCAACCAGAACAAGACCAGAATCCGGGATAGGAATACATTCAATAGCACCGACGCACACAGGAAATAAAGGATGAAGAACCAGTTCTGCAATTTGGCCAAGAAGGGATCACTGCAGACTTTGACTGAGGCAGATAAGGCAGATCACAACTTGTGTTCTGCTCGGCACACAACATAGAAGATGGCAATGAAAACAACAGGACAGACCAATGGACAGCAATGTTCAACTATGAGTTCAGTCGCAAAAGGAAGACAAGATAATTTAAATTTACCTATCATACTTATTTTAGCACTATATTACAGCCATATATGAAAAGACAAGCCAGTCCGAGGGGTAAAAGAAAGTTATCTTTTACTACTATGAAATCTCAATTAAAAAAATGTCGAAACAAAAAGATTAATACCAGGAGTTCTGACATGATTATATGCTGAAAATTTTTTTGCTTAAATGTGCATTAAGAGCTATTAATCCCTAATGATACAGCCTTATCTTCACAAACTTGGAGTCAGCTGCAAATCTCATATCAAAACGCAACTACGTGCAGTTTGCAAAGGCTTATGCTAGCTAACATGCAGTGAACATTCACTCTTTAGCAGTGAGCAGAGTATGAAAAACTAAAAGTAATGGTTACTTTATTTTGATCAGTTCTAGTAGCTGTTTATGAGCAGCATGGATACAATAACAGCACTGATTTGTGCTGAGAACTTCACTGTTTATATATAAATACAAGCGTGAGACAAGGAAGGATTAGTTTCTCAGACCATGATCCCTCCTCTCCCCTGAGCATGCCTGGAAAAAACAAAACTAATTTTAATAAACCATGATTTGCCTTAGTTTGAGACTTTTTTTTTTTAGGTCTACACAAGACTGTCTTCCCTTCCCGCTGTTCTGTTTTTGAAAGGCCTTTGTAATTTACTTGAAGCTGTATTCCCTGCAAATATTAAAATAGAAAGCACAAGAAACATAAAAAGCGACAAAGATGTAATATTTGCAACCAGATGAATGGCACTTTGCGTAAATAGATAAATACCTATACAGCCAGGAAGCAAAGGAAAAAAAAGCAAAGATCTGCTAATAGAGTTACACCTAACGAAATGTTTGTAGGGAAAATTATTTTGAACCAGCCGGGCCAAAACCACTGTAGAGGTAGAAAAGCCCACTTTGTCACTATGCAACTTGAAGAAGGAAATGTCTTGGGATATCCAATAATGTTTCTTCAAAAGTAACATCTCTGACAGTCATTACTCAGCCTCACAGAGAAAGGGGAGCTGTGTGGAGTTCATCAGGTTGCAGAATAACCGGAGGAATTCCATGAACAGATAAAACATTCACTCCTGCTCTACAACAGGCACGTCACAAAGCAGTCATCCCAGCTTACCAACTCTCTCAACATCTCCGTTAGCAAACAGTGCAAAACAGTGTTTTGCAGTCACTTACCTTATAATATAACCAACAAGGTGATCAGTGTGCGGAAGTACAAAGAGGGATTTTCCAGAAAGGTCACAAGCATTACACAGAGCCGCTGCCCTCTCTGATGCAATAACATCTTCCCCTGGTGAAGTCAAGGAAAGCGCAAGTAAGCAGTATGCGGTGCTGCAGCGTCAAATGAGCTCTGAAAACTTCACGAGTACATGGTATGGAAAAAGCTAATACAGATAAAACTAAGACCACATTCTTTCTTACTTCTTTCAGAGCACTGTGTGCTTCATCCAGCAGAACACACTGCAGTAACTTTCTAGGAGCAGCTTAACCAGTAACAACCTACCGGTATGATATAAGCTTTTTGTCTCTCTCACAGAATTAAATATCCTGTGCCTTGAGAAATACAACAGTATCCAGAAGAGACAAACATATATAGCAGATAGAGAAAACACAAAACCAATAAAAAATGGTTTGCCAGACACGAGAAAGTACGCAGCTACAGCTGAAGCAGCAGCTCTACAGAAACATAAGGGTAAAACGTATCACATTTCACAGCTCCACTTGACTCCAAAATGGTGTTGATTAAAACTGTGTTACACTAAAAGGCTTCTGTGGGTACCAAATGCCCTTCGCCTAAGTTCTCGCTGCTTCTACAGCTTTTCTTCATCTCAAGCAAGGTTTAAAATGCAACTTGCTTACAAGAAGGCATGATGCGTGTATTACACTACCAAATCATTTTTGATACTGAGTATCAAGAGATGGACTTGGACTTCAGAGGAAAAAGTTACAGTTCCATCTGTACACCTTCCTGCAGCCACAATGCGTTTATTGTATGTAAATGACGTTATATTATGAATTGCAGATAATGTGACCAACAATAGCTAGCTCAGTCCGTCAGGCCTTCCGAAAAATGAAATCATCACAACTGTATACAGAGTCTTCTAGTACCTGGAGGTAACGGTGTTTTTTTCTGAATCAGAACCACAGCGACTTTCGTATTTCTTCCCTGCAAACTTTGCCTAAAATAAAAACAACACAGCACAGTGTCAGCGTTTCACTTCCTATTTGTGAATAATCACGAAAAAAAAGAGATTTCAGTCCAGATGGAAGCATTGAAAGTATGCTATATAAGAAATAAACCCAAACACAACAGCATGCTGCATCATCCACAGAATGCTGCGTTCTCCTATTTGTTCAGATGGGACAAAGTACTTTTGTAGAGTTTAGCAAGCAGAATTTCAGGGGCTGTTTTTACTTTAATGACTTCTAAAAATAAACCATTAAAAAAGTTTCTTTACTGTCAGTTGTACTTCAAAAAGCAAAGTTCAAGTTCCCCTTATGTCTAAAAAAAAAAAATATATTTATATACCCTAGAATGCAAAAAGGATTCTGCAATTCACATTTACCATTAGCTTGTAGCATGTTATGAAGCAAGTGAAAAAACCGCACCTGACAATTTCAACTCGAGTAGCACATTCCGACTGTTTTTCTTTCCATTGCGGCTCATCCCAGTCTAATTCATAGAACACCACAACAAGTGCTGGAACCAAATTCAGGTGTTTGTTCATCCAACCAGTCTTCAGGATTCCTTTTGGAATATACCATTCATAGGACGTCCTCTGAAAACATTGAGGTTATTAAAGCAAGGTAACAAATCCATTTACCAGCCTCTTAGTATAGCAGGAGACAGAGGAATTGCCTCCAGGTTCTTGCTACTTGTGGATATGTTTGTCATCTTTCCTTTAACATTCTTTCCCTCAAGCCTTTGCTTCCTATTGAGTGGGACATACACCTCATTCTCTGGCATCAGGGCCTGATTCCTGAGACATCAGCAACAAAGAACAGCAGATTCCAAGTAGACTGGAGAATAAGGTCAAGTTCAGGAGCATGTTTCACACACCTTCATGAAAAACTAGGTTTATTTTAAAAGGTGGGTCTTGAGGAGCTCTTAAACGGAGCCAGGAGAATTCAGTTAGCATTCTCGTTCCTTGTCAGCATCACAGAACTACGTAGTTTTCCAGTGCTTAAACCCATTGATGCTACTTCTTAACTGCCACTGCAAAGCAGAAAGTAGAGCAGAAATATTCTTTCTGCTGCATTTCACTTCGTTAAAAGCTTCACATTTTTTTTTTTTTTTTTTCCCCAGAACGCTCCAATTTCAAACATCTAGTTTCTCCAGAGTTAGCCTTTGGGTTTCACTAAAGCTCAAATTTTACAAGCGCACCTTGATGCTGAGTAAACGAACAGCAAGTAGTGCAAATAGCAAGTCACACTGGCGTCCTCTGCTTCTGGCTTACGAGCTAAGGCACCCTGGCTCCCCCACAGCCCCCTCAGCCCTGACAATTTTTCCTCAGGCTTCAAGCTCCCCCGTTTCCCCTCCAACAGCGGCGGGGCTGAGCCTTAAGCAGTGCGAGGGCTGCTCAGGCACCGGGGCAGCCCAGCCCAGCCCAGCCCCTTGCTACTGCCTTTCCCCTCAGGGAGCCACCGACCCCCGCATCGCCCCCCTTCTCCCCCGGGCCTGCCGCTGGCTTGCGCTGCACAAGGCAGGGGTGTGAAGCCGGGGAGCGGGCCGGGGGGCACACACGCCGCTCGCTACCTTCGTCCTGCACTTGGGGTACTCGTGGTCGCCGGGGAGCACTTTGAAGGAGATGGGGACGCGGTCGGCTCTCCGGTTGGCGCAGAAGGCGTCCCACACGGCCCGGTGCACGGCGTTGTACACCACGTCCAGGCCGGTGAGGGTGACAAACGCCATGGGCCGGCAGCACAGCTCCACCGGGAAGTCCCACTGCGTCGGGGTCATCCTGCGCCCGGGCAGGCGGCCTGCGAGGCGGCAGTAGGGCGGCTCTCAGCGCGGCGCCTTGGCGGCCCGGGCCGGCTGCTCCTCCCCGGCTGCGGGAGCTCCCCGCGGCCCCGCCGGGCGCTGACAAGGCGCCGGGCCCGCTCCCCCACCCCCGGGGTACCGCTCACGGCCGCGGGCCAGGGCTCGGCAGCGGCCGCCGGTCACGGGAGGCGTCGGCGGGCAGGGCGAGGGAGGGCCGCCGCCACAGGAAGCGAGCGGCGGGGGTGGGGGAAGGACAGCAGAAGCGACCAATCGGCGCCCGCGCCCCACCGCCGGGCCAGTGAGGGGAGGGCCCGCGCGGTTGCGTCACTGCCGAAGGAGCCAGTTAGCGAAAGTAGGCAGCGAGGTGAGCCTAGCGCAGCCGGCCAATGGGAAGACAGGGAGGGGGTGACGACGGGAAGAGGGGGCCAATAGCAGCGAGCGGCCGGGTGACCCGTGCTGCCCCTCGGGGGGGGGGGGGGGTGTCCGTCGGGACACCGGCGGGGCCGCGCCGCCACAGCCAGGCCCGCCCCGCCGGCCGTGAGGGGAAGGGCGGGGTCTCCGCGCGCCATGGCGGCCAACGAGGACCAGGAGGTGAGCCCCGGGGCCCTGCCCGCGCTGGGCGGGGAGGCCGTGAGGGGGAGCCGGCCCGGGAGTCTCCCCCGCACCGGCCCCGGTGGGGAGAGGGGCCTCGGAAGGGGAGGCGGCCCGGGTGGCGGGGGGGTGGGAGGGGAACGGGGAGGAGGGAGGCGGGCGGTGGCGGGGCTTGAGGGGGGGGGGGCCCGAGGGGAGGGCGGGAAACCGGCGGGGCCGTGCACAGCTTCGCAAAGCGGCCGCGGTTGTGGTGCGGGCGTCGCGTTGGGGCCGGAATGGGTAAACCCCCCCCCCCCCCCGCCTTTCTCTGCCCCCTGCCGCAGATGGAGCTGGAAGCGCTGCGCTCTATCTACGAGGGAGATCTCTGCTTCAGGGAGCTGAGCCCGGTGTCCTTCCAGTACAGGGTAAGGCACGGTGAAGGTCTGCCCGTCGCTGCAGCGCAGGCTTTTCCCTTCGAAGTTACTCGGCCGCCTTGTAGTTGACGTACCCGGGTTTTTCCTAAAACAAATGGGTATTCGAGGGTGTCGTAAAGGTGTCGTGGTTTTACCCCAGCCCGCAGATAGGACCACGCAGCCGCTCGCTCATTCCCCCCAGTTTGCATGAGGGAGAAAATCAGAAGAGTAAAATGAGAAGAAACTTGTGGGTTGGGATAAAGACAGTTTAATGGGTAAAGCAAAAGCCACGCACACAAGCAAAACAAAACAAGGAATTCATGCCCTGCTTCCCATGGGCAGGCGGGTGTTCAGCCATCCCCAGGGAAGTCGGGCTCCATCACGCGTAACGGTGACTTGGGAAGACAGATGCCTCACTCCGGACATCCCCTTCTTCTTCCCCAGCTTTATATACTGACATCCCGTGGTGTGGAACATCCCTGTGGTCAGTTGGGGTCCGCTATCCCGGCTGTGTCCCCTCCCAACCCCTTGTGCCCCCCAGCCCATCGCCGGTGGGGAGGGGTGAGGAGCAGAAAAGGCCTTGAGAGCTCAGCAACAACCAAACCCACCAGTGCACTGTTGACACTATTTCCCATCCCGAATCCAAAACATAGCACTATACCAGCTGCCAGCAAGAAAGTTAACTCTATCCCACCTGAAACCATGACCAAAGGCTAGATCCGTAGGACATTGTTTCAGGATCTTTGGTATGATGATACTTGATAGCACAATGCGTAATATTTAGGAATCTGCTCCCAGCACAGGTTTATTATCCCTTAGCTAGGCATTCTACTTGCACGGCTATGTACTGCATAGCTGGAACTGTCGAACTGGCTGAAGGAGCCAGCATGCTGAGTAATACTTAAACTAGCCGGTCACAAATGACTTATACTCTTATATCTTGCTTTACTCTTATATGTAAAGCTCTGAGCCTCCCTTATTGCTTAGTTACAAGGTTCTAGTCTCTTGTCCAGAGGTAGTTGACATGCCTTGTCTACCTGCTAAAGAGAAAATCCACAAAAAGCTTTGGGCATGTGCACTGATACGATCTGCTCAGCGGAGACATACAGGGAGTGCTGAGCTGTAGATATGTGATTAGATTCTGGCATGAAATTTTCACCTGCTTTCTCAGATATAGAGACCTGCAAGTTCTTCTGAGCATGGACTGAGGCAGATCTTTGGACTGCCAGAGGACTTTACTGATTAAAACTTAGGCACCCATGAGACAGAAGGGAGACTTTTGAAAATGCCAAATCTCTGTAGTGAGGAGGAGGAGGCGGCATCTAAATAATAATAAATATATTAAATAATCTAAATAATCTAAATAATAATAAATTTGTGACTTCTCAAGTAACATCAGAGTAACATCAGTAATTGCAATGAGATGAGTCAATTTAATTAATAGCACTTGAATCCCTTCCATGTAAGTGCAGCCTTCCTTCACTGATAGGACCATTATTAATAAATTTAATTTCCTCGAAAGAGCAAATGTGACATGCCTGCAAGTCTATAGTGTATCATTCCACATTTTACTAGATTTGGTCATTGCTAATTTTTATTAGACGAAAAATAATTGTCAAAAACTAGAACTCGATTTAAATACTGTAAAACTTAGTGTCAAAGGCAATCATGCATCATTCCCATGAAGAAGAATTTGTATTACAAAAAGGCATAGTGAAGTAAGCGCATGAGAAGGTTGAAAGAATTAGTATGCCATTTTTCTGAGCCTTGTTTGTCCCGCATATGTCTCACATACAAAACACCTGTTTTGTAATCAAGTAAGGCTACCTAATTTTTAGATTGCACTGGCAGGGAGGAGCATGGGCACACAGCTTACAGAAAGCTGAATGAATTTGCTCAGTGCGCAGAGAATGCTTTCCTGAGATAACTCTATAAGCCGTACCACCAGTTCTCGTCTTGGCAGCGGTGGGAACTGGACTGCAGTGCTATAGATGATCTCTTGATATATTGTGATTTATTTATTAATTACTTCACCTCTAAACCAGATGCTTCTGGAAGTCAGTTAGTCCACTCTGCTGAAACAGATACTGTAAATAAAAAAGCACCAACTTTTTTCTTTTCTTTATTTTTTTTTTAAAATTTCAAAGTACAGTAGCCAAACCTTGATTAGGACTTTTTTTTTTTTTTCTGTCTATGCTTCATTCCACGTAATTTGATGAAGCCAGATTTTGAGTATTCTAAAAAGAGGGAAATAAGGGAGAATTGTTGGGTGGTTTTAGAATACAGATTTGACCAACTTTGTTGCGCTAGTCTTCCAAATCGTTGTGTGAAACAGTTATTTCTGTTTCTATAGTATGCCTTTGGTAGCACCTGTACTTGTTTTAAATTTAAAAAAAGGGTGGTTTTTATTTAATTTAACATAATTTTAAGGATTGTATATGTAATTTGAGTTTGCTAAATTGGTTTGATGTGCAAGATTATTTATATTAAAGTTTGACTTTTTTTTGCTATGCTTTTTTTTTTAATCTATTCTGCTGACTTCTTAAATCTTTTACTACTCATTCTTTCTTGTAGTGAAATAAAATATCTGTAGAGATGAGATGTAAATATTGAAATTCTTATCTATTGTTTTTCCTATCTTAGGTCAATAGTTTATCATTGTCTTTATTTCAGCACTGGCTTGTGGTTTGTTTTCATATTGCTCTGAGCTTGGATGCGTGGGGGGAAAAAGGTGGCTTCATCTTTTCTGTTCTGTGTATGGTTGTATAATATTTGGCTTGCAGATGCTACAAAGTAGCTTTTAAAACCAAGAGATTAAAAAAAACCCACAACACACCATAAAGAGAGCTTTGAATGTTTCTGCTGCTTTTCCTAGGATGAAGAACGCGGGATAGAGGTTAATATTGATGCCATAAATTTAATACTTTTTATTGATAAAAGTTTTATTTTCTAACTGATAACTTTATGAAAATGGTTGTTATCTTAAGAAATTTGCATAGTCTTAAAGAAGTGAAAGACTTGCATATTGGCATTGTAATACTTAATAAGTGACTGGAACTGTTGATTTATAAAGTTTTCCTTTTCCCTTCAGATAGGTGAAAATGGAGATCCCAAAGCCTTTCTAATAGAAGTTTCTTGGCCGGAAACCTATCCACAAACAGCACCAGTCATATCCATGGATGCTTTCTTCAACAACACAATGTAAGTATTTATGACAGCTTTACTCCATAGCCTTGTATGTGGGAACTTTTTGGTTGACAAGCTTTTCTTCGTCTGTCTAGATTATAGTTGAATTTTATGGTTTCTTTTAGATCTTCAGCTATTAAACGAAGTATATTGGATAAGTTAATGGTAGAAGTTGAAGCGAATCTTGGAACTGCTATGACATACACACTTTTTGAATATGCCAAAGATAATAAAGAGTTGTTCATGGAAAATCAGCCTGTTAACACTGTGGTAAGTAGATAAATTCAGATTTTAATCTCTTGCTTTTGAAACTGTAAAATATGGTTATTACAACTCTAAATACTTCCTAGTTCTGTCTTTAAGTTGTAATCAGTGTATTGGGTGTACACGTGTAAGTAGCTAAACAGTGACACACAGAGCATGCTGCCACAATTGTTATATCTAATTGTTATTTTTGCTGTTATACCAAAATGTTTCTGGACTGCAGTTCTATCCCACAAAGTAACATAAAAATGGAGACTTGGAACAGAAGCAAAACTAAAGAGGGCTGAAACAGAGATTAAAGGCATCCGCTCAGGGGCAAATTACTGCAACCTTGCTGGGATGCAATGGATTGCATAAGTGCACCTCCAGGGTCTTGAATGAGTCAGGCTGCGTCTATTTGTGGCTTCTGTGTTGTGCAGGGACATTATTGGCCATTGTGGTGCTGCAGATTTGCTCTGAGAAAGAAAGAATGGTTTCCACCTTTGGGAAGCCTGAATCCCTTCAGACCAAATCACACTCCATGATTAAATTTAAAAAGTGTAAGAGGTGCCCTTTGCAACTCTGAAGGGGAATAATTCCAGTCCCCAACACACGCTTTTTAAAACTACAGTCATGATTATATGTTGATTAAAAGCTGCAGACTGCCGACAGCAGTGCTCCTTTCTGACAGTCAAGATATTTCAGTACATCAGGTTCAGTAAGCACACACAGAGGTATCTGTGGAACTAACACGCAAAATACTAACAACCATTTTTATCCTTCTCAGACTTCAGTAAGCAATAGTATTGCAATTGGAACTCCTGATGTGCCAGCAAGTAAGAAAAAAGATAAAAAGGAGCAGTTATCCAAAACCCAGAAACGAAAACTAGCCGATAAAACAGGTTTGTTCGCTGTAATATTGTTTTGTTTGAGCAGTATCAAAACTCCAAATTTTATAGCAGTGATATCTGGGTAGAGTTGGAATCAGTAGTCATTTGTTTATAAAACTACTTTAAGTCTGTGGTCTCTGTTTTCCTTGGTTTTCATGAATTGCTCTTGCCTGAGATATTAGTTCTGGTCAAAGCAACTTTCCATAGATTAGGGATTTCAAGATGTCATTGGTTCTGTTTTATTTTTTTATTTCAATTTGTGACAAAAGTGAAATGTTAAAAAAATACTTGTGGGAGGAGAGCATTTGGGACTTCTAAAATTCACTTTCAACAAAAGATGTGGTTTGTTGATGGGCCCTTGTAAATAATTCACGTTATTAAAAATGTAATTTCTAAATCAAGGTATTTTTTTGGAACCCAAAATAAAACATTTGATTTAGTTTATATCCTCAGAATACAGGTGCTTCTGCAGCTACTTTATGCTTTCAATGAAATGGTAGGTTTTTGATTGAAAAGTGTTCGATAGTTCAACTAATCCTGCTGATGACTTTTATGTGTTCAACCTCAATTTTTAATACTGTTCTGGATAATACTGTTTTATTGCAGAAACAAATTGTACCCTCTGATAGCAATTTCTGCATATAGTTTACCTAACCTAATGTATAATTGGCAGATTAAATGTTAACCGTATAAAGGAAAAGCTGCGTAAAATTTTGTTCTTTGACAGAGTGCATCATTGCTGCTTAGCCCAGCTCATGTTGGAGTTGCCTTCTAAATTAAATGTCAGATGGACTGAAGTGACATTGAGATTTATTTTTCTCCTCATGGCTTTGTAGTGGAGAAATGAAGGTTTTTGTATCTTTAGAATTTTGTGTGTTGATTTTAAAGAAAGATAAAGATTCACCTTGGCTTGTGTGTTGAAAATAAAAACTTCTTATTCTGCAGATAACAAAGGGGAGCTTCCACGAGGATGGAACTGGGTTGACGTAATTAAGGTAACATGACTGTATTATAGCAGTATTATGAAAATACTACGTATGTACATTAAAAATAATTTGTACTTATATTTGAAGAAAACTAATCCGATTTTTTTTCTTGCTTTTCTGCGTAACTTTGTTTGGATTTTACTGTGGTGTCTTATTCATTTCTATATGCATCCAGCATGTAAGTATTTTCAAGTTATCTTTTTTTAATGTTAAAAAGATTTGCAAGGAATACTAAGAACTGTTGCTCATTTTGGATTCTCAATATTTCTCAAAGGCTCTAAAATGCTTAGTCTTTCTGAATGTTAGGGTCAGAAGGACAGATTCCTTCTCTGAACTATGTAGGGTTACTATTTCTTTTTTATTTATTGAGCAATTCAATTTTAATTTTATGATGAGAGAGCTTAGCTAGCCAGGCGCACTGCAAATATTCTGTCTTCATGTGGCAACAAGATGTAAAATAGAGTTAGTGGTGCTGCCAGGTTGTGGAGGGCAGTGGATAAGTACGCAGAAAAGGGAGACTGTCCTAAGCAGGAGCACCGTGCTGTCTCCTGCAAGCCTGAGCATTCTCTGCCGCAACTCCTCCAGTGAATAATTCTTTTCCACTTGCTCCCTCCGCATTGATTTCTTCCACCCTCTTGTCTTTGCTGAGTCAGTGGAAATCAGTATAGCTGCTTGACAATTTTGAAAGCAAACTATTTTCTTTTATGCAACCATAAGTAATTTTCAGTGTAAGACCTAACACTGGTTCCAGTTGTTAAATAAGAGCAAGTAAATAATGATGGTGGTTTGGGGCAGATCCGTGTGAGTTAAAAGCAGCTATTTGTAGTGGATGTCTTGGATTCCAGATTGATTTCATGATAGATGCACTACGTTTATAAGCCTAGCTTTAAAAAAGAGAGAAGTAGTAAATTAATGTCTGGGTTTTATTGTGTAAATCTCTGTATGGGAATTCTCTCAGAGATGTGTGGAGATACTTTTTCCATTACTTCATCTTTCTTATTTTGGAGAGCTGGCGGCGGAGTCTTCAAATTAAATAGAAATGGTACTCTGCGTTTTTTCTGGGGTGTTATCATGGTGGTTTTTTTTGGTTTTTTTTTTTTGTTTTTTTTAATCAACTTTCACATTCAGGAAATGAGCTTATTTAGTGTTTAAGCTTAAGAAATAATTTTTGATGCTTTTCAGTCTCTTGGTACAGTAGCACAATCAGTCTGTATTATTAATTAAATATATATGTGTTCTATGTAAGATGGAGATAATGTTGTTCTTGTTTCCTAATAAATGGAATGGCAGTCTAAACTTTGAATACTTTCTTTTTGTGTCTCTTTTATAGTTAAGCAAAACTGGTTCTAAAGATGATGAATAAAGGACTTTGGTACAAGGAAACTCCACCTTTTAATACAGTGCAATTATGGGTCACCATCTTTCTCTTAATAACTTTCGTATTTGTTGAAGTAAACATTTTATAAAGCTCAATTTCCTAACTTGCAAATCTAGTCACAAAAGTTTATCTAGAGGCTACGTGGTCTTCTTTGGAAAAAAAAAAAACAAACAACAAAACAAACTTGCCTTAAATGAAGGTTAGAATGTGACAAAGGATATATAGAGAGACAATGTGGTGAAGTGAGTAGTGCTATATGCAGTGTTTATTAATTTATATTCTACTCTGTAGTAAAATCCTGTTATAGTGAACCCAGTGATACTGTAAACATTTCCTGATGTTCTTATTCCAATTGAAGAAAAGAGCACTATAACAGTGATTAGTCACTTGACAGCATAATTCATCAAAATAAATTATTCCTTGGAAACAAGACCTTTGTCATTTGTTTATCTAATGTGAATGTAGAAGGAGAACATAAAAATTGTTACATTGCGATACAGACTAGAGCTTGTGGTCCCGTTTTCGCTAGTTACTGGCTGAAATAGTAAATACTAGTGAAAGCAAGGCCAAATATTCTAGTCTGCTCAAAAATGACTGGTTACAGCAGGAATATGTCTTCTTTATTCTCTGCGGTATCCACCTGTTAGTCTTTCTCCAGCGTGCATCTTTGCAGAAGGTCGGATGTCTGAGGGGGGAGAAAAGTGCTTTCTTGCACGTGTCTCGGTGAGTGTTGGGATTTTGTAGCTTTTTCACTGGAGAAAGGGGCATTCCTTGGAGGGATTTGCTGCCTAAGTGGTGGGACAGTGGGAAGGACTCAGCATTCTGCCAAAGGTGTTGGGAGAACTTTTTTTTTTTTTCCCCCTAATCTACTCTCTTGTATCAGAAAGAGAAGTCATCTCTACTCTATGAACGGTTACTGAATAGAAGATGCCTTAATGTCCGTTATAATTTTTGTTTGTTTTGAGATGAACTTTAATAAATGCCTATTTATCTGCTGTGGTATGTGTTTATTTTTTTTAAATTGCGTATTGCCTGCTGCGCTTCTAGGGCCAAGTTTGAATTTGCAAAGGATTTTTCTATTACAAAGAAAGCATTCTTAAAAACTCATGGAAGAATTTAGATCTTCGCCCTTCCGGTATGTGTTCATGTGTTTTTCGGGGTAGCTGTGTTTGTTATTAATAGGAGGGTCAGTCAGACTACTGAGCGTCATAGGAGCATATCCGTTATGTTCAGTACACGGAGCAAGTCCCGTGTCTCTTTGAAAGAGCGCGTTCCACTGCGCATGCTAGGTACGGCATTTGGGGAGAGGGATGTTGGATGCTCCGATCAGTGGTGCTGAGATAAGAGCCTGCGTAGCCAGTCCAGGGTAGTTTATGTGGCTGTCATGTAAGGACTTCGGTTGGTGGAGTGGAAGTGTTTACGCTGCTGCCTATGCCAAGAGATCTTATATACAGTGTATGTTCTCTTATATTCTCTAAATATACTGCAAAATTACTGCTTGTGTGTATATATATAAAGGAAAAAAGGTTACATGAAATGTGACTGCAAGTGAAGGGAGAAAAAATTTAATTTGTTCTGTGCTTTTCGCTCTTCTGAAGACACTGTGGAGATCTGAAAGAAACACAGTCTGTACTGCTGCCATCCAACCAGAAGTTGTAGTTTTTACTGAAACAGTCAAGTTACAGTCGGTAAATACATGCGCTTCCTCGATAAGCAGAGTACTATTCTTACAGAGTTCTTAATTTCCGAACGGCCACGATTTCTTTTTGAACTCAACTCGAGTTTAGTAAAAGCTAGTCAAATACACAAGGCAGGACTTTTTCCAAACGATGCGGTCTTACCTTTGACGTAAACTGGAGGCTCACGGCTGCAATGTGAGCGCGAGCGTCTGGCGGGGAGTAATGCTGCGCAGAGAAGTTGCTCTGTTAGCGCACGGTGAGCCTGTGACGGGGAAGTGCCTTTAGCTTTAGGCTCGGCCGGCGCCGGAATGGGCAGGGCTTTTTCTGTTCGCAAGCTCTCCAAGGGGCATTGACTTGTCTTTGCTGGTATCCTTGGCGTATAAATCAAGTTGCCATGACAATTTATCTGAATAGGTTAGTTAGGGAGGGTGGGGGAAGGGCAAATAACACGTCTCTCGCTTTTATAGCGTTACTGTGCGTAACGGCAATCTTGTTAACCTTGTGAAATTTTTCAGCTCTCAGTCTGCCCATAAATCACATGCTCCTGCGAAGATGTCCGAGCAATCTCCTCTGGTTCTGTTAGTAAATGTGTGTTTGTCTGGAAGTCTACTTTCGAAGGAAATATTCTGCATTGGGAATTTTTGTATGAGGTCTTCGCTTCTGTGTAAATTTTGAAAGGTAATTTGTGTCGTTAAGCCCTTTTCTCATGTGACACGATGGTTGGAACAGGGTCGTTTCAGGAATCTGGGTATTGATATTATGGGGAGGCCTGTGCACTGGCGACTGAGGAGGGGAAACTTAATGGTTCTTATCGAGAACGGCACAACTTTAAACAGAGAGCATGACTACTGAGGGAATTCTAAACACTTGAAAAATACACCACCATCACCCCTCTTTTTAAGTGAAAAAACCACTGGCAGTGGAAAAGCGGTTTACGCTTTGTTTCAGAAGGGCGAGAGCCTCTTGGTTGTAGGGCTACACTATCTGTTTAAATTCATGGGGTTTGCAGTAGAGCCTTGGCTGGCCTGAGAAGACAAGTGTCAATGCTTGTAATAGTAAAGAAAAAGTAGCAAATGTCCGAAATACAGGATGGTTAAAAAGGAATTTGTTGGTTTACAAAATTTTCCATACTGCATGGATACTAATTGCCTTGCTGAAGCACTAGTTGAAAGGGCTTTTTACAAAAATAATTTTTATCTATAGTGTTGTTGTAGTAACTCCTTGGAAATCTCATCGATCAAGCATTTTTCCCTTTCTCAAATTTGTCTCAGAGAATCTTTCCTTGGGACAAATTTGGTGCAGAAAATTGGGGTGGCGATGCCAATGCTTAAATGAAGTTTAGGTTTTTTTAACAGAAATTTAACTTCAAGTATTTTTTCTCTTCAGAACTTTAGTACATGTTTAAATTAGTTGATATTCCTAATGCCTCTGAAAGTTAATTTTAATTTTTGTTTTTTTTTTTTCCTTTCAAAACGTTTCTCAGCTGGCTATCATTTTGTGGTTTGTTTGCTTGCTGTTAAGGAGGCAGGGAGTCTCTCTCGCTCTCTTTTTTTTTTTTTCCCTCCCCCTCTGTTTTTTTCCCCTCTGTCAGTCCTTATGGTGCCCAGGAGCACATCACTAGGCAGTGCACTTTCCAGCCTCAGCTTACAGAAGCTATTAGCATAGGATATATGCAGGTTTTGCTATAAAATGACTTGCTACCTCTGAAACACAGTGACATCTTCTCAAAAATCTGTCCAGCTCTTTCTCTTCTTGATGCCGGCATTTGAAGAATACAGAAAAAGAAGGACGGCAGGGGACACAAGAGCTGTCACTATCGCATTCGTATTTTATACTTTATTTCAGATGAAACTTTAAAGAAGTCTTTAGTTGTATTTGCATGATGTTAAATACAAGTTCATTCAGGGCTGTTAGTACCGGGGCCAAAGGTGCTCCGTTGCATTGGCATGTATCAAATCCCAGGGAATAATGGGAAATACGGAAAATGGAAAATAATGCCAGCCTGCCTTTACGAGTGTTGGGTGGAGGGGTGATGGTTGTGATTAATCAATGTGTCCCTGGCGTATCGTGCTCCCCGCCTTGGTCAGCCTGGCCCAGCTGACACTGAAATCAAGGCTGCTCATCTCTGCGGTACCGCTGCAACCGGTTTTATAGAACCGTAGACTCACAGAATCGTTTTGGTTGCAAGAGACCTTTAAGATCATCGAGTCCAACCGTTAACCTAACACCGCCAAACCCACCACTAACCCATGTCCCTCAGCAGGACGTCTGCCCGTCTTTTAAACACCTCCAGAGATGGTGACTCCACCACTTCCCCGGGCAGCCTGTTCCAGTGCTTGACAACCCTTTTGGTGAAGAAATTTTTCCTGACATCCAATCTGTACCTCCCCTTGGGTGGATAGATAAAGCACGCCCAGCCGATGAGCAATTAGATTTTGGTGGGTAAAAGAACAGTAGGAAAAAAGCCAGCATTTCTTTGTATAGGATCTTTGGCAGAAGTGCAAACACAGGGAGGCTATATACCTTTCATCTGAGGCAATACAAGTGGGGCTGGGTTATACTGTGAACTTCATGCTGTGAAAATGGTCTGAACCAGAAATAATCCCCCTTTGGAAACTGTTTCCTTCAACTATGTTTTTTTGCTTACAGTACAGCAGCCTAAGCACTTGCAGTTAACAGCAGAATGAAGGGAGGAGGAAACATTCATTCCACAGAGAAAATACCAGAAGTGGGAGAATTCTGGGTGGACTGGAGGAGGAAGTGGAGGGGAAAAAACATCCTCGTACGCAAAAGTAGAAGAGCAGAAGGGGTAAACCTTCATTGCTGCAGGACAATACAACAAAACAAAAGCTAAGCTTATGGCTGCAGAGCTATAAATTCTGGCATGAGGTTGGGTTATGGTAAAAGACAAGAGGGTTGTAGATTTTCCTTCTGTCCCTGTCACCTGTTCTTTCACCAACATGGATTTGGCTTCATCATTGATGAGCAGAACGGGGCTGCTCCGTGGTTGTGAGAAGAATTTCTGTTTGACTGTTGTGCTTCCTGTTACTCTCTTTCTGAGACCCTGGAAGCAACCTGTGAAAGTCTGGTGTGCTCTCAGAAATAAGTGAAGACAAAACATCTTGACTAGGCACTGGAAAATCACGTTAGAATATTTGATGTGGGTAAAAGAACGGATTAACTGTTTGTGTTCTCTCTCCTTCATTCAGAGCAAAGTGAGGAGTGACTCCAAATGGCACGAGACGTGTGAGAATCTGTATCCAGACACCAGTGTCCTATGTCAGGCTCAAAGTTTGTCTGTCTAATTCCAAGTTTTATAGAGCTATCCCTTGCTACTGTGTCTGAGCATTCATGCTTGTGGTTCCTACTGTAGTATGTGTTTTAAGTATTCACGTTTGCAGAAATTTGAAAACTCTTACTGTGATTACCTACTGCAAGTTGCTTGTGTTGTGAGATGGGGCAAAGTCGCAGCAACGAGAGAGAAAGCCAGACTATAACTGCACAGCTTTAGTGGAGAGGAGTGGGGTTGTTTGGGTGTCCCTGAGGGCACAATTTCTTCTACGGTGTCTTTATTACTGGTCATGATCGGTGAAAGGGAAAAGTCAGTCTAGGATGAGTGTGGAAGATACTGTTCCAGAAAAGATAATCCTTTCTGTCTCAAACAATTATCTGTTGTAGTGTCCCTGAGAGGCGATAAACATAAACATAGTCTTGGATGGAGTCACTCTTCAGAGCAGGATCTTACTTTTAATCAAGTAAGTGTCTCTGTCAGTGATGAACTTTATGATTTCCTGCAGGAAAGACAAATGTGAAGAAAGCGTTGCTATCCAAAGAGCTGCTGTCTCCACTGTAGGGAACGATTTGATCTCTACTTACACGGAAAACTGTGGTTCAATTGACCTTGAAGAAAGAGATTTTATAATAGTACGGGGAAAACGTAGAAGCCCATTGACAAAAAGTACATAGCCTCTCTAGATGGTTAACAAATTTGCACAGCATTATCATATTACCAGATTTTAGTTAGGTGGCATACAGCATGATTATGATTTTTCTTTCCCCTCATGCCATATGTCTTTAAATGATAAAAGTACAGGATGTAGTGTAGAAATTTATTTCCTAGATTAAAATAGTGCTCAAGTTACAAATCCACTCAAAGGAAGGAAATCAGTCTTACTCAGAAGTAAGGATGTGCCAAAATTAAAGCTGCCTATGTGATATTTATATGAAAAAGAATGTATAGGAAGACTTTCTTTCCGTGACTATGTGTTTTGGGGCTTCGTTTGTGGATTTTTTTTCCCTGCTAGTGTCCTAGCAGATGCTTTGCTTCCTAGTGTCCCTGTTAGTAGGAAAGCAGTCCAAAAACCTAAGGTTTAGTATGCTCCTAAATCTCAAAAGGAAAGAAAGTTTTCACTTTGCAGAAGTAAATAAAGTAACAGCACTGTCCCTGGAATAAAGTGGACATTTGAAACAGGATGACCAGGTATAGAGGCAAATGAATTTGCTTTAATAAAACTGACTGGATCTGAGTGGCTTTAGTGCCTGTTTCAGAGTCTGTCTCCATGCAGTGGTATAAATGTTTATGGATAACTCTAGGTTGACTATATATTGCTACAGTCCATGTGATTAAGCATTGCTTTCAATAAACTTGTGTTACAGAAGTCAGCGCGGATTCCAATGTGTTGTTAATGAGGTCTCGTTCCATCCCTTTTCATTTGGTGGAAGGAGAGGAGATATACTGCTTACTTCTCTGGGACGAAATAAATCCACGTGTGTGCTGTCAGCGACGGCTACCTGGACTCGGTCAATAGGCGTTACAGTCAGTCTGAAAGAGTTAAAAAGGTGAAGTTCTACAAGATAATTGTAGTAGCTTACATGAGTGTGGAACCACTAGTTTTATATATTCCTTTCTTTCTCAACTTGCTTATTGTGATGTTTAAAGTGCTGTGAGTGCAAGCTTATTAGCTACTGTGTGTATGAGTCAAGTAACTGTTGAGTCAGATGAGTTCAAGAGCAGTTACCTTCTCTCTTATTTCATGGCATGATGAGAGTTCTCTAATGCTTTTCATGGTGCATACCTGCAGATAACATCCCTCCCCTGGTTTTCTTCCCAGCAAGGGCAAAAAAATGGTACTCACCATCATTGCATATTTCCTTCATAGCTTTTATATAGAAAGATATATTGGGTGGAGGAGGAAGAAAAAATGTAATATCAACTACTGGCTGGTACTGCTGCCTCACACCTGGAACTATTTAAGATAATCTGTGTCACATTGCATGTAATATTGCACGTGGGCTGGGGCAATCCCGTGCACAAATCCAGGCTGGGAGGAGAATGGATTGAGAGCAGCCCTGAGGAGAAGGACCTGGGGGTGTTGGTTGATGAGAAGCTCAACACGAGCCGGCAATGTGCGCTCACAGCCCAGAAAGCCACCCACATCCTGGGCTGCATCCCCAGCAGCGTGGCCAGCAGGGCGAGGGAGGGGGTTCTGCCCCTCTGCTCCGCTCTGGGGAGACCCCACCTGCAGCGCTGCCTCCAGCCCTGGGGCCCCCAACATAAGAAGGACATGGAGCTGTTGGAGTGGGAGCAGAGGAGGCCACAAAGATGATCAGAGGGCTGGAGCACCTCTGCTGTGAGGAGAGGCTGAGAGAGTTGAGGCTGTTCAGCCTGGAGAAGAGAAGGCTCTGGGGAGACCCCATAGTCCCTTCCAGTACCTAAAGGGGCTCCAGGAGAGCTGGGGAGGGACTCTTGATCAGGGAGTGTAGTGATAGGACAAGGGGTAATGGCTTCAAACTGAAAGAGGGCAGATTTAGATTAGATATCAGGAAGAAATTCTTTCCTGCAAGGGTGGTGAGCCCCTGGCCCAGGTTGCCCAGAGCAGCTGTGGCTGCCTCATCCCTGGAGGTGTCCCAGGCCAGGCTGGATGGGGCTTGGAGCAACCTGGGCTGGTGGGAGGTGTCCCTGCCCAGGGCAGGGGGGTTGGAACTGGGTGATCTTTGAGGTCCCTAAACCATTCTATGATTTTAATATAATGTGCAACACACAATATGTTTCCCTCCTGATTTATTTTCTCCTATTTCAAATGTACATACTTGAGGCCTCTACCGCAAGCTCTGACTGGTAAAGACTGGGCAGAATCTCTCTGTGACCACCACAGTAATCTTTATTTCACAAACACATTCCTACTCTGTTAGATGCCATATCAATGAACTCAAAGGAAGCAGGGCTGGTTAGGATCCTGCAGGATCGGGAAATGGGAAAGAAATGTATTCTATGAGAAGACACATGCTAAATATGAAAAGCAAACACTGGACTTCTTTGGATATCTGTTCAGGGAGAGAAGATGACAGAAGTATGGAAGAGGTGAAAGAAGGAGGGAGGGACAGCTTGAGGTCTGGAGCCTGAAGAACATTGTTGGTTAGTCTTCCAAAAAATACAGTTGATTGATAAACATATGTTGTTTCTTGCATGTTAAAACATCTCTAAGGTATTTTAAAAGATGATAAAACATTTTGGAAGGTGTTAACGATAAACCGTTGAGGGGAGGAAAGAATGTCACCAGAAGAAATTTATACACAGGAGCAAATCTGGAAATTTTGATTTGGAGCTGTGAGATTCCTGTATACCAAGCAAATGCAATTTCCATTATGTGAAGAGAGGGAGACAACTCTACATGTAATCGAGCTTCATCTTTCCAGCCAGATTCTGAGTAGTTTAATATTTTTAGAATTGCAAGCTTAGAATTTTCTGGAATCTGCTGGAACGAAGAGTAGTGCACAAAGTTTGGATTCAGGTGTACATTTTGCACATGCAAATTTGGCTCATCGGTATTTAAATTTCCAATTAAAGTGTGTGTCTTGTGAGAGAAGAATGGTTAAAATGTGTTTTGTCACACTTGTGCATATATGCCCAGTCTTTGTCAGGTGCATCATTACATCGTATCGCTAAAGTTACAGATGGACAAAGTATATCCCCTTTGAGAACATCTGTCTTATTTGAGAAATATTTATCCTCTGACTCATTCAAAGCTTTTGTTGCCATCAAATGCAGCAAAATAATCAAAATGGCCGTGATTCTTTATTAAAACAACTTGATCTCATTATGTTTATTTGTACTAGAATAAGAGGCAGAAAAATGAATTAGTGGAAGAATCCTATCCTCAATGATACAATTATTGTAAAGAAAGAGGTTGTCATTCCAGCTGCTGGACCTGAGGTGGGGGCTTCCAGCTGGCGTCAGAAGTGATCGCCACAGTGTTTTAGTGCATCTGGAAATTTGGAAGAAGTGTCAGGAGGTGAGACCTCAAACATTTGTTGTAAGGTTTGGGGGATCTTTTTATTTAATTTTGGAATTCAATTGAATTTATATTTTTGGGGTACGGTAAGTGTATGACTGGTTTTATTATATAAAGGAAGGGCATACTGTGGACCTAGATGCAAAAGAAGGGATAGTGAAGCAAATTCTTTGCTGATACACGCTAGAAGAAACCTGCTGGGTTGGCTTTTGCGCTCTATGTAAATCAGGGTTGTATTTGTCTCCTTTGTGTGTGTATGCCTTTTCTCATTGCTTTCAGGTTTTTGTCGGGTGAAAGCCTGATGATCCTGTCATCCCAGGAATATTATGAAAGAAAAACTTAGAATTAATTAAAGGTATAATTGGAAGAATGAAACTAACTGAATGCAAAAGCAGGAAATGGTAAGTGTTGCATCTCATGGGGAATCAAAAGAGACAGTTCTGAGTGAAAAAGCAGTGCAGACGGATGATCATCAGGCAGGTGTTACTCAACACTTTTGGGGAGCTGGCAAATCATCAAAAGAAAATATAACTGGAATTCACTCTAACAGAGAATCAGACTCGAGCATTTCAGATGAGGAAGGTCTGTTTAATGTCTCATTTTCATTCCTCAAGCATAAACCTGCCATTGAATGTGACAAAAAACGGCAGCTTCTGCACCAGTTGTAGAGACAGGATGAAAATTTTGTTTCAAGTATTTACAAACCGCAGCCTACCAGGTTAGTGCTGAGTTCCTTCTGTTCAGCAGTTGTTTGGTAAGTGAATAAATGTGGTTTTCCTTCCAGTCCATTAAGGAGATTAATTTATCCTTCGTTAGTCCAAAAGTGGTTCGCTTCTTTAATCGCTGCAAGTTTTACTGCTAAGCACTTGCATGACAGAAATGCTGTCTGCAGAGTTTCCTTCAACATTATCTTCTGCAAATGAATAGTATCTTTATTTAAATGAGCAGCAGTGATTTCCTCATTATAGTATGAAGTGCAGCATTAGAAGGTACCATTTGAAAGAAAAATTCCCCTGAATCTTTATTAATGGTGCTGATAACACTGTCATCAAATAGGCATATGGGATTTTATTCCCGTCTTAGAGATGGTGTAACTGAGGCCCAGCTGAGAGATACACTTACTAAAACAGAGGTAATAAGACTCAAACCTGTAGCTGTCCATCTGCCAAACTCTGCTGGGATTTGGTAGGCTAGAGCTGCACCTACCTGAAGTAACGGTGTTCTTTAATCACCTTTTATGATTAGAGCAGCTTCTTAATTTTCCAGTGTGTTCTCACAGCTTGTCTTTCACTCGTCTCCATGGCACATTTTACAGGGATATTTTCAGCAGTGATCCTGCACACAGGCAGCAAGCTAAGAGCGAATGGTTGAGCTCTTTCCAGAAACTACACCAGCTCTTCCAAGAGGATGCTCCACTTACCCTCAGGGAGGAAGCATCCACTGAGCTGCTTGAGACAGGTGAGACTAGACACCCAAAATGAAGAGAAGGGCATTCAGCTGAAATGCTCAGCACTACATTTGTTTCCTAAAAGAAGGAGAAAGGTTAGTTTCAGTAACAGAATAAGTTAAAGGAGTTAGAGACATCACCGGTTTTGGCACTCCTTAGAATCTTGTGGTAGGACAAGCAATCTTCAAGTGAGGGTGTTACTGCTGTAATAAATATGTCCGATAGACAGAACTTCAAAGACATTACTTCTCAATAATCCTAAATGCCTTTTTCTGTTCTATGTACTGTTTAGTCCACTTAGACATACGTAACTCCTCCTACAGTCTGCAAGCAACTTGTCAGGCTTTACTAGAGGAGGAAAAAGCCTGGAGTTTGGCCAAACAAAATAAACTATATGCTGTGAAATTCTGTTTAACTGCAGAGAATAAAATAACTACTGCCAAATAAGCTTAATAATGCAATAATAATTTAACAGCAAAACCACGCATTTAATGAGTTTTTGTTACAAATACATCTTTTCTGGTTTTCATATGAAGAACAAAGGAAAATCAAATGTTTTCTCTGAGATTCAAAGTGATTGCGCATCACAGCTAAGAAAGTAATTTAGAACTTCTTTCTGCCACCCTTTCCACAGTATGGTGCTCATAGTGCTCAGATGAGCAGTTAAATTATTTAGAGATATTATAAAGCTATTAGCTTTCAATCCTGTAAAGAAAGTTGCACCTTCTGGGATATCTTTGGGGTTATTTATGCATTTGAAGGCTACCCCTGTTGGTTACTGGTTAGTATGAGTTAGATCAATTTAGTTCTTAATCAGTCCTCCTGGCAATTTCCCCGTTAATCAAAGTGGCTTGTTGATGTTCTTGGCCTGCCCTCCACTTTGTTGATACCTTTCCGAAGTGTTTTATAAGTAAACTCAGGTTCTTATGTCAGAGCCACACTTGGTCTTAGATTATTAATGCCCTGTTCCATAAAAAGAACAAGCCTTAGAGTTTAGCTCTTAGAATGACACGGGTCTTTTCTTGTATCCGTAATCGTGTTGTGAGGTAGACATTTCCACTCTTTCAATTCCACTCTCTCACATTATTACTGTCTTGTAACTTTTCTCTACCACTTAACGTGTTTTCCATTATGTTACCTTGACCCAGACCAATTAATTAAATTCCAATCAATAATTTATTTTATCAGAGTTTGTTATAAGCTTTCACAGGTTTATAGAAGGGTCTGTGTTGCTGCAAGCATACCACGATCTTTATTGCCATCCTCATGCACGCTATGTTCTCTTCCAGCATAATCCTTTTCTTAAGTTATTTTGATGGTAACTTTTAAAAAATGGAGTTAAGAATTAGAACATTTTTTCTCTCTCAAGTCTTGCAGCAAGAGGTTAATCAAGGATTCAAAATTCAGGGCTCTCCAGAAGATCACTGTTACTGCTTCAAGATGAAGACTTGTGAGTTAGAATACAACCTGTCAAGCAAGCAGGCTGCAAAATGTTTTGACATCCACCATGTGAAAACAGAGGTTAATGAAAAGAAGAACATCATAGAAAGCATCCATGCACAGGTGTGCCCACCATCACTTTCCTTTGCTCACCTCTGCCCCGGATGCTGGAGATTTCTTTTCATCATGTTCTAGAGCTTTATACAGGGAAAATTTGAAAATCACAGTATTTTTTGTCTTGTCTTGAGTGTACACACTCCATATGTTTAAAGGTGCATCCTAAACCTGCAGTGATTTTATAGTCCCAAGTCAGGTGCCTTCACTCTTTCTTTAAATACCTTCTCCAAGTTCCCTTCTTTCAGCTTGGTTTTCCCACTTAGGTGTTTATTCTGATGTTCTTTATCTCTCTCCTTTAATCGACCGCAATCTTCTAAGACTTCCTGAAGACCAGTCTTCAGTTTGCTTTGCCTGTTACCTCAATTCTTAGTATTACAGGAAAAGCTGTACGGAAGAGAGGCCGTGTCACTTTAACTCCTTAGAGAGGCATACTGAGTTAGGGTGATATAGAAGGCTGACACGTCATTCTTAATTAGCACCGGATACCCAACTTCATCAGCAATCGCATCACAAACAGTGGGATTGGCGTGGAATTAAGGCAATGTGAATCAAGATGCAAAATCTTATCAGCAGTTGTTAATTTATGTCTAATTAAAATCTGTATCTGCTCATTTATTGCTATTAATTCTTTGAGTTAGTAACAAGCTCAGCCGTGTCTCGCAAATCTGAAGAAGCCAAGGAAAGTATTAGGTGTGGCCTGGAGTAACTCTTTTTCTCTTAACTGTAAAATGATATCTGAGTGGACTCATTCAGCATTGGGGTTTCGGGGATGCTTTTCTTTTACATGAACTCACAGAACACTATTAATCTGTTGAGAAAAGATGTAACGCAAGATACGATGTATCTATTTTTGGCTTTCCTCTATCTTCACTGTTCCCTTCAATCCTCATCTTAGATCACCTCTCTTGTCTGTGGATATGTGCTCTGGGCTTTACAAGTTTTTAAAACAAAAAGTACGTTATTGAGCACAAACCTGCCCCATGTTTTCTTCCTACCCAGCCCCCTTCATCTCCTCTTTTGCATCTCAGTAAAATGGGTTTGGCTGTTGCTTGTCTTATCCTTCAGCATACTCAAAGCATGCATGAAGGGATGCTCTTTTCTTTTCTTGTTGCAAATCTAAAATTGTCAGGTAGAAATAATAATGCGCAAGCTATCCTCTAGGATTGTTAGAAGTTAATTTAGTGCAACTTGTGCAGAAAGACTTATTTATCGTTGTACTGCATATAACACAGACATTACTTTGTTGTAGCCAGAGTTATCACTGGTTGCCTTCCAGTATGTTTTGATTCAACTACTTTCCATGCTTGATAGGTTTATTCTCTCTATTTAGCTTCATCACACCCATCTCTAATAAGAAAAATGTAAGCTAGGGCAAAGAAGGAATCGAACTCATCAACAGCAGATCCTGTTCCTTCTACCTCGAACGCCTACGCAATGACTTTCAGAAAATTGTCATTGCCTAATTCCACTGCTCAGATCTTGACAGGGACCTTGCCTGAGGGAGAGTAACAAAGATCGGAAGATGTAGGAGCTGCAGGCAACACGCCGTGTTTTAAGTACTCTGAAAAGTTATAGTGAAAAAAAATCCCTTTGTATTTAAGTGAGTCTGAAAATGGTCTTGAGACTGACAAAAACATGGGCAGTTTACCTGGTGTGAAGTGAGATGTTCCTAGTCAGCTGCCAGACAGCGTACTGCTTCCCGTGTGAGGAAAGCGCTTACAACATATTTTCATTTTATAAATAGAACAAATGAAGAATAATTCGAAAGTCAGCTTGGTAGATTTGGGGAAAAGTAAACCCTTCCACTAAATTTTGCCCTTCCTATTACTTTTTATATTCCTTTGTCTCGATGTGACACTTAATATGAATGTATTAGAATATTTTTTTTTTGTTTGCAACTGTACGAATCTATTGTGCTGTGCACTAGATAATTAGTTGACTATCTTTGAATGTGCTTAGAGTTAACTAGGGCAGTGGAAGATAACGGCATATTTTGTGTGTGCTTACGAAGGGCCAGTCTCTGCAATTCTATGAAGGATTTGTAGATAGGGCAGCTGGTTTAAGAACATAGTTTGCATATTAGGTAACTTTCATGTGTGCTTCCAATCTCATTATGAAATAATGGTGTTTGGGTTTGCTGTTCAGGAAGAGTTATTTATTTACTTGCAAGGCTGCTGGCAGTTTTGTAAATAAGGGAAAAGAAAAATGTGTTTAGCAAAAGCTTTCTCTCTTTCTGTTTACCTAGAGTGATCAATTCCAAGTTTTTCCCCAGAAATGCTACATGTCAGGAGGAAGAGGGAAGTGGTTACAACGGGGATGAGGAAATTCTGGCACACGTTCAGCAGAGTCAGGCTCTGTGAGTTCAGCAGCAAGCTGCTGTTTTTATTTTATGTTCGTCGGCACAAAGCTAAGTGGAACATGCTGTGGTGGAGAAAAGTTGGAATTTCTCATCTGTCTGTAAAAACGGATGAGTTTTTTTCCTTTTGAGAGTAGCTGTTTGATTTTCTTTTTTCCTTGCTACCCCCCACCCCCGCAAATAGGTTCAAAAACATATGTGTGATTCATCTTAGTAATACCCCACCAGTTTATTAAGGGAGTCCTCCCTACAGTCCTAAGAAGGGACACCATTTTCAGTGCTGCAGAAGCAAAGAAAGATTCTCCAAAGTTGTAGCCAGTCTGATATAGGAGAATGATTTATTGATATAAAATTTGAGCATATACACGGTTTAGAGTTTGTGATTTGAAAACTAAGGATTTTCTGTGCAGCCTCAGCGTACTGCCACCACTCACCCTCTCTCACCCAAGCTTGTCTCAGTGTTTCAAGGAAAGACAAAACACCTTGCCTTTCTCAAATATCTCTCATCTCAAATATATCTAATATATGTCTGTATACACAAATATATCAGTACCTGAGAGGAGTCAGTTACGTACGTAAGAGGAGGAGCAGTCTTTCTCCTGAGCTCTGCAGATGAATGCCAGGAGCATGAGATTTGCTCACGTGTATTATCTTAGCACAGAACTAGGAGTGTTTTAAGCAGGTTGATACAAATCCATTCTGCCCCAGTCCGTGATACACAAGCAGGAGGATTCATAAATTTACAGATTAATTTGCCTGCAGAGACCCCATAGAGGATCCCGTCCTACATGTCTACAAATAAGTCTATCTATCTGTACTGTATGACTTGTACGTAAGCCCCTCACACCATAAAAACCTTATGTTAATTAATGTAATATGTAAACATATGAAGCAGCATAAGGGGGGAGGGAACTAATTAAAATAATTCTAGGGTATTTCATCCATTGCTCAGATTTCCAGTTAAAACTACACATCTAGTGAACAGCTTCTGATATCAGATTCTTATTTGTACCTGCAAGTTGGATGGTTTCCTTTGTAAAAGGAGGAAAATATTAATTTGAAAGAAATGTCTTTTATAAATTCTACAGTTTTCTTTCAGAATGAGAGTTGTGGTGCAAAATACATGCCTGCAACTCAGTTATCATAGAATCATTGAATAGTTTGGGTTGGAAGGGACCTTCAAAGGTCTTCTAGTCCAACCCCCCTGCCATGAGCAGGGGCATCTTCCACTACATCATGTTGCTCAGAGACTTGACCAACCTGACCTGGAATGTTCCAGGGATGGGGCATCCACCACCTCTTTGGGCAACCTGGGCCAGTGCTTCACCACCCTCACAGTAAAGAATTTCTTCCTCATATCTCGTCTAAATCTTCCCTCTTTTAGTTTAAAACCGTCGCCCCTTGTCCTATCACAACAGGCCCTACTAAAATGTCAGTCCCCATCTTTCCTGTAGCCCCTTTAGGTACTGGAAAGCTGCTATAGGTCCCCCCAGAGTCTTCTCTTCTCCAGGCTGAACAACCCCAACTCTCTCAGCCTGTCCTCACAGCAGAGGGGCTCCAGCCCTCGGAGCATCTCCATGGCCTCCTCTGGCCCCGCTCCAACAGGTCCATGTCCTTATGTTGGGGCCCCAGAGCTGGAGGCAGCACTGCAGGTGGGGTCTCCCCAGAGCGGAGCAGAGGGGCAGAACCCCCTCCCTCGCCCTGCTGGCCACGCTGCTGGGGATGCAGCCCGGGATGTGGGTGGCTTTCTGGGCTGTGAGCGCACATTGCCGGCTCATGTTGAGCTTTTCATCCACCGAGTTGTCTTAAATATGATGTAACTCCATAAGCAATTTCATGAATAGACTATACAGTTGTTTAAATTGGTCCTATGCCTGAACAATATGGACTTGGTCCACTGAAGAACATGGTGTACCGTTCGTACACCAAATATTCTCACACCAGATTACTGTTTTCTGATGGGAAAATTGTTATTCTTCCAACAAAACAATTGTTAGCATGTGTTTGAGATCAACAAGTAAGCTTCTGAAAAAAAAAAAAGAAATTATTTTAACACAGGGATGCAAGAGTTATAATTTGATTTATTGGTGCTACTGGTGAGAGCAGAAAAGTACGATTAATTCCAAGCCTCTGCAATCAGATTCTTGATGTTTGCAAATTTTCCATGCATTTTTCTGAGGTGACCAAAATTTCAGTACTGTTTTGTAGGGCAGAAATTACTGGTGCTTGTTTTAATATTATAATTATCACAAATTGACGTTAACATAACCATGTATTGGGATACTGCAATACAGTGTGCACATCATTCTTGTGCCCAAGAATATAAATTATAAAACATGCTTTAATTTTCAGTTGTTTCAGCTGGTAAATGTGTGCATGTGTATGGTTTGTAGGTAAGATACCACAGACTGAAAAGTATATTTTTCTTTTCCACTGGAACTAAACTCCTTGTAACAAATAAAGAATTTTGGGGGTGTGAGATTTGTGAAATAATGAATATTTTCTGAATCCTGCAAACAAAATATTTTTGAGAAAGGACATCAAACTTTAGGCCTTAAATTATCAGTCAAGAACAGAAACCCAAGTAAATGTTCTCATCAAAAAGAATAGTCTTTAACTAGTTCCTTATTTTATTATAATCAACATTAGGTGGTGAAAATAGACTTCTGCCTGGACTAAAGCCCCCATCTCTTTTCTTCTCTGAATTTGAAGGGAGTTCAGTTCTGGCAGGAACTTTGCATCTTCCTCTTTTCGGGACGAATGTGTCAAGTTGCAGCTTAAAGCTCTGATCTCAGTTATAATCAGTATTCAGCTGGTGTATTTCTGGATATTTTAAGAAAAATATAGTAACCTGCATGTTGTTTTGTTTCGTGGTTGTTACCTTTACCGGTAGTTGCTGTTCTCTGGAGTGCGTGTTACCCACCAGAGGGAGCCGAAGCCAAGAACTGACGGATTTTCATAGAATCATGGAAAAGACCTTTAAGATCATCGAGTCCAGCCGTTAACCTACTACTGCCAAGTCCACTACTAAACCATGTCCCTCAGCACCACATCTACCCGTCTTTTAAATACCTCCAGGGATGGTGACTCCACCACTTCCCTGGGCAGCCTGTTCCAGTGCTTGACAACCCTTTTGGTGAAGAAATTTTTCCTAATATCCAGTCTAAATCCCCTCTGGTGCAACATGAGTTGGCCTTTCAATTCCCAGGGGGTTCCCTGATGAAAGTGCTCTCTTACACATCACAGGGCTTTGGATTTGAGCATCTGTCCTCAAGTTAGCTTGGGAGCAGATGGGGACCCTCTACTCTGCCCTGGTGAGGCCACATCTGGAGTACTGTGTCCAGTTCTGGGCTCCCCGGGTCAAGAAGGACAGGGAACTGCTGGAGAGGGTCCAGCAAAGAGCTACAAAGATGGTGAGGGGATTGGAGCATCTTTCTTATGAGGAAAGGCTCAGGGACTTGGGGCTTTTTAGTCTAGAAAAAAGAAGACTGAGGAGGGATCTTATAAATACTTAAGGGGAAGGTGCCAGGTAGATGAGAAGAGTCTTTTTTCAGTTGTGCCCAGTGATAGGACAAGAGTTAACGGGTACAAACTGGAGCACAGGAAGTTCCATCTTAACATGAGGAGGAACTTCTTTACTCTGAGGGTGGCAGAGCCCTGGCACAGGCTGCCCAGAGAGGTGGGGGAGTCTCCCACACTGGAGACATTCAAAACCCGCCTGGACGCCGTCCTGTGCAACTGCTGTAGGTGTCCCTGCTGTGGCAGGGGGTTGGACTGGATGATCTCCAGAGGTCCTTTCCAACCCTGACGATACTGTGATACTGTGACCAGGCAGGAAATCGGTGCACCTCCCTGTGCTGAGTTACGACCTCTTTTGGGAACTGTCCCTTCAGTGTCAAAGCAAGCAAAACAACACCTTGTGATGTACATGTCATCATTCTTTGGATTTTATGTATGCCGTTCTTTGTAACGTGAATAAGGACACCAAAATCATATAGAAGAGAAATAACTTGAAGAGTAAACTAATTATCCCTGAGAAAATTAGGCCAGGTAGAAGCAAGGGTGAACAGGTTATCCATGTTCATATATATCCACATATATATTCACATATCCATAAAAGGAAATCTCTCAAAATTCCTCACTACAAACAGGCTGGAGGATGCTTCTGCTGTATATTAAACTGACATTTTGTTTATCAAGAAATACATTGGATGAAAAAGGATGTCGAAGGTGTAGTTCATGCATATTATGTGTTTTGATTTTGTTCAGCACGGAAATATGTCAAGTGTCTACAGTGTTTTTTTTAACTGAGAATTTTGGAACTAAATGTTTAAGTGTTTCCAAACTTACGTATTTCCATGTTTCCTTAAAAATCATAGTATTTTGACATATTCCAATTTATCCCAGTTCAGGAGGGATGAATTCAAATTGTGGCTGCCCCATCCCTGGAGGTGTTCCAGGCCAGGCTGGATGTGGTTTTGGGCAACCTGGGCTGGTGGGAGGTGTCCCTGCCCAGGGCAGGGGGGTTGGAACTCGATGATCTTCAAGGTCCTTTCCAACCTAAACCATTCTATGATTCTATGATGATACACTGAAGAATGTACCGATTTTTATCACTCAGCCAATTTTTTTTATCCAGCTCAACTGCAGTGGTTTCTGAAATGTATATGGATAAAAACTTGTTAAAATTCAGGCAACTTTTTAATTATATCAAGCTATGTTTTCATTATTACATGTAAAAACCCCAGGCGTCTAAAATGGTTTAAAATTAAGCCTTAGTGCTATGGTGAACAGGTTGGGAGCCTGGCAAGTCCCATAAAAAGCAATTTACAAAAAAAATAACTTCTTGAGAATGTTGATACAGCTAATTTCTTTATCAATAAACGTGAGGGATTAACACATACATCTCCTTGCCTTGGGTGTGCCAGTACTGACATGGGTAATGAACAGGGAACTCCTTGGGGGTTTTTTATGGTAACCAATCAGTCAAGGTGAGAGGGGGTTTATTGTTCTTGTTCTTGGTTTTCTTTCTGTTCGTTACATCATAAGATCGATTTATATTTCATCAACTTTTAATAAAAATCTTCCTTTGACTCAGAGAATGAGAGGAGTTCTGGTCCTTCTGGACAAATGAGCTTTTTCCCAGATGTTTCCTTCTGCGCTTGGAATAAGTCATCCACAGAGAAATAAATAGATGTTGAGACATGGAGATTAACAGCTGAAAGGTGGTAAGAAAGAGCTGCTTATACCATTTCTGAGTTGTAGCTGACCATATGAACATAAACACTCTTTAGGAATAGGTGGAGTTGACTTCTTTGTACTGCAAAAGGCAGGAAAGCTCACACAGTTAATTATAACTGAGCAATCATATACAAAGCTGGTCCTTTTAGCCTCTAAGCTGCTTGCTACTTGCTCAAGGCATGTGTAATTCTCAGTGCTGTGGCATCCTTTGACTTCTGCAGCACCGTTAGTCTTTTGGTCATAATAATTGTGACCGATGGGAGACATTGAAACTTCCCTAGGTAATAGTCAAATTTGCTTTCTACACCACCAATCGTGGGTAAACAGCCTATTAGACCTCCTGTGGGAATTTTTTTCAAATTCAATATCTTGTCGTACAAAAATGGTAACAGTCACATCAAATAACCCCAATTTCAGCTCAGGTTTCTGTTCCTTGACAGTATTTTGTCATGTGCTTCAAAGGAGGGTACAAGACAGTTTATATCAAATTGCTGTCTAATGGACTTCACTTTATGATTTCCTCAGTTAGAAGTTGCCTTATATACTGGAGCATGAAGTTTTAATAGATTTTTATTTTTTTTTAAATGTCTGGATCCTATCTAACTTATGAAGGGCTCATTATCCATATTTCAGCATTTCAGAGAGGAGGACTTATTTCTGTATTTATTTGGCTGTCAATTTAGTTAAATAATGGCATAACTTGTCAGGATTTTTAATAGGCAATTTCCAACATCTCAATGTAGTAAATAAAAAGAGAAATGTAAAAATTTCAAAAAGATTAGCAGGAGACTCATAAATTTGAAAACCAAAACAAACGTTAAATTATGCAGTCTACAGTTGTACTTCCTCAGCAGTGGCTGTTGGATAAATTACAGTGCTGTATGACACGTTGAATGTGCACTTCAGGATTTTCTTAATTAAAGAAAACAGAAGAGGAGAAAATCTTACCGCTTTTTTGGAAGAGGAGATACATTATGTTATAATTTCTTTCAGATGCAGTTAACTAGCTATAAAATGACCCTTCAGTTCTCTTTTTCAGTTTTCTCGGGTTACTTTTTACGCTCCTCCTAATTATTTCTGGCAGCTTTTTTCTTCTGTCTCTGCACTCCATTCCCGCTGTTATTTCAATCTTTGTTTCAGTTCTCTCTCGTGTTTGGGTTTATTTTTCTGTCTTGCTTTGTGTGGGGGTGATACTTTCGTATTCTCTGTTTCCACATTTGACTTCCCTTCCCCTCAGAATTTTATTGCCTCATACTTTATTCTGAGGTCAGGAAAGGGAAAGGAATATATGCCAGCTGCAGACTCAGGAAATATACTCAGCTCTGTGTTTGAACCTATACTTTTTTTTATTATTTCAGGGTTTTGATCTGATGGACTCATGCCGGTTGCTGCATGAAATACACATTCCTTCAGCAGATACTCCTGTACACAGGGATTGCTCCATGCTTATATCAAGAAATTCAGTGAAAGGTTATATTCTATGTGCTTATAGAGGAGTAGGAAGTATTTTTCACCAGTGAGAATTTAGGATTAAAAAATTCCTCCTCATAACTCAACCGACTATCAGCCTTCCATCACTATATTCTTGTGAAAATCAGGTCTGTTAAAAATTTCTTTATGTTTACTCCATTGCTCTATAATTGATGTACTGCCATTATATAATCCAAACATTATAAGGGTATATTTTGTCGGTATGAATCCCTCATCCCTTCAACAGCCTACTACGTCTTCCACTAACAACCTGCTACTCAAGTGCTTCTTCCAAACAGAAGCTGAAGGGCGTTCTTTCCTGGTTTGATACGCCAATCCAGCATGCAGCTTTACGCGATGTTTGTTGAAATTGTCAAACTGAAAGTTGTGAGAACGAGATCTGTGCTAGTGCAGTGCAGGAGTGTTCTCTCAGCCGGTGTCCTACTCCCCGTAGCAGCTGGGGGTTCGTTATTCATCTTTGCTTTGTGTGAATATTGTAGCCATGTGAAAAAAAAGGATAGGATTTCTCCGGGTGACTAGTGCACTTCTACAGCATATAATGGTAGGAAAGGATAGTCGTAATTACTTACGCAGTATGTTTGACAGGATTGGAGTGATGAGGTTTAGGAGAAGTCCAGTGTCTGCCACTCACATTAATTTGATTTTGAAATGGCACTGGCAATATCCTGTATCAAAGACAGAAGTAGTTTGCAAAGGCAAATCCAGCTGCAAGGAGTAAAGACAAAGTGTTAAAAAGAAAATTGATGAAAGAGGAAGGAAGCAATAGGCTATACATAAAAGAGATTATAAAGAGAATTGTCCAAAGTGTATGTTGATGTCCTTATTCAGTCCCGTATTTTTATCACCGGTATGTCTGAAGGGTGTAAAAGCTGGATTAGCGGACGGTAATGACACTGGGAGCACAGCAAATCATAATGTATGCTGCATCTAGATTCAGGGCAGGCAGAGACGGGGGCAAAATATTTCAAAAGATGCAAAATCAAACCATGCTAAAAATCCCAACTACTGTACATGACAATCTTTTACAGCATTAAAATGCGCAGTCAACTAGCACGTTTGGCATCGTTTTTTATTCCTGAACTGTCACTGCCAGAGCAGCAAGATTGCCCTTCCAATCTTCCCCCTCCCAGTCATGTCCTAGTTGGTATAAAAAGTGCAAATCTGGCTGCATCAGAGCATCTGGGGTTTATTCTGTACCTTGCTCCTCTAGTTGATTCTGACAGTATGGACGCGATGTTGTCATACACCTCTTGCACTGGGTTGTGCACAGACATCTGGAAACAATTCAGTCTTCCTTGTACATGCACTTAGTCTTCAGGTTTTATTTAGTAGTGTGACAGAATAAGGCTACAGGTATGTTTTCTCTGTTTTAATTGTCTCTTCTTTTGTGCAGGAACAGAAGAGAAGCCGTGGTGTTCAGTGCCAGCAAAGGAGATGAGATTGTTGAGCTGCTATGCCAAGGCTGTGTGGCCGCTGTTCAGGGAGAAGCTGTAACTAATGACTGCTTCCTTGTGCTCTTTAGGTTATGACTGTTTGGAAACTATATTCTTGCTTCTCTGGAAAAGGAAGTTGTGCCCAATTTTTTAAAATAGCTGGGTAGCCTGTGAGGTCTTCAGGCGCATCTTTTCTAAAATCTTCTGGAGTTTTTGAAAATCATGCTGGCAGCCTTCCAGCAACTTTAGGTGCCTAATTCCTCCTAAAAATCTGGGCTTTTACCCCTAACTTTTTCACCCAGCTGTGTTCTGTCTGAAGGCAGGAGGTTTCAGCTGTCTCATGCCTCCATTAAACATTCCATATTCTGGTACCTGCATCCTACCATGCCTGGCAGCTGCTCCAAGAGCAAATTCTGAATTACCCCATTACTTTCAGATGGTTCAGCAGGGCTGACCTTGCTTTAAGCTGAGGTGAGTTTGACACTAAAATATTATTGAGAGACCACGTTTTCTTTTCAGATAGTGTTATAGATTTAAAAACAATTGCTGTTTTAAAAGTGCCTGTACCAGTGTTGTAGAAACCTCCCTCTTGTTCCTTACAGGGCAGCAGGCTATTATGCAAGTAGAGCTTTTCGGTGTTAGCACCTTTGCCTGCTCTCGCACTCCTCAGGATTGCTGCAATTATTTTATTTACACCCGCTTCATTAATCATCTGGGCTACCATCCCGTGGCATTCAGCCATGTTCCAGACACTAATACCACTGAGAGAATACTCTGCAATCTGAAGACCACAGTCATGTAGCCAAGTTAACCTCCAGTTTGTCTTGGAGGTGAGTGGTGTAATTTCTGTTGCCATTTTTTAAGTGAAGGAGAATTGTTTCTTTGGGTTGGTTCATTTCTGAAAGGATCATGCAAATGGAAATCTCAAACTATCGATATTGTCATTCCATATGACATTCCATGTGTCATTCCATATTTCAGTAATCTCTTCTACTTTACCATGGTACATTACTTAATTTCCTACTGTTTCCCATGAACATCTGTAACAAGATTGCAATGAAAAACATGGTTAAAAAATTAATATCAGGTGACCTGAGTGCTCTGAAATCAATCATAGAATGATAGAATCATCTAGCTTGGAAGGGACCTTTAAGATCGTTAAGTCCAACCACCAACCTAACACTGCCAAGTCCACCACTAAACCATGTCCCTCAGCTCCATGTCTACCCGTCTTCTAAATACCTCCAGGGATGGTGACTCCACCACTTCCCTGGGCAGCCTGTTCCAATGCTTGATAACTCTTTTGGTGAAGAATTTTTCCTAATATCCGATCTAAACCTCCCCTGGTGCAGCTTGAGGCCATTTCGTCTTGTCCTATCTCCTGTTACTTGGGAGAAGAGACCGATCCCCACCTGGCTAAAACCTCCTGTGAGGGAGCTGTAGGGGGCGATAAGGTCTCTACTGAGCCTCCTTTTCTCCAGGCTGAACACCCCCAGTTCCCTCAGCCACTCCTCATCAGACTGTGCTCCAGACCCCTCACCAGCTTCGCTGCCCTTCTCTGGACACACTACAGCACCTCAATGTTTTTCTTGTGGTGAGGGGCCCAAAACTGAACACAGTACTCGAGGTGGGGCCTCACCAGTGCCGAGTACAGGGGGACGATCACTGTCCTGGTCCTGCTGGCCACACTACTCCTGATACAGGCCAGGATGCTGATGGCATGCGACAAAGGAGACAGGCGCAAGTGGTGAACAAGTGTATTTATTCTTGTGAGAATACAAGAGATCTGAACTAAATTTCATGCAGATTTTGTGGAACTCTGAGAGAATTTAAATAAAGTTCCAAGGTTATGATTGTTCCTTATCACTGAAATGTACTCTCTAATCCTAAAAATCTCCACATTCTGAAAACCAAAGATATGATTTTCAGTGTGGAATTCAAGCTTTTGTTGCTATTGGAATACTTTATCAGTAAACTGAATACTATTATCAAAGGTCTGTAATTCAATATACATTTTATGTCTTCTTGTAAATAATACAAGATTCAAACGTATATTCGATGGCGTTAAAGTAAAAAAAAAAAAAAAAAGGCTTGTTCTAAAAAATGTCCTTAAATCCTCTTGCAGTTTAGCTCAGGAAAAGATACCTGGAAACATTCCTTCTGAACACAGTTGTTCTGGTAAGATAGCTGCAGAGTAAATTTTGCTAATTTCTACATTCTCTGTAGGCCAGATCACATCAGGCTTTATACATAGTGAGCAGCACCCTGCAACTCGCCTGGAAAGTGAAACGATCACCGGTGCAGACCTTTGTATACCTGGCCTTTGTGTGCTTACCAAAAAGCTGGACAGCAAAATTCAGGTAGATCATTCAAGCAACCTCCAAGATAGTCCCAATAGAACAATCGCAGACACGTGTTAATTGCAGAATATCCTGTTCCTGTGCTACAAATGTTTTGGGTTCTCTTTTTCAATTTAACCTTATGTATGGAGGTGTTTGCCCTGAACTTTGTTTAGCCTTTTGGGGTGGAGAGAACTACCTTCAACTGTGGAACTTGGCTGCAAAGATCAATGACCACTTTTTGACTGTTACAAGGGAAAAAAAAAACAGAAAGGGAATTTGAGACATTGTGGCTATGCAGAATTGTCCCGGGCAAATTCAAAATGCGCAGGTATTTGTGGTTTAAACATTCCCTTTCTTTCAGATTAGGGCAGGTAGCAGGCAAGACAACATGACAGGCACAATGCTGCATTTGAAATTGTGACTGAAAACCTTTCAAAAGGCGGTTCTGCCAAAAAGAACACACAAAATATACTAATTTCTGTAATTTGTGCCTGAATTGCCTTGCCTGTTTCTGAAGCAGTTTAAACATTGCAAAGGGCTGGATTCAGAACTGACATAAATGAACGTTATGCTGAGCACTGCTGGAATCATCCAGTTAAAAACAAGCTGAACGTAAAGAGTTAGCCAAAGGACTCATCCTCACAACACCTTATGATGTAGGGGCTTTTTTAGAATGTATCTCAGCCATAGTATAGTAAAAAAAACTGAAGAAAACAATTATTTTATTTTTTTAAATGATGAAAGCTCAGAACTCCTAAAATGAACTCCTAATTCCCCACTGGTTTCGTTGAGGCCAGGATTTCAACTGGATACGTATATATCTATGCTGGGGAATTGGCGATCACTGTCAGGGGAGTGTTGGGAAGTTTGAAAAACCAAGCCGCTGCAAACTTTGAAACATAATAGGGACAACTCTGTAGGCAGAATAATTAGTCGTCATAGATTGGTGAGTGTTTGGGTGTTGGGTTGGTTTTTTTTTTTTGTCTTGGAGATAGGTTGTATGCAGGAATCTCAGCGCTGGAGTGATTACAGTGTGGAACACAGTAAAATCAAAATGCCATGCTGTTAGAATGGGGAAGGGACTTGCAGAAAGCATTGAAATGGTGCTGGGGAGGGATACAAAACTCTTTGTCTTCACAGACAAGGGTTTGACCTCTCTTGCAGATTCTCTGAGACTCATTTTTCAGGTACTAAATGCAAATTTATTCAGAAAGTAAGTTTGGGGGTGTGTGCATATTTTTTACATTTCTGTAAAACCTAATTAAACAAGACATTTACTTATATAGTTACAGAAAGCAAGCAAGGTGGGTTTTTTTTTTATATATACTTTTACTAGACTCTGTTAACTTAGGACCTTTTGAAAAAGAAGTATGTGGAGAAACAGTCAGAGGTCGTTACATTGTTCCTTGCCAAAATAAAGAGTACAGGATTCTTAGGGGAGAGCTACTGCTTGGCCTCTCTGAGAATAGGTAGGAGTTTGTCTCTGGCACTGACTGCATCATCCACAAAGTTTTACATATAAAGCAAACCATATGTTCGTGCTCTGCACCACTAACTGCTAAATACTTGGAAGCAGAATGATCGTTCAGTCAACATCTTAATTTTTTTTCTTTTCTTGAGTCACAGTAGACATTAGCCTAAAGGGCATTCTCTTAAAATCCATCAGATACTCATGGAAGTGTCTCTAAATAAAGTTAATATCTGAAAATGAGCAATTCTTTACAGTATGTTGTGTATTTGAGTGGAAGCCTGGTTAAGGTCAGCTGTACTTCTTAGTTTCAAAGCTACTGTGGGACCCAAACTGTGAGCTAAGGCTGCCTTTTCCAGAAATGGAGGAAGACAAAAGAAGTCACTTTCTGGGGATAAAACCCTTTAACAGTAATAAAGACCTCACTGGAGCAGAAATATGCAACTCGTTCTTCCCTGCCTGTTGGACTGAGCTGGTTTTCCCTAGCGTTTGTGAGGTCTGTGAGAAATGTTTGGATAAGATCTTTTGGTGCTGTTCCCAGAACATGGCTCATGTGATGTCAAAGAATCCTGATGTTTTGCCAGGGACCTTTTTTTTGTCATTGGGAATTTGGAGACTGGGTTTGTAAGGTGTTGGTTGAGGCCAGAATACAAAGACAAAACTTCTGAGCAACCTATTCTGTCAAAGGCCACCAGGGACCCGTACCAGGAGATTCCAACCAAAAGGAGAAGGAGCAAGGGAGAGACAGGTGACAACTCCAGATTCTTCAGCACTGCAGAGCTGGAGCTGAAACATCAGTTGTCCAGACCGTGTATCTGCACAGAAGTATGAATTCTTTTAATAAATACACCAGCTTGTCATAACATTCCTCAAAGCCAGAGTCTGGAAGCTGGGAGATCAAAGAGATGAAGACCACATTGATGTACAATTATTATATTCCTTCAACTGCAAGAATCAGTGACCCGAACTGCCTGAGAAGTGAGAAGGAGGAATTGTGACTATGGTCATTTAAATACTATTTAAGTAGCATCACTGCCTCTCTAGACATCGCTTTAGACCAGCGGTTTCCAATCTTTTTTAGATTTTCTCCCCTGGCAAGGCAGTGCTGGGTGAACCGAAGGTAAGCGTATGGAGAGTTTTCCTCACTTCTTCCTGTTGACCTCTTAAAGTCTGGAGTTGCAGACAGTCTATTTTGACTTCTGAGTAAATGCAAGGAATTTATCTTGTATCTACCATTGCTGTTCACCGCAGTTATTTAAGGTGCAGTCTTTCACCACCTGCTTATAATATCCAGAAGATGAGAAGGAAGCAAGCTTTCCAGAAGTCTTAAATAAAACCACAGTGACCACCCATTAAGTGAATTGTGCATCCTTTCTTCTGAGGAATTTTGCTGCAGTGAATGTAATCAAAAGGTTGTATCAGGTGACAAATGTCAATATTCACTATTTTTTTAGAACTTTGGGCCCCATGGGAAAGGTGCAAGGAAATTAAGGCAGGAGAAGAAGGTGTAACGAGAAATGGGGAAAAAAAGCAACTTGTTAGTGAAAAACAGAATGGCATTGATCAGTACTTGCTTAGTGGAGAGGAAAAGGTGAGAAACAACATCCAAATATATCACATTTTCTTTAATTACAATGTACATGCATTTTTCTTGCATACGTGCATAATTTGTGTCAGATGAAGTGAGTGGCATCACTCTCTGCCTGTGTCTTCTATTTCCATGGATTTGCAATTATATTTATTAAAATCTGCTGCATTGTAGATGCTGGAATACAAATAATCACAAATGCTCTCATTATACTAAACGATAAATTATATCACATAATGAAACAAACTATTTTATCATTTCATATGATGCAGATCTTTTTTCCTAACACAACACAAAATTCACACCATTACAGTTTCTCTCAAATCTCAAGATGCTGTTCTGCTTACTGATGGATACGGTATGTAGTACCTGTTGGAATGCTGAGAAACTGTTTTGTCTTACCTGTTTTCTTTTTTTTTTTTTTTAATGTTACTTGTTTCTATCTTGTTTTCACTCCATAGTTTCCATTATGATGTGGTATCAGGAAGTTCTTGAATAAGCAAGTGTTTTGGGGTCATAGTCATAATTAAGCCCATCTTTTGATTGCTTAGTTTACACTGATGATTAATTTTCTAAGCAGAAACACTATAGTTTTGCTTTCTAAAGGACAAATTTTAAATTGTAATAAGAATTTCACAGTTTCATTGTGTTGTAACCAGAATGCCTTTTTTCACAAGTTTGCAAAATTTAATTATCTTTGCTATTTACTGTCATGTGCATATATAAAGTACCACTGGTGGGCTGTGTTTGGCTTTACTGTGAGCAGATTCCCATCTGACTTACTGTATATAGTCTGTCCTGCGTTCATTTGACATGATTTACCCTCATTTTCTCCATCATCACTGCATCGGGTCAACAGACAGATCAGCTGGAGAAGTTATTCACAGGTACCTGTGTACATATACAATAATTTCTATGTCTGTTTGAAAAGACTTATGCCTAGAGATCCATTTGGTTTTAAGGTTCATTGACCAACACCAATGCTGCTTAACTACTCATAGAAGTAATTACGCTAAGAATTGAGAAAAGGGTACATATTTTTCATTAGATACAAACGAGATTTAAAAAGTGCTGACATAACTCTGCAGAAAAGTTCTTGAGCTTGTGACTGAGTTGCCAGTGGCTCTCCTGCTCCCTAGGTCACAGAGTGTCCATACCACGCGCACCGTCTCTCTGCCTTCGGTTTGCAAGCCCTGTGCCAACTCTGTCTTCTTGCAACCAGCACATCCATCCTCTTCCTCTACACTACTGCCTTGACCTATGTGGGCTGCTATCTGGTGTTTCCCAGCTACACCAAAGAAGAGAAAATCGACTATATCATAGTGTGAATAGAAAGCGGAACGGTAGGTATTATTTTTTTGTAAGCTTAAATGCACTTTTCATTTTGAAAAGTGACTGCTGGATGTGGTATTTATAAAAATAACCAAGAGCTTGGATGGTGAATATTTGCATGAAACTCCTTGGAAATGATCAGCACAGTAAGGATTACTTATGAACATGTTCTCTAGTTGCGAAAAATTCATGTACTCATTTTGCCAGTCCCTTCCACCAAAAATTAGCCCTTATCAAGGGAAATACTGTGAAACATTATTCCAGTGTTTCTTTGAATAGGTAGAAACCAAAGCATAGTATCCAGGTTTGCCGCTTAAAATGCCTGAATATCTATCAAATTTTCTATGAGCGTGGAGAATATAATTGGTTTGTTATTAACTAATTACATATGCAAGAAGTAGAAAGCGGAGCTGGAAATCCATTTAGGAGGTCATTCTTTTTCAACAGTGCTGAAATTTATTATTATTGGCCCTGTCTTTCTACTGTAAGAGGATAGGCCCTTCATATAGACAAACATCGCTGTTTTTACTCCAGCAAGGAGGTGGTACTTCTGTACAACAGCTAGACTCTTGTCTCTGGGTAGTTGTGTTCTGCCGCCGTTGCCTGAATCGCCAGGTATCATTAGAAGCCTCCTCTCCCTGATCCTGGTCTCGACGCCTATGGGAAACTGCACCATTCCTCATATCCTATGCCTTTAAATGTTCCTCAGTTGTGGATCTGGGTTTTGCTGGGAAGAGAAAAGTCAGCCTTCCCCGTGCACTTTGTGCCGCTATGGTCGCATAACCTCCGACACAGTTCAGCTCACTTTCGCCAGGGGAACGCAAGGAACATGCGACAAGTGTCCACCCAGCTGGCCGCTGGCGATGGTCAAAATGTGCCCTCAGCTAGGGTGGATCCGATGGCTCTGCTCCCCTCCTGCCCTGCTGGCTGAGAGTAAATACTACATCCTTCAAACAGTTTTCAGAGAGAACTTTCAGGGAAAAAGGTAGGAAGAAGGAGAAATAGCAGATTGAATTCTCCTGGAGCTTTGTCTAGGCCTCCAAGGATATGTCAGTGCCTTCCCACAGCTCAAGAACTGCTGATCCAATCCATTTCCCCTGCCCAAAGGCAGGATCAGTTATAATTAAACCGATGCTGACACGATTGTCTAGCCTGTCTCGTAGCGTCTTTGTCACTGGAGATCTTTACTTTCCAAAGTAATATATCCCAGTGCTTCACTCTCATTATGGTTGGACAGTTCTTTTTGTTTCGTTTTCTCCCTAGTGTCTTATTTAAACCTTCAGCGCTCCATCCAAAGGACATTCATTATTGTCCTTTTCACTTAGACAGATTGTCCCTTTCCTCTCGGAAGCGAGCGTTCACATTACTGAGGACTACTGACTTCAGTCCTCTTGTTTCTAGGCTTTGTTCTATTTTTCATTAGAAATCATTGTCTTCTACACCTCTTCTCCACCTTGTTGCTTATTTGAACTCCCTCCACCCTTGAGTGTGATTTCCAAAGCTGAATAGCGTATAATTGCATAACATGTCTTAAAACAGCATTCCTATTTATTCATCTCATGAGATTTGTCTTTTTTTGCAATGGCGCAAAGTTAGTGACATGTTGATCTTACTCTTTTCAAATCTTGGGGTTTTTTTTTAATGTCACTGATTATTGTACTATATTAAATAAAAATTAAAGTGCTACTCCTTAAAACTAATATCAAATTAACAGTAGAGGTGTTTGTCTGACAGATACTTAAAATGACTATTTTTCTAAATTTTAAGTTTAAAAATTATTGAAAAATGAGCTGGATGTGTACTGCTTGACAATTACAGATGATGCCAGTAGAAATGTTTTTGGAGTCATGATGGAAAACGGGTGAACTCCTGCATGTGTTCCTCTTTTGTTATTACACGAATGCTCCACTCCACAATCATCAAGTTCCTCTGCCAAATCACTCACTCAGACAGGAAAAAAAATGAGGAAGCTGGCTAATGCTGATAAGTAACTTCATGAAATGCAAAGAGTAAGTTAATAGATTTTGTGCTGCTGCTACTGTTAAGTCAAGGATTTTGCATGTTTGTAAAAATTACTTCGAGTTATCTTTTCAAACAAAATGACTCTTACATTTTCTTCCATTCGGTTGCATCCTTTCACTAAGTATGATAAAACGATGGTTGGTCATCTTGCCAGGTTTTTGCTACCTTAAGAAATGAGCCAAATGACAGATAATCGATGGTTTAGAATCACAAATACATCAATTTCTGCTTAGTATTCTGATCTTCTAAACTGGAAATGAGCAGGAACATTGGGCAGTCATTACTAAAGAGTTGCTTAATTTCTTTGAAATTGGGCTTTGTTGTGTGTCATCTTTATTAAGCAGTGCTCTCTTTATATGGGACTAAGGTGTTAAGTATGACTGTGAATGGCCCTCTCTTTTCACAGCTGAAGGAGATGATTATTCCACTCCAGAGTAACAATCTAATCACAGTGACACAAACAACATGGGGAGACCCTGAGCTGAAGAATCATAGAACAGTTTCAGTTGGAAAGGACCTTAAAGATCACCCAGTTCCACACCCCCTGCCCTGGGCAGGGACACCTCCCACCAGCCCAGGGTGCTCCAAGCCCCATCCAGCCTGGCCTGGAACACCTCCAGGGATGGGGCAGCCACAGCTGCTCTGGGCAACCTGGGCCAGGGGCTCAGCACCCTCACAGTGAAGAATTTGTTCCTGATATCTCATCTAAATCTCCCCTCTTCCAGTTTGAAGCCATTCCTCCTCGTGCTATCACTACATGCCCATGTAAAAAGTCCCTCCCCAACTTTCCTGTAGTCGCTTTAGGAAGCGGCTCTAAGGTCTCCCCAGAGCCTTCTCTTCTCCAGGCTGAACAACCCCAACTCTCTCAGCCTCTCCTCACAGCAGAGGTGCTCCAGCTTTCTGATCATCTTCATGGCCCTCCTCTGGACTGGTTCCTTGGCCTCATCCCAAGAAGGTATGATTTAGAAGCCCAAGCATCAAACAAAGCAGAGAGATCTAAGGAAAATTCGGTGGTAAAGGCAGCCGGCCATCCCCAACTACACAGTGATATTCCAGTAGATGGTGACACGATTCCAGTGTCTCTATTCATAGACAAAATAAGACTTAAAATAAACTTAGTGTTTTTAAGGCTTGCACAGTAGTAATGAGAGACAACTGAGAGAAGCTATGCACGCCATTTATTTAGCGCTATTGGAAGTCCAGTCAGCCTCTGCTGTTGTACTTGGAAGGATCATGAAACAGCACAACTAGATACATTGTGATCTCTAACGGGTTTTAGTTACGGTTTGACCAGAGATCTGCTTGAAATAATACACTGAAAAAACCCTATGCCAATACTGTCTATTTTAATGGAATTTAGTGGAGTAATACCAGCACCATCTTCAACTGAAACTCACAACACTCCATTAAATATTGCATCTTCCTACATGGTTCAAAAGCGCAGCGGAAACAGCAATACCACAGTCATTGCATTAGTTACTTCCCAAGGAGGTTAGGAACCCTGACCCAGCAGGTTGGCCTTTACGGCCTTGAGTTAAATGACTTCAACTGGGACACCTTAGTTAGATGCTTTCAGTTGATGCATTTAAGCCATCAGTAGAAACTTGGGCATTTTGCCAAAAACACAAGCAGTATCTTACAGGAATGAGCTTAGTGCCCTCTCGTCAGCCAGTATTTGCATGACTGGCTTCAGTTCAGGAGCTTGTACCCACTGTCTCTCCTCATTTTTGCTACGCAAGGCAAAGAGAAACAGGTTCAACATCATTATGGCTTTATTTTTTTAACAAGCCAGCTTCCGAACAGACACAGAACCCGCTTAGTGCAGATTCCGTATTTTGCCAAGGCCACGGTTTAAACTTTCACCCCGGTCTCATCAGTTATATTCAGGCTGTTGAATGGGAGGTGAAGCATCTGCTGAAGAGCGTGTTTGCACAACACCTTTGGAGAAACAGGTAGAGAGGAAAGGCGCAAGCTGTTAAAAAAGAATATCAGTTTATATCAGTGAGAAAATAAAAGGTGTTTGAAAGCAGTCAGCCTAAAGAACTTCGCTCCAGCTATAAAGAACTGAATGGAAGTATGTAATTTTTATATCAATCAGATAATTCCAATTCTAAGATGTACTTAATTTAGTGAGAAGGAAAACTAGGACTATAAACTGGGCACATTTTGCATATCTTTGTATGCAGAGTTACTTTGGCCATAAGTTTCAAGAAGGAGCCTTATCAAATGATCTGTTCTTTTGGCAAGCATACTAACATGATCTTAATTTAATAACAACTTTTTCCTACTGAGTTTTTTAAATAAACTTCTGCCTGGAGGCTGTATTCCAAAATATCAGGATTCCCCCCCCCCCCCCCCTTCATCCAGAGACAGAATAGATGCAGGAACGTTACTGGTTACAGTGAGGGTGTTCCTCCTGTGATGGACTTGCATGATTTGAATTATTATGAAAAATTTTAAATTTCTTCTCAGTTCATTTAATTCTCGTAAGTTTTAACAGCCTTTTACGGTTGGCAGTTACTGAAGGTACAGTTCAGTCACTCTGGTGCGCTCCACAAAGTCAAGCCTTTGAAATCTGTGGTTGCTTTCTTCTCTGCTGTTGTACCTCATGCCAGCAAGTACAGATGACAAGTCATTAAATATGAGAGAGGTGTTAGCAAAAAAAAAAAAATTAAAAAATTATTAAATACGAGACATGTCTGACCTGCTTCCCCCAAACCAACTGTCTCCATGGCAACAGCCACAAACATGTGCCAAAACATTCGGGATTTTGCTAAAGAAAAATTTGAATACTTAAAATGTCAATTTTCAAGGAAGCCTCATATTTTATCTTCAAACAGGTTTCAAAAGCGCATAGCACATTTACAGGAAGACAAGCCTTGCGGCATGTAAAAGTTCACCGGGTCACGCGTTAAGCTCAGTCCCCGCGGCAAGCAGCGCCAACAGCTGCACACGTGTGAGACCAAACGCAGACTCCCTTAACTCACCTGCTCTGGCAGCACTCGGGGATTGGGAATCTTCCGCAGTCGAGTTTAGAATAGCTCTGGTACAGTAATCATGATGTTCTAGGCTACCATTTTGTTGCATTGTTCTTTACTTAAAATCATCCGGAAGTACCTTTGCAGTTTACTACAAATATTTTAATAGTGTAAGAGAGAAAAGACTCAAAATTATTCTTACCTTCTATTACTAAATAAAAATGTAATCATAACGTAGATGAATTTGCCACTCCAGTGTATACCATCATTAGGTTACAAATTACTGCAATGAAAATCATAGCCAAAGTATGTATTTTTTTTCAGAAAAAGCTCAATGGTCTGTTTCTGTATGATTTTGGTTATCGTTATTCAACACTTCCAAGTTTTATGAAATTAATATGAAGAATTCTTCACAGATGCAGAAATTCCAGTGACCTAACAGATACTCAAAGTCATTTACCATTTTTGAAACTTCTCAAAAACTCTCCCAAAAGCCATTTAACAGTAAGACTATCTTACATCCCGTGTCCCAGCTCTCCTGGTTAACCTATACAACTTTCTGTGTTCAACTGACAATACAATTGTTTGTTAGCATCTCAATATTACACCTCCGGGGAAAAAAAAAAAAAAAAAAGTCTTTTTTCTTATAGAATTTACCATCCATATGTATTTGAGTATGTTTTTGTTATCTGTCCACAGGATAAAAGTCTGGGAACCATACAAACACCAGCATAACATTATTCCAGGTTATGAAGGCGTACACCATACCGTGATCAGCAAACTCGAGCTGCTGGAGGACAGGGCAAAAGCAGTCCTACTTGCAGGTCTGTAAAATTGATTATTATACTGTTAATGCTTCTCCAGTTCTATTTCTCAACTTTCTCCACTAATAGACGGCATATTAGTATTAAACATCTGCAAGGCAAAATTTCTAAGTAAGCAATAATGTAGGTATATAGTGGGCTGCAACTCTAATCTGGTTTTGATATTATCTTGGTTTCATTTTTATTTGAGAAATGATGGGTACTTTCTCCTTTTAAATGAGATAGAGGACTTAAATTTAACTATCTGATGAGGTCAAAAGGAGCCTCGGAATAATTCTGTGTCTGCTCAGCAGTAGCTGACAGTCGGGAATGCGCGGCCGCCCTTTTTGTCCCCGCACTGGAGAGCGGATGGATGATCCCAGGTACCGGCCCCTCCCTGTCTCGGGCATCGGGGGCTATTTTAATGGCTCTGATGAAGCCTTCCTCAGACAACAATTAAAGGCATTCTTCAAGGCCTGAAAAGCGCATAAGACAGGGTCAAAAAGAGTCAAAGAACAAGAAAGCGGAACTAAGGAAATAACAGTACCAGACAATCATCACGCAAATAGCAGAAATTTGGGGTTTTTTTGTCATTGTTTACCACAGGTTCCCTTTACTCTAGACTTCTAATGTCCATTTATATTCATTCCCACCCCTCAAACCATTAACCCATTTGTTGTTAACCTCAAACAGCAAGAAAGCAGCATCTCCTTACAAGCCCGAAAAGGACACATAAGCTTTTGTGGTGCAAGTATGAACACTGGGGCACCTGTGGGCAAATGAATTAATTGCACAACCTCTCTCCATCTCCATTCCCTCTCTATTAAAACAAACAAACCAACCAATACTGTTTGTCCACTGCCAGCAAACGCAGCTACTGTGGTAAGCTCACAGAGTACCTGTCCGGGCTGCTGTCTCCCAGATGAACCTTGCTGTATTCCTCGCTGGAACCTTACAGCTGCAAGTAAATTGCAGTCTTTTCCTCAAAAGCGTGAAACAAATTTACGCACCTAAAGCTTGTCAGGTTTTTAAATTCATACCGCGTGTTATATAGCATCCAGTTTGCCTCCCACAAAAATCTCTGCCTCGCTGAGACCATGCAGGGGCAAAATGAAGTTTGGGGTGGTATCTAATAAGCCTACCATTTCCTAGCCTGACTGGTGACCTAAATAAAACTTTCAGTATTAGGTTTTTCCAAGATGTAATTTATACTATGGCTGTCAGGAGTTAAGATAGCAGTTGCCATGGAGCTTTAATCTTTTTTTAGGCTTTAGTCAAAGGAAGCTGGAAATCTGTATGCTGGGTAGAACCCTGCTCAACAGAATTTTATTTAAATTGGGACAGGATTTTATCCTAATTTCTCTACTGAAAGTTTTTCTCAAAGGTTCTAGAATTCTTTTTATTTCATTCTGCTTCTCAGCAGGAGATGAAAGTTTCCTTTTAGGCTTCTTAAAAATCACACTACATGCAACCACAGAAGTACCCAAGTTGCTTCCCCCTCACTCCTTCAACTATAAACTGTAACTTTCTACTAGTCTGAATGGGCACAGCTAATCACTGTAGCGGAATTCATTCACCACTTTTACCAATTTTCAGTGGAGGTACTCTGTAAGTCTGCAGAAGCAAAACTTTGGGGAGGATTTTATTTTCTGTGTGCCCACTAAGCGCTAATCCCTACACTGGAAAAGAGACCTTTGGAACAGGAGAAGTAATTACAGTTGGAATCTGTGTCTATGCTACTTATAACTGCCCCGATGTATAAGAAAAAAAGCAGCGTGCAATGCATGAAGTATGAAATTGGCCATGCTATAGTCAGTAATGTTCTGCTAGAATGCAGCTGCAGCAGAACGGAGGTGCAGTCCAGTCTAATACTTGCAGTTAAAACATTGCTGACTTACTTAAACTGAACTTGCCCTGCCTAGTAAACCAAAGGAATGCAGAAACAGGTGGGAAAAAAATTGCAGAATTTGTCAAAATAAGCTTTTAGAACTCTTACCCTACCCCAGCCAAAAATTAGAAGTTATTCAGGTGCAATATGAGCTTGATCTTAAGAGGAAACTTGGATTCAAAGGCAAATGACAGCTTCATTTAATAAAAAATTTGCCAGAATTTTCACTAAATAGAACTGTTTACAGGCCAGCTGTAGTGAAAATCCATAATCCTCCAGCAGTTCCAAAGACTGCAGGGTAATCAGAGAATTGGCACAAAAGAGAGGATTTCAAGCATTTTCAACTGTTTCATGGCATGTATTAGAAAAGAGGCATGATAATAGTAAAAATAAATATCTTTTTCCTTCCAGGATGTGTAAGTCTGTGGGACTTGAACAGTTGCACAGTAACATCTGGGTTTACCACTGACAGCAAGATGTCTTACCTAACTAGCACTGGACAGAAAAACAATTCTTGTGGGTTGCAGGGACAGCCCTGCTCATCATCTTGAGAGGATGCGATACAAAACCAACTGTCCATTCCACGGAAAAAAAAGACTTCTTTGGAGAAGTATCCACTAGCAGCCAGGAAGAACCTGAAGAAAACTAGACTGTCCGATGATTAAAGACATGAGGAGCATCTTGGATCTCTTAAAGACAGCTATTCAGAGATGTAATTGTTCACTGTGCCCAAGAAAAGCTATGCACTGTGAATAGGATTCAGAAAGCCATAATGGTCAAGGAAACTGCTTGAAGTAGCTCAAAAGAACTTTTGAGAGCTGAGATGAATAAGGTAAGAAGTGCCTACCTTCAAGTACAGATGCTTTACTCTGAATTGCAGGGACATACACATAGAATCATAGAATGGTTTAGGTTGGAAGGGATCTTAAATATCACCTCATTCCACCCCCCCTGCCCTGGGCAGGGACACCTCCCACCAGCCCAGGTTGCTCAAAGCCCCATCCAACCTGGCCTGGAACACCTCCAGGGATGGGGCAGCCACAGCTGCTCTGGGCAACCTGGGTCAGGGGCTCACCGCCCTCAGAGTGAAAAATTCCTCCCTAATATCTATTCTAAATCTCCCCTCTTCCAGTTTGAAGTCATTCCCCCTCATTCTATCACTAAATGCCCATGTAAAAAGTCCCTCCCCAGCTTTCCTGTTGGCCCCCTTCAGATACTGGAAGGCCGCTCTAAGGTCTCCCCAGAGCCTTCTCTTCTCCAGGCTGAACACCCCCAGCTCTCTCAGCCTCTCCTCACAGCAGAGGGGCTCCAGCCCTCGGAGCATCTTCGTGGCCCTCCTCTGGACCTGCTCCAACAGGTCCATGTCCTTCTTATGCTGGGGCCTCCGTTCAAGGTTTTCAACCTTTCTTGAGTTAGGCTCTAGGAAACTCTCACAAAACAGCAAGCGCCACTGCTTCCCTAACCTCACCTGACTGGCCGAGTGCAGACCTTCCCAACATACATCTCGGTTAATTTGTCTGGCCTGTGGCATTCCACGGGTCAAACCATACTTGGCCTGCCTCAAGTCTCCTCCGCAGAGACCAGCCGGGGTTGCTAGGCCTGACAGAGGAAGATACGCTACTTCTAAGCTATAGCATAAGTTGGTTTTTCTTTGCCCGCAATACAATTCTTTGCTGAGACTCCCTGAGTAGACAGACTGCCTTTCAAGGACTTATCCGTCTGTCATTTGAGTTCAAGCTTCAGCAAGCAATAGCCACCAACATAGTATTAGCTTTGAAATATGCAATAGAAGAACTTCAGACATATTACCTGATGTGATAAAGTATCTTCACGATTTGCAGGGGCTTTTATCATTGCTCTGTTAGGTTCAGGTATGTATGGGGGGAAAAAAAAAATAAAAGGTCCAGATTAGACTGCAGCATTTAAAGCAAGTTGGGCTTTTATATGAAACCTGTGCTTTTTTTTTTTTCCCCCCAGTCTGAGGTGGCAATGTCAAAGACTTGCAGAGCTACTGGAGATGAGACCTGTTAATAAAAGAAATACGTATGCAGATAAAAGGGAGAAAGAACTCTAAGCCCTTGACTTGCTGGTGTGGTAATCACTGCAGAGAGACCGGTTGTTGGGTTTCAGGGGAGACTAAACAGGGTGCAGCTCAGCCCAGCTGAGTCTGAAGAATAAAAACCCAGATTAAGACTCCTAGAATCAGCTCTGTTGCAGTCAGAAATGGTACAAGCCGCAGAAGTACCAAACTGCTCATTTTTAGCTATGAATTCAGCCAAACTAGTAGTTTCCTTCAAGCTGAAATTAGAGGCATTTAAAAGGCCCACTTCAGCTCTAAAAAACCATCTAAAATGGAAAATCCTTAGGTAAATTCAGGGAAGAATGTGGCATTTCACTTACCGCCCCTCTGTACCAGTTTCAGGACTTGTCAGTACCACGTTACCATTTCTGGATGTGTAGATTAGTTAATGCTTGGCAGGCAAATACAGTTAAAACTAGTTTAAATACAGAGGTATTATCATTGTGCTTTTTAGCAATCAATAGGTATGAACGTACAACAGCATGCAGAAGGCTACACCTAAAGAATTTGTACCTATCATGGCTGGTAGTTAACTGTATTTGGATTCAGGCAGCTTATGCAACAGAATAAAGTAATATACAGCAACCACTGGGAACCCATATTAATCTTCTGTACTATTCTAGACCTGCCAAAATTCCAGAGTCCAAAAAAAAAAAAAAGTAATGCAGTAACTGCTGGAGATAGCAAAGACAGCCTTATAACATAGATAGCAATTATTAAATTGCTCATTTTGTGTTCAAACCAGTAAACTTCCTATTAGGTCTATTTTTTTTTTTCTTGCTTTAAAGTTTGGTTTGATTAAATGATTATTTTGTCAAGATTAACCAAACTGGTCCACAGGACGATGATCTAGAAACACTCTGGCGCCAATACCGTTCCTTTTAAATAGTTTATGGGGACCTTTTGCTGCTGCTGAGCTTGCGTTACTTCAAAACTGAAAGTCAAAAAGCAAAAACTTAGAAGTGCACTATATTTTCGTGAGCTTCAAGAAAACAAAACGTAACCTATGCTAATGAATTAGGATGTAGCATTAATTTTCACAAAGGAAGCGGTTTCCTGGGTAGTTACACATACTTCTACCAACTTCCAAAGCGTTTGTACATACCTTGAAGATGAACTGGTTTACCAGTGTTTACTTTCCATTTTCACTTCACTAGTGAGGCTCATCCCTTTGAGAAAAGGAACTCAACATTAAGAAGCAACGTAAGAGTTCTCTACTTACCTTTCTGATTTCATACTCGCATCTTATGTGCGTCTTCAGCAATTACCATTGATCATCTATGAAAACGGATCTGGGTTTGGTTAAAGAAGGTGGTGAGATGCTAAATACCAGATAGCATCAGGTCTTCTCTCATGTATGTTTTAACAACAAATTAGCCAGAGTATATAAAAGAGGCAATGTCAGATGCACCCATGTATATTTGAGGCACACTGCTAATCTGCTTATGAACTGAATTATTTCTGCATTTGAGCAATTTCATGTGCTAGGCAAACAAGTGCTGTTTCCCCAGCAGTATCTTCACTGGAAACCTGCAGAATTCATATTCCCTAATAGAAGGGCCATTAGCATAAAAGAAAGCGTCCCTGCATTAGAGATATTTATCTGGACCGCTTTCAGAATCTAAAATTTTCTTTCTGTAACACCACAACATACACTTCCTACTTTAGCGATTATTCCAGAGGAACAATTATATAAGGCTCCCAGCTTTCTCCTCTGCCTTGGAAAAAAGTTTTCTTGATTTAGCCAGTAGAAATTCAAGCAATACTTTTCAAGATAAGTTAGTAATGTTAATAGTTACAATTTCACTTGCACTTCACTGCAACTTTAGTGTTTACCTAAGTGATGTTTGTTTTTTTAATACTAGGGAGCATCGCCATTTTAGGCAGACGTTAGATGTTGATACAATCCCCAGCTCAAGGATCCCAACCAGTCTTCCCAAGAAGGACATTTAAGAATCATTAAGCCGTAACAAATAGAAAAAGGAGTAAAATGCACAGAGGCGGACTTACAACGCTTGTCTCCAACAGCTGGCCTGATCATTCTCCATGGATAGCCATGATGCAGCCCCCTCAAGAAGCCTACCTTTGCAACTCTGATTAGCCACTAGGCCTGGAAAGCAAGACATGGCCTTGGGATAAGGTTCACCTTCTCTCCTACCCTGCTGATGGTCAGAGCCCTTACAGTAGTTTCCTGCAAGAGCTGTTTGCTTACTGCGGTACGGGTACGCCCAGGGGAGCTAGTCCACTTAATAAACCTACAATTTTAGAGCAAAAATTCAAAACACTGGCTTTACGCTCCCCTGCCATATGTTAACTAGTGTTACTTGCAAATGCTAAATCCTGTTAAGGAATCAGATCATAACTGTGGAAACAGGCTCGGTATTTTGCATAGCTTATAATATTTAGAGCCCTGCGCATTGATTCATACCATCTGGCCTGACAGCACTGAGGCTTTCTTTATACCAAGTGCAGCGCATCCTGCCTCCAGCCCCGGCCGTCACAGCCCTCTCGTGGAGATGCAGGAGGGAGCTTTGATGGCATCCATCCATCGTGGCTTGCTTTTGCTCATCTGCCTTCTGGGCTGCTCTCAACTCGGCACAACTGCTCTTCAGTCAGGCTTGGCCAGAGATGGTGTCACTTCTCCCTCTGTGCTGTCGAGGGAGACCATAGCAGCAAAGAGCAGAGACCCATGGGGACTTCTGAGCTCTCGCAGCCCACCTAAAGATAACCGCCAGCCCTGCAGAGCTGCTCTGCCTGCCTTGCCAAGCCCGCCAGGGCACAGGCGGCCTCAAGGAAGAACATTATTGAGCAGAAACCCTATGTGCAAGATTTGGTACACCACTCACTCCTCCTCGATTAGCATCTCCCATTGCAAAGGGGCAGTTTTCCATTTTTTATTTTTTTTTCTCCCCACCTCCAAGGTGTAGGGGTGAGGAAGTTCACTGTTAACTACCACCCAAGTAGCGTTTAGACACTTACCAGCATACTTCAGGACAACACTGTTACTTAGCCTGTCAGAAACCTGCTGGGATTTGTCTACTGGCTTTATGCCAGTCATGCTTATGTTTTGTTTTTTTATTAGCTATCAAAACTTTTATTGAAAGCTTTTGCCTTCAGGCTTTTTAGATAGTTGCCCAAGTCCAAGAACTATGGTGCTGTGCCTAAACCAGGGTGTGGCCACACACCTACCCAAACACCACTTAAAGAAAAGCAAAGTTTATATCCCAGAGAATACCAGTTTTGTTTCAGCTCTCTAGAGATCTATTAGGACGAAGATTTCATCACATTTGCAATTTCTGTTCCCTGAGATGTCAATATCCCCTCCTCTCAAGGGATCCTTCAAGGCTTATATAGGCAGTGACAACACACAAACAATCAAGGAAATCGGTTCAGCATTAGAGAGACCATCTTAAACAATAAAGACCACATCAGGATGTTTGACAGAACCCCAACAACACCCGCTAAGAATATCCAGAACTGCTTAAACACCATAATTCTATCATACCCAAAAATTGACTCCCAAGTGTAAAGTCACAGAGACAAGAGTTTAATATTGACCAAAAAAAAAAAAAGCTTAAGTTAGTGGTATTTTCTTCCTTGAAATAACATACTGGTCATATGAAAGTCACTGAAGAGGTCTGCTTTTAGTTCGGAAGACTTTTACAGTTACAGCTGAATTCAAAAACCCTAATTCCAAATGTGTGATGGTAACACAAAAAAACTGAAAACGTAAGACCTGGGATAAAGAACAAATTCAGTTGTTAAGATTCTACCAGTTACGTGAGGCCTTTCAATGCCTTTACTGTAACATGAAAAGTTCTTCAGTATCTTTCCCACCACCATTATTTCAAGATTCACAAGGGTTTTTTTAAAATACTAATGGGGTTAAATTGAAACCAAGCGCCATATGCTTGTAATGTCTTCTGTGAAGGTCTGAAGCCACCCTGTTTCAACTATTTGGTTATTCAGTGCAGAAAGTTAAAGATCACAGAAGGTATAACAGCTTTTAATACTCCATTAATATTATAGATTAAAAATTATTGCATAGTCTTATGCATTTCCTAAAACAGCGTTCTCTGGAAATTAAACATTTTAATATAAAAGGAGCAACTCTTTAAAACATGAATTGCTTTCACTACCTCGATCTTCTATCTTTTTTTGATTTGTCAGTACATTTGTCCATCGTTTTCTCATTGTCTCCTCTGCACTTGGGGCAATACCATTTCCCCTTTGGTTTGTAGGTGAGTCCAACACACGAGAAGTGGAACCACTCGATAGGACACTGTTCGTTATCACATCCTATCATTTCGCCGTAAGACACTTGGTTGCATAAGCAGTAAGTTGGTTCATTGGGATCAATTGCAAATTCTACAGGTGAAACCTCTCTCTCTTGTTTGGCTTTGGAGCGTTTTTTCTTCTTGGAAGATTTAGATCTTTTTTCTTTAGGTGGCTGATCATCGCAGTCATCAATACCGTTTGCTATATGGCACAGATCACGGCTTTCGCTGGTTCGCTGGCGACGAGGTCTACGTGAAGATCTCTCTGGCTGGCAGGACTCCATCTTTGCCTTTTCTAGAGGCTTTTCGTTCTCAGACAGATCTTGAAAGCACTGAGAGTGTGTTTCCATTTGCCGGGCTCTATTCTCTACCAGTTCTAGCATCTGAGTAACTATTTGAATCTTTTCATCTCCAAGTTCTTGGCTGTTGATTAATGCACGCTGAAGATGCTGCTGCAAGCGCTTCTTCTGAATGGGATCATTTTCTGCCTTGTATTTTTCATAGACATCGTCTATTTCTTTTAGCGCTTCTATAAAATAAAGGTAATAGGAATAATTACACAAGATGGAACATGCTCAAGAAAATATAGACATATATTTCTAACTGACGAGAAAGAGTACAAATTTTAATTATAGTATACCTTAGTGGGTTAGATCAGATATTTTATTCAAGTTGCATGTGGTCATCAAATCAGTGTTTAAGATCACAATCTGTTGCAAGAAAAAAATTCTCAAGTTCTAAGAAAAAGCAAGCTTATTTTAGCCATTGGAAAAAGAAAGGATAACCTGAGAAAGGGGACCGTAGCTGCTGGAGTGTGGGTAGTCCAGATCCTGCCTCTGTCTGACAAAGCAGGAATCTCTGTTGAGAGTCTTTACCACGGTAGTTACAAAGCCCTGGCCTACAAACCAAAGCAATAGCTTATCATATCACAGGGAGAAACTTAAGAGTTTACAAAATCATTATATATCATGATATGCGACACTCCAGAATTAGGATATCCAGGTCCTCTGCCCTCCCCTTCTTATTCACCCGAAGGTTTGGTACTACACTTTCCAGTAGACATAGTTATAAAAGGATTATGACAACTTAAGTTACACCATAGCAAACGCATTACCAGGATTTAAATCAACTTAAACCACTCCAAATGCTTTTTCTGTTACCAAGACAAATTACAGCAAGTTGCATTTTAAATCGAGGCTGAACTTTTCCAAATAGGTGACCTACTGTTTAGTGCATCACAGGATATTTTTAAGCTACTAGTAATGAGTGGCTCACAGTTTGACTTCTAAGCTTTTTTTTTTCCTCTTGCCAGTCATGCAAAATAACTGGATGAGTTGCTGTGAATCTTTCATAAATTTAATTCTTAGACGCAAGTTTAATGAATCCAGATATGAGATTAACAAATGCCTCATAAGCCAGTCAGCCTGTACTCTGTTGTTCTATATTGCTGGCTTTGAAAACAATATTTTCCAGACCAAAAGTTACGCTAGATCTATACATAAAAGACAGAAATTGCTACCGTGGAAGGAAACAGATTAGTAAAGCTGACAATGAAACCTGATGCACAGTGTTAGATACAGTACTGGCTCCTTTAGAAACAATTTAAGGATTTTATTTGAACAGGCAAGGGAAATTATGAATGATATTATTTACGTCTAAAGCGAGAAGATATGCAGTAGAATCTACCTCTTCCTAAAGACCTGCGTTTCACAAACTGGCTTTCGTTTTTAAAGAATTTGTCTGCATTGTACAGTTGTGAAATGATTCGAGCTTGCGCTAAATGGAAGCCATAGATATTATCTCAACATTGTTCACAGTGATTTTTTTTCCTGCTGACATCTTGAAACAGTAGCTTAAGCGTGAACAGCCACTTTTTACTATAAATTCTGAAACCTGTATGACAACAGGAGCCAACAGCATTTTATTCTGTTCCAGACTTTCACTAGGGGAAGATAAAAATCACTACTCTGCCTGTCCAATAACTCGCTTAACCTATTCTTTCTCAATACTAACATTCCAGATACCATTAAAACCACAAGTTTTGTTTCCCTGCATCTTCTGCTGCATCTCATGCCTGTTGCCCTGCCAGGGGAGGGAGGGAAAGATTAAAAAAAAATAATAATCTTACTCTCTGCTCCTGAAAAGCATGGAGTAAGGTAGTTTGTAGGCTGTTGAACTAGGAAGGCATAACCAGAGCACAATATTCTGCAGCCACATTATCCCCCACCCAGACATTTTTATGGGGGCAGGAGGGGAAGTCTAGGTGTAGTTACACAGATTTCCCATCTTGAGAATGCCCTGCCCAGAAGAACCCACAAGAAAGAGCTGTTTGCTTTTTCACACTGTGACAGAGAACAACCTTCACCTTACGTTGCTTATTCCCTGGGTGCAGCCCGTGAAGATATACTGAACACTTTAAATGGATCACCATCCATTAAAAAGAGGACAGAACTTTTGGACTGACAGATGCAAGTTCACCAAACTCCTTGTTGGTCCCTAAGATCAGAGAAGACATCCATACCCCCAACTAAATAGCTCTAAAACCCCTGTTAAAAAAAAAAAAAAGCAACAGAAAACCCAACCCAACACAAACCACAGCCAAGTGTTCATTACAGATAATCTGATTAAGTTTAATGGAGCTAATAAAAGCTAAAAGGATTTCAGTTTTCTGAGCAGAGGAGTGCCTTTGTCCCTCCTGCATGAACTATCACTACCTTTTAAATTAGCTGAAATTATATAGCACTGCTTTTACATCTTCAGTCCTGGGCCTAAATTTACTTTTAGGGTTTAGGGTATTTTTTCTGATTTTTAACAGTTGAAGGCTTCAGTAAAACTGGCAACAAACTCCTGCTTTGGCCCAGTACTGTATTAGTGGCTGGAGGAATACATATAGGAGATATAGCCTAAATATAAGACTGAATCTACTCAAGGCAGATGTGGAGCGTTGGCTAGTTACCACAGACCAGGTAAAGCGCCTACCAGCCAGGCCAGCCTTGACCAAGGATTCAAAACGCTGCAGACATATCTAAAGGTAGACTTTAAAAACAGAAAACTTACAAAAGCCTGTTCTTATGTATCTTCCTCGGTAATTAGAAAGATAATTGAAAGAATCTCGTTTACAATAGCTGTCGTCTGGGGCAGCCTGAAATGCCTTAAGGGTCCCCTCTGACCCATGCTGAAGAAAGCCCCCCATGAGGATGGGAGACACTCCGGCTCCCACTCCACGGGACCAAACCCCCCTCAGTGCTGCTGTGGGTCCGCGCCGCTCTGCCTCTGCTGCATAGTTCAAGAAAGAATCACAGAATGGTTTGGGTTGGAAGGGACCTTAAAGATCATCCAGTTCCAACCCCCCTGCCCTGGGCAGGGACACCTCCCACCAGCCCAGGGTGCTCCAAGCCCCATCCAGCCTGGCCTTGGACACCTCCAGGGATGGGGCAGCCACAGCTGCTCTGGGCAACCTGGGCCAGGGGCTCACCGCCCTCTGAGTGAAACATTTCTTCCCAATATCTCATCTAAATCTCCCCTCTTTCAGTGTAAAACCTTTACCTCTCATCCTATCGCTGCACTCCCTGATCAAGAGTCCCTCCCCAGCTCTCCTGGAGACCCTTTAGGTACTGGAAGGGGCTATAAGGTCTCCCCGGAGCCTTCTCTTCTCCAGGCTGAACACCCCAACTCTCTCAGCCTGTCCCCCCCAGCAGCGGGGCTCCAGCCCTCTGGAGGCTCTCCAGGAGTAGGTCCCACCTTAGGGTTCGGCGGGAGGGCAGCAATTAGGGGATACCGCAGCTGCGTAGCCCAGAAGCGCGGGGTGGGACGCGTTTAATCGCTATTTAACCCGCATTTCGGAAGAAGCCGCCTCTTTGGCTGAAGTTCAGGCCAACTTCCCGCACTACGGACCCCTCCCCACGACCACGCTACCAACGCTTTATCCCCACCACCACCCACCACCACCCCCCCGCATCGCCCAGCCCGGCGAGCAGCCATTTACAGCGGGGCCGGGGAAGGGAGGGGGGGGAAGCGGGGCGGGAGCGGCCCGGTCCGGTGGAGCCGGGGCCTAGCGCCGGGCAGCGAGGCACTGCCGGCTCCCACCCCCCCCCCCCCCCTCCGCCGCCGGGCCCGCCCCGGCCCCTCCGCGCCGGGCGCATGTGCGGCGGCGGCGGGCGAGCGGGCGGCCCCCCCCCCCCCCGCTTCCACACACCCCCCCACACCCCCCCCCGTGCCCTGAGGCGGAGGCCGCGGCGGCGCCCACCTTGGCACTGCGTGTCCATCTCCCTCAGCAGCGAGGCGTTGCGCTGGATGTCCAGCGGCAGCGACTCCACGCACTCCAGGTAGTCCTGCACGTAAAGGGAGAGCAGCCGGGCCCGCTCCCCGCCCGGCGCCGCCGGCCCCGCCACCAGCTGCGGCCCCGCCAGCATCATCCCCCCGCCCCAGCAGCACATCCGCCGTCCCTCTGCCCAACCGAGGGCCGAGCACGGCCGGGCCGGGCCCGAGGACGCCTCACCGGGCCGCCCCTCCGCCGGTCCCGCGCCCCTTCCCGCCGCGGCGCCGCCGCCGCCGAAGCAAAAACCCCACTCGCAGCCCCCGCCCCTGCCCGCCGGGCTGCGCGCATGCGCCAGGCCCTGCCCTTATAAGGCGCGGCCGGCGGCGCCGCCAGGGGTTCGCATTCTCCCGCCTTCCCCTCTCGCCGGCTCCTACTGGCCCGGCGGGCGGCAAGGGGCGGGACTCACGGCGGAGGCGGAGCTTCTCTTAAAGGCGCCCGCGCCCGAGGTTTACACCCGGAGGGGGCAGCGGGGGCCGGCGCGCGTCCCACACCCCCCCCCCCCCCACCTCCCCGCCGGGCGGCGGCGCGACTCTTCCGCAGCTGCGTGAGGCGACGGCAGAGCGGGACCGACCGCCGGGCGTGAGTAGCGCCGTTTGGCCGCCGGTTTTCAGTCAGCTTCTGCCGCCGCGGGGTCGTTGGCGGCGCGGGGAGCGGCGCTGCCGCCGCGGGTGTCCCTCAGGCGCGGGGGGGGGGGGGTGTGCGTTGGCGCTGATTAACGGCCCCAACGGTCGCGTTTGCCCGCTCATCCCTTACGCGTCCTGTGACCCTGCGGGCGCTGAGGAGTTTGCGCTGAGGGGCGCGCTGCGGCTGTCATGGAGGTGCGCTCCTTCCCCGTGCAGGCCCTGAAACTCCGCGCCGCGTTTCCAGTCAGAGCGCCGGAGGTTTGCGGGCGGGAAGGCGCGTCCGCGGGAGGTGACACGCAAGGTGTAAGGGGTTTGGGCGAGCAGAAGAGCGCCCCAAGTTTTGCGTTTGGTGCCGAAACCTCGCCCTTTGCACCGCCCTGGCGTTTTCGTGTCTCTGTTTATATATATTTATTTATATTTCGGCATAGAAAATAACCCGCCGGCGCCGTTGGCACCAAACCTGTGGGCACGCACCTTTCCAGAGGCGTTGTGTCTGACAGGAGGGCAATGCCGGGTAAGTTGGGTGGCCACAAAATATACGCGCGCGTTATTAAATTGTTGGCAGGTGGCTGGCGTGTTTCGCTCCCAAAGGCTGCGGTGGGCTGTGTCTGCCACGGTTCAGCTCCGAAGAGCGGTTTTCGTCGTGAGATGAGGGTTTTTTTGTACCCAGAGCATAGCCACAGGCTGCGTGCCGGGAAGGCAAGTTTCTCTCTGGTACACAGGAGTGTGCTCCATACTCAAACCTTTTCCCCATGTAGCAGTTGATAGGGTGAGGCGTCTAATTAATTCCTATCCTCCCAACTATGAGAAGCAGCAGTTTAGGCTGTTCTCGCCCACAGTAAGAGCTACCTTTTTTTTTTTTTAGCTTTAAAAGAGAGCAAAATGATCCGTGATAAACTATTACTTAGGGACGCTGAGTGACATTTCATCCCGAGGAATCATTTCAGAGAGTTTTAAATAAGGCGTCAAAGAAGTTTAGCCTTTTAAAACCCGCTCGCCTGCCAACAAATCTCCCAATTTTGACAGAGTATCCTGTCTCCCCCAAGGCTGTCGCAGAATTTTTATCAAATGTTGGCCACAAGAAATATGGTAGGAAACAAAAAATAAACTTTTCAGCTATGTACTTTTTCCTACTGGGAGAATGATATAAAGCAGATAGAATTACTAAAAGGTTGAGATTTCATCCCCACCTCTCTTTCAGACATTTTTCTGATCTTTCCTGCATGAATAATAATTGGTAAGCATCAGGGGAAAAAAAAAATCTTGTGGAGTCTTGGAACATCCTGAGGAGATCTGTACATTTTGCAGTATGTTGCATTTATATTTCAGGAACCTGAAAAAAAGTGAGAAAAAATATGATATCTGGCAAACGTGGAAAAAACAGCATCAGAGATGATTGAATTCAGGAGCAAAATGAAAAAAAAAAACCCCAAAAACAAAACACCAAAAAACCCTTCTGTGTTACATTCCTACCTATATGTAAGTGGCCAGCACTAAAGAGTACCCATACGAGTCCTGTAGGTAACATTTCGGGATGGCATGATCTAGAGTAGCGGTGAAGTAGCAGCGCAGGTTGCGCAGAGAGGTTTTATAGTCTCCATCCTTGGATATTTTCAGAGCTGAACTGGATGAGGCCTGGCACGACCTGATCTGGCTGTGAAGCTGGCTCTGCTGTGATGGCCTCCAGAGGATCCCTACCAGCCTACTTTTTTTTCTGTGATTCTGTGAATACGTGATCTGTGCCAGATGGCTTCGTGGCTAGTCCTACGAGAAAATTCCTGTGTTGAACCTCGCTGACCTTGGCTGACCAGCCCGCAGATCAGCATCTCACCTGATGGCAGCCGGCAAGTATTATTTTCTTAAGACTTCGGTTCACGAAAGCACTTAAACACATTTTAAACTTTCAAGTCATGCAGCTGCTAAGCTGGTATCCTACATGACAGTGATTTTCATATGTCTGCATCTAAGATGTTGAGTAATTGTGGCTGTAGACGGACGGCTTTGCCTGAGTCAGCAATGTGTTGGCAAGTTCATAAAAATGAATGAAAACAAAGTTGTAGGCAGTATTTTCAAAACATCCTTTATTGTACTGATGTCACTCTGGCCAAAAAAACAGGAAGTCTGCAACTCAGTGTGTTCATGTTCTTAAGAGGATGCCCTCATCTTAAAATCTGTAACACCAGTAAAACCAGCCGCTGCTCTTTTGTGTATTGTGACAGCTCAGATTAATGAAGTTAAGCCTCGGATCATTCTATGCTACTTGTCTCATTTTTGCACAAATAGATTTAGAAAGTGAAAATAACCTAGTTGCCTCCAGTTCCATTGGCAGTAAACCACTGCAACTTTATTGTATGGTGTTCATTGCTGCCACTTCTGAGTAACTGAAGCCTCAATTGAATTCTTTCATATAATATTTACAAATAGCACTTACTGTACAGGCAAAAAGCATTACCTGTTACCAGTGCAAAAGGACCTGGATTAATATAAGCTATACAATATTCTTTAGAAAGATGTTGGCTGTTTTGAGGGGTTGTGTTTCTGCTTACAGTAAGTTTAAATTGCTGTATCGTTCTGTCATCTCATGAGGAAATAAAGTTGAGAAATAGAGATTTCCCCTACAGAGCAGAAAAATAAAGCAAAAATATTCATTAAAAATTAACGTTAATTAAATTAAATAAAATTAAATGTTAATTAAATGTTAATTACAGTTAAATGCTAATTTAAAAATAACATTTTGGCATCACTTTTTTTCTGACAAGAAACTATGTAGGCACTGTTGGTAAAGAAATAGCCAAGGAGAGTCTTTTTAGAATAACAGGTAACGTTTGTTACAGGTGGTTTCTGTGCTAAAAACTTGCTGTTTGTCACTATGGGGGAAGCAGTATCTAAGGTACAGCAGAGATCAGCTAACGTTTCCTGAATTTAAATGTTGTTTGCTGCTTTCGAACACTAAAATAAAGATTTAAATTTTGAGTAGTCTTGAGAATGCAGCAGTAACTTTAGACCAGATTTCCCTAGGAAAAAGAAGCCTTAGCTTGCTGCATGTTTGAAGCCTCGGGGGGAGGAACGCAAGAGTAGGAGTCTGAATTCTCCTGTTTGATCATGCCTCAAAACGGCTCGGAGCAAGCACTGCAAAATTTTGATGTATTGGACTCAAGTTTGCAGATTGGTAGCCTCCTGGATCCCACTATGTCTCTTCTTTCAACGACTGTTTGTGAGAATAACCTGGAGATAAGAAGAGGCACAGTAGAGCAAAACCCTGCTCTTTGTAGAGAGGGACAGGTAGAACGACCATACATTTCCATCAACCCTCTTCACTAAGTGGAGCGTTGTCAGCTTGAGGTTGACATTCACAGTGGTATCAGGGACGTGTTATTAGGGTGTATTGCATAAAACCTGCATCAGTGGTTGTCTTCTAAAAATAAGTAATACACAGGAGTCCTTTGTTCAATTTATTTAGATGTCTCTAAACTACCCCAACAGTTTTGTTTCTTTATCATTTCCCAGAATAGTTTTTAAGAGTCCAGAGTATTCCCCTTCTTTCTGTGAAAGATTATTTCATTATATTATAGATTTTACTATGCTAAAATATTTCCAGGTATTTAATCCAAATCTTACTTTCCCCCATTTGCAGTTCTGCCTCTCATCTTTCATAATCCTGATTTTACCTCCTCAAATCATAGCTGATTCCTGTCCTGTTTCACCTGGTAATACACACGTTGGTTAGATTTTTTTCAGCTTTCCATTGATAGGAAGAGTTTCAGCCTGTGGAGAAAATAATGAAAAGCAGCATTATTGATGAGGACGAGCCCGTAACGGGCTGTAATTGTGAAAGACCCACTTAGCATTTAGTGGAAGTGCTCAAAGGATGACAATAGGGTGCTTCTTTTAGGCAAATGGAACAGAACTGATTTTTGACAATATATATACTTGGCAGGGATGCTTCTTTGGTTTCCAGGGGATGAAGAAGATGGAGAATTCTCCAAGATAGATACCACGAAAAGAATCACAGAGAAAAGAAAGAATGAGTGCAAGCCAGATGGGCTTTTTAAAAAGTCAGCTGAAGAAAGGTATAGGCTGTAGAAAGGTCATATAGAAAGGCCATAGTTGACCTTCCTATAGGCAATATTCCAGGAAGAGGAATGCTTGCCAGAGCTACAGAGATAGTAGCATGTTTGCCTGGGTAAGCTGTTCTTGTAAACGTCTCTAACATCAGGTCATCCAAAAAAGATAGTTCCCTGTAACGGAAGAAGTCATCACTTTTGCTTTTTCTTAAATATTAGGCCTGATTTATCTGGTGGAACGCAAATCATATGGAAACAACCATTATTATTTTTCTCTTTCATTTTCACAGGTGTAGGACACCTGAAAATAAGACATGGGCTGACATCAGATCATTTCAATAAGATGATAAACTAAACCAGTACATCTCCTGAAACACTGGGACATGCTTTTCTCCCAGCTAGCCTCGTCCTCTGCTGTATCAGAGAGCTCTCTAAGCACCAAGTAACAAACATCCCGCACTGATCGGGAGATGTATGTTCTTCCTCATCCAAATGCAAACATCTGTTCAAAAACTGGAGACGTTCCAAGTTTTCTGCCAATATGCTCCAAAAGAAAATCTCTTCCTGAGCCCAAATTAGTCATCAGTTGACTTGTATTAACGTGGGGAAGAAGGCAGCTGCAATACCCAGCTCATCTTTTTTTCTTCCAGCTGATCAGGGTTCTGTTTATCTCGCCACGAGCAGAGTGAAAAACAGAGTAAAGTGTGCAAACTAAGTTTTCGTTGTGCTTTGTTTTGTAATAACTGTTTATCTGTTTTTACAGTTCTTCCCGTTCAGCTCCCATACTCTAATCCCATGGCTGTACCCAAAAGCGTTTGGAGAAGCTGATAGGCCCAAGGCGGTAGATGTTACGGAATTCACTTTTATATGACATCACTGCTTCCATCAGAGCACACTGACATATTGTCGCTTTGTTTTGAGCAGAACCACACCGCTACTTTCTGAGAGTATCTGCTTTGCTCAGAATGCCCTCTGGAAGTGAGCGGGAGCTGGAACGCACCAGCTTCCCACAGGTGCTGTGGGAGGAGGGGGACACCGGTGACCACCTGAGGGGCAGCATCTGGCCGCTGCGATGGGTAGAGCCACACGGATCATTCCCTGTCATTTACACCACCGAGCTCTCCACTCATGGCTGAAATAACACTGTTTTCCTCTCCAGGGAACAGCTTTCAGACAGTGACTTTTCTTCCTCACCTACTGTTGTAAAGCATAAGTGGTAGATGGATTTGCTTTCTGGCTCCAGAGCCAATCACCATGCCAAAGAACTCGGGAAGCGTGCAGATGATGTTTAGGGAAGGCAGGTGAGGAATGGTAACAAGGAAATCTTATGCAAATATGCAGCAGCCGTCTTTATTGTCTTACTTGAGCCCTGAAGCTTGATCCTCTTCCATTCAAGTCAACAGAAGAATCCAAGTGACTTTAGCGGAAAAGAACTGAGCCCCTTTTGCCCGCAATAAACAAAGGATTTTTTACGTGCTCTTACCTGAGCCACACACTGACATGCATCCCGCGTGTCTGTGATTCTGCTACTCAGCACAGGTCATGTGAAAAACACGTTCTTGCTTCTTCCTCTAGTGAGGAACAAACATGCACAATCGTGCCTTTGTAATCAAGATTGTGAAATGAGGGCAGGCAGCGCACCTGCAGGAAGTTTCAGTAGTTGATGGTTTAAGACATTCACAATACTCTCCCCTACGTGGATGTTAATTTTCCTTTCCAACTCAGGAAATAAAGGTGGGAGTCATCCCGCCAAATATGTCGAGTGAGAGAGAATCTGAGTATAAATAGGTCTTGCCCTAAAAATGTCTCCGTTGACTGTAAGGAGAGCCCAGGTCTGTTGTCACAGATGTCAGTGAAATGAATTCCACTCCTTACGCAGAAAGGGGGTAATTACATGCCTGTAGTTAACATTTATGAATTTCAGGGTTCCCCTGAAAACTTTAAGAGAGTTTTGGCATACATCATTAAAACTCCACAGCAAACAGGAGGAAACCTCATTTTATTTCCCTCCTAGTGTGGATTTTTTTTTACTCTTTGGAATCTGCTTATCCAAACCTAGTACAAATGATTAATCCCTAGTGCGACTGAAAAGTCACTGCAAATAGCACCAGAGAGTAATTTCATATCTTCAGATAACTCTGTAGCAGTTGCCTGCATTATGTCTTTCTGCTGCTGCTATGCAAATTTTTCAGTGCCACCACTTACTCCAAGTTACCAAAAATTAGTATTATTCTATAACATATGACTGAAGTACACTTCTTTCCCAGGAACTGACAGAGTTTAAATTTGCTTTGTTACTCAGCTCTAATTGTGAGAAAAAATGTTGGTTAAACAAGCTGAATGGGTCCCTGGCCTCTCAACCGTCCTCTTCCCCAAAATAATAAAGAGAAATGTGACATTTGCTCTGAACGAAAGAAGGATTTGGGGTGGAAGGCTATTGTCAAAATATGGGCAGCATCTGATGGAATACAGTTTGTCTCTTAGACTGCAGTTAAAATGTAGAACACCGGAGGATTTAGGAAATGGGGCAAACATTGCTCAGATCGGCTTTCTCACTAGTGACAAAGTGTCTTTTGCCCGATGCAGTTCATCTCTGGCAGTGGCATTTAAAACACGTCGTTTCGCAGCGCATTTGGGCCTAACAATTAATGTTACTTGACCACCATTAGCAATTCAAACTTTAAAGGGCTGTAGGATCGAGTTGTCACAGCCGAACGATGCATTTCTAGTTGCAGGAATGTTACTGGAGGAAGAAAACACCTAACTGGTAACCACTGGAACCCAGTCTTCCATTGCCTTGGCAATGGGCAGCTGCGCTCAGAAATTCTCACGTGCCGTTTCCAAAGTTAGCCTGCCACGTATTTGAAATTATTACAGGTATTGACACCAAACCTGTTTTTTTTTCCTGAACGCTGTGCGAGTGTGCCTTCGGGGCAGGGGGAAGCCCCTGCTGCCGGGTCGGAAGGGCCAGCCGCATGTCTGAACAGTCACGTGCAGCCGCTGGAAACGCTGCCCGCGGGCCAGCTCTGCGCTGGCGAGTGTCCTAGCTCAGCCACGTGCAGCGCCCGCCCGCCGTCACAGCGGGGTCAGTGACATCGCACGGGTTTACAGGCACAAGGAAAAGAAGCGGAATTAATCGCAGCCTAAAAATCGATACTTCCTGACAGCGGATTTAAAATGGGGGTGTGTGCATGCGGGGGTAACAAGCATAAATGACACCATTTTCTTAAAAACGCGTAACCTTTGCTGTGGCAGTGGCAGCTAACCGAACCATCTAGAAGGCACACAGACACAAGCTGATTGTTGTTAAGTGGACAAAGAGGACGGCATATTATATGCTATGCAAAACGTTGCAAAAAATGCACATTTTAGCTGACAGAAAAGCTTACAAAAAATATTCTACCAAGCACATATTGCTGTTATTTTCTCTGTGGTTTGCAGCTTACAAAGCTGGGGGATAGATCTGCCCAGGGAAAGAGCGAGACAGCATCAAAACGCTTCCAGTGTTCTTTTTCCCCTCCATCTCTGGCCCACCAGCCCATGTCATCTCCTTGTCATCTATACGCAAGAGGAGTTTGATTTCTGACATATTCTCTCCTGTTGACAAATTTGAAGACCAACATTCACCATAAACTACAAGAGCGAGAATGTTGTCCACGCGCAGAGAAACCCAGCCCAGATTGTCAAGGTGATGTAGTGCAACCTTCAGGGCCGAAAGAGAAAAACAAAAAGCCCCAGCGGTCGCCGCACAAGCTCCAGCTTGCCTACACAAGCTTGTCTGTGCTCTTCAGCCTGCGCCGCAGGTACTACCTGCACCGCCGAGGGGTGACAGCTCGTGAAATGTTACCTCCAGCCAGCCCTGGATGTGTGCTTTGTAGCAGATGGAACTAGGACACCGGGATTTCATTACAGTTTCTCAAGCGAAAAAAACCCAACAAAACCCAGAGAACTTCATAGATCTGTGCCCTAGTTCAGTTGTTTCTTTTGGGATGGGTTCTTTGACAGCATTTTAATTTGAAATCTCTGTTTTCCCACGTACATACAGCTGATCACGTGAAGAATTATGGGAGAAAAGAGAGAAAGACACTCAAGAGGCTGAGACAGCAACCCAGACGGCAGCTCCAGCCAGGTGGTTTGTCAGCCCTTTCGTGCAGCCTCTCGAAGCTCCTCTGGGAAGCATTCGGAGCTGTCGTCGCTAGTTCTGCGCAGAGCTGCTCCCTGCTCCGCACGCTGCTCTCCTCTGGGGTCTGACACAGCCGGGCAGGTGTCACCGTCAGGGTATGTGGTGGAAGAATGGGACCCCCACCTGCAGCGCTGCCTCCAGCTCTGGAGCCCTCAACATAAGAAGGACATGGACCTGTTGGAGTGGGTCCAGAGGAGGGCCATGAAGATGATGAGAGGGCTGGAGCACCTCTGCTGTGAGGAGAGGCTGAGAGAGTTGGGGTTGTTCTGGAGAAGAGAAGGCTCCGGGGAGACCTTATTGTGGCCTTCCAGTACCTAAAGGGGCTACAGGAGAGCTGGGGAGGGACTCTCTGTCAGGGAGTGGAGCCATAGGACGAGGGGTAATGGCTTTAAACTGGAAGAGGGCAGATTTAGATGAGATATTGGGAAGAAACTCCTGTGAGGGCGGTGAGACACTGGAACAGGTTGCCCAGAGGGGCGGGGGATGCCCCATCCCTGGAGGTGTCCCAGACGGGGCTCTGAGCAGCCTGATCTAGTGTAAGATGTCCCTGCCCGTGGCAGGGGGGTGGACTGGATGGCCTTTAACGGTCCCTTCCGCCCCCCGCCGTTCCCTGACTGCAAGAGGACGCGGCAGACGCCGGCCGCGCTCTGCCCGCCGCTGGGCCGGCAAAAGGGGATGGCCTGAGAGTGAGCCCCGTTTTGTTAGTGCGCCTGCGCACTACCTGCGTCTCTGTGGCGGTGACGAAGGCCCGCCCCGCGCTCACCCGCTCGGCCCTGGGGCGTCTCGGCGGCGGTTGTGCTGTGAGGCGGCGGCGGGCGGGGCGCGGCAGCGCCCGGCACTCTCTGCCGGCGGTCCGGGGACTTTCCCCTAGGCGGGCGCGGCGGCCCATGAGGAACCAGCGTCCTCCGTGCGTGGCCTAGCGAGCAGGTCTTCAGAGCATCCCACCCGAGCGCTCTCCCCGCCGGCGTTATATCAGCGGGCAGCCCTGACGCCCTCAAGGACAGAGCGAGGGCTGCTCGCTGCCGTTTCGCTCGCCGCCGGTCCCCACAGGCGGTGCCCAGAGGAGCCGCTCGCTCGGCCGCCCCCCCGAGGAGCTCCGCGCTCCCGGGAGGCCGCGGTATCGGCCCCGCTGAGGGGACCCCGCCGCGGCGCCTCACGGGGAATATCTTAAGCAAATGAAGCGCCGCGGCTCCGCCCCCGAGGCTGCCGGGCCCGCAGCAGCGCCGCCGTGCGGCCGGCGTCCCGCCTCGCTTCACTCCCCTGCGGGCCGGGAAAGGAGCTTTTCACCGATCTCCACCCAAATTGGGGTCCAATTGGATATCCACCCAGGGGGGCAGCGGCCCGCGAGGAACCAGCCGTAGGTACCTGGGCTCCTCCCGCAGCCCTCGGAGGAAACGGGAGCCATCTTTAATGACTGCAATTTCCTATGCTCCCGCAGAAAAGGCAGGGTCAGTTTTAATTTGGGTGGGTTCGGTTTGTTTGTCCGCCACCCCAAAACAATTCCGCACACCTCCGGCAATAGCACTGTCACTCTAGCCAGCCCTCGCCAGCACGGTCGGACAATTAACGTGCCTGGAAGGGCGACCCAGCGGTTTTACAGCTGGCAGGACAGCACATACACACTCCTTGCCACAGCCGCTTCTCTGAAATTCTTTCTTTCTTCCTTTAGGCATAATGAAATGTTAATAAATTCTCATTCAAATGCTTAATGCTTATTTACCCATATGTTGGAATCTGCTCGCCGAGCTGCTTTCCATGCAGGACATGAAACAAAAATAACACACTTCAACTTTCAGTTTCTATTAAGAGTAGCTACAGACTCGTCCTTTAATGAATCACAACCAAACATCAAAGAGGAATAACATTCAAAACTTCTTAAAAAAGTAAGCTTAAGTCAGGACTTTTTTTTAAAAAAAGGCATCTAGCCCCTCACTCTTTTACCGCCGTGACCCTAACACCCCCGCGAGGTCAGTAAATACCGAAAGCTCCATGGTACAGCTGACAAACACAGGTTTAGCACATGGCAACATCTGGAGACGCCCAAAGCAACAGCTCGGAAAGCCGTACTTCAGGGGGCACGGGCCGCAGCCCCTGCCCCGCAAAACCCAGCCATTCCGGGTCTCCGCCCGCGCCGGGGGGCCAGGGTTTGAAAACAGATCGCACCCATCCCGGCATGACCACCACCGGCAGCAGGGAACGGCTCCGCGCTAGCAGCAGGCTGTGCGAGACGCCGCTCACCGGCGCTGCCTTCCCGAGGTCGCGCGGTGCTCCGGAGACACCGAGGGGGAACTCCTGAGAAACCCAAGCAGAGCGAAGGGCGACCGAGGGCGCAGAAGCACTGGGGTCAGACGGAGGAAGATCTCAACCGGCTGTCGGGAAGCACGAGCGCCTCGCAGGCTTCAGGTGCTACGGACCGCACAGCCGCCGCTGTTCCAAATCACAGAGGGGACAGCGTGACAACGCCGCTGTGGTTCAGTCCCAAAATCACAAAAGAACTGGAAGTCTTTAAGCGGACATATAAACTACCGAGATCCCAGGAATTTCTATTCACGCCTGTAGGACTCGATCAATGGATCCATCAGTCACATGTAAGGTCTCCATTAAATGATGCTAACTACTGTAATCAGACAAGATTAATTCAAAACAGCACTGAAGACATAATGTTTTTACAATTACATGTCATTAACCAATATATCAAAACATGCAGTTTGTGCAGGTATTTCAGTAACATTGAAAAAAAAAAATAATCTCCCACTTTCTTTGCTTGAAACCACTCTGTACATGGCGTAAAAACGTAGCAAAGGAAGGGCTCCATTAGCGTGAGCGCCTTACAATACACTCGTGGTCTCTAGAAGACAGCAGCATCTTCGCTTTGCTGATCTTGGTAAGTATTACCAAAGTAGAAATAGGTATTCTATAGGTTCACTCTATCAGTTTTACAGTATTTCAGCTACGCATCCAAAGAAAACAACTCACCCTTGTGGGATTACACCTGGAAGCCACTCAAAAGTAAAGCTTTTCTTACGGTGTTGCAAAGTTATTGAAATGGCTGGAATATTTCATAGCCAAAACCAGAGTACTATAAAAGCATATCCCAGAGTTTTTATAGTTTTAGTAGCGGTCAAAATATGCTTAGTATAGAAATCCGTGTTTGTTCGAAAAAAGTATAGATGATATTTCACAATATAAATTAAATCTGCTTACAGTTTTGGTGGCTGAAGCAGCTGTGACTGGACTGCTAATTGGTAATTTGCCGGCACGATGTTAAACGGGAGCTAGCCTGCCAGTACACTGCTGAACGGGATCTAACCTGCTACTGTAATGTTAAGTGGGATCAGGCTGTCATTTCTATTGCAAGTTTTACAAAAACATCCCATAAAAATAGTCAACCAAGTATTTTCTCTCCCGGTATGAGCAACGGTGAACATCATGAGCAACACGCCTGAAACAGATGATTCAACTTTTGGATTGAAATTTTTAAACACCTTTCAATCATTCAAGTATGATGGTCCCTATATACAGACTTCTATGTGGCTAAAAAAGACACGGTAGACAATTGAGCACACTGCCATCAAATCGTAAGAATTACAAAATTGTCAGGTTTTAAACAGCAAATTGTACCTTAGTCGTTTAATTAAAAATAGAAGAATTAGGTAGACTATTTTGCAAATAAAACAGCACACTAGTGTGCTATATATTAAGGCAAACCTTTAAATGCGCACTTGTCATCTCTAACAAGTTTTATACAATTGCTACCAAGTGAAAGGACTATCATTGTCTTGCAAAACTGAGAAAGAAATACAAAATATCTGGAAGCCTACGTTTTTAAAGTACAAAATTAACCTTCAGTCCTTGTCTTGAAATACTATACACGGTACAAACAGCGATTCCCCCCTACAAGATCTCTCGAGGATTTCTTAAAGCTGGAGGTAAATTCGAAGGTTTTGATTCTTCATCCAGAAGCACCAAATCTTCAATCTCTCTACCTTTGTATTTTCTTTTACAGATCTTCACAATAACTCTCTTCTTGAGGAATAACTTCAAAGCTTCTCTGGAAGCAACCGCTTTGGCATTTTCCATGCTTTTACCACAGCCAGTGCCCAAGTAGACAGACTTGCACCTCAGTTCACAAACTATATTTTCTAGAGAGCTCTTATTTTGAGGCAAGTCTGCAAGTTCCTTCAGGGGAACGAAAGCAACATCTAACGTAGCTTTTACAGACTGAATAGACGAGTTTAGAAGTTCTGCGTGATTTACGTTAGGACTGAAGCCTCCAACAGCGACCAGTTTCCAGGCTACAGCTTTGTACAGTCTGTTGAAAAAAGGTTGTCTTTCCTTTGCATCTTCGCTGGTTAACGGCTTGCACAAAGCCTTAGCAGGGCTTTCAGCTGTCTGCGAGCCACTCTTGGAGGCAAGCTGTGGTGAACCTGCCTGCGTGCCACCCTTGGAGGCCAGCAGGGAAGCACCTGCCTGAGCTCCACCCCGGGAGGCCAGCGACGAGGGACCCTGCTGAGCGCCGCTCCGAGCAGCCAGCAGCGAAGCAGCCACCTGAGCGCTGCTCTTGGAAGTCAGCAGCGAGGATCCCTGCTGAGCGCCGCTCCGAGCGGCCAGCAACGAGGCAGCTACCTCGGCGCTGCTCTTGGAGGCCAGGAGTGAGGAGCCCGCCTTAGCAGTGCCCTTGGAGGCCAGCAGCAGCGAGGTGCCTGCCTGGGCACCGCTCTTGGGGGCCAGCAGCAGCGAGGTGCCCGCCTGGGCACCGCTCTTGGGGGCCAGCAGCAGCGAGGTGCCCGCCTGGGCACCGCTCTTGGGGGCCGATGCTGGGGCACTCGCTTGGTTTTTGGAAGACAGCAATGTAGCACTTGTTTGTGGGGTGCTCTTGGTGGTTGGTGGCACTGCCGCTGCCTGCGGGGTGCTCTTGGTGGTTGGTGGCACTGCCGCTGCCACCGCCTCTGCCTGCGCGGTGCTCTTGGTGGTCGGTGGCACTGCTGCTGCCACCGCCTCTGCCTGCGGGGTGTTCTTGGTGGTCGGTGGCACCGCAGCTGCCACCGTCTCTGCCTGCGGGGCGCTCTTGGCAGCCGCTGCCACCGCCTCTGCTTGCGGGGCGCTCTTGGCAGTTGGTGGCACCACCGCTGCCACCGCCTCTGCCTGCGGGGCGCTCTTGGCAGCCGGTGGAACCGCTGCTGCCACCGCCTCTGCCTGCAGGGCACTCTTGGCAGCTGGTGGAACCGCTGCTGCCACCGCCTCTGCCTGCAGGGCGCTGGTGGCGGCAGGTGGCACTGCACTTACTGTAGTTTTCTTTTCAGGTGACGGCACATTTTCACACTTGCTTTCCTTAGGTGAATTCTCTCCTGACTCTTTTTCAGGTGAAGATGGATTTTGCTCAGTAGTATTTTCAGCATTAGCAGTTTTTCCTTCTGTTTCTATGTCTGATGCTGTGACCATTTCTTGATTTGAACTGCAAATTGGCTGGGAGCTTTCTGGATCTTTGCTAGTATCTTTTTCCTGCTTTTTCGGCAATATGCTTTCTGCTTCCTTTGGGGCTTCTGCCTTGGTTGTTTTCACATCCTTTCCAGTATCCTTAGAATCTTTGCTTTTCTCAACAGCTCGCTTCTTGGAAGGCTCCTCTACCCCTTCTGCAAAACAAGTAAAGTATGTTATCCTCTTTAATTTCTCCATTATAAAATATCCATCTAGAGACAATCTACTTTCTAAAAAATTCTAACAATAGTCTCTGTGAATTTAAAAGGTATATATGAGGAATACACCTTGCACTATAATTGCAAGTATTAACCTACTATTTCAGAATATTTTAGTATTTTTTGACAAAAAACTAAAAATACTCAGGTGCAAGATTTTGGTTTGGGACCCATCGGCAAGTATGTATGTGTATTCTTGAAGTCCAACCCAAAAATAACCAAAGTACTTTAAATAGTGTCCTGGTTTCAGTTGGGATAGAGTTATTTTTTTTCCTAGTAGCGGTTGTGCTTTGAATTTAGTATGAGAAGAGTGTTGACAACATATTGTTTTAGTTGTTGCTAAATAATGTTTATATTAAGTCAAGGACTTCTTCAGCTTCCCATAGAAGCTGAGAGGGAGCACAGACAGGACAAGCTGGCCAAGGGAATATTCCATACCATAGACGTCATGCTCAGTATATAAATGAGGGTTGACTGGGGGAGGGGGGCAGGGATCTGTGATCGCTGCTTGGGACGGGCTGAGCAACCGATCATAGGGTCGTAAGAGTGACTTGTGTTGCATCACTTTATGTATTCTTCTACCATTCTTAGTATTAATTTTCTCTTCTGTTACTATTCCATTAAACTATCTCAACGCACAAGTTTTTGGGTTTTTTTCTCCCTCTTCTCCCTATCCTGCTCGGGGGGGGAGGAAGGCAGGGGTGAGTGAACGTGGTCTTAGTTGCCAGCTGGGGTTAAACCGCAACAAATAGACTATCTGACCTAAAAACCTCCGTATTTTGTCTACTAATATCATAAAAACATCTTTAAAATATCACTTTAAGAAGTTTAAGAATTTCTTTAAGAAACTAAGTTTCTCACAAAGCAACAACGTCTGACTAGTGCTAAAGGCAACATAAGAAGAATACATTTAAGCTGGAGGGCAACAGTCTACATCGCATTAAAAGAAATAATCAGCTTAAAGTGCACCAGTTGTAGACATTCAAAACAAGGGCTCTACATTACCAACACAATACTTGTTCGTTACATCAATTTTACAGGTATTATATAAGGACAAAACAGCAAAGAGAGGGGAAACAATTAACGAGGAGTTTAAAAAGTAAATTATTTCGACTACTTTCTAAGCCCGAGGTAAACCGAGAACATTCAGAAACACGCGTTTTCTAGACTCCTATGTATTGTCACAGCTATGATCTGCTAACCATTGCTACTTGATATGCCTCTTTTCTTCACCTTGGCAACCAGTTCATCTCTCGTGGTGCGGACGGGCGCGCCGGTCACTTGGATGCCTTCGGCCATTTCCAGCGCCTTCTCCATCACCTGCGGCGGGTACCTGGAGGGACGAGACGGGGAGAGGAGAGGAGGGGATGGTCAGGAACCCCGCCGCGCTTCCCCTGTCCCCCGGGCGCCCGCCGCCCGGCCCGCACTCACCGGCAGCCCAGGAAGACATGGTTGGCCCACACCATGGAGAGGGAGACCAGGCGCTGGAGCTGGGCGCTGCCCGCCGCCGGCCGCTCCCCGACGTTGCGCAGCAGAAACTCCCGCCGGTGCCGCCAGTGGTGCTCGGGCTCGCAGGCCCCGCGCAGCCCCTCCGCCCACGCCACCTCCTCCGCCGTCCGCCCCAGGGGCTCGGCCGCGGCCGCCGCCTTCCCCGCCGCCATGGCCGCTCCCCTCCTCCGCCCCTTCCCCACAGCGGAAGTAACCCCGACGCTCCTTCCGGCCGCGCGCGATGGCATCACGAGCGGCGCACGCGCGGCAGCCCCAACCGCCGCCACCGCCCCAGGGGGCTCCGCGGCGCATGCGCGCGACCTGTGGTGTTGGCTCAGGCTCGCCTCAGGGCGTCTTTGGGGCGGAAAGGAGGCGGGGCGGGCGCGGTGACCCGCGGCGCGTCACAGCCCTTATGGCTGGAAAAGAGCTTTAAGGTCATCGAGTCCAAACGTTACCTGACTCTACCGGGCCCGCTTCTGACCCGTGTCCCTGAGCACCCTGTCTTAGCCGGCTTTTCAGTACACCCAGGGACGGCGATTCAGCCGCTTCCCTGGGCAGCCTGTTCCAATGCTTGATATTTCAGTAAATAATTTTTTCCTAATACCCAGTCTAAACCTCCCCTGGTGCAACTTGAGGCCATTTCCTCTTGTCCTACCGCTTATTACTTGGGAGAAGAGACCGACCCCCTCCAGCTACCCCCTCCTTTCAGGGAGCTGTAGAGAGCGATAAGGTCTCCCCTCAGCCTCCTTTTCCCCAGGCTGAACACCCCCAGTTCCCTCAGCCGCTCCTCATCAGACTGTGCTCCAGACCCCTCACCAGCTCCGTTGCCCTCCTCTGGACACGCTCCAGCACTTCACGATGCTGCTTGCTGAGTAAGTGCAACAGAGGAAAAAGCTTTGGATTCCAAAGGGCTGTCCCAGGAGAGCTATATTGTTTTTTTCCCTGTGAATTAGAAGTCAGTCCTTGCTTAAGTTTTCAATTTTTAACACCTACATGTCATCATGAAGTGAACTACAAGATAGATTACATTTAAAGAAGGAGCGTTTCTCCTTAAGTGACTTTATTTATGCTAGGTTGGATGGGGCTTGGAGCACCCTGGGCTGGTGGGAGGTGTCCCTGCCCAGGGCAGGGGGTTGGAACTCGATGATCTTTAAGGTCCCTTCCAACCCAAACCATTCTATGATTTCATGGAAACTGTTGTGTAGTGGTTTAACTCGTAGTACTTCTACAGTGCAAATATAAGCGATTAAGGAAACTAAGCAAGAAAAAAGTAGTCCAACGCACTTTCGCTCTGTATCCAGTGTTAGAGTGGAAGTGCTTTTGCTTCACTTTCTTGGTTACCCCACGCATTGCAAGAATGCAATTTGGCAAATCTCATGCATTGGCAAGAATAATTCAGTGATAGAGAGCGAGTGAACAGTGGTGCGTGGGATGGGACCTGACAAACTCACAATTGTTTTGTGTTTGCATGTAGAGGAAGGAAAGGGCAGGAAGTTTGCATGCTCTCTGGTGCGAGTGTCTTGGGGCAGTTGCTTTGTTTAGAAACACTGTCAAAAGGTTGAGAAACAGCCCTGTGGTCACTGCTGGTGTAGTGTTACCCACCTGTTTCCTGACACGAGTTCTATCAGCCCTGCATGTGGTTATCTGGTCATGTAGCCTGAAATATATGAAGGGCATGATCTGTTCACTAAGGTTTCCTCCTAGAAATGAGGTGGGCCTATCTCCTAGACCTCCAAGTCTGTGATACCATGATTCTTGACTTCATGGTCAATACACACCCCAGAAGGGAACGGTGAATGGAATCCCTGGCAAACATAGGTCTGAGTTTGTGCTTGCGCCAAGATCGTCCGTGCTGCCAGCCTGTTTGTTCACACTCTTCAATGAACCAGTTTGCTTTCCAACGCAGCCAGCTGGGACTTGGCCCAGGCTTGAGATCTGCCCCTCAGGGACAGCAGGAATTCAGCCAGGCCTGCGTAGCTGTAGCAGGACTGCCTGTACTCTTGCAAAGGTAGCGGAGTAGACAGCACAGCCTTGAATGCCCTGTCCTGCTCTGCAACCATCTGAGCTGCCAAGTGAAGCGAGTAAGGACTAGTCCATGCTAGAGGTGGTCATATAGCAGTCAAGAGTAGGAGCTGGGGAGGGTTAGAGACCAGCGGGTGGTAGGGACAATCCTGTACACTCAGAGGGATCCCCAGAAGTCATATTCTGGAGTTGCTGAGTGGACGACAGCTTCTGATGCCAAACGTCAGAGGTAGGCCTCCGCATCTCGGAGTTTTGTTTCTGCTCTTGGTCACCCCATATGTATGTGATTATATGTACTCACCTGTGAGTCCTAGACGCCTCCAAAAGCATTGTTCTAGGGAGTGTTGGAGAGTCAGCACAGCTACAAATCTTCATAGTAATTGGCTCAAAGACAAATTAGAACAACTTTTTCTTGCCCAATTTTGGAGGTCAAATGAACTAAAAGCCATTTCACCTCTTTGCCCACTGACCATATGTATAAACACAAACATGGGTGACAGCTGGAGAAAAGTCAGAGGACAGTCCTGAACACTTCTGGAACGGCTCACAATAGTTTTTGGCTGTAATGAGCAACTTCTATGGTCTGGTACCTTTCTGGTACCTTATGTTGCTAATTTTGGGTTAATTTTCTCTAGTGCTCCTTCTGCATCAACGTAGCCTTGGTTTTGGTACAAAGATGACTTAAACCAAAATTGAGCCTTTTGTCTTCCCTACCTGTTTTTTTCCAGACATATTCTTTCTACTTTATTATTGTGTGCTTGAATCATACTGGAAAGAGGCGAGATCACAGCCCCAGAGCGTGGGATGTCATGCACGTGCCCACACAGACAAACATAGGTGTGTACCCGCAATGCGCTCTGAGCACTAGAGACATACTGTGCCTCGGGTTGATTAAACAAGTGCATGTAGTAGAAGAGAGAGGAAAACACTGCTGTTAATTTTTAAAAAGGAAACAAGTAGCATTTTCATTCTCACCAGGAAAGGCAATTTTGAAGTTAAACACCTCATTTATGGTGCTAATACTGTGCATTTAATTTTCAATGTTGGAAGAAAAAAGATGTTTTTGTTCCCACTAGGGAAGGAACTTCTAAATACCACACTGATAGTAGTGTTGTTAGAGCCATTTGGGGCTTGATAATAGTGTCTTTTGGCAAGATATAACTAAAATCTCAAGGTGAATCATACCAGTGTCTATAATCACAGTATTGCACCTGCACTTCCTGTATAATAAAGAAAGTTTATTTCTGCCTTTGTAAACCAGTGAATTATTATTTCTTCAAAGTCAAGTCCCGCTGAAACACAGGGCAGTAGCCCCATTGAGTTCAATTATGTTCTGTGCAGTTAAGGTTAATATATAGTGACACTCTTTATTCAGCTTAATATGAGAAGTGTGCCCTTAACATCACAGCAATGCAAAGATAAAGCTCGGAGTTATTGCCACAGGAAGGCAGTAACAGTGGGATCTTACTGGCCTGGCACAATAAATCCTCTGAGCACCATCTGTAGGTTGGTGCCTGCCATAAGTGGTAAGTACACACTTGAGAGCCCTGGCTTAAGTTCATTGGAAATGCAGCTTGAAAAAGGATGGGGAAGAGTGGTTTTGCTGTTTGCTAAGATAACGCATGTGTTCTGCTGGAGCGGATGGTTGAAGGTCTCCTAGCCAGGCAAGGGACAGCTTTTGCGGGGAGATGTGTCCGCATGTGCCAAGGCAGCCAGTCATTACTATTCAGTAAACTAATCCTTGGAATAAAAGGAAATACTTGCTAAAAGAGCCTTAATGACTATGTAGGCTTATCAATGGAAGGGAAGTTAGAGTAAATATGTGTTTTTATTCTACCACAGTTACGCAACGGTTGTTCTGCTACTGTAAGCAGCTCTGGATTACAGAATAATCCACTCTTCTGAGAATTCTCAACTAAGGAAAATGTATTGTGTAATTACAGTGGATAAAACTAAACGTAAAAATGAAGAGCTTAATTGATACTCATTTCCCTCTACTTGTATGTGCTCTTATTACTAGCTTAAGTACTATTTTGCATTTAGTAGTATGTTGTACTTGAAATATAACAATGGCTACAACCGGGTTGTTAGTTGCGTTCCTTTAAATGAGTTTGTTAAGCTTTAACTACAGCTATAGGTAGCATACCACTTGCTGAACTGTGCTTTAGGTAGCATACCGCTTGCTAAACATCCATGGGTTGGCATGAAATTTTCCATACTGAGAATGGGAGTTTAGGATGACTTTACTGCTACCAAACATGACCTAAGAACAAAGGTGGGGAAAAAAATGGCTTTGTCTAGGGTAAAATATTGTGGAGGTCTTCTCTTTGAAGTGCTTACATGCCTTTATGCTCTAGAGCAGACTTGGAATTTGTCATGAAAAACTGAATTGGGGGGGCGGGGTGTCTCATCTTCAGACTACACTTACCGTAATTTATAAGCTTATGAAGAAATGAATTTTCCACATTCCTGACTTGCATGTGCCCCCACCATCCTTTCTACTGCTGCAGTCAAGTCTACCCCAGTTGTGGCTGCAGGGCTCAAAAGAGTCCTCTCTTTGCCACTATGGACTGGGGTGGGTCTCTAGACTGGGGGTGAGGCTATAGAGACCATCCCCTGTACTCCCGAAAACCTGCTGTTTTCTCCTCTTCACAGGTGCTTGAGCGTGTCTGATAGGAATGGTGAGGGGACAAGGACCTGACTGACAGGAGGGAAACGGTAAGTATGGAGGCAGGGGATACGGTGAGACTGAAACTACTAGGAGGTAGAAGAGCTTAACATGAGAGTAATAGTGATAGGATGCTGGGATTAGGTGAGGAAGGAAATTAAATTCTCAAGGAGGAATAAAGGAGATCAAGCCCAAGGCAAGGGGACAAGCACAAGGAATCGGAGGGGGACTGTATGCCAGGAGCCTCAAACTAAGAGAAGTGAGAGAGGATAGATGTGGAAGCCAGTGAGGAAACCAGAAGAATGAGAGCACATTGGTAGAGCAGACAAAATCAAACAGATTCAAGTCTTGACTCTGAGCAAAGGGACAAGCTGTGATGGGAAGGGGATTGGGAAGGGATGGGATTGACAGAGGAACCACTGGGATTTGAACAGGGACTTAGAGAAAGGAAAGTTGAAACTCGGAGAGCACAGAGACGTAAGCATTTCAATGTTTTTTTTTCTGCTGCAGCAGGCTAGGGTAAGTAAGACCAAGAAAATATTCTGTCGTTCTAATTTAGTATAAGATATTTTATTGTCTTTTCTGTGTGCTATAAAGGAACAAAAGAGGTAGAAATCCATTCCTTTGCAGAGATCCATCTTGCAAGCCACCTTTGAAGAGTTTTTAGGTAGGAAGCCTCAGGCCTTTGGCAGACAGCTCTATCTTACAGTTGGAAAAAGCAAGACAACAGCTTTAGGAATCTTAATGCAAATACTGGCATGTGTTCATTGTAATTCAAGAGGATTCAGGAGAAGCCCTAAAAGGGCAAGGGGGTCTTATCTGAAAAAAGAATCTTTTACAAGGCTGTAACATACTGAACTTTTATTTGTGTATGCATATATAAGTATACACACACATATGCATGTCTACATACACATGCATATGTAATACAATACAGATATGTGTGAATTTGTTTTAAAAATACTTGCATTATTGAGAGTGTAAGCACCTATAAATCTAGGTGCCCCTGCTCCTTCAGTCAAACTATTCATGCCTTGAAGGAAAAGAAAAATTACAACTAATATTTTATTGGCTTGGGTTGTGGATAGGTGCATTACACAAATGGATGCTATTAAATCTTTATACCATGCTGTACCAGTATGAATTTTGTATGTGCTACATATTTTGCAGACACAAATAACTATTTTAGAAATGATATAAGGAGTTTTCCTGAGACTGCAGGCAACAATGTCAGATCTAATTTGAATTATTGCTCTTGAAAATCATGGTTCTGTTTTTCATTATTGTTACACCAATATCCCTGACAACCTGCAATTTACCTGGTATGAACAGCACCTCCTGAAAATATAGAGCTGTTTTATGTGCTGTGGTATTTTTGTATATACTCCTTGTGCATAGGCATGATATTTCACATTAATTCCACTGGATGGCACTGAAGGAGACAAGATTGCATGGAAATCTCTCCAGAAGTTGAGTTTAACTCCAAAAAGTGAGAGTGGCTTACTTTTTCATTCCATTACTGAAATAGACAAATGTGGACTCATTTTCCATCCTGATGTAACAATTTGTCATCAAAACCAGCTCTTAAACACTCCTAGCTGTATTTCTAGGTTTTGACAGTAGCAAAATTACAGTGGAGGCAGAGTCAAGGCTTCTGAATCTGAATACCCCTTCTCCCCTCAAAAAGGCAAAGGCTAAAAGATGTGGCTTTAGCCCATTCTGGGTTCTTATGCGAAGGTTTGCAAAACACCTGAAGGATTTTTGGTCCCTGTCCTCCATGGCAATGCTGTCGATACTGGCCACTTCTACCATTATGAACAAGTGCAAGTATGTTAGCTTATAAGCTCATGTGAAAAAACTACATAGGAATTCATTCAGAATTAAAAGCTTCCACCTGTTGAGGAAATGTATAGTGTTTCAGAGAACCTCCTGACTTGAAACTCCATCTGCAGTCCCCACACAAGGACCCCTGTTTTCTCCTGGGTAGGGACTTTGTGATCCTGCCTGGAAAGCACACAATTACTCTCTGTCAATCAGACCTATAACCTGGGAGCCATCTTTGACTCCACTCTCTTTTTTTGACCTGTTTATCTTGATGTGTATGAATTTTGTTTTCTTTTCTTCTCTAAAGTCTCCTCTTATCTCTGTCCACATCACAGATATGCTTTTTTAGGCTTTTGTTATCTCTCATCCTGCTTATGACAGCTTTTTTTCCTGCGCCTGACCTGACCTGTCAAAAAGGTCCCTTGAAACACTATTCTTGCACTTATCTCCCTGGCCTATTTCTGTGGCTCCTTTTTGTACTTACCTCGTTAGTATATCTCCATAGATTGCCCTGTCTCCCCAAGCCCTCTAGCCCTCCGAGAGTGCAGTTTGACAATTCTTTTGGCAGCTGTGCTGGCCTAAGACAGTCTCTGCTCCCAGCCATTCGCTCCTGTCTCTTTGATGTGCCCGCGAGTTTGCTGGCACAGTTGTTTTGCTCAGCTGCGTGGTAAACCAGATTAGGAACCTGATTTGGCTGAAAAGCAGCATGGGGGAGGGAGGAGAGGCACCTTTTTCAACCAGCTTATTTCTCCAATCTAGTCTATCAGGCAGCGCTTCTGCTGGTGCAATGGAGGGGTTGGGTCTGGGGCAGAGACCAGTGGTGAGAGACGCGGGGCTGCGGAGCAGCAGTGGCTTACGCTGGTTCATGCAGCGCTGTTGCGAGCTGCTGAGCCGTGACCTGATTTTAATGATAGAGCTAAGCCAAGCTAATAGCTAGCTGCTGCTGAAAGGGTTATGCTGCACCTCCGTCCTCACCCACTGTCGTGGGTTGGTTCCTGACACTTCCCTTGTGCCAACGCTGGTGCTTATCTCACCCCGGTGAGCCAGTGGTGGGAGCTAACCCAGTGCGGAAGCATTCACTTCTTCTGACAAGGGTTTGCCTGGCTGCTCTGCCGAGTGCCCACGAAGCCCACCCGCTCAGCAGCAGCTGGGTGCTCTGGCAGCTCAGCTGCATTCTCAATTGCACCACAACACTTCACACCAGTGAAAGGCAAAGCCTTTTCCTGTCATCTGCTCTCCTCTTCTCTCTCAGCCTCCATATCTACTCCATCTGCTTTTCTCGTAGCTGTGTTAATGATGTCCTTTTGGTCACCCTCAACATACGGAATACCCTCCCTGAAGCAATCGCTGCATCCTTCAGATCTCTCAAGACTTCTACCATGACACGTATGGTAAACTGCCAGCTGATAATGCCCAGTTTAGTTGCGTGTAGGAATTTTGGATTTCATTACTACACTTAATGTGACCACATATTAGCTTGAAATGGGCGTACTCTATCAGTTTATTTGAGAGGCTAAAAGGGATTAAACTGCCACAGAATCTTTATTTGGAAAACAAAAATTCCCAAAGCTATTGCCTGAAGGAGATGTACTTCCCTAAGGTCATATATAAATACCAGAGGCTGATTTCCCGTTGCTTCACACCTTGGATCATCATTCATGCTTGTGCAAATGGACAGAGCATTGCTACTAAGCACTTTACAGTAACATCTTACAGAATTGTAAATTAGTGCCCCAGGGACAAGATAGCAGAGAGTCAGCGCTTACATGAGCAGCTGAGCATAGAGACTTACAGATTTCTTTTCACCTAGTTGTTTTCATTGTTTGGGTTCTTTTAGGCACATGCAGAAGAATACCCTAAATATACTTTATCTAGTATTTTATGCTAAGCTTTTTTTTCCTATTCAGTTAAATAGAAAATGTATGGAAAACCAGCAGTAAGTAAAGCTTCAGATTGCCTTAGAAGCAATAAAATAAAACTATCTGTGTTTGCTATTTAAAAAAAAAACATGATAGAGGGTACCTCTACACCATGCAACGGAGCGCGGGACTTAGCAGAGCGCATACTGATACTGAGTTACGTGCAGAATAGGAAGCAGCAGCTGTAAACTTGCTGCTGCACACAAAGTACTTAACCCTGTTGGTAGGTGGTGCTAATTAGGTTGGACGTGGTGCTAATTAGGTTAGATACAACACTGTGGTCATGCACATACACAGTGCCTGTGACTCTGGCTCAGACCTGGCTGGAGGATTCTGTGGATACTGCTGCATCAAGCCATATGTGCAGATCCAGAGAGAGAAATTGTTTGCCCGTGGCCTCTTGTTCGTTACCCCTGTAGGGTTTAGCTGCAGTAACAGATGCATTTGCCACATACAGGTGTCAGATGTGGCTTTGTGCCAGGGATTACCTCCCTCTTGGTAAAAATAGAAGATGCCCTTTTAGGTGTGTGTTTCAGGCTGTGAGTTGTTGCTGTGAAATAATGGATGCCCACCGTAGCTGCTTCTTAAAACTGTTCTGTTTTACTTCTTAATTAAGACAGTAAGTACTGACAGAGAAGCAGGAAAGATGGGGATGGTAATTTTTTTCAGCCACCATAACTTTATAGAAATTGTGAATCTACTGCAAGGTCATGGAGGCAGACAGCAGTATGGCAAAGAGCAAAGCGCAGTCTCCTCCAGTACATTTATCAGGAGACCTACCTTCCCCCTTCAGTGAGACAAAGCAATGTTTCAGGTTAGAGATACGACCGTGACTGCCGCATAAATTCTGTGTCTGTGTAACTGGGTGGCAAGAGTATTCCCAAAGCACTGAATGCAGAATTGCTGTCTTCTCAAATAACTGATTAATAGATCCATAAACATAGCATTCTTTCAAAATAATTTGAAGATTCAAGTTGATGTTTGTATGAAGGCTGGTGCTTATTAGCAAGAAAAAGGCAAACTGAAGAAGCAAAACAAAAGCATTGTTCAAGAGGCAGTGTTCAGAATGACCTATGGGATGGAGGGTAATAGAGCGTCTTTCTCCTCTTGTATATTTTTTAAAGGATCTCAAGCAGTCATTTTGGCAACTTCTCTCTGTTATTTCATTTCCATTTGACAGACAGATGAGATCGAGATTTTATTAGAATGTAGTGAACCATCAATAATTAGCCCATGGCAAATCAGCGAGGAACTATGCAGCATAATATACTTGGGCGTAATGGATTAAGATTTGACACCTGTGAAATTATGAAAATGATGAAAATTAATAGCTTCTTGATATTGGGAGGGTTGTTCCTGGTGTTTTGTAAATTGTTTAATGTCCCAGGGAGGGATCCAGTTCCCTGAAGATTTGAGCAATCATTGCAAACTTTATAATGTCATCAACCTATTTTTTTTTATCCAAGGTATGACAGTGATAGTGAGAACTCGATAGCAGGAACATAGATTTTAAAAAATAATACTGCTAAGCAAAAGGCACACACAGAGTAGGTAGTCAAGAAAATGAAGTTGGGTATTTTTTTCTTTTTTTTTAATCCTTTTTGATGCTATCTTCAATTAGTTTTTTTTCCACTGTGTCTGCCAGGAAAATTTATGCATGCACAGCTAGATATCTCTGACTTTTAAAGTCATGGCACTTAGCAAAATGCTTTTAAAGAGAGATACACAAAAGCCAACATTTTCCATAAAAATTACGTAAATATTTATAGGCAGTATATGTTTGATTTCTGGTTTGATTTGTTGTTTGTTTGTTTGTTTGTTTTTTAATTTAAAAAAATCCATCTGCTGCTAGCAGATGATAAATATTTAGATTAAATTTGTGCCTGGGATACAAGGGCAAGATTTCTTCCAGGAGGGACATTATAAATTTGATACTGTAGGCCCAACCTCAGTTCCCCAACTCAAACAGCGTAGCAGGCACTCTGTTGGAGTGCATTCATAGACTTGGATGAAAAGGCTTTGTGGCTGGAAGGCTAGAAGCAACCTTAGTGGTCGTTTTGCCTAATCTCCTTCAGGAGTTTTCCTAGAGGCTGGACTGAAGTATGTACCCTGGGAAAGTACTTCATTTTGCCTTAAAGACTCCAAGCAATGGTGACTCTACCACCTTCCCTTGTAAGTTGTTCCAGTGTTTAGTTAACCCCACTGCTAAGAAAGCACATCTTATTTCAATTTTGAATTTGTCTAACTCCAGTTTCCAGTCATTAGATCTTGTTATGTTTCTGTCTACAAGACTGAAAAGCCCCCCCTGCTATCAAGTATCTTTTCCATGTGTACATATCTGTGCACAGTGTGCATCAGTCACCACTCTTCTCTGATAGATTTAATAGATTTCTTAAACCTTATACCCTAGAGATTGTTTTTCAACCTCTGGATCGTTTTTGCTGCCCTCTGTCTGACTTTTTTTCTAGGGCTTGCATGTCCTTCTTGAATCACGGGCACTGTTTTTTCTGATGCTGTGTGTAGAGCAAGGTCGCAACCTAACAGTTATTTCCTTTTTTCATACAGCTGATAAACGGTTATTAAATATTAGAGCTGGCATTCGCTGGATACATTGCATGTATCCAGAGATGGGTAGATACAGTCCCTAGAACTGTGGAGGTGTGACACTTGCACTTCGAATGTGTGTTCGCATTACTCTAATGTGTGCTGTGAATTAAAGGAACAATGCCAGATCTTCTGTCATATTATGTCCCTTTTTGCTACTTAAGCGATCCATAAATCCTACTAATACATATAAATTGTAATCCCACATATTCTAAAGAAAGAGGGAAAGGCTATATTGTAAAGAGCGAATTTTGTCCTTCCCGTAGGAGATGTCCTACGCTAGGAAGAGACGCAGAGGAATGATTCTATTGCTGTGCTCAGAGTAGAAGAAATAAAGGAGGAATAGGGCAAAGAAGCACTGAGAGAGTGCAGTGGCAGTCTTCTGAGAAAGTTCTGAGTGACTGCTTTCCTGGCCAGCAGGAGAGTGGAAATAGCACCAAGTTAGGAGTTTTCCCCAAGAAGAGCTGAAATTCAACAGTGGCTGGCTTAAGTCTGGACACAAGAAAAACTGGTAAGAGAAACATTGGTGTTAATAGCTTGTGCAGGTTTAAAATACACTGATTAGTATAGTTTGTTTAGTACATGTACAAAAACTGCTGTGAGTACTGGTGTATGGCTTTTAATTCCTGTAGTAGGGAATTATAAAATCACAGAGATGTTGTTTGTGAGAGACGCCTGGCAGTTCTCTAGTCCAGCTCTGTGCTTGAAGCAGGCTATCACCAACACATGCTCAGGAATGGTCCTCCCTGGATCATCTGAAAATGTTGTCCACAGCTCCTCCAACTCCTTATCTACTACACCTATCCACTTTTTCTTGTTCTGCCATCGTGCGGCAAATCTTCAGCTCTAATGTGAACTCAATAAGGGAACACCCCTGCCTGAAAAAAATTGCTGCTTTTCTTTTTTTTTATTCCAGACTTCTTGAGTTTAATTAGATCCTTGATCCTGTCCATCACAGGGCTGGCACACGAATGGTACAGGAGCAGGTACGAGCATTCAAAGGGAACTGCTTATGCAGCACAGCTTTGCAATGCAACCGCACAGTTCTAGTGGTTTGCCAGTCTCCCTCCTCCTTGGCCACGTATTTCCACTTTTCTGGTGGCCATGGCAAGCTGAGCTAGAGGAAAACAAAGCTCACCATATAAAGTGAGTAGTTATTGAATGGTTTATTGAGCAGCAGTGCCAATTGGGGCTGACTTGTATGGAACTGCTCCTTTCAGTGGCAGCTAGCCACTTGGTTGGCTTTGCTGCAATGAGAAATTTCATTTCTGGAATGCAGTTCGATAGTGGTTTATCCTTATCTAAGTCAGAGCGACTGTGGTCCTTCCTGGTATTTGTGCAGCTGAGCAGTAGGTTGGTCCAGGGAGCTTTGCAGCCAAGAACTAAGCTTGCCAAAAAAAAAGAGCTGCTCATTCTCAACTGGTTTCAGGGAGTTGATGTGGCTGAAAATGAATCACTGTTTTATACAGTGAGTTTTCAGCCAAACTTGCGACCTGATCTGGTGCAGTGTGCTGGTACATGTGCTAGTGAGAAGGGGAAGGGAGAAAGGCTGGGTCGTGAGTCTGTGTCCTCAGACACTGACAATGTCCATGATTTCGCTTGTTCTTTTCTTGAAGCACATTATCGATGTGACTTTTTGTGTTCACGGTAGGTTTTAAGATTATTGTAAGATGTTGAAAGAGGCTTGTTGTGTATGGAGGCATGCGGAGTCAATATTCTGTGGATCATTCTGGACTCAGCGATTATTGAATGACAGCTTGTGTTTGCAGGGACTGACTCAGTGACCCAGATGGTCTCTTCCAGTCCTATGTTTCTAGCAGACCTACTGCTAAATTTGTCCTAAGACCACCCTACTGTTAAAACTGTTGAAAATTAATTTTTCTTTATCCTGTATTTTACTTTAGCTACTTTCTAATTTGTTGCAATTCCTACTATTCCATCCTTCACTACTATATTTCTTTAACAGCAGAGTGAGAGAGTGAGCGTGCTTTTGCTCTTAGCTGTGCTAAAGATTTTCCTCAAATGCAGCCATTAGAGACCAGCCTCAGACAAAACAGCACAGGCATTTGATTTTTTCAACAATGTTACATTTTGAGCTCCTGTCTGCAGTAATTAATTAGCATCATTGCTGAGCTGACTCCCTGCGGGACTGCATGATCATTAGTTGCCAAAGCCAGGAAGGGAGCAGGAACTCCCAAACCCCTGAGTAGGCTACTGCAGCAACTGTTGGCATTTATAGAGCATTTCAAGAACATTTCAAGTGACACTGGTGGAAAAGATTCACTGTCTCATCTGTATGAGGGGCTTGCCCAGGCTCAGTTAGGCTGCTGGCTGGGATCAGGCAAATCTACTTCCTGGGCAAGATTTTGTCAAAGGCCATCTAAAACCCGAAGGGTTGCTCTCAGCTAGTTCATCTTCATTTTGCTGATACTCAGAGAGAATTATAGAAGACTTGAGAGACATCAGGGTACAAATCGATGATGATGTACATACAGTACTGGAGCTGCTGTGCCAAAAGCTAGCCCAGAACCAAAAATCTGTCAGCTAAAAATCAAACTTAAGTCCAGTAGAGAGACAACCGAATCCAAACAGGCCAAAATGGAAGTGCTGGCATGAAATTAAACAACTTCCTTCAGGTGCAGAAAAACAGCAGACACTGAGAGTATTTACAAGTCACTTTTATGAAATATTTTTTGTAGGCATGGGATGCAGTGTAATGTAGTTTAATCTCTTCTCTCATCCCCCATGCCTGTTTCAGAAGAGAACAAGAAATTTAATCCAAACAAAGGATTAAGAAATTTCAATAACTGGACTATTGCCATTATCCAGACAATGGGCCAGCTCTTTAAATGCTTGTTCTTGATTGAATTGAAGTCAATAACTACATCAGAGGGAGCAGAATTGGAATGCAGAAAAGAGGAAATGAAAAGTCTAGAAGAGCTACACAATTATTTTACCTATTACACCCTTCCAGCAATGTATCCCGTAAACAAAGCAGCTCTGAGAAAGGATCTCTCCTCACTGGAGAATAAGGTTAGGGGCAACTTTTGAGAGATGGACAGAGGAAAGAGAAATGAGATTTAATATAGATAAATGTAAGGTAATACACCTGGGAAGAAATAATAATCATTATATATACAAAATCAGGAGCTGCTGTTTAGAAAACAGTAATAGAGAAGAAGGCCTGGGAGCGATGGTTTATAATTAATTAGTGCAGACAGGAACGCAAAATCTAACACTGGGGCAAAAATCAAATACATTCTTATTCTGGGCCAGCACCAGAGGTTTGTTTCTACAGTGAGCGCGTGGAGATCATTTGCACAAACAAGAGGGAGCTGGCAACAACACAAGCAAAATATTAAACTTATGGCTACCGTCTTATTCATTTTATTTATAAGCTAGAGCCTTGACTGCTGATACCATAAGCACAAGCTTGTGGTTTTCTATTTGCTGAATACAGTAAAACAATAAATAAATGAGTAAAACAATAAATAAACGACCAATAAATTGTCTCCAAGATGCAACTCCTGATGAGTTTGTAGAAGGATACTTTCTCTTTTCTTGTCCTCATATTTAAATGCAGACCAGTGGCTTAAAAGTGATCAGAGTTAATCTAGCCAAGATTGAGGAAATAAAACCCCTTTCTTAAAGAAGAACACTACAGCTGAAAACAGTATAGAGAGAATGAAGGCAATGTAACCATTCCATAATTCAGTAAGAGAGAATCTGTTGGTAAGAAATGAATGGCAAATGTAGAGCTATGCTTTTATTTAGGTAAGAATTGTTGCTCAATAAATGCATTTACCAGATAATGAACAAAGACATCAAAACTATCTGTGTTCCACCAAAGACCAGATGAAACATTACTATGCTGAGAAGACAGTGTCATGTGAAAGCCTGCCAGACAACCCAGAAGGAGTGTCATGAGGAACTGTCTGATTGCAAGACCTGATGGCTGTGTATTTAGAAGTTCATAGACTTGTAGATCAGAACGAAACACAAATTGATTCTAGTCCTAGAAAAGGAAAGGGGGAAAACCCTGACAAGGCATAGGATGCAGAATATTAACGATTTGCAGGACTCTTTCATCTTGTTAGTGCTGTGAGCTAGTAGCACAGGGTAACCCTGTCTTTGATTCCTTACAGGCCATGCTCCCCACTTCAAGGCAACCTTGGGCTGGTACCATTTCTTCCCAGACTGCACATAGCTTGGGCTCAAACCACCAGGCTGTATGCAGGCACAGAAAGAGGCATCGATTATACCAGGGCAACTTTTTCTCCTCCTGGGAAAACGGTGATGGATCATTTCTTAGAGCCCTATACCTCAAAAAAGCATTTGTTTTGGTAAGTGCAAAACTGAGTAACTATTTTTTAAAAACAGCAAAAAATACAGCAAGACTTTATAAAAGCCTTCAAAATGGAAACTTCATCTTCCATCTGAGAAGGCAGATAAAGCTACATAATTAGTCAGGGAAGGGTCGCTCTCCTTCTCCCCACAGCCTCCAGAGGATAAACGCCAGATAAGCTTTTCAGAGACTGCAGAGCTTCAACTGCAGAGGGTTCTAGTCTGTGAAAAGAGGTTTGGAGCACGTGATAATTAAGCAGCTCACAGCCGAATTTTGCTAGCTGTCAGAGTATTCTTTGCTATCACCGCATGAAAGTACTCCTGTAGGTCTCCCAAGTCTCCCTAAATGTGTGCTTTAGTCTGATTTGTCCACATGGAACTTTTTAATATAGAATTTGGTCAGTGTAGAACACTTAAAGGCTTAACGGCAAATCCCCTTTTCCTGGCAGAACAACACCTGGACAGAAAAGAAAGGGTTTTTTTCTTGGACAAAGCAGGAACTGCTTTACTGTTTATGCTATACCCAGACAATCCCCTTAGAATCCAGGGGAATTCAGTATGCTGGGAGAATCCATGGGTAGCCTGCTAATCCAAATCCACATCTTCTTTGTATCCCCAAATCAGTACTCCAGAGTTCTGGCAGGAGACAGGCCTTTTCTTAAGTCTCGTCCTTTATCTCTGCTTGCTCGCAGTTTTTAAGCCCCAGTGAGAAAACTGTAGAGACACTGGGAGACAGACAGTAGCTATAATGCAGTTGCTTTAAACTTAATTGAGGTTCACCTCTGTTTTAAGAAAGCAAAGGCCGAGAATTGTCCAGCTTACCTGAAGTTCAGCATATGCTTAAGTGTTCCAGGACTGACACTGTTTCTGACTTATAGTCTTCATTACTGCTGCCTTCCAGACTGCAGTCTCAGATTTGTATGAATTTCTTACAAAATATTTCTAACCTTTAATTACAGCATACTTAATGGTAGGATGCACTTCTGCTGGCTCTTGTCTCATGCAAACCAGCTGTTCGAAGTGTTTATCTGTGGGCTCCAGTCTGTTTTCAACAGTTGATTTCTGTCCTGTTGCTGCTTTTTATCTTTTCCAGGTGTTTCTTGCTTACCTTCTCAGCTACCATGGCCTCCTGCCTCCCTCTCCCCAGAACAACCTGCTGGGAGCCATGTGCATAACCCATATGCACTTAACAACACTTTCATTGTCTTCCAGTCCAATTGCAAAGGTCATTTTCTTGGCTCATTGTCCCAGTCCTGTCACTCCTCTTTTTTGCACAATGCCATTGGCTTCCTTTTCTTCACTGTGTGAAATACAAATGACTTCTCTTTACTTTTCAACCCATGTCTCATCTACACCACCAGTATTCCCTCACTGCCATTATATAAATGATGCCCGTCTTTCAAAGCACTCTTGTACATTCACTTTCATGCTTTCACTCATGCTGCTGATTATGCATAGCACAAAATCTGTGTAAATACCCCTAAGCCCATCTTCCTGTGCTTTTTCAAGCATCTTGTCTCTGCCCCAAGGTCTGTCAGTCTGAGCATAGCTATATAACTGTTTTGCTAGACATGCTTTTTCATATGAACTGGTATCACGGCTTCTTCCCGCTCGTCTTCTCTCTAAGGCTAGTAATAACTAATAAGCCCTTTGAGTCAAAACAGCCTCTGTGTTTTATGTCTGTACAGTGCAAACTACAATGAGGGTGGGTTTAGGTGTAATTTTAAAAGCAGTATTAATCACAGAATCACAGAATCTCAGAATGGTCAGGGTTGGAAGGGACCTCTGGAGATCATCCAGTCCAACCCCCCTGCCACAGCAGGGTCACCTACAGCAGTTGCACAGGATGGCGTCCAGGCGGGTTTTGAATGTCTCCAGAGTGGGAGACTCCACAACCTCTCTGGGCAGCCTGTGCCAGGGCTCTGCCACCCTCAGAGTAAAGAAGTTCCTCCTCATGTTAAGATGGAACTTCCTGTGCTCAAGTTTGTGCCTGTTATCTCTTGTACTATCACTGGGCACCACTGAAAAAATACTGTTCCCATCTACCTGGCACCCTCCCCTTAAGTATTTATAAGCATTGATAAGATCCCCCCTCAGTCTTCTTTTTTCTAGACTAAAAAGACCCAAGTGCCTCAGCCTTTCCTCATAAGAAAGATGCTCCAATCCCCTCATCATCTTTGTAGCCCTTTGCTGGACCTTCTCCAGCAGTTCCCTGTCCTTCTTGACCCGGGGAGCCCAGAACTGGACACAGCACTCCAGATGCGGCCTCCCCAGGGCAGAGCAGAGGGGGAGGATGCCCTCCCTCGACCTGCTGCCCACACTCTTCTTGATGCACCCCAGGATGCCATTGGCCTTCTTGGCCACCAGGGCACATTGCTGGCTCATGGTCATCCTGTTGTCCACCAACAATAATAAAGACAGAGTAAACCAATTTATTTGTCTTGTTTGTAAGTCTGTAACGAACTTCCAGGAAGTAGCTCCAACATAGGATATTTAATTTGCCATACCAAAGTTGCTTAACTCTGTTGATTCCAGAAACAAATTTGCCATAGGGACTATGAGAGAAAGAGGGGAACTGGGACTGTGCCTTTTGTGGCAGACGACTGTTACTGGCTTTGCAGTATTACCAGACTACACCCTGAGGGGCTGTAGTCACCCTGTTCGTCTCGCTCAGTGAGGACCATGCTCAGGATGGTGCGATGCGGGCACAGCAGTGGTTTTTACACGTCCCTCACCAGCATCACAATCAAATTCACCCACAATGCTGACTGGACAAACATCTGGCCTCATGTGTTTAGAACTTTGTTTTTAGAATGGGGCTACGTGTGGTTCTGCATAATTCTGTTTTATGGAGAACTAATATAAAATGGTATTTTTTCCCTATTTCTGTTCCTTTTGGAAATTCTGTGATTTTATCATCTCAGGTGTAGGTAAAGTAAATATTCTGTTGTAAGCTATACCTTCCAAAAAGGAATTGGAAGTGGTGAGACTGGAGCAGAATTTAGGCTAATAACCAGGGCATATAATTTAAGATTCTTAGAGACTTAAGACATCACTGAGAGGTGGACAGAAAGCTCGAGAATTGGGACATCTACATGCTTTCAATATTTAGCAGCTGGAATATCACATTTTCGTTCATGACCATAAAGTGCCTGTTTTATTCAGGAAAAATGGGTCTTGTCAAACAACTTCGATATTTTCTTTGGCAAGATTACAAGTACATTTGATAAAGACGACTCTATTGACATAATACACTAGAGTTTATGTAGGGCATTTGTTTTATTCTGTGTGGCAGCCTACACGTAAGAAATGTATGGGAAGCAAATGAATTAAGCCTGTTTTTTTATACAGTTCTTTGTGATGTCACAGCTCCCTGCAACAAGCCTGCCTCCTTTCTGTGTTTTCCGTGACTTTATTACCTCATAATGCCTCTAGTTTAAAGAGGCCCAGGCTTTGCAACCATGGAATAAAGCTCATGAACTGCTAATTTGAAGTGAGGCCAGTGCAGGGCATGACTCACTCCAGTTCACAGTGGATAGATATATACCTTCAAAAATATCCAGCTATCATTTGCGTGCTGTTGGGCTAACCGCAAGAGAGCCTACAGATTGAATAGGGAAAGGGCAAAAACTACTCCCAAAGTTCTCAGTGAGACTGGAGCCCCAGCAGTGCGGACACACATGACAATTGAGAGGGGAGGGCTTCAGTCCCTCTGTGATGGTGATCAGTCCCTGATGCCTTTCACTGATACTAAGTTATATGAAGTTTAATCTCAGTGATTTCAGTGCAATTCTCAGCACAATTCTCAGTAGATCTCTTAGTAATTTCACCATGCAGGCAATGAAAGGCAAAGCTGTTTTTTTTCTAGCACTCAGGAACAAAAAGCACCGATAATAAAATGTCTCTTTAATTGTCTAGTGGTTTGGCTAATTAAGGTGACGGGCCATGAAGTTTCAGAATATTTATGCTTTTAAAAGGTGGATTATACACCTAATAAACACGGCTAGATATTTGACTCTTTAGTATTCAGGAAGACTTGATTCCCAAGCTGCAAACCCTATTAATCATCTGGATGTGAAGTATTGATTCTAGCAGGTACATAGTAAAAAGGCCTTTCACTTTGACGTCATTCAAATAACGTACACACTGTATGAATAAACCATGCACAGACAAAAACCTGACTACAGGTAAGAAGGCTCCCTCCTCCTTTGTGCGAAAAAGTCTCAAAGGCTACGCATTCATGTCTTTTTAGCCATGAATATGTAGAGAGCTGGGGCTCTGAGTATTTGTCTGGTGTGTGTAGGAAACAAAGCTCTAGAGAAATTATTTTGGATAAAATCAGTTCAGTTGTCGGCAGTCAAAACATTTTGTTTTCTTCGAAAGTATATTTTGACTGAGACAATGCTGAAAGAAGACCAGCGTTCTTTATCCGACTTTATTAAACTAAAAATTGTGTAATTTGCTATGAGAGAGACAAAATTAAATATACTTTTTAGTGGCTTGTACTCAGCTGATTATCTTCTAAAGTAACAAAGTGCAACCTGTATTGTGCTTAAGAAAGTTTCTTGGGATTATGAATATGGCTGTAACAAGTGACTAGGGTTATCAACAGAGATTTTAAGTGAAGGCTTTACCGTGATAGACTTGTCTGACTTGGATAACAAACTCTTTTAGTATTTCAGCCCATAAATCCTGAAGAGAAAGATACTATTCTCTTAGGTCACTGACAAACTAAAAGAGAATCTTTGTTTGCAGAGCTCCACGGAGTTAACACAGTAGTAGTTAATGATTTCACCATGGTAATTACTTTCTAGGGTCTGTCAATCAGGCAATTTTAATGTATTCAGCATGGGCCACATTAATTTTGTGCAATACTACTATTTTACCTGGTTTCATGCTCTTTGTCAATCTGTCCATAACAAGTTTTGAATCTACGGACCAATTTCTTCCAAGTTTGAGAAGTAAATTGTTTTTAAATCTCAAAACCACTTGGAATCCTGCAAGTTTTGTGAACATTGACAGGTGGGTAGAGAGAAACTCACGGAAGGGCTCCTATGGTGAAAAGGTTTGGAAGGAGCTCAGCTGTTACCATTTCCCTAAGGTATGCTAGATGACTAGCTGGTATATGCCTAATTCAGAAATTGCACATCACGTGCTACCTCTTGTCAAGCTCACAGGTAGGGGATGAGGTGGACTAAAGAGTACATGCAAATGATAGTTGTGTGTTTTTAAAGGTACGCTTATCCACTGTGAACTTGATTTAGTCCTGCCCTGCACTAAATTAGCAGTTCATGAGCTTTGTACCATGGTTGCATCACTGATTCGTATGTGCTTTATTCAAGCAGGCATCCAATAATACCGATTTTAGAGAGAAGGCAGGTCTAACCTTATAGTTTTGGGGTGTAACTAGAAAGGGACAGATCCTTGACAAACTGCTTTGGTTCCTGTGCCTATTATTTTGGTATTCTGAATACCACAAGACATTAGAGATTATGCAAAGATTGGACTTTTTTAAACATGAGTTCTTTGAGCATGCTTGCCAATGTTTGTAAAGGACTCTGGCACCCACTTGGAGTGCTGACATTGGTTTCAATTAGTGTGTGATGAGTCCCTTTGTCGTTGAAAGCATCATGTTTAATGGTATAATTAGACAGAGCAACTGGCTAATAAAATGTAAAGTGAAACAAAATCGGTTTTAATATGTTTGTAGGAGCTGGGTCATGACTTTTTTCAGCACAACAGTTGGAGTCACAGCTTGGAGAAACTTGAGAACATCTGTTATTTCTGTTGAAAAATACAAGTACACTGAGTAACTCACACCTTTGAAATTCCTTTGTGGGGGTGGAAGACAACTCCTCTCCAACACAAAGTCGATTTACTCAGGATTTAGAGAACATTTGACTGGTTCATCCTTTAGGTCTCTCATAATTCAGACACAAATGTTCTTTGGAAGGAGGCTTTGCAAAGGTTTTTTCCTGTGTGACTAATCAGTGAGGTTAGTTGATTCCAGAAGGAAAGGCTAAAATGTCTTACAAATTTGCAATACATAGTAGTTAATTTTGCATATAAGCTTATTTAGTTTTTAAAATACATGAAGTTACTGTCTTTAAAAAAGCCAAAAGACATCTAGTTCCAGTTGAACTGTTATCCAAGACTAAATTTCTTTTGTACCTCTGAAATGCGACTATCTTACTATATTTTTTATAATAGATTTTTGGAAATCTATTTTCTTCTATAACAAGTCCTAGGGGTAAGGAAAAAATCAGCAGGAGCTGAAAACATTTCTTACCATAAATGCACCTATTGTGTGCACATACATGTTACACCCCTGGGCATATACATCACAATACGTAATTGAAAAACGTTCTTTTTTTTATGCTTGAAATTCATCGCTGGTACTGAGTCTTTTTTTTTTTTTTACCTATAAATATGTATCCTTTGTGCCAGCACACACACCAGGGACTTCATGTTTTAACAAACACTCTCACATCCTCCATCGACCCCTTAACTAGCATGAGCTAAGAGGCTTGTTTTCTGGGCTCATGAAAAGGGGTCTGAGTCACAGCCATTTGAGACTGAAGATTCCTGGACAGGCTGCTGTGCCTGAAATACCAACGAAAGCATATTACTTTTCATAGCAGCCATACTAGTCCTCGTAGCAGGCAGTGTCTAGTAAATAAGGACGGGGGCAGAGAGAAGGCAGCAGTGATGTGGAAAGAGATGTGGTAGTAGTGGTAAGAGCGTGGAGCATAAAAGAAATATCTTTGGGTGTGAGAGGAGGTGAGGGTAGGAAATAGAAAACCGTAACAAGGCCGTGGACTGGCAGCCAGTAATGAGTACAAGTGGGAAGGGGGGAACTCTATGAAAGAAACAGTTCTGTGCCTTATTCCCATTTTCGTCTCTAGACTAGGTGTCTGTTTAGGCGACGTCTCCCGTGACATACCGGTTTTCCTGCAAGTAGTGTATAATGTAACAGTTTTGGCAGATGGGAAGCTGCAATCCTCCTTGGGAAAGTTAATCCATTGAATAGAGCATGGTAGTTGAACAATAACTCCCCAGAAACCCTACAACAATTCACACAGGAAAAGTTTAGTTATAGATTAACCCCAAACGAGGGGGTTTGATTGGTTAGGCAAACTTAACATCACTTCAGTTTAACTCAGAACAACATATTTTGTTCTACTTTTCCTAACAGAATAGAAGCATTTCAGGAAAATTGTGATTTGGACACTTCATTTTCCAGGGAAAAGAATCATTTTGTAGAGCTTTCCTGACTTCCTCTAAATCAAACAAAAATGTGTGTAATTTAGATCAGGTTTAGTACAAATGAGAAAATGACAGATAACTTAGGGTTTTCTTCATTTTATCATGTTTTCCTTTTTTCCCTTTTCTAGCTCCTGTTTCTTCAGTGTAGCTTAGTGAATTTTCCTGGGGATTTTAATTTCTTCTGCATGTGCAACATCAGTACTTACCCTGGGTTTCCCTCTCATGCAGCAATCTCGCATCTTCTTCATGCTTTTTCCTTACTCTCTTCCTGTACCTCCCTGTGATGTCTTATCAGTCTCCCTCATTTCTATATATCTTTTCTTCTCTGCATTCATCTTTCTCTTTCCTCTTCACCAAGTTCACCCAAAGCGCTATCTCACGTGCTTTTCTAAAGTTATTTTAAACTGCAATTCCTGTCTGCCATTAGCTTCTCATTCTTTCCCCCAGAGTCACACACTAAGTTATGTTTTCTCTCACGTTATTAGAAAGCAGGTCCCTCCGTTTCCTTCCCTCTTCACTCCACTCAGCAGAACCATGATTTTATTTTTCTAGATGGAGACTTCTTTGGTTTTTCCCTCAGTTATTTTTCTTCCAACTTCAACTTTGCCCCTAGGAGGAAGAATAAGATAGTATATTTTGCCCCTTGGATGGCATTCCTCTCTAAATGAGGAAGGTTATTTCTGTTCTTGATGGTGTTTAGTCATTAACAAAGAGAGTTTGCTTTGCAAATATTTGTCAATAGTTTAGTTAAATAGTAACAAAAAGTAAACTGTTTGATTGCAAATCCAAAATTCCTTCTCCTGTAGAGGTTCAAGTGGTTTAGGTCATACATAGCAGGGAATTTCAGGTTATAGAGTAAAATATTTAAAAGAGGGCTTTTTAGCATGAACATGTGCATATGCTGCAAGAACAATTACAAAAAATATTCCTATTAAAAAGAACATGTAACAACTAGAAAATAAAAGTTACAAGTTACCTTATTAATACTTTAAAATATATTAAAACTAACTGAAAGAATACACACATTAAACTTTAGACAATACAAAGCTTATTTTTCCCCAGAGAAAAAGAAATCATGGCCAGAGTACAAGAGTAGAGATAATTAGAGATTTGTTTCTTCTCTACCTCCCAAGGTAAGGCTTAATCCTACAGTAATCTCTTTATTGAGAGCCAAATGTTAGTCAAGGAGCCTGCTGCACAGATTTGAAACTAGCATTTAGCCCATATTTTCAGTATCTGGGAAGGAGCGATCCTATGAATTTATAGTCTGCATTGTTTTAAAGAGGCATCTTGATATGTTTTTTATTTTATCCTGCACTGTAATGCATTGGCATGGCTTCGTGATACATTTGCTAGCTTATATTGTGATATAGAGCGAGACTTCTCATTCATGACCAGTAAACCTGCAGAGCCCTTCTGCCTTTTAGCACAGAAAAGGGGTTTGTGTTGGGCATACAATGAATGGCACACTCTGTGAATGTGCATAAACCGATTATCCCAGAACAGTTTTGCCTCTGAGCATTTCAGCATCCTGTTGCCCCATTGTCAAGTGTGCTTTAAGGATAAATGCCCAATGAACTTGGGGTTCATTTGAGTGGGGCAGATGTTAAGCAAATTGGCTTTCTGTCTTTTTTATTTCCAAACTGCGGTTTGTAGCCTTGTTGTAAGCCAGTTGGCTCTTTTAATTCCCAGGTTAAGACAGGAAAGAGAAAAATCGCAAAGAGAGAAAAATACCCGCTGAGGTTAGTTTTATTTTAAAAAGGCCTAAAGGTCAGATCCATGAATGGATTTAAGTGGTATTTATGTATGTGAGGTTAAAATTTACACTCTGCTGCAATTTTGCATTGAAGGATCTGTAATCCGGAGGTGCCCGCCTCTCTGATAATAAAGTTCCCACCTAGCACGTGCCATGCCCAGGGGTGTCTCAGACTTGGTAGTGCTGGAGTGCTCAGTGCCGCTTTCATTTATATAGGTTCCATTGAGGTTCACAGATGAGGTACCTCCTTCGTATATGGACATTAATCCAGCTGTCATTCTGGACTTAATGAGCACAGGCTTCATGCAAAACACAGCCATCTTGGGAACAAGTAGTGGGACTTCTTTAGGAGAGGAAATATGGAGAAAGGGGTACTCTATGGTCCTGGGAGAAGAGTCATAATACTTAATAAAACAACCTGTGGGTGCCTGATTCATACTCAGCTGTGTAAACTGGATACCAGTCCAGGAAGAGAAGTGAGTGGTCTAAAGCTGAGTGTCTCTGGAAGGGGTGGATATTCAGTGGGTGCAGGTACGCAGGTGACCCTACGTGCCAGCGGCCCATTCCTACACTCTGGCCTGAAGGGTCAAGTAGAGAAAGGGTAGAGAAAATATTTTGCTGCTCGGTGGGTTGACATGCTATGGATATATATTGTTTGTGTTTAAAATGAAGTTGAGATACAAAAGGTTTATTTATTATCTTAGGCTGGTAAAAAGGCAAGAGTGGCCTATACCCTCCCCTTGTTTATCCAAGGGCTTAATGATTAGAGCATTCATGCGGACAGTAGGTACACAAAGTCCATTTCATTCACTGCTTGCAGGAATTTGAAAGGCAATGCCCTAATTGCCAGGCTATAAAGTGTTCTAGTATTCTGCTTACTGAATTCCCTTTGGTGAAGTTTTGCATAGAGTAATTAAATATGCTTTGGATCAGGAAGAGTGAGTGTGTCACTTGCTGGTGAGGGCACTCCCAAAGAAAAGGGAAGGTGGGGGGTTCTGGTTCTGGCAAATAATTAGTGTAGGACAGTTGCCAAAAGAGGGACTGAAATCCATGTGTCCTCCCTTGTGCAGATCTAACCACCAGGCTGCACAGGTTACTCTCTTTACATGCAAAAATTAAAAATAATGCCATTCAGTTGAGTACTTTCACACTGGGTTGAGAAGCAGCTCCTCAGTGCTGTTCCCGAACCTGATGAAGTGTGGTGATGGCGAGAGTACTTTGTGTTCAGTTTTGCTACATTAAAGGCAAAATATTTCCATGTTTTGTGGGGGAGGGAAGTAGTTTTGTTTGTTTGCAGAAAGTGCTTGTTTGGTAACTCCGCAGTTTCCACAAGAACGTACTCATTCACAGAAAACTTTCCCTGCGTAAGTGGCATTCCTATTCAAAAGTGAGTACATGTGTGTGAGTGTACCCAAGCAACTGGGACACTTGTTTCAAATCTGAGGGACAGAGGTAAAAATCAGTTTGAATAGAGTCTCTTTGATCTCACCTGACCAACCCAAACTGTTCACTCTTCAGGAGCGAGGAGGTCTATCTCATTTTATTCCTGTATGGTTCTGAAGCACACAGGTCCACCTCAAAGCAAAACAAAATATTTTTCTGAAACTGCTGCAAATCTTTGTAATGAGAGAAAGCAGTCTGTTTCCTGCCTTGTTCCGAGTAAAAAACGACCCAAAAGCTCCTGAACGTCTTTTGTACACAACAGGGGTTGAAGTGTGCCCTCTTTTCATCATAGGTGTGGGAATCATAGAATCATTTTGGTTGGAAGAGACCTTTAAGATCATCAAGTGCAACTGTTAACCTAAATAGCCTGCAGCTGTGCCTGGGGATGTGAGGAAACCTGTGGCTGCAGAAGAGGTGGGCAAGACCTACAGGAGGAGAAAAACTTGCTGTGGTGACAGTGCTTGGCTACAAGAAAATTGTAAGATCCATGTGAATTGAAAAGGGAGTTGCAGGAACCCAGGTAGGAGCAGATGCTTATGTTTATGGTCTCTGTGGTGGTGTTTAGTGAGGGATGGAGGAGCTGAGAAGGCTGTGCTCCCCGGTGAGGAGAAGTGCTGCAGCAAGGCCTTACTGAGCACCCTCTGCCTCTTGTGGGGCTCCTGTTTAAAGCCTGACTGGAGCTCCAGTTTGAACAGGCCAGCAGGATTTATTTGTATGGAAGGACTGGTGTGGAAGGTTGTTGTTTGCAGACAGAGATTAGATTGAAAAAAGGGAAATGTTGAGTGATTCCTTGGAAAGAGGCTGATACCTTTGATGGTTTGGTGCACAAATTAACCTTTTCTCTCCCTGAAGAAAGACAGGGCAAGGTCTATGCAAGCCTGTGGCAGGGCAGTGGGTGCTATACAGCTTTGGTATGCATATTTCAGTGCTTTTCACAGTTGTTTCCTGGTGTTCATAAGTAATGTCTTGTCTGTCCCTTTGATGTGAATGTCTGGTGATGCCCAGGTGTATTGAATGAGTGATTATGGATTTCTTTCTAATGGCTGAGATGGTGGTATTTGAAACTTTGCTTTCCAGAAGGAGTACAGGCAACATAGCTGACAGACTGGTCGTTACTGGTGGGAGGTTTTGACTGTAGTTGTTTGCTCCATAGGCCTACCTGAACCTGGAATTTGTGACTTAAAAGGGCTACTGGTATATACCCCATCAGGCAATGTAAGCAAAGACACACACACACACACACCCCCAATAGTTCTAAGTAGCTTCAACCTTCAAAAAGACATGCAAATGATGCAAGATTTTCTTTCCTAAGCTAAATGGTTGTATCTATAATGGCATTGGGAGGAAATCTATAGGTTACCTGAGGCCTTTTTGTAGCCATAGAGTTTGCTGCTAGTGATACAGAGCATGTCTTGCATCATATTGGTGTGGAATAAGAGCCGAATCTTGTTGTAAAACTCTTGTCCAGGACAGATCTAAATTCAGGAAATCTGCCTAGGCCTAGGTAATCTCTGGGGCTGCCGTTTTGAACTTGTACATTTTCCAGCAGAGCTTTACTAGATTGTTCTATTTCCATTTAGAAGTTATTAGCTTAAAGGGAAAGTATTTAATTGATTTAGAGACGATCTATCCCAATCTTGTCTTGAGCAATTGTCTCTTTTGCAAAAACAAAATGGTCTCCCTGTGGCTGTGATACATGTTTGTCTTGCCATATAAAGGTTCTCAGCTGCTTTTCCCCTGGTAACTTGTAAGTAGGAGTTTTTCTCTCTTTTTTCACCCTCAGCACTTTTAAGTGGCATGTATTAGAAACTGTATTTGGTTTCTATCGCAAAACAAGGCTGAACAAAGAAGTAGTGTTATTTATCTTCCAACCATTCAGAGCTTTTGCCTTCTACCATGGCAGTGTAGAATATTAAAATGTTAGCTTCTGCTAATTGGCCAAACTGAAGTATTCTATAAGAAATCCTTCTAAAACTGCTTCGTATTCCTGTTAAACATTAACTTTCAATTTAAATTACATGCTGGAAACAATTGTATTAGAGACACTTCTATGATTAAGAAGTTATTAAAAAAGTCACTAAAATCCTCCTTATGCATACTTATGTCTTCTTACACTTTTATCTGTGTGTCTTAAGGCTCTAATGGCACTAGAAATAATATCTCACAATGCATCTCTCCATAATTCCCACTGGTATGCTGAAAGGTAGTATTAAGAAGATCATTAAGAGCATAGTCTCTTTATGTTCCCATAAGCTTTCCATTAATTTGCATTTAGTGGTCTAAAGTACAGCAAAGTTAATATTTACAGCAAGATAATACATTACTAATAGAAATGTGAAGCATGCTTATTCCTCCTGGTTATTAATACTGCTGTCTGGGCACAGATGTGTTTTCATAGGATTTCTTTGCTTGCTAGATACGTGCTAATGAAAAGTGCACCCAGAATCTTGCTTGACATACTCAAATTCGTAAGTGTGCTGTCCTAAAAACTTGATTATATATACCAAGCAGTGAGGCCCCTCTGTGTTTCCAAATGGCCCCGTAGAGTGGTGCTGGGAGCAACAGCAAGCAGGCTTTACTTTAGATAAATGTAATACGTGGACTGTAGAGCAACAGCTTTGGCTGAGCCCATTGTGTATGTACAGCTCGGTTTTGGGAGGCATGCATGTTCTGTGGGTCTGGCAGCGAGTCATGAGGTTACAACCCAGGCACGGTGAAAAAGTGATTTGTGTTTGCCAGAGCAATTGAATTAGGCTTTCTGCAAATTCAGGCATGCTTTGCTATATTTGATGATCAAAAACTGGAAGCATAGTTTTGGATGTAATTGCAGGGCTCCAGAAGCTGGTACTCCAGGCATGAATTTACTCTGTCTATCATAGCATCGTTATGGTTGGAAGAGATCTTTAAGATCACCAAGTCCAACTGTTAACCTAGCACCGCCAAGTCCACCACTAAACCATATCCCTCAGCACCACGTCTACCCTTTTTTTAATACCTCCAGGGATGGTGACTCCACCACTTCCCTGAGCAGCCTGTTCCAGTGCTTGACAACCCTTTTTGTGAAGAAATTTTTCCGAATATCCATCCTAAACCTCCCCTGGTGCAACTTGAGGCTGTTTTATCTTGTCCTATTGCTTGTTACTTGGGAGAAGAGACCGACCTCCCCCTTGCTACACCCTCCTGTCAGGGAGTTGTAGAGAGCGATAAGGTCTCCCCTCAGCCTCCTTCTCTCCAGGCTGAACACCCCCAGTTCCCTCAGCCGCTCCCCGTCAGACTGTGCTCCAGACCCTCACTATACTGCCGGTCTGCTGCTTTTGTTTGCTGGGATGGAAAGGGTCAATGCTATATTCTTTCCAGATGTGATGAAATAAATATTTTATTGGAATACAACATATTTGCATGTATTTGCTGCAATCTAAAGAGACGTGTTAGCTTCCATCAGATGGAGAGGTAGTAAATTTTATTGATTCGACTTGTTCCTCACTGCCGGCAGCCTTCTGTGCCTTACAGATCTGTTTTTACTGAGGCCATTTCTAATGTTCCAAAATTGGAAGTGGTTTTAAACAACTGTTTGTTTAAAAGCTGTCATAGAGCTGAGGAGAATGAATGTTTTCTTAAACTAGCCCCAGGCTGCCCATCTGATCATGGGCTGTGCTCCTAGGAAGAATGGGGACCCAAATTTAGAGCAGAGAAAGAAAGTTTGAGGCAAGTGTTACTTAGCACAGTGTCTAGTTTTATTGTGCACTGGTTGGAGCCTCAGCGAGCTTTTGCAATAATATTAAATGTGGCTTTTTCATCAGGCCTGCAGGGAAACTATTACAGAAGGTTTTAATCTTTTTTTTGACTGAAAGTCCTTCAGGAGCAGGCACTAACACTTTGTATGCTGTCACAGCGCGTCTTGCAGCACTGCTCCGTTTGTGCCTAGGATCACTGAGTAGTCGTATAATGAAAGGAAAAACAAATGGTGAATGACTTTCAATTGCTTTTGCGTTGTGCTAACTGCACTAAGGTATTTGTTTAAATGAAAGCTTTTAGCATAAATAGCCGTGCATACAGAAGCCAATTAAAGTTTTGAGAGGTCTACCTAAAATTTCTATTTGCTTCCGCAACAGCTGTAAGAATGAAACAAGCAGAATAGTCTGACAGGAACCATATGCCCTTTCTTATGTTAGAGCAATAACAATCAGCTTGTCGTACATTATTGCACTAGTGTTAAAATGTTTGTAAGCTGTGTAATAAGGACGTTTAGCAGTTAGTCTCTCAGACGCTGAAGAACTCAAGCTGCACTTAATTGAAAACTTAATCTTTGAAAACACTGTCAACCCAGGTTTTAACATAAGAGAAGCTGTAACGTAGGAGAGGTAAGTATAATGTTGATCAAGAGTCTGTTTTAGCGTTCTCTGAGGTATGTAGCCGATTGGTTTGGTTTAGGAATACACATAAAGTGCACCTGGAAATAACCCCCTAAATGTCTCTCATTTAAGTGGAGAAGAAACTTCTTTGTGCGGAAACTGTTCGGAACAGTTGTTCATCTCGCTGCTACTATTTGATCGTGGTTTTGCAGAAATACACTTATACATTTTGCTTGTTTAAAACTTGTGTTCTTATTAAAGGGTATTAGTATACATAGCAACAGAAAACATTGTGTACGTGACTACCTGTGTACGTAATTTGTTTAAAATAACACACCTTACTTAAAAAGAGGTAAATCTGGCAATTCGGGGCTAGTTTATGATACAGTAAATGATCTAACCTACTTGAAAGTGAGTACCAAGAGGCAATAGCAGCATAAGCATAAACCCCCTATTCTATGGATAAAATAAGCTTTAAAATGCTACCACAACCCTTTAAAACATGCACCTTTTTTGTGCTGAGCTCCTAACATAATTTTGATGACTGCCAGATCTGACTTTTAAGGATTTAAATAATGGCAAGTATAGCAAATCCTTATTTCCATTGCCATATATGTAAACCCATGCCTCAGCCTGAAGACTTGTTACACAATCTGAGAAGTTTTACATTTGAATACTTATGGGATGTCTGTAAAGGAACAGAGTTCTACTGCAGCTTTCCAAAACTGAGAAAGAGAAATGGAATCAAGGCTCAAGGGGAGCTGGTTTAGTTCTGCTTCACTTGTATTTAGTTCTTCAGGCTTATGTTTCCCATTTCTTCTGGCTTTCCAGTTATGCCTGACATCATAGCGTAAGGAAGGTTCATATAATTCTCACAGCTTGTTCCTAAGTAATCTTTTAGAAGCATGGATTTTTTTAATTGATTTTTTTTTTTTTTTCACAATCCTGTTAGGATAATGAAAAGAAGGCAGCTATTCTTTACCTGAAGGCATCTCAACCTAGTGGCATTTGCCTTCAGATTAGGAACATAAAGCAGCAGGAGACTGATTAATGCAAGATCTTGTTTCCTTGCGAATGTTACCACTGTCACGTCCTGCTAAGTTCTGGCTTGTGTTGACAGTGACCTTGTGGGCCTCAGTGGTACCTGAGTCAGGGAGAAAGATGGCTAGTATCGTTATTATTATTATTTTAATTAATACCTACAGAGGAACATCTGGGACGATTTATGACATATTCTGAAGGGACAGTCAGGACTATCTGGAATAAAATAGGTATTGGCGGGGGGTGGTGGTGGGGTGGATACAAGAATAGCAAGAGGCAGAAATATTACTTCCCGGGAAGGAAGGAAGTACGAAGTGCTTGGCCTTCTACACCTAGTTGTGATGTTGCTGCTGTAATAACAGAGCCTGAAGTCAAGATTTCTCCACACACCCCCCCACCTGGATGAGAGAGTGGTGACAGATGACAGGATTACAGCTGAAGTTGATAAAAGGTGTCATTCAGTTCAGAATTGCTTATTTTGGCACACAGTAAGATAAAAATAGCTAATGCAATTTAAAAAAAAATATTTTTTGATTCAAAGACTGGGGATAGGTAGCCCTGGCTGTGATTATAGGGCTTGAGATTTATAGCTCACTTGTTATTCACTCTCTAGGATGCTAATAGGATCCCAGAGCTATGTATTATTGGAATTTATGGGCAAATGGCAATGTAGCAACATGCTGAGTTGTTGCAAATTTCCATATTTGCTGTGTTTTGATGGAAGATTCTTTGTGGAAAAGCATTTCCTAATTTGGTTTGGCTTCCTTGCTGCTAGCAGATTCCTTGTGCGGTTATGTAAAATAATTTTGTAGTTTCTGCCAGAAGATGCAGAATGGCAAGATATGTGGGAATGTAAGAAATTAGTATGTTTAATCTTCTGTATATGAGATTAAATATGTGCAGCTTGAATGGGAAATAAGGTATCTATGAAGGTGTGTCCACCAGAAATTCTAGAAATCCAGTCCTGTTGTGCCCCATGTTCTTTTTGACGCTTGGGAGCAGTAAAGCAACATATCTTTCTATGAAGTAAAGGTAAATCCTCATTTTGGGATGAATCCTGTTCTTGGGATTTGTGCACAACAGAGTTTTGATTAATTAATAGGCTTTGGGGTATCTAACTGACCTGACAGTGCTTGTTCGGGGATGAGAGAGAAAGATACAAGGAACAAAACACATACATCTTACTTTTCCTTTTTATGTCTGTCTCACCTGGAATCCTGAAAAAATCTGGCGTCGATAGGTGATCAAAAAGCTAGACCATTGCATGTCTGTTAATAAAAACATTGGAGCTGCTGTGTAATTTTCATCTATTCACTCTCACAGGATGAGGGAGTTACAGTAGGGTCACTGTTTAGATCCAAGACTCCATGCTGGTTTATACCCCAGGCAACTTAATTTGGTAGGGTTAAATAGTGGATTATATGCCTCCTAAGTTACAGATACGTGCTATCCTTCTGTTAGTTTGTTTTTTATTCATCACTGGATTGTACTCATGGCACGTTCTTACTCTTTCCTGATTTATAATGGATCTCTTTATTGAATTATTGAGCAAAACTTTTAAATAAAACATCAAAGAATTCTCTTCTACTATCAATTCTCCTATAGTTGGAAGATGTATCAACCCTTAGGACCACTTTCCTCATCAGAATACTGACACTGCTAGACTTATTCCTAAATGTACTGTGCACTAAAATGTTCATGCAATATAGCTTTTTTTCTTTTGAAAGTGAAATGATTTGCCTTATAAATATGCAAAATTAGATGGCTTCTTGTACAAATATCTTGCACAGTATCTGTTTTGTTTTTTCTGGTCACCTTAGATGTGCAATAGTTTTTTTCTGCTCTAAATCCCATTTTATAGGTGAAGTAAAACAAGTACTTGCGGAAAATGTAGTTAAATTACTTCTCAAAAGTAAGTCCATTATCAGAGTTGAGAAAAAGACTGGAGCCTGACTTCCAGCCCTTGGTCATCATCCTTGTTTTGCATGTTATATACTGCTTTGCTTGGGCTAGACAGTCACTGAATCCAGACTATATTATGAAACTGTGAATTGTGATTATTTGTCAGCAATTCGGTTTGTGTGGAGGTCAGAACTTGAGCTCAGGTCTTCTCATGGCCACTCGTGTAAGCTCTACTTGTTAATGCTTTTTGGGATTTGGCTGCTTATTTCAATGCATTAAAAATGACTTTATGGTTCTGATTACTGTTGTAGAATAACTTTATGCTACCTTTGAGGTTCTTGTCACTTCCATAGAACCGGTAAGTCTATTTTTTGCCTGGAGGGGATTAGTGTTTAGTTTGCACAAAACAAAGAGAAGGCATAAAGCACTGTTCAGTTATTCCAGAACCCCAAGAAATAGTTTGTAGTGTAAGTATTATGCTTTAAGGATAGATGAGATGAGGCTACTGGGAACAGCATTCCATTTCTGAAAGTAAAGCATAAGCTTTGATTCACAGAAAATGAAATTTGGAACAGCTTGGCATCTTTTTTTTTTTTTTAAATAAATGAAATACCAAAAGGAATACGCATGTTTATATTTAAATGTTTAATTTCTGTGGGCACTCTTAAATATATATTTCTGTCATCTGGCTATTTTTCTAAAGGCTAGTATAAGCTTGCTAGGATATCTGAACTAGAAAACCCTTCTATTATGTTGTCTTGTCTAATATATTTTTGTCCCTCAGAAGGGAATAAGCTGTACAAACAGGAAAAACTTATTTAGGTACTGATTTTAAAACAGGGTGGAAGGGACCAACTTTTCAGCATGAGCTAACGCTGTTTCACTGGCAAGAGTTTTCTGTAGGCTTGGCCTGAGATGAGAAGTTTTTTTGTAGCTGAATATGATTTCAGTAAGTGCTTGGACAAAATGATGAAAGAACTGTATAGATCTATTGAATGGATTCCTGCAGACCTGCATTTAGGTGGAAGCTAGGAAAGACACTCAGGAAAGAGCACTATCTGCTTGCCCTGTTCTTCTGCTCTTCTCTAGCGTCTGCTACCGTACCCTGACAGAAATAGGGTACTGCCTAAGCGGTGCTTTGGTGTACGGCTGTGATCTGTGCTCTTAAAGCACCTTCTTGTATTTGCCATGATCTGTGTGTGTCTGGGCACAGAAGACTTTTCTTATGTTTGGGGCTGTCAGTATGTTTTCAGTTGAAACTCTTTGAGCTCTTGTAAATAACTGAATCCCCGCCCATTTAAAAGTAAAGCCAAGTAGTCAAAGACAGTTCAAGATGTGTTTAGATACAAACTGCCTTTGGAATCCTGTGACGACCCACCTCTTTGACTGCTTCTCATGCCAAATTCTAACAGTGGGGTTTCTTTGCTTTGTGATCTAAATTATTTTTCCTTCAGGGCCGTAGATATGTCTTTATAGTATGATTTATCTATATCAGATGCTCATGGCAGTGCGAAGTCTCAAGTTTTCTATATTAATTATCTAATACTTAATACATGTAACATTTCAAAGATCTTTTTATGCTCTCGTTTGCAACCTTTCTGTGAGGCACACTCTCAAAGAAAGCTTCTTGTCCCAGTTTGCCCAGCTGACAAGAAATCCGTCTTGCCTTTACTGCTGAAATGTAAGCAGGCAGCTCTCTGCTTTCTGTCAGCTACTGCTTCTTCTCTGAGCTGTTGGAAACTCCCAAATTATGCATCTGTAGCTCCTGTTTCATTTGCAACAGTCATTCATTTCTGCTCTTAATTCCTATTCCAACTGGCATTGGGGATTGTGGCAGCCCCAGGCTGTGCTGCAGTACTTGACGTTGTAGATCCTTCTACTGGAACTTGAGTATCTTTCTTCCATCACACTCCAAGATCTTTTTATCTGTTATTGGTTGTTTAGGTCACTTACTAGGCTCCAACAGTGTATTTGCACTCCTGCTGTTTTCTGATACAGAAAGCTAAATCGCACAAAAGACAAAGGAGCCAGGATTTCTATTATTTTTTTTGCCATGAGAGCTCCCAAACTTTTCCCTGGCTCACTTCTCCTGATCTTGCACAAATACTGTAGCTCTGTAGTCAGCAGTGGGTCAGAAGATCCTGTCGCATCGGGAGTTCAGGGCTGTGATGCACCACTGTTGCTGTACGCCGATAAAAGCTGTTCCCTCCTCCGCCTGGTTTCATCGCAGCTGGTCTCCTCGGCCCCATGAGCACTGCTGGCGTGGCAGCTTGGGCTACCCCAGATCAACTGGTGATAGAACTGTGTTCTCCTGTACAAGTCTGAGAAGCCAGTTTGTTTGCTGTGTTTTGTGGAACGTGGTCTGACGACAAGAAAGGTAATGTTCTGTGTGGTAGCTGTGAGATGATTTGATCACACTGATGTTTTCTGTGCCCTAGAAAATAATCCAAGAGATACGACTGTTCTGTAATTGAGGGAGAAAGTGCCAAGGTTACATACTGACTCACCTTTTTTCTGATACATATTATGCCTCATGTGGGCACAGTATTTGGGAACTGAGCTCCAGACCTTTAACAAGATGTTCCCAAGCTATATTCTTTCCCTTCCCTTTCCTCAAGCCACCCCACTTCCAGCCTTTCACAATTTGGACGTAGTTTGATTCCGATTCAGAAGTCTGAAAAAGGCTGCCTCTTTCTTGCATTTGTGGAGATGTAAGAGGAGTTTAGCAGGGTGTTTGGGGATCAACTGTTTCTGAAAGCAAACCACTGGCAGAGGTGAGAGACAAAGGCTTTTCTGTCAGGGTTACGTGGAGGGATACCTGCGTATTCTCCATCATATCTAGCAGGGAGTAGGGGAAGGGGAAAGCCCCCATCTTCTTCCATACGTGTGCTAGGAGTTGAGAAAGGTCCTTGTCCTGTCAACATCATCAGAAGACAGAATGTGTGTGCGCTGTGAGGAACATGACCATCATACCAGAATTCAAATTTATAGCAAATCCTAAACTGTATGTGAGTTAATGATGGCGTCAACAACAAAAAAAGCTACTTCCTTTTAGGGATTGCAACAAGAGGAATGTTGTTTATAAGAGAGCAGACAATGCCCATCTGTGACATTAACCACCAGGTGCTATTGCTTAAGAAAGGACAAAAGGGGAGAACAAGAACATGGCCTTAAGAAATATAATCTGTATTCCCGTGCTTCTTTAGAACAGGTTGCTTAGGAATGCTGTGGTTTTTTTTCTGTCAGCAGAGATTTCTAAAGAAAAGCTAAAAGTAACTGACTATCAGTCTAGGTTTGCTTTATTTTGTCTTGTAAGAAAAAGATGGACAAAAATGACCTTTAATGCTTCTTTCAATTTATATGGAAACTACATGTAATTTTATTCCACCTTTGTGGGGAAACTCCCCAGGTTAAGAATATTTCTGCACCTTGCTGTCAGTGGTGTTCCTGTGGGTTGCGGTTTGTGTAACTGGACATATGAGTCAGAGAAGTTCACTTGCACTCCTTGAGAGATATTATGCCCCATTTTTCCCTCTACCACAATAGCAGCAAATTCTGTGATCGTTGTCCTGCAGAGAAGTGATAATTAGGTAAAGAGAAAGCACAATAATATGATGTAGCATAAAGGGTTTTCACATGAATACAGATGTGTTACTCCCAACCACTGAACCTATACTTTATGAAAATAATCATGCATTTGGTGCCAAGGAGCACTTTCCTCATCTCATGCCATCTGTGCATCTGGCAGAATGTTACAGGAAACTTATTTGTATGTCCACTTGGGAGTGTATCCTTCCTATTTAAAAAAAAAACAACCCCAAACAAACCTGTTTTTAGAGCATATCTTCCACTGGAAGATACTAGATTTCAAGCAGACTACTGTTGAGATAATTCTTTTTTTTCCCCTCCATTTTACTTCTTGGGCTACAGTTCATATTTTCCCAAAATGGCAAAATGCAGATACTAAGATAGCAACAAGATGGTGCTGTGCACAGTATTTTCAACTTCAGGAAAGATTTTAATGAATTTTTTTTGTCCTAAAATTACTGTGAACAGCAACATAACTATGACAATCATGATGGTAACGGTGTGAAAGAAGAGAGGTTTATTTTCCCACATTAGTTCTCTTACAGAATGCTAGGGCACACACTGTATTGAACCCTGACAGCGGGAAGGTAGGATCACCACAAGAGAGACCACCGCTTTTTCATCTGTTTAGAGATAATTGTATGCATAATAAACTAGGATATAATAAGATAGAATAAGCAAGACCTCTGCATAAGGATAAAGAAGAGGTATATACCAAAAAGAATAGTTTTGAGATAGTGAATTAGGAAGAATAGCGAACATCATATAAGAAATAGGGACTAGTAGATAAAATGATCTAGCAGTGAGTGTATAATTACAGGGGATAAAATGATGCAACGCAAAATTAAACTGTGGAAGTTATTGTTGTAAGGTGCTTTGGATGCAGCAGATGTGTGCTTTAGGGGCAAATGCATAGGGGAAGGGTAGCTAAAGGCTGCTGAACATGATGATGTAGACTTAAAGTCCAGGCTCAGGGATCTTTACACTGTTGGATGGAGACAATATCAATCTATCCTTATCACGTTGTTATGTTCTTTTTGTGCTGGGCTAGATAAACTTTTGGCATGGCTTGGCCTAGTACTGCCGTTCTTGTATTAGTGAATGTAACTCTGCAAGTGTATGCCAAGCTCAGTAATGTGTATGTATGCATTGTCTTCATATGTTCCTTTAACTCCTACGGTTGCTACCTTTTGTGTACATGGGGTTTTGTACAAAGTATCTCTTGCTGGGTACTATGTAAGAGAAAAAGTAGACTCTTGTGACTGACCAAAGAATTCAAAGCAGATGTCTGCTCAGGTGAACACAGGTTATCTTTATATTGAGAAATACCAATTGTAATCATCCTCACAATTGTGTTCTTGCAGTCAGCACCTAAGCCTCTTCGCTGACTTCCATTTAGGATAACGCCTTCTCTGTTTAAATGTTTGAATCCATGGTATGGAGGTAGCCCTCACCTCTACACAAATGTGTTTAGAAAGTGGGTTATACTTTGCAGAAGATACTTATACCTTTCCAATATGCAGTCATCATCAATTAGTTAAAACAGAAATAACTAATCACATAACTATTGCAGAGGCATGATAATAGAAGTCTTCAGCAGTTATCTCTCTCTGGGTTGATACTGAACATGGGCAGGCATTATCTCAGTCTACTGATGCAGAATTAATCAGAACTCCAGCAGTCTTGCTCGTCTCAGCTACACTGTATTTTGCAATACATCATGCATTAGATGTGTTAGTGGATTCTGTGCATCATCCTCTTCACCTCTGCAGGCAGTATTTGACATCTGAGGATGCTGCTGGGTGACTGTGATCAGTGGGAGGGCCAGGGGAAAGTGAAGGGAGGAAACTGCTGTTCCTCCTTCCCTCCCTGCACCCATCCCTTCCTCAGGAGTAGCCATAGGCATCTCTGCTTGACTCCTTCCTCACTGCAAAGCTGAAGGAACCTGGATAGATAGAGGCCTTTTAGTTTTTTTTGATGTCAAGTAGGGAAGTTGAGAGGGAGTAGAGAGAAGGGGTGGGGATGAGTATGACAGAAGACAACAGCAAGGCATATATTTGAGTTTTAACTGATACTGACAAATGTTAATGGTTTAATTTGTTAACGACAGGCTATCATGAACTCTTTAAACTATAAGCTTGCTTAGATTCCAGTTGTGGGAGTAATAATGCTTTCTCTCTCTTTTTTTTTTTTTTTTTGTTAGCCAAAAAGATCTGCAATGTTAGAGAGAACAGTTGCTTGCTAGGAGAGACCTTCCCTTTCTGCATCTCCTAGCTCCCTGCACCTTGCAAGGTAAAACACTAAAACAGTTTAACCCACTAGAATCTGAAGAACAATTGTATTTCAAATGACAACCATAAATCGTTTTCAGCTGCTTTTCTCCCTTCCCCCCCCAAATATCAATTACGGCAGATGAGCAAAGCACCACAGGTGCCTCTCACTTCCTTCACTTGTCAGAAATTCTCACGGCTCATTTCACACTCTGGCTAGCTTGATGTTAAAAGATATGTGCAGTCTTCTAATTTAGGGTTAACAAGTTCATATTAGCTTTGTAATCCCTGTTGTCATGCAATAACAATTCCCCATGTAGGTTCAGCTGGGTACTACAAATAATTTCTCAAAGTTTACTGATAATAAGAAACACGTCTTAAGGAATGAGACACAGTTTATTATAATAATTGTTTGCAGGTGTTAAATTAAGAGCATTATAGAAATATATATGTGTAACACTCTATTAAACCAGAATCTCATAATAAGGGATGCGTAATGATAAAGAAGCCTACACATTTCACAGCTCAGAAATTAATTTCTTAGACTTCCATCATTCAAGGAAATCACATTCCAATCACTGTTTAAGTGACATGAGTTTTCATACTTACAGTAATCTCCTGTATTGACAGTACATCAAAAATAGTTCCCTGAAGAATAAGACTAATTTTCTAACCCAGTCAACCCTCGCTTTGAAGTCTGGATTTGGGATGGTGATGGAAAAGTTTCTGCAAAGGTTGAAGTACTGAGCCTTAAAGCATTCTTTATTCTTCCAGTATAATGATGGCAAATCTACCCTCTCTCATTTCAATCTTTTGAGTAAGTCCCTAAAGCAGAAATAGGCAGTTTCACCTTGCTGTGCTTAACTCTTTCGGTGCCTTTCCCTTCTAGGTCTTGTCCAACTGCCATTAATCCTACGTGACATCTTATTTCAAGATTTTGATTAATATTACAAAAGTGAAACTGTTAGCAAGGTCTTTCACTCCCAGAAGCGCGTTTCTTTTGCATACATAATAGGCTCCTGTTAAAGTCGCTTAATGAATTACATCCAGTGTCTAAAGAGGGAAGGTATGCAGGGTTGGGCAGTCCTTGCAATACTGAAAAGCTGAGAATATGCCCATTTAAGGAGGGAGGTCCTATTCAGCGAGCCAGCGATGGCTGTGCCTTTTTCCCACATGAGAAGGTCCTGCAGCCCCTTCCTGACTCTTCTGAAGGTGGCTGAGGTGGAATGTGCTTGCCGAGTCCTCCCCTTGCACTGCTGCCCTCAGCCCAGCTTTGCTTTGCTCTCCGCGTGCGGGTCCTGGTGCACCAGCGGTGTAAAAAATCAGCAGTGGCTGCACTGCTGCGGTGTATTCTCTGCCCGTGTCAGGGGAGGTGGATGAGAAGAGGTGATATGGCCTTTGTGATAACTTGACAGTCCAGCAGAGACAAAGCCTCTTCTGCTGTAACTTGTCCACAAAATACTCAGGTTTTGGTTTTGTGACTTCTTTGCTCTAGCAGCATCCTAGCATTCATTGAGGGGCGCTGTCTTCAGATGTAATACAGAAACAAATACTGTAGTCTCATAAATCATCACCTCTAAATATTGAGTGAGATGTCTTATGCAAGTGTAATGACACCATGAGCTAACTGCATGTGTGTGTTTGGGAGGGGAAAAAACGGTAACTTCCAAAATGGAAATTGTCATCATCACCAGTGTACCCCTCTCTGTACTGCCTCTTTCCCTGCTTTTGTGATGGCCTCCAAGTGTCCATAATTAAGGGCTGCTGCTGTGGTTTGCACCAGGGTGCCACTCATACACCGGAGTATTTGTGGATGTTGTGCCAGTTTGATTCACTGGGCTTCCCACATTAAGCCCTACATCGACCCTTCCAGCTCTGTATGAGGCTGTGTCTACCTTGGTTCTGTAATTTCAATGGGGAAACAAGGAGAAAATCAAACAGAAAAGCCACCATAATAAATTTAGTAATAAATAAATAAAATTCAGATCAGTCCTTTTCATTAGCAGGCCAGAGTGTGCAACAGAGTGACAGCAGGTAAAGTTTGACTCTCAGTGGCTGGAGGCACACAGATCATTATTTAGGGAGAAGTCAGCCTCTCTCTACTGTGATGCTCTCTGATGCACCCTGAAACTTTAGGACTTCCTAATACAAATAATTATTTTTGTTAAAGTTCATTTAAATGCAGACCAGAGTAAGTCAACATGGATAGCAGTATGGGTTGTTCTTTGCCTGGTGTTTCTATTGGCTTCACTGAAGGGCACATTGGATATGCAAAACCAAAAGAGGCTCCAGCACCACAAAGAAATGGGTTCTTAGTTGGATAAGAAAATGCTAACTCCTGCAACTTCCAGTTCAAGCAATAAGGTGGAAAGCAAAAGACTGCCAAGCTGAATGAATTAACTCACTTGGAGTAAGATGCTGTAGACACTACCTTGCCGGCTTCTGACAGGAGCTATGTTTTACTGGCTATAACTAAGATTTAGTTATAGAAAATCTATACGCTGGCTCTTACGTCCATCTTTTGCATATGCATCTGTAAGATGGGAATCTAACGATAAGAGAGAGCTGTGAATGATTCATGAAAATACTAGATATTTAACTGAGTGATGAAAAATATTTAGGGAACTTCATGGCTATCTTCAGATTAGCAAAAATTATGATAGTGTCTGAGGGATGTTATTTGAGACAATTGTACTTCACAGATGAGCACACTTTTGGGCAACTGGAGGAGAATAAACGAGCCCACAACATGAACATGCTTATGCCTTACAAAGGAACTGAAAGTATAGGAAAGAGTCAGTCTCTTATAATACACTGACTGCTTTTGTGGGATTAAATTGCCTAATCAGCTCCCAAAGTGCTGCACCTGATATTTCTTTCCGCTTATGCTGAACATAAAACATTTGGATAATTGTGTGGGCTGCAGAGCTGTGTAAAGACATCAGTTCCCTAATACTCTTTGCAGGGGGTAAAGTATTAGTGTATCTATCTCTGGCCGTGGAGGTTCCCAGAAGTTCATGTAGTGCTAAAGCTTTTAAGAAAATATGTATTACTTGCAATATGATTCAGAATCTTTGTGTTCAGCCTGAAATGATTTTATGGGGAGTAAAAATTGAATGCACTTACCTGCATGAAATGATTTGCATGCTGACCATCCCCATTCCGCTTTAGTCTAGTCAAAATCGGTTTGCAAAATGATGCTTGGAGTTAGTTCCAATGAATGATGTGCTCTCCGATGCTTTAAACAGTATTACTGGAACTGTAGGAACCTGATTGTGATCTGTGCTATGTTCTTCATGGGCATCGTCTGTAATGAGAGGTACAGAAGCTTAACGTCTGACAGAACTGGCTGCTGAAGCAGTCAAATGGCAACAGCAGCGAGTGTCAGATGTACCAATCTGTGTGTCTATGGCAAGTGCCTGGCTTCGGGGGGCTGATGCTCTGGAGAGTCTCTGCTGGCTCCAGCACAAGGCAGGCACTGGGAAAGGGACCAGAACTCTCTCTTCTCTGCAGCTCAGTTCCTCACGCTGAGGTTATTTTAGCTGCTTAAGCTGCTGTAGGATGGTATCCCTGAATGTTGCACACATCGGGCTTTGTTTAAAGTCGAGGGGGTGTCTAAAACAGTCCAAAACCCTTCTAAATTCATCCTCACCCCCCTTACCTGAAAGCTCAGTGGTCAGTGATAGGTGTAGCCGCTCATCCTTTTCTTCTTGACAAGCGTGTGTCAGACAAGCACAGCCCTTGCTGCAGAGGCTGGCAAGGCGAGCAGGGGAAGGAGAAGGGGCAGAGCTGTCCTGGGGGCAGTGGCCACCTCCACTGAAACCCCTTGAGATGATCAGGCCACTGCAACCGCTGTTGTTTCAGGCTGTGCAGATGTCAACAGATTTATATTTTTTTTTGCCATTGCAGTGTAACAGTGCGCTCTGGGTTTATGTTTCAAATTACCCCGAGCAGTAGGGCAGAAACTGATGGGAGCTCTGGGCTCAGTGGTGAAGGCCTTTCAGCTGGTGCTGAGCACAGCTGGGACACGGACCCGTGCAGTGCGTGAGTTGTGGCTCCTATATGTTGCCCAATTCTAGCCCTTAGGATTTGCAGTAGCTCCAATGTGTTACCTTCTGTGTAGGCATGAATCTACCAAAATAAAATTATTCTGAGAATAAGATGTTTCTAGATGTGAAAGAAAGAAACAAATGGTGGGGAGGAAAAAAGGGAAACAAGGACAAGGGAGAAAGGACTAAGGCAGTTGCTGACCTGAGAATTTATATATCTCGGTTCAGCTAGAAGATCTTGTTGTGTTTATGGGTTTGCTGAGACTTTCATAAGATCAGTAAGTTGCAAGTAAAGGCATTTCCGACCTCGTTACTATCCAGGTGACACAGCAGGTCCTACCTATTTTTTTTTTTTTCCACTGGAAGAACAAGCATTCTTTTATAATCTTGCACAGGATAGTATACAGAAGCTTTGCTTGCTCCAAGTTAGTGCATGGTTAATAGTAAGTTGCAGAACTTAATTGGCAGATCTTACTGGTGCAGCAGTCTGAATGCTTCCGATGATTGCTAAAACTTAAAGCTTGGCATACTGCTCCAGCAGTGGTCAACATTAGCCAAATGAGTGGACTTCAGGTGCCTGATCTTGTGCTCTCACATTGTACTGACTGTTGGCATTAAGAGCAGAGAAGAAAATGTTAAAGGTTCCCAGGCAAGAGAAGCGCAACAGGCTTCCAGTAATAACCTGGCAGTAAGCATGATTTAAAAGTCAAATTAGCACGTAGCTCCTGAATGAGCAGAAGCACTCCTGAAGTGTAGTTGTTTATCCGAAAAATTATTCAAGTGACATTACGGAGTTTCTCATTGAATGTTGTGGTGGTTTCCAGAACCAGCATTCTTTCTCTCTCCTGTCTGTGTTCAGAGCAATGACACTGCCAAATCTGAAATTACAAGATGGAGTTTGAATGAATACAGGGTTGGTTTTTGTTGTGGGTTTTTTTATTATTCTTTTTTCCTAGTGGATGGCCAAAGTTGGAGCCTTGCTTGCATCAATTTGTTCCCACTGTCAGTAACATCCTCAGTGATTCCTGCCCTTGTGCATGGTAATTTTTTTGATGAGGTGTAAACCGTTGGACTGGATTGGTACTCAAGCAAAAGGGAAATAGATCATCTTTCCTTGCGTTGGCTCTCCATAGCTTGTGACAGGAAAACCACAAGGGTTAGAAATTAAGACTCAATACAGAAATGAGGAAGAAGAGATCTTCTCACAGTGAAACTTTTAATGATAACCCTTCAGGACTTTGGAAACCTTCAAAAGCAGCGTTATGTTTTCCATCACCTGATAACGCGTTTTGAGGAACTGAGAATTAAAATACAGAGATGAGTACAGTATCGCATCTAGGAAATGAAGTAAGGAAAGACTGGAAAGCATCTCTGGGTCGTACATGCGTGCACGTCTCCGCACTGCTCAGCTCTCTCCTGTACGGGCTGTGCTGTACCATCTGTGGAGGGGAGCAGGAGACGAATGTTCTCCTTGCTGACCCTGTAGACAAGCACAAACGTAGCTGACACGAGAGCGGGACAAAAGCAGGGTTTCCTAATGGGGTAATGGCATAATGGTATCCTGCTTTGATCAGAAAGGTACTAGGCATTCCTGGGAGCGTTGAGTGCCAAACGTTGTTAGACACTAAGCGTATACACTCTGTGCCATCTGGGACGTGGGCTCTAGGAAAGGGGACACTCTAAGCTGGTGTAAGCTGCTACCACGGTGTTGCTGAAGTCCTGGGGCAGGTAAAGTTTACGCTGGCCGATGATCTGCCCGGGTTCATTATGGTGGAGGGATGTCTAGGATTTCATTTTCTACGGTACTTTCACCATACCCGTCTCCTTTTCCCCTCAAGAGTCAGTCAAAACAAAGCCCATTTTAAAGGAAATGAATGTAGAAAATGTGAAACATAAGGATCTTTTACAAAGCGTCTTTTACAGTGCTGGGGACATAAAACAGGGCAGTGGAAGATAAGCCATTATGTATGTTGAGGAAGTCTAAGAATAAAGATTATAGGCAAACAGTCTACCTTTCTTTACAAGGCCTTGATTTACATCCCTGAAATCTCAAATTTAGCTATTACAATGAAGTCCTGTTGCACACAGAGCTGACTTTTTATCACCACTTAAAATCTAATTAATCCGTATTGAAGCACAAAGATTTCTGTTGTGTTTTAGGGTGAGGGGTCATAGAGCCCTCTTTGTTCATCCTCAGGCTTGTAATCATCAGGCATTGGGATATAATTTTACCAAGCAAATTGGAAGGTAACAGATCAAATCCTTATCGGAAAGCCCAACTCGTGGTTTAGTGAAGTCCTTCGTCCTTTATGTGAAACTTTATATTCGTGAAGAACAAAAAAGTGTTTCAGAGCTTACAAAGGGTTAACAGCAAGGGCTTATATTTGGGGCAGCAGAGGACTAAAATCACCATAGCTTCCACCATCACTCCAGGTAGCAGTTGTTACGGAACTGCTGGGGAGACCGCTCGGCTCTTAGAATGGCCTTGGTCTATCGACCAACGATGCAATTAAGTGGCATAGTCTTCTCTCTGTTGGGATGGGTCCTATCCTGTCTCACTACCTACTTACCCCAGTGGAAAAACCTTAACCTGGAACTGAATGAACTGGAGATCTGGACCATGGGACTCTGGCAAGCTTGCGTTGTCCAGGAAGAAGGGGGAATGCAGTGCAAGGACTTCGATTCTTTCCTAGCTTTGCCTCCAGAGCTCAGGATTTCGAGGATTTTGATGGTTTTTTCCAATGGATCAGGGCTTTTGGGCCTCTTGCTCTCGGGATTTGGGTTGGACTGCTCGAAAATTGGTGAAAGGCAACAGGAACAAAAGAAACGGCTGTTGCTGTTTGGAGGAATGCTCTTCTGGATATCGGGGATTACAGCTATTGTCCCAGTTTCTTGGGTTGCCCATTCCACAGTCCAGGAATTTTGGGATGAGAATATACCAGATATTGTTCCCAGGTGGGATTTTGGGGAAGCGTTATTTGTTGGCTGGCTTGCTGGATTTTGTCTTATATTAGGAGGATCCCTACTTAATTGCACAATCTGTTCACCAGAAGTCCATCCATCCTCGGTCCGTTACGCAGTAGCAGATCAGCAAGATCGGTGTCAACACTTGGAAACTGAAATTAGGCCTTAAAGATGGAAGGTTTTAAGCAGTACCGAAAGACTGCCCTATCTTTTTCAAACTCTAGTGCAAGCCAGAAGCTTGTTCCAGTAGTAATTCAAAGGACTCTTTGTTACCTAGCTGATTTCCTAAACTTATGTCTGTTTTCCCCATAACTGGGATGGGAAGGTGGTGTGTTTTCTCACCTGCAGAACTGTTTAAAACTTTGTTTCACAGCAGAATGCTGAAGTTTTCATAGACTGCGCCAAACAAACAAACAAAAAAAAAAGGTGCTTTTGCTTTCTCAACTGCACTGTAAAATCCAGAAAATGAACATGCATGTTCCTTACAGCTTGGCTTTTAACCAAAATATGCTTCCTTTTCACATGTAACCAATTAAATGAGCCTCAAAGCTTGACTCCCTGTTGCAATTTTCCACTTGCCTAACGGAGTGACGTACAAACTGGCGCGTTTTTTACATCCTAAACTGGCTAAATACATGCATTGCAGCAAATTGTTCTTCTGTGTACTTGGAAACTGTTGTGCTAAGAAGATTGCAGGTTTCTGAAATGCTAGCGAGCTTTGCAGAGGTCTTTTTGTGCATGGGGTGTTATGGGGCGGGTTCTTCGTACCCAAGGAGTTGTGTTTCCCCAGCCTAGCACTTTAAGCCGCCCATACAAGTGTTTCTGCCGCCTGCCTACTTCATGCACAAAAAAATAGGCTGAGAAACACTGCTTTAAAAATACTTTATCTATCTTCTTCCAGTACAGGTCTTGAGGCATTATGCATCCTAGCACAGGCTCCTTGAGCTCCATTCACTTGTGTGTTCAGAACAACACGTTGCTGTAACCTTTGACTTTCAGCAAATGATATTTAACCGGCAACAAAGCAGACAGCTTCATTTGCTGTAAGTCGAAATGTATCACTGTGGTATTAGAACTTAACTTTAAAATGAAAACTGTGAGATGCCAAAACTAGCAGGACAGCCGTAATGCTTCAGCAGAGTGATGGAAAGCAGAGTGTGTGCTTTTCTTCCCCCCCCAAAAAAAAAAAAACAAAAAAAAAACCAACCCAAACCCAATGAAAGGTGAGCCCAGCTGTGGCCACACCTTTCAGCTACCGGTTTACCACGCTGCCTCCTCGTTCCCCAAACACCGCACGTGGAACCAGGCACCACAAAGGCAGGAGGGGGAGGAGTATTTCATCCTTTATAAAGCATTGTTTTAACTTTTGCTTGTGTGCAGTATGACAAAGAATTGTGCAGCGCTGAGTCTGCAAAACTGAGCAGTTTGGTGCTTCTGTGACTGCTAAAAATGAACTTGGTCCACCGACACAGGCTACAGTTAGCTGGATTTCTGTTGTCTGTACTAGGATGGGTTTTAACTGGTACCTGTAACTATTTGCCAGACTGGAAAAATCTCAACTTAGACTTAAACGTACTGGAGCTTTGGACCATGGGACTCTGGCAAACCTGTATAGTCCAAGACGTAGGAGGAACGCAGTGTAAAGATTTTGATTCTTTCCTAGATTTGCCTCTAGAATTCAGGATTTCCAGGATTTTAGTATCTGCATCAAATGGACTAGGACTTCTGAGCCTTGTGATCTCTAGTCTTGGTTTGGACTGCCTAAAGGTGGAGGAAACAGAGCAGAAGCTAAAGAAACAGCTGTTACTACTTGGAGGTGTACTCCTGTGGATGTCTGCAGTTCTGGCCTTAGTCCCCGTTTCTTGGGTTGCCCATACGATAATCCAGGAATTTTGGGATGAAGACATCCCAGAGATTGTGCCCAGATGGGAAATAGGGGATGCACTGTTCAGCGGTTGGTTTGGTGGAGTTTTTATAATTCTCGGAGGATCTCTACTCCTCTCCACAATCTGCTTATCATCTGACCATCAGTTACCAGAGCACTATGCAATGGCAGATATGCAAGACACCTATCAACAGCTGGAAGCTGGAAACTGGAAATAGAAGACTTTAAAAAGGGTAGATATCAGGTTTTCAGATTTCTTACTCTTGCATTACAGTAAGAAAGGTCTGCTGAACAGAGAGGTTTCTGTTTACAAGATTGGGGGGAGGGATCGTTTCTTACTTAGTAGTTCCTTTAATCCCTACTTACCTTCAATTTTAATTATATTAATTGATGAGCTGTGGAGAGCTGACTAAGTCACCACTGTATTTCTTCAAAATCTGATCAATTGCAGATTTTGGTTTTGTAGTTTAATATTTTTTTTTTTTTTTAAGGATAAGTGAGTATAAAATTTTTAATCTCTAGGCATGCATGGAGAGTTGACCATCTTCTGGATGGCAGAATTCCTACCGGGGCTGCTTTAAACAATTGTCCTTTTTATAAAAATAACATTAGTTTAAGCCCTGAAACAGTTTGTAGTGCCAGTTCAACATGCATTACAAAAACCTAATACAGCACAACTTTGAATGAAGTTCCCTGGACCTGTATCACTTACATGAGTGTAACCTAAATGTCCTCAGACATAATACCATGTAGTACACGTGTGTGTGAATATAGGACTGAGTGTATCCCTGCACAATCTCTCTAAGGCAAGCCAGTATTTCTCAATAATAATGGGATGTTGTCCAGTGCAGAGTTGACCATGTTCGTTGCTATTGCAGTTTTTTACTTAATGAATGTAAAGAACTAACTTCAAAAGTATATGAATCACTTTCTATATAACTTATCTCAAGACTTGTCAGTGATTGATGTGACCTTTCTATAGATTGCAATGATTTTACATTGACAAAGCTGTAGCAGCCATCTGTTTCTGCAAAGAGCATATGAAGACATAGAACAGCAATAAAAGAATTAAATAAAACACTGGTCTGGAAAAGAGCTTTGTTAAAAAATGTATTTTCCAATCACTGAAACACATGGAAAGTGCAGAGACAAGTTAATCTAGGTGATGTATTTGCATACTCTTAGAGACAAAATTAGAACAGAAACACATTCAGAATATAACCTGATTAAATATTTAGTTCAGTCCTGAGCATTTGATAATTAATACAGTATAAACATAGCAATAGTAAAAAAAAAACCACCTTAACATTATTTGATTTGTGTTCTATTACAATTTCTGCTAAACTTCGCTTATTTGGCTAAATATTCTTGTACCAGCAATATTTAGATTTTGACATATGGAACTGCAGTGACATTGGTACCTGGAAATAGAACTAATTACATTTATTATACCCTGCTGAGCAGGGTAAATGCCACTTCAAGAGCAATATTTATAATTTTAAGCTGATGGGGGTTTATTTGCATGTATTATTTTAGCTTATTCTATTGAGTATTTCAAGTGTGAATAATCTGAATTAGTTAAAAAAGATCCAAACTCCAAACCCAGACTTGTTAAAAGCTGCCTATAAATATGTTTAAGTTAAACATATTCGTGCTCCTCGTTTTCCAAATTGATACAGTCAATTTTTAAATGAGATTTGCAAGCTAAAGCCAGCAATACTTTAATTTTGACCTCACCTCATGCTTACAAATCCGACGATAGTACTTTCTTTGAAAACTATTCAACACGTGAGGAGAAACAGCTTATCTGGCAAGAACTGAGACAGCTCTAAATATTTTTCACAATGGCATCCTTAATGTCAAATATTTTACGGCCAGAACTGAACTATATTAAACAGAACATAAATAAGACTGTAAATAAATAAAAGAAAAATCGTAAAGTACACCTCTAAACATCATTCTACAAACAACTTATATAATCAAATTGAGAAGTTGAAACTGTCAACCTTCATTTCACCTCTACATTAAATAATTCCAGATTTATTTTTTTTTTTAAATTGACCTTTCAAACATTCATGTTATCTCAAACACAAGAAACAAAAAACAAACGGGGCATTCATAAAGGATGTTCAGTCAGTCATCTTGCCCAAAATAGCATGTTTGGCTATACATTTAAGTGAACTGATGTATTTGTGCATAAGAAAACCCTTGGGTGTTACACAGACCTCTCGTCACAGAATTGTCACTTTGAATTTGAGACAGCTGCTACCATATTGTGGTTATATTTGCTTCCATTTTCTCACCAAGTAATTACAGCCTTTTTAGAAGGATGAAGTCCGTGCGTGTGTGGCTGCTTGTTTGGGGAAGAAAATGTTAGCCAGTGAATTAAATACATCCGAGTGCAACATATGAAGTAGAAAATGAAATAATGCTGTTAGCTGCAATGTCCGCCTGCTCACGCAGTACCCGCAGAAGGTAAGAGCCCAACTGCTTTACCAAGACAGGGCTGCTTACACCCCTGCCGTGCCCTCTCCTGGTCTGGACTGCTGCTGAATGAATCCAAGTTGATGCTTCTTCCCAGCAGACTGCTTCACGTAAGACAGATTGAACCATGCTGTTCACGTTATTTATTAAATCTTTGCACCCTCGACTGCATACAGGGTCAATGGTGTATTTTTAAAAATGTTATTTATTGTACTGAACTATATGAAGACTTCTGGTCATGAACTTTTCTTTTTCAGAAAGGGTTTACCTTACCACCACGACTTCTGATATCTGAGTTAGCATGTGATAGATTTTTCTCCTGGTACAAACACTTTAATGAAAACATCTTCATATTTGGAAACCTAACAAATGCTTTTACCTATTCCTAGTCGGCAGTAAGGCAGCCTCTAGGACAAAAGATTAACGTAGAGAAACTCATTTTTCAGTGTACAGGGGATGTAACTATCCTGACTTCAATGTTGGTATTATGAATTTGATTCAGCTTCCAGTTCAGAAAGCAGCTGCCCCTTTTGGTAGTCTCATAGTAAGTTTTTAGGGTTACTTGTCTGCCTTGCCTTTCTCACTCTCCCGCAGATGCAAGAAACCTTTTAGTGCAGGTTAAAGTACTGTACATTCACAAAACTAAACTCTGAAATCCGTCTCTTCCTACAAAGTATTAAAAAAAACCCAACCAAACAAAACAAAAAAAACAAAACAAAACCAGAAGAAATTTGTTTTCAGAAACAAAATTCCAATGTGGGTGATGAATCTAATTAGCAGCTGTTGTGAGGCAGCCTTGATGTTTTGGAAAGGAGCTTACGCTTGTGGTTAACTATAAAAGTCACACTCTTGTACAAAAATATTGCATGGCAAAACAGCCATCTTCACAGTCTGCTCACATGAAAATAGTGAAAAGATAAACAATCTTCTGTTGAACGTAATATTTCTCAACACAGTGCGGTTCAACAGGATCCATGCTTAGTACTGCCTTTGTTCCTTTGTTCCATCTTTACAAAATAAAAACACATGCAATACATACAAACTGTACAAAATCAGCATACCAAAATTAATCTACTTTGGTTTTCCGGTTGTTGGGTTTTTTGCCATTTTTTTTTTTAAGCATACAACAATTCAATTCACTATATTTTACAAATAAACATATCGATAGTGAATGTGAAATAGAAGATCTTTCAAAGCAGGTCACTGGAACTACAAAGTTCATCTGAAAAGAGATGAGCAAGTGGAAAACACTTCAATGAAAATGCATAATTATACATCATCAGCTGGAAGGGCTGGTATACTGATCTTTGCTCTTGTGAAGTATGCTATCTTCTCCCTGAAATTAGAAAAGAACACAAGTTGTTATTTTACTATTTATGGCATGACTCCAATGTCATGTGCTGTACAGTTGCTAGTGTTACAGCACAGATCTTTAAAATACAGGTTTGGAAAATATACAGTGAGGAAAATACACAGTGAATTTATTTACAACAAATGTGGTTGCCAGAGTGTTCCGACATAATTCCATTTTTAGGCAGATTTATGTAAAAAGCAACTTCAATTTTAAAATAATAATTAAAATCAGTATTTCATTAATAACTCCAATGATGAGCCTGAAATATTGATCTAGTCACTGAGTGTCCTATGGCAGGAAGAGGCAAAATAAAACATTTTATCCTGACTTGGGAACAGGGAGAGGGGGGGAAAAAAAAATAAATTGGGTCTGGGCAAGACTGGGAGAAGCAGAATTGTCAACCCATTCTCTAGCTGCTTCCCCTCCGAAGTGAGAGATTACTGAAGCATAACAAGTTTACACAGGCTTGTCTGCCAGCAGCCTAGAAAGCCGATGATAAGTATTGGGGGCTTAAAAATTAAAGCTCAGAAGCATCATTCTTCTTGAGAGCTTCAAAAATGCCTTTGTGTGATTAGCCTTTGAGGCCACAGCGCTGTAAGGAGCGCAGCTAGGCAGGGCCAGTCCAGCACAGCCTTAGGAGGTAACTATGTGTCCGGTAGACTAAACCATGTTTTCCGCTGGCAAAGCTTGAGTTCCCGTCAGAAACAGTAGCTCAGAGCAAGATCAGCTATGCAAACTGGATTGCTCAGCTAATTGGGTGGTGATTAGAAGATAAAGGAAAGTGGAGTCTTGCGATGCCCTTCTTGCAGGGGAACGATGTCCTGAGCGCTATTACATGTTCCTGTAGATGTGTGCAGCAGTCTGTCTGATGACTGCTAAATAACCAGCACCGACCAAAACTCCTTCTCAAGACTTGCACAGAAAGCGAAAACTGTTTGAAGATACTTTGAATTCCATACTGAAGATAAAGAGCTCAGCTGTAACGCTGCTTTGCTGAGGAACCCCTTTGCTTTCTCTCTTGCTTTGATTCTGCATCACTTACAGCTGAGATTTGCAACCTGTGCCTCACCCCTGTTTGCTTCTGGACTTCTCAAACTGCTCACAACAGACTGGGTTAAAGGAAAAACATCCTCACACCTATTAGCAGCTCAATTAAATTTCCTATGCAAGAATTCAGAAATCAAACTTTAAAAACGTGTTAGTGACAAAACAGGTTACATTAGCTTGCCATACTGCTTCTATGTGGCAGAGTGAGCATTGTATTTTTCAATCAACAGTTTTATATTTATTTTTATATACAAGTGTGGCATTCGGGCTGCTAGCCTGCCACTTGCTGTCTAGCTTTCTAGGAATTTAGACCGGTTAGAATTAAGGCTTGAGATAGAAAGTGTTCGTTCTGGCTTATGCTAAGCAAGAACGCTTGATTAATTGCTTCACGTAATCAGGTGCTGTTCCTGCAACCAAAAGGAGGAGGGAAACAAAAAGGAGGAGGGATTCAAGATCCCTCTTGAACAATAAGTCTTGAGCCAGGCACAAGTAGCGGTTAATGAGTTTCCTGATGAGATGCGCACTGCTCTGCTTCTCCTTGAGGGGCGAGGCGCTGCAGGCACCTGCCGTCACCGCAGCACAGCCCATTACTTACAGCCCACCCTCAATCTGCCGCGGGTGAGGCGAGCCACGGCAGCGGTCACACACGTGCCTGCCCACAGCAGATGCCACGTTGTGGTCTGCAACTTTTCACCGTTTCCTCCCCACCACCGCCGCTGACACGCTGCCACTCCTGCCACACCAGCACCGCACCGCGGCCCGGTCCTTCGAAACTCCAGCGTTGAGCTGTGTTAGAAATGTATGCTGTTTCTTGCAATTCAAAGGCATGTGGATTTTTGACTAACGTTCCAGGGCGTGTCTGATTATATTTAGAAACAATTTATGTTACTTTGCTAGAATAAAAAGAGCGTGAAAAGCAGAAGAGGCCGTACCTGAATGACTGCACCTGCAGCGGCACTTTCTGGTTCTGCTCCCGTAACCGGCATACATCCTTAGAAGCTTTCCTCATCAATTTCTCAGCACTTAAACCTTGTTTCTGTTCTTCTTTTGACTGTTCAGCCTGTAAACGGGAAAAATAATTGTATTTTTGCTAATAACGAACAACTACTCATTTCAAAGAAATGACAAATTCTTCTGTGTCAAGGAACACCCGGCAGTGTTAGGTTTATGGTTGGGCTCGATGATCTTAAAGGTCTCCTCCAACCTAAATGATTCTATAAAAAACTCTATACAAAGGGTCAGCAAGACAAAAGACTGACATCACAAGCCAAAACCATGGGCACAAAATAAAACAACAATGCTTCTCCTAAAAATAAATAAATAGAGCAAATCCCATGCCATCACAGGTGGCCACTAGGTGTTCTAAATTCTGACGAGGTATTCCTTAGGGCTATAGTTAGACAATACCTAAAATTGTATGACTAAGTGTTGACTATCCAAATATCTTTTTAGAACTGAGAAACAGTGATTCTCTTCCCATGTAAAATACTTTTATTTCTAATGAAAGCTCTTGGGAAAGTTTCCTATGACTACTCTAAAATGACAGACAAAAAAAATAATAGAGCAGGCGTGCTCTCAAAATACACTTTCAAGTTTTGTTGACCTTGTTAGCAAAGTTAATACTCATTAACTTTTGTGCTTTTATTCCCGACACGACACCTGTTTTGCATGCGAGACTCACTTCTTTCATTTGCATTGCAGAGGTGTAAAAGCCAAGGCCAGTGAAGAGAACACCAGTGGCAACGAGATCAAGGGTATTTCTTGATGTGAGCACTGTGGAGCAGCTGCATACCCACCAGTAAGTTACAGTGTTTCAGCCATCAAAATTAAGGAGCAGCAGTTAATGTTCTTAAACAATTTTTATAGTTCTTTAGCAGTTAATTTTTGATGCTTAACTTTAGGCACTCAGGTATGAAACTGCTGTTCTGCTACCTCAAATTAAAGCACACACCCAAGCCAGAAACAGCGATCTTCAAAGCTGGTTTGTAACCAGGAGTTCACATCTCCAGTTCTGAATTCGACCCAGTAGAGTCCCAAACAACAAAACCATTAATTCAAAAATGAGTCCATACTATCAGTTTCACACTGGGTATTTACAGAAATCTGTTCACAGCGGGACAGTGGTATCCTCTCTCTGTTGAAACGCGCTCCAGAGTTCTATATGAAAGTGTTTTACATGAAAGACCACCACCCTTTCAAAAACTCACTCAAAATCCAGTCAGCTTGTACTGCTGTTGACTTCTTCAGTCCCCAATTCCAAAATAGCTATGATTTTAAAATGAAATTAACCTATAAATATTGTTTTCCTTACTAGTCAGTGAACATAAATTTGCAATCTAATTTGCAAACTGCTAGCGTATTAATCTTACATATGTCACTGGCCATATGTTTTATCAGCTCCCCTAGCTAATATTTATCATCAAAGCACTAAACATAGAAAATTCTGAAATTTTCTAATTTTCTCTTTCCCCTAACTGCACGCGAGATTCTTGTGACTACTGCATTTCAGGTTAACAGCATAGATGACGACTTTGTTTTAATACTCTCCGTTACCATGTACTCCTTTTTCATTTTTTAATCCTTTTATTTTTTCAGGATGCTCTCAGAGAAACTTTGATTTCAGCCCAATGTCTCTAAGGGTATGCATGCCAGAAGGTATGTACATGACCAGGTTTATATTTACATCGTGTTTCTTGAGTGAATTATAGTGAATCCTCCATCACATAAAATATAGAAAAGCACACATACATTGGCCACACATTCAGTAAGTGCCAAAAATCTGGCACTTATCTGCCAAAAACAAGTGCCAGATAGGAATTCCTGCATCTGCACTTAGCTTAAGTGTGAGATAACAAAGAAACACTAACAAAATTACAGCTGAAACACTAATTCCTGTCTCGTTCATTGGTTTTTGTATAAAAGAATGACAGTGGATCTAAAGAACTGCTACCTGTGCTAAACACCGGAACAAGGACGTATCTGCGGTATTAATGGCATAGTTACAGATTACCTCTACGTAGAAGTTGTACTGGTAAGAAATAAAGAAGATCTTTACAGATATTCACAGGAATCTTTTTTGGACATAGACAAAGAGGAAGTACTTCAGAGGACACGAAGTGTCTGAAAACTTACTTGTACGAAGATTTAAGACCCAAACTTTGAAATAGTGCGTGATTTCTCACAGAAATGCAGCTAAATAAGAGAAAATGCTTCTGGTGCACAGAATTACCTACTGTTTTCTGATCTGCTGGTATTAGTGGGCTTTATGTACTCGCTGTACTTCAGAAGGTGTGGAAGGAAGGGGAGGGAAGGTATGGAGTCTCTGTATTTGGCTTCAAGCAGAGTAACTGCGTGCTAGCAAGCAGCCACGGATTTTCAACATCCCCCACATCTGCAGTTTCATTTTTCACTTGAGACTCTCAATTTCTCTGGCACTTCCAGCTGCTGCATTAGTCTGCGCCATTATAATGCCTGCAGGATCTAAAAAAATAATCTATGACAATGTTCTCTAGGCTGCTGTGTTTTGCTAAGCCAAGAGGAAACGCTGACAGCAGAGTACAGCATTCTCGGGGTTGTTTGGCTCCACAGGGGAAGGCTGCAATGATTTTAAGGGTAAAAATATTTCTAGAAACTTTGTAAGCACTCTTCGAAGAGGTGGAGTCACCGTGATTGTTCTGACTTTTAGTTTGGAAAGGAGGACTTAAATGCGGTGCTGCAGCCTGCACATATTTTAGGAATGTATAGTATTACTCTTTTTCCTCATCGCAGTGTGTGTCACGGTGCTGATTGCTGACACCAGAGATAGGTTTGTCATATTTTCTATCTGCTGCCCTGAAAGAGCCAGCTGAAATAAGAAAGCACAAATCCAAAGGATTTATAATATTAAATGTTGCAGAGGCATACGCTATTCTAGTGGGAATAGCTTTAGAGTGGGAGAAGTTTTAAATTAAATAAACGATTTAAAATTATCATTTCTATCCAGCATTAGATGAACTTCTAAATAAATCTAGCTATGCTTCTTTTAGATAAGCAACTATTTTTACGGGTTAAGACTTAGATCAAACTCATACAATGAATTCACATGGCAAAACCCCCCCAGTTACCCTGTGGGATGTTCCCATGTTGTGCTGTCTTCCCCCATTTTGCCCAAGGGTTTTTCAGAACACTCATCAATGCTCAGCCTAAACTCTGCTTCTATTTTATAGCCGTTTCAGAACTGCACTCGCTATAGCCAACAGCAGATGCCAAGGAAAGAGAGACGGGAAGACAGAGAGGACAGAACAAGGCATGAACACACAGCTGGGAGAACACACTGGGAAAAAGTTTTGTTTCCTAAGCGATCAGATGGTCAAGGACTTCTTGAAGTAGGCGATGTCATTACGGCTAATGACCTCTGGTGGATTTTCTTCCATGAATTTATCAAACTGCTTTTTGAACCTATGCAGACTTGCAGTGCTCGATGTTGTGGGGAAAACATTTTTACAGTTTCTAGATGTTGTGCTATGTTTGCTTGTATTTAACCTGCCACCTCTTCAACTCCCTACCTCCTGTATTATAAAAGACAATGATTAATTGCTCTCCTGCGCCGCACTCAAGCTTTTATAGCCTTCAGTTGTAGCTACTTAGCCACTCCTACCATGGAAGCTGTTTCTGCCTTTCACCATTCCTGTCTACCCTCTGTAGTTTTATTATCCACTTTGAGAAGGGGAACCAGAACTGAACAACGTTTAAGTTACAGGCCTAACATGTATTTTTATCATGGAACAAATCATTGTTTTAACTTCTTTTCTTAGTAATGCCTGTCTTATTTGCTTTTTGACATCTGCTGATAGCTGTGATGCTTCGCACTCCTAACATCTAATTCAGAGCTCAGCTCTGTATATGTAAGTATTAGGATCATACCTTCCCTCCTCTACGCAAGGCTATTTACTGACATTTGACTTTTAAAAAAAAACAAAACAAACCAACAGCTATTGCTTACATATTAGGAGGTCCTCTGCACCTTAAAACTGCTTTCCGTTTTCACTACTCTGAATAACTCGATGTCAACAAAACACTAATCTCTATCAACCATAAATAGGTGAAGAGCACAACTCCCTCCTGGATGTCACTTGCAACCTCCCCTCATGGAAAACTGATGTACACTGAGTGGCACAGATGGGAAGGGGGCTCCAGAGGGCATCTACTCCAACCTCCTGCTCAGAGGAGGTGAAGCTAGAGCTCGGTGCTCAGGGTCTCGTCCACTTCGGTTCTGAATACCTCCAACTGTGGAGATTGGAGGGTTTTTTTTGTTGGGTGGGTTTTTTTTCCTTCCCTAACCACCTATGTCCCTATTCCAGTGTATGATCACCCTCACAATTTATAAAAACAACCAACCTCCTCAAAACAAAACAAGAACCCCACAACATCCACCTTTTTCATGGATCTTGTCAGAAATTTTCCATGTTCCAACTTCTCACCCTTGGCTCTCACTCCTTCTATCCACACGAGGGCATCCCATCTTACCTTACAGCAGTTTAGAGACAGTGCAGATATACTTGTATTGTTTTAGAGATCATCACACAGAGAATAGAATTTGGCTTTCCTTTGCCAAAAACTAGAACGTCCCGCATAAGGAAATATGCCACAGTGGAAGTACTGCCTTTCCCACATGCCCCTAACTCCTACAAGTAATGGTCGTTGCATCTCTCTACCTGTTACAGAGATCTTTTGGCTGCAGTTTCTGTGCAGACTGCAAATCAGCTGATGCTGAAGGACAAAAAGCGTATGCACGTCTGTAGAGGTCCGGCTGGGATGTCAGAATTTGAGATTAACTTTTAAGTAGATGTCTATACTATTTTACTACATCTGCCACAACCGTTACTGCAAATAACAGAGATTCGACTCTGAATTACTGAAGTATTTAGAGGGCACTAGAAAAATATTACCTCAAATACTAAGTTTAAATGCTGTAGTATTGACTAATGAAGAAATATTGTTTACACTATGTAATTCAGAGATGTAATTAGTCAAATGTGGGCTTCTGTAAAAATCTTCAACATGATAGACCGCATTCTTTAACGAGTTTATAGAAAAGGTGGGGGCATACGCGTATTCATGCGGACAATATCTGTATGCTGCTCATACCTGTTTTTCAGCTTGTTTCAAGAGTTTCTGGAATCGTTCATCCTCTAGCACACACAGGGGAAGGTCTGTCTCTCCTCTACCTTTCATTTCCTCAAGCTTTTGTTTAAGATCCCGCAAGGCCTGAAGCTCATCATTCAGACGATTCTGTCTTGTGCGTGATGCCTGGAGGTCCAGCTCCAAGTCAAGGGAAGTGCGTATGGGGCACTCTTGCGTAGCTCTTCGCATGATCGGTTGGAAAACAGGCTGAATCGTTTGGGAGATAGAACAATAAAAATTAATATCTAGAGAGGCTAGTGTAGGGTTTGACATAAAACAGTCAGAAAAGCACAAATATTTTTTGTTTTTCTTTAGCGGAAAGCTGTTATCATGAGAGCCAAGACCAAAAATTCATCTTTTCTGGAATTTTTCTTCAGTCACTAGCTAAAAATAAGTGCAAAAACTTCTCCAAGCAGGTGTCCAATGATACATTTCCAGGTTAAAAACAAAACCCCCATTCTGATCCCCAGGACAACACAAGGCCAGCAGACCTGAACTACACAGACTTCCCCACAGATTTCAACTACATTATTTATTTTCATCAATGTTTGCTTTTTCAAGGCCTAAGCAAACACATAATGTTATGAACTCTGTAAACATGCATTTCTTCAGTGTATTTCACATTTATTTACTGCCTTTTCACAGTGACTTTTTGTGTTAATTAAGTTAGGCAGGAGAAGCCATCCCAGACTATTCGGTATTTCTTTCTTATGCCAAACATAATCCTGCTACCTGATAAGAACCCTTCTGCAGAAGTGTTTTTTTAGTTACAATCAAGATTAAAATATACCTCTCTCAACTGATGTGAGAATGAACTCCATGCAAGAGAAATACAGTCTTACTCTGTTGTCCTTGGATCATTTTCCTAAAACACTCTTGGAGAAGAGTTAAACCCGCTTTAAAAGGACACCTTGAAATTTCCACCAAAATTTGCTCAAGATGTGTGTTGCTGGTATTAACTTTTGTGCGGTGTAAGCCACCTCGGGTCACTTTGTAATGTCTGAGTTCTTTAACAGCAACGAGCTATAAAGTTCAACAGCAGATGCCCCGGCGTCCCGCGACTGGCTTCAGCCACAACCAGAACAACATAAGCTTCCTCGGTGGGGGAAGATGCAGGACTGAGGCCGCTGTGTCGAGGTTTCAACCTGAAACTACAGGACTACACGTGGTACTTGCGTTGCTTTTGCTGAAATGCTTGCAATAAAGCATACGGTTTAAGTTTGCTGCTCCTACTCTCCCCATACTTTGTTTTAAACCCTGTCCAGGTAACAGAGCACATACCCGTTTAACTCTTAGGCTCCGCCGTTCTGTGGCATTTCTCACAAAAAGAGACTTTTTGGCCAGTGTTGAGCTGTCGCTGTCACTTCGATTCAACTGTCAAGACATACATAACAAACAGATCTAAAGCATCTTCATGTACAAATACATCTGTATTGATATAACCAGTCAGAAAATCTCACTGTTGGTATACACGTAGGTCATTCTCGGTATAAAAAAAATTTTTTTCAACTAGAGTAAGCGTCTACTCTAAAATTCTATTCCTAAACCAAGAAAACCATTGATCTTAATGAATGAACAGTAAGTAGACTAGTAGGAGTAGAATAGTAGGAATGCAAGGAAGGTAACTGTGGTTGTTAAGTACAGCCAAATCACTGTCTGAGGTTTATATGACGGCAGATCGTAAACTATGGATTTCATTTACCTGGAGCAGGCTTTTAACAAATTTACTACAGGGAAGGTAAATTACTGTGGATGTACACCTGTCCAACAAACGGTACTTTTGTATTACCTGTATTTGTAACAAGTATAGGTGTGCCTACACCTTCCTTCAGAAACACTTCCTGCTTCTTAACAACACGCACCGCAGCTCGGCAGTAGTTTCTTCTTAATTATAGCATTAGTTCCATGTACACCAGTGCACACTGACTGTTAGCTGCACCAGCATGCGTGGTGCTACCCTTCAGGGAAAACAGAAGCATCTATCTGCAGGGTATTTATTTCACCTCTTCAGAAAAGGACAGACAAAAAGAAACGTCGTGCTACCGTTTCAATAACCAAAGCCAGAGCCCTGGAGCGCGCTTACACAGGGCTGACGGGGAGCTGGGGGTGAGACATACAACCTCTCGCAATAGCTATATATCTCGAGAGAGAGAAATCTGCCTTTTCGCCATGGAGCCACTGTACCGGGCACTCACCCCTGGGCACGCACAGGTGGCTATCATCACTGATGTTCTTTAAGCGCTTTTCAAGGGATATTTTCAAAGGCACCAACAGACTTTGGGTCTGTCCTTTGGGCCTCAAAAATCTTTGCGTTTGCTGTAACATCATATGAGAGTAGGTGCTTTCTTAAAGCTAGGCGCTCTCTCGTGTAAAGAGAGCAGCCGGCGGTTAGCCAGAGCGTATCCCAGAGATGCTTTCCTCCAGGACAGCCCACAAAGCTTGCGGTGCAAGCTGGGGACTAGGACTGGGGAGACCCGCGTTGCTCAGCCCTCCCCGTGGACTCGGGTGCAGCTACAGTGCCACTCTTGAGCCCCGACAGCGGACTGCAAGGATTTCTGAAGCGGCAAAAGATTCATCTGTGCAAACGTGGGTTCTTCCCAGGCTGTGTCGCTTCCAGGCAATACTGTACACAACGAGGAAGAGAATGGTTTATTCGAGGTATGTTTTTTTAGATTCTGGCTTCTGGTACGTAGCAATGTTTAAAGGTACAAAGGCCCAATACTTCCCAGATGCAAAAACCTCAGGAGTTTACACTAACTAAACTATCAGAGCAGCTGTGTACTGCCTGTCAAAGACCTCCACAGGCAGTAAGCTAAGACTACATTTTTTTGCCAATACGACTAATTTCTAGCGTACAGGAATTAAGATGAAGGCTAGGTTCTGAATTCAGCCACTCATCTATCCAAATTATGTAAAGATTGTTACAAAATGATCTGCTGTGTTTCATTCTGGAGGGTATATAGACTAGTTATTTAAGTATGTAGATACTGACTATAGATTTATTTTTTTTTTTAAGGCAATGACAGTCACAGAGAAGTGATCAACTTTAATGTTCCCAAATGATTAAGTCAATCATCTCTAACTGAACTGGAGAAGAATTAAAGTGTAAGTATTTTTTTTTTTAAAAAGTCATACTTGTGTCAGTAACTTGTATAAACTAAAGATCAAAAATAAACTTCCTTTTCTAGGGTGTCCGTAATTAAAGCCTATAGAGCTGGTAATCCATGCTTAAATCTTTAAACACATGATTTTCACAGTTACTTTAGCAGCAACAGAGCTGATAATTTAAATCCTTTTTTCCATGCTACCAGAGATCTAGAGAGACTGGAGAACTTTGTTACCAAAGCCACGTTTAAAACTCAGCCCCTAGGCAGCGCTCACACATCTTTCAAAGAGGTAATTACAGCAGGATTTGGGCTGCCCAGGTTTAAAACCAGTTGAGATACAAAGTGAGATTTAAAACTGATGACTGAGCTCTTTCCGCACTGTTACCCTTAATTGGTTACATTATTAAAATATGGTAATGCAATGGCAGTTTACAGTGAACTCTATTCTATGTTTTAACAAATTATTTTGCTGTGCGAGAGCTCTAGTTGCTGACGTGCGGTGAAACACACTTTTTGCGGCCAGCCAGCACAGGAACCTGTGTTACTCCTCCCCGATGGGATGCGTTTTTGCCCCAGTAGAGGTGTTTTGCCAGAGTAGGCAACTCTGCTGAAAGTCAGTTCCACTCTACATCAGGTCAGTTAGGGAAAGAGCGAACCCAGAGAAAGCACAGGCTCTGCCTCTTGCAGGGAAAACCGGTACATGACTCTCTGTCATTAACGTATCATTCCCAAGAAGTTAAATGACTCTTTAGTTAATAGCTCTTCATTCCAAGTGTTTTTCCTCTTACCCTACAGATGTATTGGTTCCGCTCGCCTGGAGAGAAGGTTTGTGAGCGCACTATCATGCTGTTCCTGACAAAAGGACGCTGTCTTGAGCTCCAGCTGGCTCTGTCCTTGGGTCGGACTGTTGCATTCTCGTTAACCGATTCCTCGGTATTAGTCTCTTTATCAACCTGTGAAAAAGAATTTCGTTTATAAGAACTACTATATCCAGACACATGCCACTACATAGTTTTTGTGCCTTTGGATTTAACAAGCATTCTTGTTACCTTGCACTGGATGGAAAAAGACCGGCAGCAAAAAGCGTCTTGCACATGCAGAGAAGCTATGCTAAGAAAAGAATTCCCAAATTCCCCAAACGCTTAACAGCGTGGGGGGAGTCTTTGAAGGTACTCTATGCACCCAGTGAAAGCAAAGCTTTTGCAGAAAGGCCTTTGCTGCCCTGCAGACGGTCTGATGCAACCACGGCGCAACGAGTGTTTTGCTTTGCTGTTTGCAGACATGACTATTATTGCACATTTACATTTGTATTTCTTTTATTCTGCATTTGCAGAACAGCAAGGTTCTGCGGTTCTGCCACGCTGAAAGGGGCAGCTGGGGAAGTTACATGGCCCAGGATCTCCCAGACAAACCGTTGCACGTCCCCCGAAGCCCAGCAGCGGGGCTGGCTTTACGGCAGTCTGCAGAGCTGCGCCGGCCTCGTGAGCCCAGGGAAAAGACGCCGCAAGCGGCTGTCCCTCAGAAGCACCCGCTGCCTCCTACAGTTGCCCCACGGGCGGCAGAGGGAGCCTGAGGTGCCAGCACCCGCGTAGGTGGCGCAGCCCGTGCTTACGCGCAGCGATCACTTTGACAGCCCGGCGAGCGGCAGCACTGCAGCAGCTGGCACATCTGATGTTACTGATGGGCGCTGGGGCATTTTCTTCAACTCGGGTAATTTAATGAGGTTCATGGTTTTCAACGCGCAGGTGATAAATACAACGACCTAAATCGCACAGCTGCAGCCCTGGGAGGATCTGGCACACACAGACCTGTACTGTGTCTGGCTTTACTATGGCTTTCACTCACTGTCCAGGTCTGTCCAGCCCGGGCTCAGCAAAACCCTCGTGTGCGTGCCTAACCTTCAGATGTCGTCCTTGATATCTCCCCTTGCTGAGGCTTTGATCTATATTTGCTCGCTACCCAGCAGACTGTCAGGCCTTTTAATACCGTGGCCTCAGCTCGTTTGGCATCTTGCCACATTCATTGGAAGTTAATTACAGTTTCCAGGAAGGCCACTGAGGTGTTGAACTTTTGTATTGTCACAAACTTGGAAAGAACAAGATGTCATTCTTTGCCTTTTTACCTTTGTTATTTTACAGAACCTGTGGGGTTAACACATGCAACAACGTTTTCATTAAGATGCAGAAAGGTGTTCTAAAAGTTTCATTTCTAGAATATGCGCTACCACATCAGGGATATGTTTACTAAAAGTAAAAGTGGAATATAATTTAAAGTGAACAGTTAACAAGAACATGGAATTAGAATTTGTTATGTGCAGCATGGCAGTAGTTCAATAGTACACAGTTTAATACACATTTTTGAATTTTCTGTTCATTAATCTTTCCTCCTCTGCTAAGCCAGCTTTTGTATTTCACACCCTAAAATAAGGGGAAGAATGAAGGAAATTCCCTCATTGGTTTAAAGATCTCGACCCCTGTTCTGTCTTTCCCCCTGTTTATCAGGTGAATCAGGAAAAAAAAGAAGAAAATGAAACAGATGTGCAGAAATATTTTAAATATGCAGAAGTTGAAGCTACTGAACTGCACTTGTATATTGAATGTTCTCTCTGTGCAACAAAAAAAGTGAATATAGACATTTTTAGTTAATTTTCTTTGACTCAGAAGTTCTGCCTAGCATGGCTGTTAAATGCCCTCTTTGTAGTTCAGAAGTGACCACACCGATTTTGTTAAAAGTACACACTGACAAGTGCCACAGCAAGGGCCACATCAAATTGTAAACGCTCAGATGCAGCAGACTTCTACGTTAACTGCTCAGAAACAGATCTTCAGACACAGCAAGAGACCGTAGGAGCGTGCATTTTAAGATCCTCACCAGTGTTTGCATCACAGCAGCTTGCTGGCTTGCACGGGCCTCATCGCTGTTCTCTCTGCCCTTGTCCTCACTTGTTTCTGGTGCATCACTGAGTAACCCCGTGTCGTCAGTACAGCTGCCTTCCGCTGCCAGCTTAATGCCATCTTCCTCTTCATCCGCAATTTCATCAGAGGCTTCCGTGAGCATTTCTAACCTGTATGAACAGAAGTAGCCCAGGCTTATTCTCAAACTGAAAAAGTCCACTGCAGAAAGATATCAGAAGGCCTAGGCCTTCACCCATGTATAATGTACGCATCTTCCTGACAGGGAAAACAAGAGTATCACCCAAATGCTTCCATTAAGTTCACGTGAAGGCACATTTCATTATATGCTCCAATAAAACCCAGCAAGCTCTACTACAGTTCACCTTCAAGATCGTTATGACAATGCTGCACTACAATCAATAGCTGTATGTGATAACGTTGAAGGACTTTGGTTGCAATAAATTACTAAAACAAATGAACGAGTCTCCCCTTCCCCCACAATACAGCATGTATTTATTTCTACCTGCGCAGGAACAGAACTCAACACAGCAATTTAGCAAGAAATCTGTTCCTTGGGAAAGCTCACGACTTCAAAAACAGGACCATCAATGGAAGCGCACACACACTGGCTTTGTCAGACAGCAGCTCTCTTTTCAAATGCTGTTCGTTGCTTATTATAGTTAATGTAACTGATCTGTGATACGAGACACTCTAGTACACCCCCGGTGGCTCAGACTCCCCAGGTGGTTTCACAGGAAGATGTACATGGAATGGAGGAGCGCCAGCAGCAGGAGTTCACAGAGCAGCCAAGACACTGTAAACCTAAAAGGCGGTGAATGAATTGACCACACAAGAGAACGAGACTTTACCCCAGTTCCAGCAGTGGTTCCAGACACTGGCCCAGGCTGCCCAGAGCAGCTGTGGCTGCCCCATCCCTGGAGGTGTCCAAGGCCAGGCTGGATGGGGCTTGGAGCACCCTGGGCTGGTGGGAGGTGTCCCTGCCCATGGCAGGGGGGCTGGAACTGGATGATCTTTAAGGTCCCTTCCAACCCAAACCATTCTATGATCTCCTTCAAAAGTACAGCCCTTTCATTTGTCTAAGAATATGAGAAAAGAGCGGAATCATTCAGGCATGAACAGTGAGGGAGGAAAAGTGGTTTTACCAGTCTTCCTCAGAGCCCCTTTGCTCCTGTTCATCCTCCTCCTCCTCCTCGTCTTCAGCCAGCTCTTGTTCTACTGCTTCCAGCTCAGCAGATGTCCTCTCCAGCAGAGCTGACACAGCATCCTGCTCGCAAGGAAAGAGAAGATGAAACCAGAATTGAATGATACATAACACAGGTAAGAAAATGACAACTCTTGGAAGAGGTGCCTGACCCTGCTGCTCCCTGATGCCAGCAAAAACATGACTCAGATCACAGGCATAGGGGGCTGAATTGTAAAGTGTGTAGCACATTAACTGATTGGTTTTACACAGAGTAAATCTCAATCAAAAAAAGATTGTTTGTAAAACGATAAGGCAATCAAATATGCTCCTGTCATCCTTTAATGTCTCGTCTGTATTTCCCTCCCATACTTGTAATATCCCTAGGTGAAAAAAGGTTGTTCTTAAAAGTTACATTTTTTTTAACGTAACTCTCAAGGAGGTATTAAAGCAGAGAAGCTTATTTAACCAGAAGAATTAGTATGTGTTTCGCATAAACAGCATTTTCAGTGCAATAGCTTTAAGCTTTAAGTATGCAAACTCAAATAATTAATAAATAGCAATTTTTAATGTGTGTATCTGAAAATGAATGGTAAACTTAAGGAAGCTCTTCAATAACACTCTTTTTTAAATGAAACATAGCTGAAATGTTTCAAATTACAGGGCAATTTTGTATCCCACTAAGACGCATCAGCCCTATCCCCACTTGCTAACGAGTCAGAAACACCATATAGGACCAACTCACACACAGAGTCACTACAGAGAGAAGTGCCCGCAAGACAACGGAGCCTCGCACCTTCAGGGAACGACAATTCACATATTCAAGCAACCACAGTACAACGCAATTACAGTCTGTGGCTTTTTTCTCGCTATTCCAGTAACGGCCGACACATTGCTCACCAAGTCCAGCGAGTCTGATGACTGTTTGCTTAACAGAAACATGGATTCTTCATTTTGTTCCTTGGTTTTTTTGCCAGGCATTTGCTTGCAAGGCAACAGGTTGTACCACAGAGCACAAGTCTCATCAGAAGACGATAAATCTGCCAGGCTGATCTGAGTCCCAGCCTGCACAAAATAAGAAAAGGGAAGACAATTATTTAAATTTTTTTTTCCTGCAAGACAGCTGACAAGAAATTCTACAGTATTTATCACGTAAAATAGGCAGCGCGAATTTAACATGCATCTTAATTCCCCTTTTAACTGTTCAATTTTCTATTTCCCTCCACTTCTAGTTAAAATAAACAAATGGAAGTACATGGGAAGGTCCGTCATATTGTCCATTCTGCCATCTTTTATTTCGGTCTGCGGAATTTCTCCCCACGTGCACAGCCACAAAACCCTCTAGATCACTAATGCGCATGTCTGCTTTCTGTAGCGTTCAATAATGAAAAACTGTGTCAATGAAACCTGCAGCATCAACTCATGGAACATCAAGTTTCAGTCAATTTTTCAGTTGTTCCACCACAAAAATCATCAATACGGCAAACAATAACGGATAACCGTGTTTGCTCTGACCAGTGAAGAAGCAGATGAAAAGACAGTCAAAGAGATTAAGAAACCCTTTCATTTGGACAAGCACTGACATCCCCTGAGTTGGCACTCCGGGAAAACTGACGAAGTACTTGTGTTTGGGCTGTGCCTCGGAGATGAAAATCCTCTGTTCTTTGGCAAAGCAAACCACAGCTACCGCCCAAGACTCCGGTGGTGTTGCCCAGGGCTTTCTGCTGGGGGTGGGACTCCCAACTCTTTCTTTTGATCTTGCGATTAACCCTTCGGGTCTTTGGTGGTTGGGTTTTTTTTGTTTTTTTGTTGTTTCTTCTTCACCTTTGCATCCTGCATTCTGTTGCATTTTTGTTCTGCCTCCCTTCCCTCACCTGAGGGGAAACCTCTTACATACCGAAAAAGGCCAACACATTCCCCAGGAATTAAGTTAACTTCTACACTTTTGGAGGTGTTGGAGGCTGTTCCCAGTAGTTGGGGCTGATGAACCCCACCAGATTTCAGCGTGTTGTAACTAAAAATCTCACTCAGTCAGACTCCTGGTGAAAAACTAAACTGATTTGTACCACAGCATGCAAAAGCAATTTGAAAGTAAACGAAGCATCACTAATTAGGTGGTGACCACAATTAACAACAAAATTTATAAAGTGCCGGTTTCCAACAGACTGGTCTATGAATGTCACACCTTTTTATTATTTCTACAGATCATAAAGACTAAAAAGGTGGACATCATACAATCCACAATAATGTGCAAAAACGTAATTTAGTTTGTTCTTTGTGACAACGAGGGGTTGTTGGGGTTTTTTTGGACATACCGTGGCTCTTATTCAGCTTGTACTTTAAAATCTAGTGTTAAAGTAATGTTGCAATTAAGTTTATGGGCTTTTTTAATGTATAGACCTGCAAAGATGGAATATTAATATGTAATTAAAGGGTTAAGGTAGTGCAGTGTTAGAATTACCAAAACACCTCCTAAAACTTCCATCCAGGATTAGATTCCGCATCGGGAATTTGAGAGAAAGGTAGTATTTTAAGTACCATAGCAACAACCAAGTTATGCTTCTGAGTTTGTCTCCAAGTACTGTGGAATTTTAGCAGCCTTGACCGCCAAAATAAGAGGGGACACTATAAACAAATACATGCCAAAAAAAGCCAGAAATAAAACTGCATACCAAGCATTCTTCCCGGCGACTTCTACCAACAGCACAAACATCTACTCTCAGCGTCTTCTGTAGCAGTGTTACTTGGGAAATGGCTACTCTGAATATCTCGTTGAATAAAATGGTTTCCATGGCAGGATGAACTTTTGTGCGGAACAGACAGCTGATATCAGTTGAGGATGGAAGCACTGCTACTCTAACGTACCTGCCGGAAACAAAAAATCTTTACCTGTATTTAAACTAGCACTTGCTGGTGACGCGTGATAGAAGTTGACCCCACCAACCAAAGGACTGCAGAGCAAGAAAAATGAAACGGCAACAAATCAGAGGTGGTATGGAAAAGAGGGGAAAAAGAGGAGTGAGAAACTTCTCCTGCCCCTTGCACAAACATTTCCCAAAAAGGAATTTCTGTGCCTGGGAAGGTAGTAGCAAGAGAGGTAGCTATTTCTGTATCTATCCAAATTTATCCTCTGGTTTAGTACTGTGAACACGGAGGATCATGTCACAGATGGGAGGAAACATGATCTTAATGTTAATTTTAAAATATGAGAAAAATTTGCGTGGATGTAAAACTTAAACTCTTAGAATGGTGTGAGCAGCTCTAAAAAGCAGTGACGTCTTCTAATCTTTTAAAGCAACAAACAAAACAAAACCTCCAAAGAAACCAGAAAACTAAGGAAAATGAAGGAGAAAATAGCTAGGCCCATAGCTGCTTAAGATCAATTCACAATATTTTAAGTGAGACTTAGAAGAACACGTCTTGCAAGCCTAAACTTAAGTACAAAGAATAACTTGAAACTGTTATGCAGCTGCATTCTTTTTACAGAACAGATATGAAGGGCTGTTATGTGGGTAAAGGTAATCCTTGCTAACTTGCAGGTCTTGCTTTAGTAGTAGCTTGAGAGAATAAAGACATTCCTAATGTAATTTGTACGTGTTGTTTACCTACTGCACAGCTTCTCACACACGTGAATGAGCACAGGAATTGGTTTACGTCTTTTCTGTGTCTACGCATTAGCCTATTTCTGGTATTGGCTTTAAATACAATTTACATTCTCTGTAGACTAGAATGCAATGAAGCTAGCTAAAGCAAGGAGAAAAAAATGGGGCAAAGAAAATTATTCTGGAAAACACTCGTTCTCCCCAAATTTACAGTATTACTGCTGTATTTTTGGGTAATGACTTCGTACATACTGTTATTGTTATTAAAAACTTAGTTTAATTAAACCGAAAGAAATTAGGTCTGTGAGAGGTTTGATTTTGTTATTTGAGTTTGGGCATAGCCTTTATTCCTCAATTTTGCCAAGCTTCTTGGGATAAAAAGTACGATCTAAGCTGTTTGGTTGGCGTGCGTAGCCTGGACGGCAGGCGTCCGGCACTGTGGCAGACCCATCCCAAAGCGAAGCGGTAGTGCGATGTGACTGCAGGAACGCTGCTGCTGTATTCACAGACGTGCAGGCGAGCAATCTGCACGGGCTGCTGAAAACAGCCATTTTAATAGATTAAGCAATTAGGAAACATTTAGAAAAGAGGCAGGGATAGAAGATAAAGTATATTAAAAGTATGTTTAGAAGGTGGGTCATTGGAGCTTTCTTTCAATAATTGTCAGCCAATATACTGGCATCAGGCCAGAATGAGGGGTAAGCAGAGAAGGAAAAGATAAACTGCTCACCGGCTTTGTTTTACAAGAGTACTTAACTTTCGTTTTAATTTAAAAAGTTTAAAAGTCAACCAATGCCTCAGATTTTGCTGTGACAAACCTGTGACTTCCCAACCGATGAAGAAATGATCCTGACACAAATAGTAAGCATTGGGCTGGACTCTCCCTACTCTAGAAGCGAACAGCTGCCACAAACGGTGTGGAAACGGGTACCAGTAAGACCTCCTGTCAAATCTACTCCTCTGTGTGTAAAGGTTCAACAATGTACTAAGCTGTCCGATTTGATGTTCTAGAAAATACAGTTATAACATACCATCATTTTCCAGACCCAGTTTTTATCATCGTACATATCTGTACAGTATATACGTATATGCACACAATGGCAAGTGACATTCTTCCCGTCCCTTCTTCCTCCTTGTTTTGGGTAGCTTTAGTTTTGTTAAATCTTCTTAGCAGCGCCAGGTCTGAACTTCTGCACTGAAGACTCTTGACTACTAATTACAACTTCATACTTTAATTCCTAAAAAGATGCCAGCAACAACCTAACTTTATCTCACGAACATTTTGTTGACATTCTTTTTATATTCTGCATTATCTACTTTTCCTCTCAGCTGCGTCAATTTATTCTTCGATGGTTTTTCCTATATTCTTGTGCTAAATGCTAGTGGACTTGGAAGGTCAGCAGGGGAACGATGGAGGTCAGAGAAGGAAGGATGGCAGCAAACAACCATTTGTTATTAAAAACAAACAAAAACAAACGGAAAAATCCCAGGAGCACCCAGGCCCGTATCCCTGTACATCCCTTCCATATTGAGTGGCCCCCTGTTGATCTGCCAGTTAAATTCAAGGGGATGGGGATGGGGGAAGGGAAGCAGCAGGAAAACCAAATTTTCCAAGGATTGATTATGTTCTACTCTGATCTTCTTAAGCTTCTCAACAGTTTAGGATAGCTTTCCAGTCTGTAAAAAAGCTCACTGAAGTGCAAGTGTCCCCAGGGAGCCAAGGCCAGCTGAACTTATCTGTACAGATGGGGGGTTTGGATTAGAATCTCAGTGGTAACATTTTCTCATTCGGGCATTTTTGTTCATTTTCTACATATGATTTCCACTGTAATTACTTTTAGACCTTTCCTGTCCAATTCAACGCAAGAACTAATCCTTAAGAGACCTCCAAGCTCCAGCTGTTAGGGAAGGGGTACCTCAATGCGGCCGTGCTTGCCCACTTGCAATTTAGCAAACCACCCCTTACCTTTAAAAGCTCACTTAAAGGACACGTACTATTTTAACATCATTTTACAGCAAAATGCCACATAAACATAAGAAGAGAACATTCTGAGCTGAAAGAATGGCAAACTACCAAAACAGTGTTTTTAGCAACTACAGAATAGCTGTTCTGCACTCACAAAGCTACAGAATGTTTAAAAACACAAAATGAAGCATAATTTAAAAGAAATCCTTTTTGTTCCACTTTAGTGGAACGTGCAAATTTCCTGATAACTTCTTTTTCTTGCAGCGTTGCTGGAATATCTAAAAGCTAAGTATGTCTACAGTTTGAGAGGTTTTATCCATATTTCAGTGCTGTAAAACAATCCATTCCTTTGCAGAATTTGTACAATTTATTATTATACTGTCGTATTTCAACACTACTGCTCAGTGATTGACTTACACTTTAGAGCCAAGGGGGACAGAAAACGCTGGAAGATTTCTGAGCCGTACTATGATTATCACAAAACTTGAATTGCTGTGGTCGTATCTGTTAAAGAAAGGACAACGTGAGGGAAGTTTATTATTCACATTTACGTATGAACAGAAATATTCCCTTTGCTGGTCGCTTACCTGAGTCCTATTTGTACCTGGGCAGCCTCCAGAGTTGTTGCATCATCTTCACTATATACAATGTCCTCGGTTTCGTTTGGTCTAGGGCAAACAGGCAAATACTCAAATTTAGGAAAATTATAGTTGGCTTTCAGCAATAATGAAGGCATGCAGACACAGAACATATATACGTTCTCCTAAACAGGCTGATTTAATTACAGCATGTGCTCCAAATCAGAATTTCAGAGCCCACACAAGAGCAATGCCTGTTTCAGGGCCAGTCGCTGCCTGAACAGTTTGACAACTCCCGTAATGAGTCGGACCGGCCCGAGGCCGATTGCTGACGCGGGCCCGACCAACAGCCCAGAGAAAACCCCTGACATTCTCCTATACAAACTTAGTATTTCTTTACCCCCCTGAATACAAAATTTGAAATTAAAGTTTCTAATAACCATCAGACCACATGTAAACTGGAGATGAAATACTGCTTTGGAGAATATTTGAGAAGAAGGAGCTCTGTAAAACAGAGGTTTCCGTGCAAACAAGAAGCATCTTCCCTCTGAGCCTGTTTTCAGAAGCATTCAAAGAACCAAAGGGACTCAAGTCTTGCAGCTGAAGAGCAACTCCAGCGCTGGATGGAATTACAGAGAATCCATGTGGCAAAATAATTTTCAGTTATTTTCTGGGAGGTTTGAGTGAGGATGTGGTATAAATGCGTTTCATTGATGTTTAAAACTGGACTGTTGGGATCAATAAACAAGATCAAGATAGGAAATGTCAAGATAGGAAGTGTGGAGAAAGACGCAGACATCCCACGCCTTGTCAAGACATGACAGCATTATTTTAAGACTCTGCATTTAGAGGTTTCTGTTTTACTATTCATTTCCTGACTGATGGCTAATTTGATAGGGTATATTTATTTTCTCGCCTGCCTTAAATTACTCAACACAAAGGACTGGTCTGCACAGTAGAAATCCGTCACTGTCCTGTAACTTCAGGAGCACACTGACAAATTATAAGTTATTCCATACACAGTGTTCACAAAGACACTTCTACTAAACATAAGCAACTCACACAGAGACACTCATTACCTCTTCACTATTTCCTACTCAGCAAGAATTAAGAGCATCCACACCTGGAGCTATCACGGAATAACTAGTGTCTGTAAATCTCAGCTTGCGCAAATGGCAGTAGTTTCCTTTTGTTTACAGGTTTGGGGGATGCAACTGTCGTCTTTTGTCTTTTCATGAGCAAAGACAGGAATTTGTTCTGTTTTCCAGCTATGCTACCACTCGCAGCCATTGGAGAGGGCAGCTGAAGACTCGCCCCACAGAACACCCATGGCTTTTGGTCCAATGTCTGCTCATTTCTATCCACTGGGCTTATAACTAGAGCAGAGGATAAATTTTGATCACAGTGGCTCAGAATTGAAACAAAATCAAAAGACAACAATGGTTATTGAACCAAAACGCACAGGCACAGCCACTCAGTCAAGTGAAGGCTGAGTTTTTAATAGATGGGAGTTTATTTCAGCCTGAGAAGTTGCATTAGGTCTAACTGAAGACATGGAGCAAACTAATACTAGGATTCAGAGTTCAGGGTGAAATATGGGTCCGTGACCAATGATGAGGTTGAATGGCCATTGTACAACTTCAGAAGAAATCCCTTTTGTATTTCACCTTTTTAATTTGGTCTCATCTATTACCTTTTAACTTCTGTAAGACTTGACAAGTAGAAGTAATTTTATCAGAGGCCAATAAAACCCATTTGTGATACCATAACGCACCTTTACCTGTCCTAATAGAAAAGCATTTAGCCTGGCAACAGAAGCCATGCATCTACGTCTTTGTAAGCATCCTGCTAAAACACCTTTCTGAATGTCCAAAAGGACAACAAATTCTTAGATGTGAAGAGCTTGCCAAAGGCTGAGGTGGAAAATAAAGATTTTAGTTTCTGTCACAGTTTGCAATGTCTTCTGTTACGCAGCCTAAACTTCATTGTTCTCACTGCCAGAAAACAGGCAATACGATATGAACCAGTCTGAATAATCCTGTAGAAGCTATGTCTTGTCAAAAAGCAGCAATAGCAAATACATTTCTTGTATCCTGTTCACCACAGTGAAGCATGAATATTAAACCCTAACCTGGATTATTTTTATAGCAACATTACAACGGAGGATTTTCTTATCTTTCCTATATTCTCTTTTAAAAAAGAAAATACTCAAGCAAAATGCTATGTAATCTTAAGATTGCATCTGAAAAAAACCCACAAGACAGAACAAGAGTCACTCAGAGTAGAGTCAATGCAGCCACACAGCCGGATCTGTATAGTTTAAATACAGCTTTTCTCCTACGAAAACTTCTAGCAAGAAAAAAAAACCCAGGATTAGAAGGTAGCGTATTAATGCTACTCAACCAAGTTATACAAGCACTGTAATGCAAATTTATTAGCTTAAAAAAGCAATCAAACTTCATTGTTTGGCAAACGTGCCTTCCTTTCAATACGAAAGGACAAAACATGTATAAAAAAGGCAAGACTGATAAACTGCTTATGCTGGTATTATATAATTGCTTATAGATGTATTTAAATTTTTGGTGGAAAGACTTGCACTATTTCTCAAACCTACTGTTTCACGGAAGCTTCATATACACCACTATCTCCAGCTACAGACTCGTCGGACACGGCAGCAGATACACAAGCTGTCTTCTCCTCAAGCAGGTGACCAGCTGTTCTGCGCGGTAAGTCAACACCTACAAAAAGAAAGAAGAATGAAAATTAGTCCACGAGATTAATAGTCAGAAAGAGAGAAGCGCAGAGCTTAGAAAGTTGTCAAGTTGAAAGCGGTGACCCTTAACTGAGTATCACAGAGTAGTTTTGTTCCACATCATTAAACATTCTGAGACTGTACTGCTGTTACCACGCGTTCTGGCTAGGGATATAACCAAACTGATGAACTTGAAAATGTACAACTATTATTCCTTCCCAGAGATACAGGCTCCTATCATCACCCTTATCTGTTGAGCTAGTCATTATCCTTCATTATCTTCATTATTAACCCTCATTATCCCGATCTTTAAACCTGTACTTGCCATATTCACATTCTGCACTGTAGTAACACTTGGGCTACATGCGAAGTGATTGCCTACTGTTTATTAAATATTCAGAAGTCAGACAGATGCCCTCTCCCCAGCGATATAACAGCTAGGAATGAAAAATCCCCTCTGGCTGACTAGCATCAAAAACTTTTTACGCCACAGTCTCTTTACTATCAACTCCTACTTCGCTTTAATCAACTCGCACGCATACGCTAGCGGCGCGCAGTGAAGCAGCAGCACTCCCGGAAAGCCACGTTCTGCAGCACAGCAAGTTGAGGCCCTATGCGGTACTTGCGTCTGCCAAGGGGTGAGGATATTGGTATGCGTTATCGTCCCCACCTGAATCATGACTTTACATCTTGTTAAGATGTTTAAAATATAAGGCTTCAGATTAGATGATTGATTGCTGCATTTGTGCTTTTATTTATGGCAGCAGGAATGCTTTTTCCTTGATGATGAAGTGCTCTTTCCCTTCCCCCCACCACGTGAGGGGTGAAGGTGATGACATGATTTATTGATTACCCTTAGGAATTACCACAGCAGCCTGAATTGACTTTGACAATGACAGAGACTGACTGTGGAAGAACTAACACGATATTCCGACTTGGTTTCTGACAGCAGAGACATGTGCAGAGGAGCGAATATCTGTATGGTTCACCTGTACAGAAAAGTCAGAGACAGAGAGAGAAGCAGGTAAGCGCTGCAGCTGAAGAGCCAGCGCAGATTATTACATGAAAAGACGAGCTGTACTGTCTCCAGGTGTGTTTGTCTACCTTCAACTTAAGATTCAGCACTATTCAGATTTGTCGTCTTGTAAAACTTAAGTATGGGGGCTGAAATTTTCCACGCAGGTCTTACGCCTCCGGCTGAGTTTGCTGAAACCCATCCCATTCAGCGCCGCAGCAGTTCCGAGAATGAAACCGGAGTACAAACGCTGAACCAACCCCAGGCCTGCGTCTCACTGCTCATGGACTGAAGCCTCCCCACGAGGCCCATTCTCCTGTGGACGCTAGAGGTGCTGAAGCATAATTAATTAACATCCGCCGTCTCAAAATCTGAGTGCTTGTTTTGGCAGTCTTACTACAGATTTAAAGATAATTTTTATCATATATACAACCCTACATGAGGAAGTATCAGTATGAATAATCACAGGATGAATTTATATTTTAAAACTATGACTACTTATAGACTTAAAAGACACCCTGACACCATCCAGAATAACAGGTCCTCAAATAAGCTCAGAAGTGTTAAGACAACCACACGATGCCTCTGAAAATAACGATCTAAAGAAATAATATTTTTTTTTCTAAAAAATCTGATTCCTCATAGCCCTACGTGTTCCCAAATTCCAAACCCCCTTAAATTCAGCTCTCAGACTACATGAGCTGCAGCCAGATTGCAAAGACAGACAGACCGAAAGTTGCTGTTAATTTGGAAAGGATATGCTGCTGAAATACGGGCAGGAAAATTGATTATTTTTTCCATCTTTTATAATATGGTTCTAAAGCAAAATAACTATTGTGTTCCACTATACCAAAAGGACAAAGGGCAGAATGACCCCCTTCCCCCCAAATCCCTCTCCATTTCACAGGTTCAGACCATTAAGGACATCAATCAATTTCTGTTTTTCTTTCTGCACAGTCGAACCGAGGGGGGACTCCCAGCTTGCACTACGTATACCATACGTTTCTCTTCTGGTGCCACATTGCTCTCTGGTCAATATTGAAATTAGTACAGTACTGCAGTAAGCTAATCTAATTAGCCAACAGATGTTACAATTCCTTGAGAGAGAGAGAGAGAAATACATATCGAAAAATTAAAGCAAACTTCTCATTAAAATATATGTCTGTATGAGTATGTCCGGGTACTTTTATTAAAAACTAGCAAACTCCAGGCACAAGGGTTTAAGCTCGGCAACAAATCTGGACACTGCAGTCTCTCCAGCTAAGCTGTATTTATTCTAAGGCACCCAAACTCCTTCGTTAGCCGCTTCACTACCAATTCAGGCCCAGAAACGCGGCGGTGGGTATGCTATGTACCAGGTTTCAAACAGGGCTGCCAGTGCTCAGCACTAATGCAAATCCGGCTCCCTCCGCTCTTCCTTGGAAAACCAGAGCCCCCGTGTAAGGTAAACACACAAATGGTTGGCAACATACTTAAAGACAAGGACACAAAATAACGCTAGAAAAATAAACCTACCGAGAAAGCACAACATACTGTCAACCCCAACAAAAGGCAGCAAAGTCAACGCTCTAAGACTGAGCAGAAGCCATCAATCCTTGACAGCTGGGACTTCTGAAGTTCTGACACTGCCGAAGGCTTTGACAATATAAGACGACTAAAGATGTTGCACGGCTTTTACTGCAGACTAGAAGTGGAATTCATTACAGCTATTTCAGCCATCTCAAAGTTAAAGTCAACTAGTTACTACGGTTACCTCGATAACTCGCAGGGTCATTCATCCCCTCTTCCTTACCGGGAAGTATGTTTTAGGATAAGGTGACTCATCCTTTTGGAAGTTACCCACAGTTTGCAGGGGGCGCCTAGACTAGCTTAGGAGCTCTGTTCTAACTGGGATGGATAAAAAGCTAAAAGCTATGAAATCCATGTTAAAAATGGGGAGAGTCTTACTGTAACTTACATGGCATGTGGTTACTTGTCTTTCTCAACTCACATAAAAAATGAATTGCAGATCCTTCAGCGACAGCAGGTTCAAATAACCAGATACACATACACACATAGAAATTCTAACTCTTGAGTCCAGACATCCCTTTTACTGAGGATGTCAGTTTGTAACTTATTCTACAGTGAGAAACAAAGTACCTGATTTCAAGTTACCAAAAACCAGCAAAGGGTATTTCTGCTCTGTCCCCGTATATTCCTGACAATACCTAGGAACACCATGTATTCGTGTCTTCAAGATCCAACTTCAGGTTTTTCTGTTCGTTTTTCACGACAGAGTCTGCAATACATGAACTTTCCTTCTGCGATAGCTATTGAAAAAGGTAGACGGAATCAGGGTGATCATAGCTCTCTGCACCCAAAACTAGAAGTTTCTATTCCCTCAGGATTACTGACTGCCCACCATGGCAAACGTATGCCAGTCCAGAGACTCTTCAGTTACAGGAGGTACCTCCCCATTCAAGAGCCAGCTGTTACTGCAAAATTTTCATGTAACATATACATTTGACGTTATATTTTTTTATTACCTGAACCTCCTTCATGCAGAGAAGGCAGAGTCTGCCTAACGCCTTCATTAAGATCTTTATCATCTGGAGGAATCTGAGCTCCTGCTCTGGCTTCAGAGTCCAGTAATATTTGGTTCTCACAGAGACTAATGCCTGCAAAATCACCCGAAAGGTCACAGTCTTCAAAGTCCGTAGTGAGGTGATGCAGAGGGGAATTTTGAGCCGATACTGAAAACGCAGCTTCTAAAACCAAAGGGGAGCCTGGGGGGGACAAGGAGGACAGCGAGGATCTGGAAGACAGCGATGTCACAGATTTGGGAGGTTCAGTCAATTTGGGATGGTCTGCAGCTGAAGGAGAGTCACTGTAACCCAGTCTCCCATGGGAACCCACCACTTCATTTTCATGAATAGTAGTGATAGGCCCCGAAGGAATGTAACCACTTTTTTCTTGCAATATGAAGTCAAGTTTATACTGATAGTCCAAATCTGTTATTTGATCGCCTTGGTTGTAGTAGAGATCTGTGGAGCTGAGCGAGTTTAGCGACCCTCTGCTCGACGTGTTCAGAGATCCCCGGCTGGATGCCAGAGATCCCAAACTGCTCCCTGAAGACACGGATAACGTACTAGCTGAGAGGCTGCAAAGAAAGCACAAACACGCATGCTGATGTTACTAAACTAAACCAGCACAAAACGGTACAAGGAGAGATAAGATTGACGGGAGCCGCGCTATAACAATTTACAACTGAATGCTGCTTGGGGCATCATGTTTTTTAAGCACCCACACTCGGCTCAGATCAGCGCGCCCGACCTGCACACCAGCACGGCGATTTATCCAACTTACAGCCTGTTGCCAAAGCCCCTTTTCTTCTGGAGAAGGCTGCAGATTTGACAAACTGGTCTGGCAGTAACAGCAGCCTTCTCAGCTGCTATATTCCCTGCTCCAGTCCGATGTGGGCGCTCATGGGGTGAATGCGACTGGAAAGGGACCCCCAGGAAGGAGGATATGGCAGCACAGGAGGGCTGTCACCTCTAAAGCAATTTACGCAGCCTGCCCTCTGCCCAAGCACCTGGGAAAGATGGCAGCTAGAAGCGGATGACTTATAGCAGAACTGCTTCACATCTATAAGACAATACATACTGTACGTGCACAGTAAATCCAACTACATAAGCACGGCAAAGGCCATACCACGCAGCATTTTCCTGTTAATAACAGAAGGTAAGGAGCCTTGCCAGGCCAGAGAAGCCGAGTGCCACTGCCTTGGCTCAGGAGGGCTCTGCTGGGAAAAAATGTCAGGAAAAATAATTCCAGGCAGCCCCTTCTAAACACTTAAGAGATGTTTTCTGAACAAAGCTATCAACTTTAAAAATTTTGCCACTGGACTAGAAAACTGCCTTTAACGGGATAAAAAGACCCACGAGACCAAACAAACAAGAGCACAAAATAAAAAAATTAAAGATGCAATTTATGGGATCTGGTTCAGATGTTTGAAATGGCTAAGCCAGCCCAGATCCCAGGAGTAGGATTGCATGGCTTATTGCGAGAAGACCTTTATAGAATGCTTAAAAACATTTTTCCTCTTAAAGCCCCATTTTGATTTCTACAAGAATTGGTAAACACTAATGCAGCCTCTCATTGGTGTGTCCCTCTGCAATATGCAAGGAGTTTGCCCAAATTCAGGATTTTCTAAATAAACATAATGGACATATGGTTCGGTTGCCCAGGGTACAGTCCAGAAGTGAGAGAAACTCTTCCCTAGCACCAGTTACAGCTATCATTAAATATCAGAACTCCCATCAGAGCAATGAGTTTGAGTTCACAGTTGCTGTAACTGGTTACTTTTTTGTTATCGCTATGAATTTCATAAACCCAGAGTCAGATTTTGAATCAATAAGTGTCAGGAAAAAATATCCTGTCGACAGAAAGCATAAGTCAGTGTTGAAGAATAAAACCAGAATCAACTATTCACTTAAGTATTTACATGCATGCATGTACTCATTGAACCTCTCCAGTTATTATTACACAGAATAAAGGCTACAGTTCTAACAGTTCTAATTTTAGACAGAACTCTGAGAAACCATTTGGTCTTCTCAATGACAGCATTTTGGAGATATGACCAATTAGAGAATTCCTGGCTTATTTATTTATTTATTTCCACGGAAGCAAAATAATGTCTCCCTGCTTAATTACAGAAGCTGCACAAAACCCCCATTCAATCCAGTCCCGAGTGCTTACTGAAATTATAAAAGTACACCAAGTTCCTACGGTGGCAAAATGCTTGAAGCTATTAGACTTGCATTTTCTTACTTTAATATTGAACAAATTTCGTTCAGCTTCCAGCTAAGAGAAAAACCTAAGAATGAAGCTTAGCCAGCCAGGTCCATTAGACTGTTGCTGAAAAGAGGCTTTATATCATGCAGTACAACCTCACCTCCGAAGTTGTGAATGCAAATAAGTAGTTAACTTCGTAGTTTCTTCAAGTTTCTGTACCAACTCTTTTCTCCTCTCCTCCAATTTCAACCTGGAAAGAGAGAAACATGGAAGTATAGGAAAGCGTTACAAAATAACCCCGAGACTAAAATACTTTATAGGTAAGACAGAAACAAGGTGAAGACCCCTTATATTTTCATCTGGTTGCCAACTACTAAAATCCAAGAGACCGTGTTAGCTCGCAGTCCTATCGTAAAACCCTAACCACTTCAGCAGAGAGACTTTACCTGCAGAATACTGAGCACTGCAACAAACCTGCTGAGTGTATGAGCAAGCAGCGTGTCGGTACATTCACACCGTACCAAGGGGAACACGCACCCAATAAAACCGTAACAGATGAGCACTGGGAAAATAGCTGCAACTTCAGGACAATAAGATCCGCGCTAACACAGTTTTAGAAAGCCATGCTGTAGACTGACTCCTCACTTAACATAATTTCAGAAAAAATGCCAAAAGACCACTAATACCAGTACCAGTTCCGATAATGCAAGACCTTGGGGTAGCACTGCAGGAAGTTTAAAATTAAAGCACTCCCTTTGATTTTAGAGTCTTCGTATAGAGACAAAGCACACTAAATCAAAGCAGCATTCAAGCGCAAGGTTCTGAGATGATGCCCCATATTTAGGAGTCCTTGATAAAGATTTCTACATCCCCAACGGCTTTGTCATCACCTCAGAGCCATGCAGCATTGTAATGCTCATTACCAAGGATCACCTTTATGAAAAGGCAGGATTGATTGCTTCCTGCACCACTATCCAGTCTAGCTCAAAAACCACAAATGGTAGAACTCTCCCATTGCTTTGGGCTGGCTTGCAAGCAGAAAGGATTCACTACCCTTTACAGTGATTCTTCCTTTTATAATTCCCTTTTATCACTCCATTTACAATACCAAATAAATTGCTTTCCCTCAGTAGATTCAGCTAAAACCCTCTTGTAGTTGTGGATTAGGATATTCTCCTCCAGCCCGTGCTCAGTCAACTGACGCATGTCACAAGTTCTCAAGCAACAAATCTGAGGGACAAGAAATTACCTCCACTCCTTTAAAAAAAAAAGAAAAAGTTTTATGTTCATTCTCAGAAACCTTTCCTTTGGCCTTTCTGGCATCTCAAAGATGTATAAATTAAAATTCAAATGCAGAGAACACTTCAAAGAACAAAAACCAAAAATCAACCATTACTTTCTTATGCAAACTGAATGAAATACTCGAGAGTTCCCAGAATACACTCTCTTTGGTGTCAGATACCAGTAAAAAGACATTAAGTCCTCGATTCAGCAAAGCATGAAAAGCACTTGCTTGCACCCATGCTTATTCAGCGAGCAAATCTGGGTTATGCAAAGGTGAATAAGTTACCCCGAGGTCAGCCAGGGTGCGAACTTCCACTCCACTGCCTACGCTGGTGTGCTCTTACACCGCAATAATGCGTTCATCTGCCAATACCTGCAAAGTCTGTTAAAAGCATACACGGTATTTCATTCCTTGTTGAGGAAGACACGCACATAGGTTTCCAAACCAAGAATTATGCTCATCTATGGTATCAGACACTCTTTCCTACCGTTTTACTATTTATCATTGCCTTCTGCCTTCTTTTAAAGCCTAATCTATCCTGCTTTTCCCAAGCAAGAGTGCTCTTCACTAACTCTTTTGTGGCTTTTCAACAGTCAACTGTCATTTTATCTTCAAGGAAGAAGCACAAAAACTGCTGTATGTGTTCAACTACTAATGGCAAAAGGCAAGAAAAAAAAATTAAAGCACTTAGGAACTTCTTTGACTGGAGTCCTCAAAACAGACACCTGTAGTTGTTCCACTGAATTTGTACTATTAAACTAAAAGGTTTGTTTGGTTTTTTTCTCCAAAGCACAAGCAAAAGTTTGTTTTCCTTCATTATCTTAAGGAGGATGATAAAATGTAATTTATCCCATATAATTTAGCTCCTGAAAAAAGATTCTTTCCTGGATGTAATTTGATCTACTAGTAATTAAAGAAGTAGTATTAATATCTGCAGGTAAATTTCAGGAAGATGTTAGTCACAAGTCCCAAACACAGGCTAGATGATGAAATCACTTCTGGAAGTTCCAAGACACACAGGAAATAAGTTTACCATTTCACAACAAATTGAGATTCAAGGAAATTTTTTTGTTTACATCAGGCCAAATTAAAAACAAACAAACAGACAACCCCAAAACTTTCAAACAATGAACCTTCCTTCTTTATAGCATAAGCAGGAACTTTTAATATCTCAAAGACCACGTAAACACCTAAACAACCATCGTGTTACCTGTTCTGACATGGGCCCCTCAGTCTCTCCTGTTCACACCCCTCCTCGCTAAATTAACCTCTTACTCATTGTGGGGGCAACTTGACTGTCAGATACCTGTCTCCAGTTTTGATCTTAAACTGTAACATTGCTGAGGGGCATAGAATCCTCAAAAAAAAAAAAAAAACCACTAAAAAGTGCACCTAACTCACCTTTCAATGCAGACTTACGTGGACTTGTTTGCTTACGACAGGCACAAGAGCAGGGGCCAGCGTTGCAGGCAACAGCACAACCAAGCAGTTAAATCATGCGCCTCTTTAAATGCCCCTGATTTCTTAGAAGATTTTGCCAAGGACTAAAGCAGTAACGGAATCTGCCTGACATGAACACAGAGGCAGGAAAGCAGCAAATAGTTCTCAACAGTTCCACAATGCAGCTATTTCTATACAGCTGCTGGAAGGCTTCCTAAGGCAGTCAAGAGTATGCCCCGTCTCTGCTTTTTTGAAGCTGATATGTTATGATTTATACCCTCCTTCTGTAAATTGATTCTGAGCACATCTACTAGTGGCAATTTCAGCATCCTACTCCAAAACAGCCCAGGGCCATGCTATAACGTTTTTGTTCTAAGTCAGAGCAAGTCTTCTGTTTCTTCCCCTTTAGAAAAAAAACTAAAAAACCAAAACAAAACACCAAACCAAACACCCCTTGTCACATCAAGCTCTGACACAGTCCATAGCTTCTTACACCGTTGCATTATTATTAGTGAAAACACTGGAAACCAAAGGCATTCGTGAAACGTCATGAAACAAAATAGCAATGCAACAACAGTTCAGCGCTTTGGAGACGGTGTGGCTCCTCCACTGATAACGGGGAGGAGAATCTTTCTCATCTCCAAGATTTAAAATACTGATGGCTGATGAGATACAATTAACTGTATCCTTTTCCCAAATTAACATTTCAGGAAAAGTTTCACCATATGAATCCTTCTCCAAAACTAATATTTTCTTTATGTTTATAGCAGACACACCAGAAATAATCTTCAAAATAGCTTAACGCAAAAGAATTGATGTTCTCTGAAGTCATCAAGGGAGACAGTTTTAATATCATAAAAAGTTGCACGCAGAAACTCACTGGAGATTCACTGGAATAGCAAAAAAAAGCAAACCAGAAGTCACCATAAATACTATCTCAACCAGCAGCATATGACATGAAATCTTACAGTAACCTCAGGAAAAAATTCCATCTTCTCAGGAATAGAAATCAAAAGGAAAAAAATAAAAAAAAAAATTAGTGGGAAAAAAAATTAAGCTCTAACAACTAGTTGTGTCACTATACATGGAAAAAAAAATAAATCTGTAGTTTCATTTCTTCTCGACAGTGAGAGACAATTTTACTTGTCCTTCGTACTCCAAGTTTGGCATCTGACATGTATGGGAAAATGACCTGGCGCAGAATTTTCTTTGGCACTAAACAAGCAAATCCATAATGCAAGACTAAGAAATCAGCTACCTATTTACAACAGGAATCAAGATTTAGCTTACAACAGCATATTATTAGAACCTTCTATTCAAACTGTTTATGTGTGAATGTCATTTTATTATTGATCCCTTATTCTCCATTTATTAATGGAAGTCAGAAAGCAACGGATCCATAGTAATTTAGATGCTACTAACACAGACAGGTAACTTCTCCTGTAAAAATATAGTTCCAGTAGGACATAACACTTCTTCTAAAACACGTTTGGATTATCAATATAATGCAGTTGAAACTATTATAAAGTGTACAGATACTTTTAAAAATTGTGCCTAATATACACAAACATGTTTTGTAAACAAAAAATTTCCTCACTGTTTAACTACAGTTTAGGACCCAACTTCTAATGCCACTAACGGGAATTTTGCCATTCAGTGGAACTGGAGCAACAGCAGGTGTTTCCTAGCAGAGGGAAGTAGGAAAGGCTTACAACGCTGACTGTATCGCTTCAAAAAGGCTTACTACACTGATACACGCAATGACATTTTGAGTTTATTGCATTTTATGTGTGCTAGACGTGCCCATAAATTTATTTCCACTTACAGCTGATGAAAAGTCCGTTTGTGACAGTCACCTTTGATATTCTCAAACTCTGATTCTGGCTAAAACAACGTATGGTGGGAGTTGCTTTAGTTACCGGTTAGGTAGCAGCAAGTTAGGAAAGTTTTGCAGCAATTATACTTCTCCTCTGAACTTTTTTTGGTTGCATTTTCGTATGTAATGAAACTCACAATGAAAGGCTTCAGATGGTGCAACAATCAAGATAATCTTTGTAACCTGAGTTCAAATAGTTTACCGCTATTATCAGAAACGAGGGAATGATGTATCGCCCTCCTGCTGGTATGTTGACATTCCTCAGTTATTTAACATCTGTCACGGGCATTTTCATGCTGGTAACAAGCGCAGAGCAACTGATATTGCAGAGCACATACAGGGTGTTCACGTCCTCTCACAGTACAGAAGACTTCTTTGTGTTTCTGCCCAGTGGGCTAATAACAAATTTAATTAAGATCTACATAGACCAGTTACTGAAGGAAAACAGCCCATCGAGGCATAGTTCAGGGTCTGTAATGAGTACAAAGGTTAGATTGCAGACAGCAGCATTTAATATTAGCGAAAGACAACCCCTTACCTTTCAGCAAGTGCTTGACTGGGTGTGCTTTTTACAGACAGCAGCTCTTCCTCAAGCCTCTTCCTTTCTGCTTCCAGCTGCTCTAGCTCATCTTGAGTACGCTTGCGTGGTGTAATAAACTGGAGTTCCTTTAAAAGCTCTTCTTTTTCATTGATTAACATGAGTTTTTCCTTTTCCACATCCAGCGCCCCAGGCCAGGCTTCACTATCTAGCTTAGAGAGTTCGATCTTCAAGTTAGCCATGCTAAAATAAAACACAGCAGATTTGGCTGAGCCCAGCACAGCACACAAATCCCAGCAAAAAGAGAAGCGATACAATATTTTGAAAGGTATGAGGATACAACAACATTTTCTACTCCAAGTCACACTTTTAATTAGTTTTGCTTCATAAAGATGGAGACTCTGCCAGAAAGGGAGGCCACCTACCCAGGCAAAAGCAATATGCATGCATGCATACGCATTAAAAACCAGTTGCTCCTGTTCAAATGCTGAGTTGAAGTAAAAGTCCAGTTAATAAAAGGTTTATTGAAAGTGATCTGTCTGGTAACATAGTAGCAGCGCTAGGCTTTACTCATCTAGGAGGATGATGGATTTCTCCTCAACTGTTGGAGGCTGAGCGCTCCTCAGAAACAACAATGCCCACGGTGAAGGAACGCGCCCCGTAGCAAGGCGCTCAGCAGCATGCATGTATGCAAATCTCAAAAGGGAAAAGCATTGTTCTTCCATGGGATTAAAAGGAAAAGTAATAGGATAGTGGCCACCTAAAGAAAAAAGCAGATTATTAACTCAAAAGTTTGAGTTTGCGCAACTGCTGTTCCCATTGCAGATGTCAAATCACTGAGTTAAGACACCCAAGACTCTGTTATCCATACATACTGCGCAGATACATGCATATAATGGAAGCAGAAACTCCCTATATTATTTTTTTACTATAGCTCAGTCCTGACCAAGACAGCCTCAGCCACACCTGAACCAGCTGCACAGCTAAAGATATGGAAGCTCTGAACTGTGTAACAGCTCCTGACCTTCTGCACGTCTCCCTTATAGGCTGTGAAAAAGGCCAAGAAAGGAGAAGTCAAAATGGAAAGACGTTCCCATACAATCTAGGGCAAGAAACCAGTGACAAACAGCGTTCCTCAGGGGTTGGTTTTGGAACTGGTGCTGTTTAACATCTTTGTTGGTGACATGGACAGTGGGATCAAGTGCACCCTCGCCAGCTTTGCTGACAACACCAAGCTGTGTGGAGCAGTCGACACGCTGGAGGGAAGGGATGCCATCCAGAGGGATCTGGACAGGCTGGAGAGGTGGGCCTGTGCAAACCTCGTGAAGTTCAACAAGGCCAACAGCAGGGTCCTGCACCTGGGTGCAGGCAATCCCAAGCACAAATCCAGGCTGGGTGGAGAATGGACTGAGAGCAGCCCTGAGGAGAAGGACTTGGGGGCGTTGGTTGGTGAGAAGCTCAATGTGAGCCGGCAATGTGCACTCACAGCCCAGAAAGCCACCCGCATCCCGGGCTGCATCCCCAGCAGCGTGGCCAGCAGGGCGAGGGAGGGGGTTCTGCCCCTCTGCTCCGCTCTGGGGAGACCCCACCTGCAGTGCTGCCTCCAGCTCTGGGGCCCAACATAAGAAGGACATGGACCTGTTGGAGAGGGTCCAGAGGAGGCCACAAAGATGATCTGAGGGCTGGAGCCCCTCTGCTGTGAGGAGAGGCTGAGAGAGCTGGGGTTGTTCAGCCTGGAGAAGAGAAGGCTCCGGGGAGACCTTATAGAAGCCTGGAGGTACTGGAGTACCTTAAAGGGGCTACAGGAAAGTTGGGGAGGGACTCTTGATCAGGGAGTGCAGCAACAGGACAAGTGGTAACGGTTTTAAACTGGAAGAGGGTAGGTTTAGGTTAGGTATTAGAAAGAAACTCTTTACAGTGAGGGTGGTGAGCCCCTGGCCCGGGTTGCCCAGAGCAGCTGTGGCTGCCCCATCCCTGGAGGTGTTCAAGGCCAGGCTGGATGGGGCTTGGAGCACCCTGGGCTGGTGGGAGGTGTCCCTGCCCAGGGCAGGGGGGTTGGAACTCGATGATCTTTAAGGTCCTTCCAACCCAAGCCATTCTACGATTCTCTGACTCTAAGAGAAACTGATCTGTTACTTTTATTTATTTGTAACTGCCATAGTTGAATACACCTAAATCAGCTCAACAACTGCTAAGTCCATGCAACTTCAATGTTACCGGGCTCCACCTAAGGTAATGACCCGTGCCATACTTCACTAATCCACACAGATTTCTGGGAAAATGTTTTTCTTCTTTCCAGTTTGTTTTCTGTGATTAACAAAACTAATAATATGAGGCTTATTTTGCATCTCCAGTATTAATTTAAGAGTCCATTAAGGAATTTATTTATGGTCAAAGCTAAGAATAGTTAATGTTGAATCTTAACTATCCCATTGCCTATACTAGAAGCTTAAGGGGAACCAGACCCCCCTTTCTTTTTCCAGAGGTAACATCTCCTTCTCATCTGCACCTCTGTGAAAAAACCAACAGCTTCAAAAATGAAAACAACCCACCCTCCCACCAAACACCTGCAAGAAGGGTTTGTTTGACCCAGGGTATTTTCACAGGGAAACAACGTAAAATAAACAGCAATACTATCAGCAGTCCTACCCTAACCAAAGGGATGAAATGCAACAAAGCAGTTCAATATATTTTGCAGCTGTTACATATATCATTTATATTCAACGCTCCTTTAGAGGAGCAATACTCAGAGGGAAAACCACCGAATAATTTCAGATGGATAATGACATGTTAAGACTTTCATCTTCAGGTCACTGGTTCTAGCTAACCGTGTTCTGAAAGTAGCTTCTACTGACAGCTGTTTGACGGCTTATGGGATGGGCCGGTGGTCTCCAAACAGCTCTTTTGCTCCCTCTGCTACAGACAACTCCGCTACCGTAACTCTCTTCAGCTGCCTCATCAGACAGGCAAAGGACTAGATGGATATGAAAACTGAACCAGTCTCACTCTTTTGAAGAAGTGCTTGCTCAACCAGTCGACGAGGAATATTAGCCAGATCTTCACCACGTCAGGGGAGGACTGGCAGCATGCTGTATCAGATCCTTTTGAATAGCAACCGTAACTGAATTTAGCATAGTTAACATCAACATTCCACCTCTTCAAGACATTCTGCTGGCTAAGCAACATAAAATATGCAACATACGAAATTATCTGATAATTTTCAAGTAGAGAAGTTCACTTACAAGATCCTCTTTCTCTTAGTTATTTTAACACAAAACAACTAAGAATTTGCACATTTAGTATTTCAGAAAAGATGGCCAACACTTATTAAATTATAGTGATGATTGCAATGGCTGTAATAATTAGGGGGTTTGTAATTAGGTACTGAACTTTATGTGCAAACTGGTATGTATCCTCATTATTCCAAGATATGTACACCGTATTAAGTTCACCCTGTAGTCACTGGTAAAACCAGTATGTGCAAACGCTTTAAAGACTTTAACAGTGTCTTCAAGGCATATGACTGTCTTATTTAAAGCTGAAAAGAATATTCATTACTGGGCACTTTTCAGACAAAATTGAATAAAGATACTATATAAAAGGAGATAATTTAACCTTGAAACACACTAACGTTATGTAGAACAAATACTTAGTTATGCAAAGATAAGCCCATGAGCTACTGAAATTTTGACCCACATTCTTGGCTAATTTGTGAGAAATTAAGATCTTGTGCTGCAGTACTCCATACTCTGAACACTGTATTTTATTTTTTTTTAAGGTAAGGTGGTAAACTGACTTACTGCCAGGAATTTTTTTGTTCCTGCAAAGGAGAGAGAAAACACAATGCTAGGACTACCTGGTAGCAAGACATAGTCAAAACAGAGGATGACTGGTTTTGCATCAATTACACCTGAGAAAAAATGCCATCTATCTGCATCTAAAACACCATCTGACAATTAATATTATGTACATGATGATTCTGAGCCCAAATCATACATGTCCAATACTGAACAAACACAACAGCCTTAGCACTCTTTGTTGAGTGAATTGATTATATAATAAAGTTTTATGATCTGTAATGTGGATATGAAGGATTACTGTTGTTACTGGCAAGGATGGTAGCTACTATTTTGTATGAGGAAGGCATATATTTGAAATTAGGCTAAAAAAAAATAAAAATGAATGTTTGTGCAGCCTCCTGCCTTTAAAACATAAAAACTATGCCTTCACAAGCTGCGAATTTCTTTTCCTAGTTTTCTAATTGACTGTGCCACAGTATTCCAAAGGAAATAATATTTAAATCTCAGATTAAATGGCATTTTAGGCACCTTTTTCATCAGGGGAAAAGTGCTCCTTTTTTGTTTTATTGCCTTGTTTAGTTCTTTATAGTAAAAAAGGAACTTTGGGTGTGGGATAACTTTTTAGATTGCTATTCTCCTTAAATTACAAAGCAACTCTATAACAAAAACTAGAAGGTTTCTGAAAAGCTGACACCTAATTTTGCAAAAAGTATTAGAAAATAATAAAACACAATTAATACATTATTTATAGAGAGATATGCCACACATGCTTTTTTTTTTTTAAATAGTAAATCTTCCCCTGGTATTATGCAGCACTTCTGGAGCGCTAGGAGACATGTCATTGTAACCCCGAACGTTCTGCTTTCTGATGCCCGCTCTACAGTGCTGTGGCAATTCATCAAAATGGCACTGCTTTCACGAGCAACCACCGCAGAGCTTTAGTTGAAAGGCATTCCACATTCATCAGTGGAGCAGTTCCCAATTTCTTTTCTCCTCAGGTTAAACTCATTAAAAAAACCCAACCCCATAGTGATAACAAGTATTTAAATTACCCAGAGTCCCAGGGAAAAAAAAGAAATAATTAAGCCTACTAAATCTGCATCGGATGTCTGAAGCAACTCTAAAACTGAAGAGCTGTCAGTGGCATAGTAAACTGAAACGATGATCCCAAAGAAGGATATAATGGTCATCAATAACCTGGCGACTCCTTCCAGGGGAAAGCCAGCTCACTCGATTTCCTTAACGCAAAGGGCAATGAAGCTGGTGAGGGGTCTGGAGCACAAGGGTGATGAGGAGCGGCTGAGGGAACTGGGGGTGTTCAGCCTGGAGAAAAGGAGGCTGAGGGGAGACCTTATCGCTCTCTGCAGCTCCCTGAAAGGAGGGTGTAGCCAGGTGGGGGTCGGTCTCTGCTCCCAAGCAACATGTAATAGGACAAGAGGAAATGGCCTCAAGTTGTGCCAGAGGAGGTTTAGATTGGATATCAGGAAAAATTTCTTCACTGAAAGGGTTGTCAAATATTGGGATGGGCTGCCCGCAGAAGCGGTAGAGTCACCATCCCTGGAGGTATTTAAAAGACGGTTAGATGTGGTGCTGAGGGACATGGTTTAGTGGTGGACTTGGCAGTGCTAGGTTAACGGCTGGACTTGACTATCTTAAAGGTCTTTTCCAACCCAAACGATTCTATGATTCTATGAATCCTGGAAGTGCCATTAGTTTGTCACTGTCTGCATTTTCTTTCTTAACACATTCAACTTAGCATTAGATGCAAAACCTGCTGTTCAAACACACTGCCTGCTCCCGAAAGCCTGCTTGCAGTCTGTAGGAAAAGAGACTTTGCAGTCTGCCCACAGAGCCTCCAGAGAGCCGTCCACTAGATGTCACTGCGAGCACAAGGTTGGTGCCGCGGAGATCAGGACCTCGCCAACTCCCGACTGTAACTTAACAAAGCAACCAACCCTATTACCTTCTTTTTGCCTCTTCATACTGAAGGCTTAGTCTGACCTTCTCTGCTAAATTCGATCTACTTCTTGCTCCAACCTGTTGAGGAAAAAAAAATAATTAGCCTTGTTGCTGCGTAAACCTGTTCAATGAATCAACAAAACCTATGCACAGGCCAGAAAAATCACGATGTAAAAAAATAAAACCACACCCACCTGCAGCCACATATTTGCTGTTAAATGCCTAGTTAGGAATCTACTCAGATGTACAAAACAGTGCTGTTTTCTTCTGATCCAGTTCATCTGTTTTTAACTACTGTACTACCAATTGTCCATACTCCATCAAAGTAAAGCAAGAGCATTTTCAAAGAAGTCTTGCAGTGACTGCACCCAAAATTTTGATCTCCTGCTTTGAACTCCACTGAACTCAGAATTTAGAACTAAGTCAGTGCATTTCAAAGCAAGACTTGAAGAAATTTGCTACAAAACACAGACAAGCTTAGCTCTTTGTTTGGAAAACCTTGTACAGTTTCTTCCTTATAAACTTAGCTCACAGAACTTCAAAGAAGGTAACCAAATTAAGCACAGCTTTCCATGTATGTAAATATACCATCAGTGAAACAGGGAAGGTTTTAATGCATCACTGAAGAAGTGGTTCCACTGTTTTTCAGCTGTGTGAAATGAAATGCGTCACATTTAAATTCTGAGATCTTGTTTTTGAAAATTAAAAACATTTTCATATTGAATCAAGTCTGTAAGATGAGACTGACAGATCCAAAAACGACTATCTACTTATGCTGATCTTCACTGTATTGCAACTATTTGATTACATCAGATTGTCATAAATGCTGCATGCCAAACGTATAAAATTCATCTGAATCTTGATTTAAAATTTAAGGGACAAAAATCAGGTAACTGATTCTAAGTAACTCTCACTTAAACATGTATATATGTGCACCTATCAGCAACAGTAAACAACCATTTGATTCCAGTTCCGTTAACCGCAGCATTCTGATTCAATTTCTCTTTACATTTGACAAAATGGAAAAAAGCTCACCTCACCAGAAATGTCAGTCTGAGACCCTGTATCCAGAGTTTGTCTAGAAAAACACAGCTGGGAGTTTACAGAGCTGGAACTCAGGTCTGGTTCAGATGTCCCAATGGTCTGGTCAAGATTGAATTTCTCTCTCAGCTTTGCAAGACTCTGTCCAGAAAACAGAGAAGGAGGTGGTGTTCAAGTTCCTTTGTACTTTACCATGTTTATACCAGTTTCTCTCCAAAAGATGTTTACATAAAAGATGCCAATATAAAAATTCTGGGTTTACTTCATATTAAGCAAACTATCCTCTTAACGAAGCAGTTGGTAGGTGACGCAAAGGTTCACCAACACCTGTGACAATATAAAAACTACCCATGTGGTTTTGTCTACCTTTTGGGTTTGGTTGTGGTTTTTTTTTGTTTTGTTTTGTTTTTAACTTGCTGACCAGTTAAATACTTGGCTGATCAAAAAAAAAAATCTCCTTTCAGAAAAGGAAATAGGGCAATTTAGATTTGGAAAACTTTCACTGAGTTAGATGTCCACACATCTCAAAACCACATCTCTCAATTTTGTCTGCTTAATATTTTAAATTGTGGTTTAGAGGTAACATCTGCATTGTCCCTTATACACAAGTTCAGAAATCTATATCCTCTCTGACTGACATAAAATAGCTTTTTGACTTAGGAAAGTCACAGGCTTCAGTTTCTGCATCTGAAAATTGATTTTAATACTAAGTTTGGCTCAAAGAGTTTTGAGAATCCCTTAAAAAGTATAAAATGCAAAGTATTTATAATCAGGGAAGTTACCCACGTTAAACCAAATCCACACAAAATTTATGTCAACTGTTCAAAATACCTTCATTAAATCTTGTTTTTCTCTCTCCCCTGAACTTATCGCCTTTCTGATGGCCTTCAGTTCACTCAGGATGGCTTTGGCCTCACACAGTTCATACCCGCTCTGGCCTCCAGACATTTTTTGGTCAATTCTGTGGAAAGAGAGAAAATTAATACTGGATACAGAAAATAATACTAACATCTCTGCTGTTCTGCTTCAGGCAGAAGCATAGCTAGAGAACAGAAGGGAAAGAGATAATAGACACCATTTCCTGCAACAGACATGCAAAGAGGAAAAAGGACACTGAAGTCACCATTGAAATATTTACTACTTAATCCTTGGCAAAAATGTCAAGCTAACACATACACAGTGCTCAGCGGATGGGTTCTGCTGACATCATGGAATTGCATGAAAAAATGCTTCTGTTGGCTTTAAAACCACCTCAGCTAAACCACTGGGGCCTTACTAAAGGCAGAGGCTCCACAAGCAATTCTAGCTGATCCAGACTTTAAGACATACAGGGCCCAGAGCAGTAAAGACTCCTACTCACACCACCAGGAGTACTGCAGTACTGCTGACAACACTGTCAAAATTCCCATCCCCTCCATAACTCTCTGCAGCACAGAAGCAGTTTTTGGATGCACCTTCTATACTATTAACTGCTTGCGATCCTTACAGAATCAGAATTTATTAGTAGTAGTATTCCTCTGCCCCGACCCACATCATGACCCGGGCAGACAGGCAAGCTTCTTGGTACTGATCAGCCTTGCAGAGAAGCAACAAAACCAGCTCCATTTTCATCTCGGCTTCCCTCTCGTTCACTGTAATCCTAGGCATTAACAGTCTGAAACAGCTGTTCCGCTCAGCCAGTCACCAGGCTCTCTTTTATTCACAAAATCTCTGGATAATTAATACCATATGTCATACCCGGGACAATTTAATAAATTCCTGGACTATCAATGATTTTAAGAACTGTAACTTGAATGAAACAGAAAAAAGCCCCCAAACTTAGAGATAAAGAGATATTTTGTTCTAGTATTTCCTTACTTACTTCAAGAAGTACAGTTTGTAAACACACTTCTCCAACCTCCAGTTTAACTGAGTATTTCATAGCATCATAGAAATGACTGCAGCTGTGCCTCACAAAATTAAAAACAACAGCCATCTTCACAAAAGTCAAGCATCTAGCAGAGAATACATTCCTTTATAATGCAATTGGTTTTCTGTTTTTATCATCATCCATCATCTTTGCTAGAAGACATTAACCTTGTGAGTGAGGAACAAACAAACATTTTAATGATCAGAAGTGATCTCGAGCATCCCCTGCGAGAACAGAAACTCGCAGAGAACACCTGTAACAGTATCCCATTTTACTTCCAGCTTTGTGCACAAAGGTATCAAGGTTCTAAAGTGGTCTTTAAAGCTGTGAGCATGTCTGTTTTCCTTTCTCCACATTACAGTTTTTGTGCAAACTCCAACCGCATTTGTGTAAGAAAATTACCTATGTGACTCAGCACTCCAATTCCTACTCAAGGATATATTTGTTTCAGATTGAAAGTTCCTCAAACTCTTCCATGGGTAGGCACTTACTTACTGTCTGACAACACTCAATTTTTGGTAACTTACCAGGTTGCTAGGGTCAAACAGAGACAGGATATGCCAACAATTGGGCTCATGAATGAACTGTTGGGTAATACACCACATGCTGCCTGGTAATATGATGTGCCACATTCAAATCACAACTGCTTTATTCTCTACATAATTAAGATGGACAAGAAGGATCTCTGACATACGAGATATTCCATCTTCCTGTTTTAAATTAATGGGATTAGTACTGTTTGAAAGTGGCTGACTGAATTTTAAAAACAAACGTCCATTGTGTTTCTGTGGAATGCTGTTGACAGTTTCTGAAACATGCTTTGGATTCCTATCAAAATGGCTTGTGAGCAAGCTGCTTTAAAACAATACTTCATTGTTGAATTAATATAATAAAAACAGCATGATTGGCTAACCTTTAGTCCTGGGACAGCAGCATGAGTTTTTATTACCTTCAGCTTTAGAATCAATACATCTTTCTTCTAAATTTTGCTTCAAATGAAATCTGACTTATGGTTAAATAAATTCAATGAACTATCCTTTTCTCCCTTCACTCCTCACTAGTCTTTGTATATTTAAATAACAAACAAATCTTACATTTCTGTTTTAGTCAGAATGAAGGAGGATAGACACTTGACTGGCATCCTCCTAAAGTGCTGAAGGTTTTCAGTTCCCAATTGATTTCCAACTCTTCATAGCAGAAAAACATTTTTTGTCCATTTTGACATGTCTCTAGCTATGATCAGACATTTCCTGGACCAGATTCTTTTATTCCCACTTTAAAAAAAAATAAACCTATTGTATAAAACTGATCTATTAAAATACACGGGCATTAGCCTGTAACATGTTTTGGTTAGAACTGGGAACCCCAATCTCTCAGCTCCACACACAGATGCTCTATCATCCTTTGCAAATCTGCATTTTGGAACTCTAACCAGGAGATGGAAACGCACTTCCCTTCTCCCACCTTTTGTCCGCCGTTTTTCCCCTACATATTCTGTAAGCTCACCAGGGCAGAGATTATTACTTATCTGACAGTACGCTGCCATACACAGGAGGTCCTGAGAAAAAGGGTAAATGAATCCAGACAGGATTACATTAAAGCTGCAACATTGCTTCTGCTCCTGGAATTAGTGTACTAAGAGCACACAGCTCAGCATTTTACTGTCTAAATGTATCTTTAATGTATGGGTACCTACCACAATATGGAAAACAACTAGGATTAATAAATTTCTGTTCACATTAGCCAAGAAAACACGCTTGTTAGCAAGGTCTCCTCTGCAGCAAGTTCTCTGCGGTGACAGTTCCAGTAATGTTTAATGTTTTAGGACCCAACTTTGTAAGTCAGGAGCAGCAGGGAGTGCTCAGACTGAAAACAAAAATCATTCCCTAATAATCCAGCTGGTTAAATACCCAGAATGCTCACCCAGTTCAGCATCAGCCCTTTGGACACCAGGCATCCCAGCAACTGGAACAAAGAAAGTCAGGTCTCTAATCCCCAAATTGTGACTCATTTCAAACCCTGCACAGTTGTGCACCATTTATACTTCTGAGAACAACATCCCGCTCACTCTCTTCTTTGAGCTCAGAGGTGGGGAAGGAGGAAAGGAAGACCTAATTACTTTATCAATTTTTTTTCCAATTTTTTAAACGGGACATGCAAAGCGGCTAAATTCTTCCTCAGGACCCTTAACCACTGCCCTTCTTTCTGCCTCCCTGCAACACAAGCTACCTCATGGAAAAAGAACAGGAGGGGGAACAGATTTCTCATGTTAACACTTGCACAATAGGTTTGCCATTTCTACAGATTTCCTGCTTCCTAACTACAACAAAAAGAGTTATTAGATTCTCATTTTTCCTCCTAATAATTCTCTCACATAAGATGGATATAATTCCATGCCAAAAAAGAAATCAGGTGACTGAAAGTAGTCAGTTTCAACTGTTTTCTTTTACTCACTGTTGCAGTGTTTCAAACCCCTGTTCCTTGTACAGCAGCTCTTGCTTCATCTGAGAGAGTTCCCTCTTCAGCTTCTTAACCTTGTGTGTTAAATCAAAGCAAGAGTTAGAAAATTCCTCTTGTTAAACAGCGTAACGCATAGCTTTGAACAATTAATGTATTCGCTACATCAGATGAGACCAAAAAAAAAAAAAAGAAAGAGTAAATTGCTCTACTGACACATATTAAAAACAAAAGGATCCGTTCTCTTCCTGATGTCTATGGGCAACATGCTTTAGTATTAAAGGGACACAAGCAGATTAAATCACATTCCTTATTTGTATTGATACCACACTGTGTTATTAAACCTGAGAGAACTTTAACAAGTAATTTACTTCTCACTTGTTAAGCATGCATTCCAACTGTCCTACAGGGACATGCCTGTTTATTTTAAAGCTTATTATATTTTCACTTTTTCATTCCAGGAAGCTTTTGAGTCATTTGCACTGTAAAAGACAAAGTGTGGACTCCTCTCCCCCCACTACAAACCACCCTTTCTTATAAAGGTTTACGGACACTGGATCCCTGGTACAGAATTCCCATTCATTTAATTCAAAGACAACAATCACTAAAACACGGCTGGATCACAAATATATGCGTGTATTTAATAGAAATGTCTTTGGCAAAACATTCCCTGCTTTCCCTATATTTGCACGCTCAATTGCTTTTTAATTTTAATATTGCTATTTCAGATACTAGCAGATATGAGTACACTACAAAATATTTATGAATCAAGATTAAATAAAAAAAAAATCCTCCATTTAATTTTTTATGTCATATTTCCCAAACATACTAAAACAAAGCTTCTGGACCACCTATAAAGCAGTGTATTTTAACACAAATTAAAATTAATCCTCAGCATACACAGAGACAGAAATGCCTCCTTGCAATGTAAAGTCCCAAATTTTGGTATTTATACATCTATATCTGGCTCATTTGCACTCTACATACTAGCCAGATATTGTTAGGCTTTTTAACTTTCCAATCAGGAAAGTGAAAAAAGGAAAAAAAGCCTGCTGGAAATTCCCTGCTCTCACCTACCGCTGTGAAATTCTTGCTTGCTTTCATATACGTCCTCAGATATTCAACTCTCTTGAAAAATGGATTATATTAAAATGAAGAACTTTGACCACTTTAACTGAAATTAATTTCAAAATACGTTTCCAAGACTTTTTATACAAATCCCCTTAGTCTTCCTACTTGATGCTATTCTTCAAATTAAAAAAAAAAAAAAGTGCGATTCCCAACACGCCAGGTGACTAAAAGTACTGAGCATCGGCAGCTGCTGCAGCTTTCCAAGGGACTTAAAATGCTTTGTTTGTCTAAAGTAACCAGTGATTTGCGAGGTCTTCGAATGGGTTTGTGAATGATACCTGGGCGTTCAAGTTTGTAACTTCTGGCTAATGATTTTTCTGTGCCAGAAATAAAATGCTTTCAATTTCAACTTTCTCCAAAGCAAAACCTGTTCTCTAGATGAGGGGTAAGGTTCAGACTCTTGGAAACTATCATCGCTAGTTGCTTTAATTGACAGAAAACTGTTTTTATTTTGACCATACTGAATAGTTAGCATGATAAATAGGCTATGTCTCTAAGCACACATTCAGTGCTCCTTAACTATTTCTTCCCTGACTAGCACGAAAACCCCAAGAAAAAGCTCTCAAGTGTTCTGATCAAAGTTATAGAAAATGAACAGATATCACCTCTGTGTTCCAGGTAAAGTAATGTGTAAAATATGAAAGAAGTGCCAACTTTTCTGAGGAACACAGAACAGCTTAAACTCTTTTTTTTTTTTTTTTAATCAGAAATGTGAATTTAAAGTAATAGCAGAAGGCACTCTTGATTTCAACTTAGAGGATTGGATCTCTCAGAAACCCTTACGTTTTTCCTCAAGATCATCTTCTGAGTGTCCTCTGCTGTAATTCATCATCATTTCATTATCAAGAAATGTGAGTTATGCACATTATCCGAGAAGGACATGACCTACATCATAATACAGACTCTGTGTTTACTGCATCACACTAGCATTAAACTGTTCTTGTGCTCTTTGTCTTCTCTTTCAAAACTTCCATATAATTCCCGCTTTTTCACAACTCTTCACTTGTTTTATCCTTCACCCCCTTCCTACTGCTGCTGCACATCATGTGAAGTCACCCGCAGGCCTCCCGCTTCCTCCTCCTAACTGCACCTTCAAGCAGGCTCCTGCGCTAACCCCCTTCCGTTCCAGCACTCCACTACTAATGGAACAACGACGACAACCCCCGCCTTGCTATTTTATAAAGGTGAATCCCCTAATCGGTGCATATGCATAAAACATACTGTGATCACGTATGCTTTGTATCGTTTGAATTATCTTACTGATTAGTAATTAAGACCCCAAATGGCTCCACTCAAAGTCCACTGCAGGATGAGGTCCTTCAATTTTAATCTTGTGAGAAAGGGCTTCCTTCTGCTGCTTACTTCATTTAACAGCTGATTTCTGTCATATTTTCTCCATGACCTATTGCGCAATAGGCAATTCATGTATCCGAAAGGCTCCACATGCATACATTAAGCACAGCTAACAAGGAAAAGGCCAAAGGCCCATTCAGAGCTTCCTCGAATGCTGAGTTTCCCCCCTCCAGCCACCATTAACCTGATGATACCAGTGAGCCTCCGCCAGTGTGAGAGAAACAGGTTTAGTACATCTGACCTAATAGTTCACTAAACAATCTGCAAATTCTAACTAGCTGGCTAGCAGCTTACTAATGACTAACTTCGTTTCCCATTAAGTCCGCGCATGCATATACTGTAAAATGCCAAAAGGTGGCATATTAGCAAGCATCCTCAAACATTCAAACAAGGGTAAACTATGATAATAGTCATACCTCTCTTGCCATCTTCCATGAAAAACACTTTCCAGCCCTAGCATCACAGGGCTCCACTTTTTCTTAGCTCAATGATTTTCATATCCAGTGGCTTTGGATGACAACACACTTTATGCTGATACAGATATTCTTGGACTGCACCCTTCTAAACTCTGCAGACAAGATTCAGGTCACCTATTTTAGGCACATATGCAACTCGCACTTTGCAATGCCAGTAAATCAGGTGTTGGGAACCAGCAGGACGTTAGGCTCCTTGACTCCAAGAAACGACGAAGAGAGGAAAGCACCTCCAAAAAATGAATTACTGTGATTAACATATCTGCCTCACTCCTCAGTCAGCAGACAAGTTTTAGATTTGCAGCCAAGAGGCGATTCAGTGTTTCTGCGTCTTGAGCTGGGAGGTGATCAGAGCTAAGGGAGGGAAAACTGAGCACAGGACCATGTCTGAATTTTCCCCTCTTTGACTTGTAGGTACTTTAAATTTGGTCATATGTTTTGTTCTTCAACAACACTGTTAATTTCCCAAATATAGTAGTGATCCCCTTGCCAAGGGGAACATCTGTTACTGCTCCACTCATTTTAGAAAGCTCTCGCCTCGTCTTTACATCCTTGTTTCTGACAGGGTCCTTACTGCTGTTGATTCTCCCTACTAAACTCAAAAAATCTTTCCTCCCACCTCCTCCAGTGTTGAAATTAGTTCTCTCACTAACGACCTTCCCTTCTCCTTAAAGGATAAGGGACTACAAATTGAGACTGGTACAGATAAACAGCTGTACAAGCAGTCAGGAGGGCAACATCCAGATGCCAGTTTTACAGTGTATTCCATCCCTGATTTATACTGGGTTTTAAAATTTTAATGAGCTATTCCACAGTTCCTTTTAAGCATTAATTGCTTAGATTCCTAATTGTAACTCTTACTCCAGGTGAAGGAGGATGTTACTCTCGGAAGCTTCTATGAGTGCTGCTTTGTGCAGAAACCAGGAGGGGGCAATGGAAGAGCTGAGTAACCGCTGTCGCTTGTGCTGCTTCTGCTCCCGCTGGGTCTGGATTCCAGCCCTCATGGAAGGACTACGCTGTGAGGTGCTGTCTTTTTCACCTGCATGGTTTGAGCTAATTTTTTTCATTACTAACTACAGGAAGCCTAGGCCATCCATCGAGCATTATACGCCACAGCTTAAATAAATGAACTCCCTATATAGATTTTAAATGTCTTCCACACCATTTCCTCCTTATTGAAGATAAATTCACTAGAGACTAACCCGTGAATTAAAGTTCTTTACATGGAGTCTGATAGAGACAATACTGAACACAGTTGACCAAATAATGGATTTTTGCTCATTAGCAATTTCAAAATGCGAACACAAACTTTCATTCTTGATCTGAACTGTTCCGTTTTTACAAAACAGAGCGAAGTTTCATACCATTATTGAAAAGTGTTTCTTAAACCAACCGAAATTTGTGAGGCTATTCATGTAGCTAATGATGCATTTCTCATGGAAAGATTCTGTTAAAACAGTCATCTAGCTGCAGCTCACCTTGGCCTACTACTTCTCTACTTTCACCTAAAGATTTTTACTCTTCCTTTTAAAAACAAAAGCACGCAAGTGAAAATACTTATCACATTTATTTAAACCCACATCTAATTACAATATCTGTCAAAGTTTCCCCACAACGTGTTACCTGAAAGTAATAGAGACAGCTTTAAAAATTAATTAAAAACCTCTGAAGGGTATTTACTGAGAATATGAGGAGGTTTCACTACCAGGGTACAAGATATGTCTGCTAGTTCAAGCTTTGCTTATTCTATAGTCATAAACTTTGCACACGGAATACAAATGAACACAAGTTAAGCACTCACCCTTAATCTTGTAGTGGAGATTTCAGCCTTCAGAATGTCAGGGTCATACTTTGTGCTTGATGAGGAGCCTGAGAACACTTTAAAAAAGACGAAGGAGGACAAGTACTTTTAAATCATTAATTAGTCCCTTCCTTGATGAATCTACATTGATCTAAAACTACAAAGTGCAGAAAAACATATAATACTTAAAAAAAAAATCCTTTTATAGAGTAGTCAGCACTGCAGGATGGCAATAATTAATAAATAATTAAAATTTCCCCCTTTCCCCCCCCTACCACTATTTGGTATCTCTCCTCCTTTGTTTATCCCAGGATCCTAAAGTAGCACCTCATTCTCCCTGGCTTTCTATTCCTTGCTTTCTGTTCCCTTTCTTCTAGCTGAGCCATCCTGCGTTCACCTCTTCCCAGAAGCTGTAATTTCTAAGGACATTTCTGGAAAGCAGAAGAAGATTTCTTCAGAAAAGCCTCAGCAGTCCGCCACTCAGTTCTTCCACAGCTGTACGCGTTACTTTTATCACACTACCAACTTCTAAGAGAGATGTTTGGCCAACGAGAGGCCTCTAACAGCACTTCACTGCGTGCTGATTCCTTGCCCAACATTGTAACATGTACCTCTACTTCATCCCTGATCACAGCACACAGGCTACAAAATTATTGTATGCTATTCTTATAATGCAGCAACAAATTCCCTTCTTGGTCTATTGCAGACACCTGTCAACACAGTAGGGTCATTTCAGTATGCAGCAATTAAGTGCAAGAGATCCTATTTACTTTGAACCTAGATTTGGCAGAATTTTGTTCTGACAAACCGCATGACAAAATAGATTTTAGAGCCAGCTGCTCTAAACCACAGCTCAAAGGAGTTCAATTGTATCAGAGAGAAGAGGGCTCTCTCCAGCAGAATATCCTTATATTAAATATATAAAAAAAGTAGGGATGCTATCTCTAAAAAAGCCAGAGTACAAGGTGTTCATAGCAAACCTTGAAAACTCATCCTAAAGAGAAACAGGATCCCCTGCAAGGCACAGATCAAAGAAGTTACATCGCATTCTCTACTGTACTTACAGCTTGTACGAGAGCTTGATTTTTCTTTGTAGGCATCATTCAACCGAACATACTCATCCAGTGCAAGTGCTAGCCTCTGTTCTTTCACCTGGTACAGCTCTTTCTGAGTACTGAGAGCATCCTGGGCTATCATAAGATAATCTTTTAACATTCTCTCTTGTTCTTGCCTCCATTGTTTCCTGGGATCTTCTATTTGTGTTGTTTCTTTGTAGGAGAAAAAGAAAGCATTTAGAAAGACCTCTGCTGAAATCTGTTGACAACTAAATTGTTTCTTTGCCTGTAATCCACAGTTACAGAAATCTAAACCATAGCTCGCTTTTGGTTAATAAGCAGATGCTCAATTGTCTTTGCCACGATAGTGTGTGTAAGAAGCGGTATTTTAGGAATCAATTGCAAAATTAGAAATTAGGGTACAATAGGTAAACGCTTAGGTAGATCATTCCCACATCTTCAACCTTGAATTAGTAACATCCTAAAGCTCACAAAAAACCTTCTTTTTTGCATCAGAGTATTTGGAAATAATTGGATCAATAAAATCTTTCAATGACATCTTAAAATTGAATGCATATCTAAACAAAAATGAAAAGTAATCTTAGCTATAATATTTTTTTCAATCCCGCCTCCTCCCCACTTCATTGATTTTTACAGGCATATGTTATTCATGTTTTATAGTGGTTATCTCTCTCCTTTCCCTCTATAAAAACAGTTTTATCTTTTCTCCCGTAACTGAACTAACAGATCATTAACTCTCCAGATCATCTCACCTAACTCTCTCCCTACCCCTGCTAGGCACCTGATCCAAGATACAACTTTCTTTTATGGCCAGTAGAGAGGGCCGCCCTCAGAGGGCACGTCACTCCATCAAAGACAGGTACCCAAGATACATGGGCCCAAACTGCCTTTTTGAGGTGTCTACTTCTTTCCACTGACTACCCGGGTAATATAAACGAGCAGGCTGGAACAGGCCCTCACTTCGTGAAGGGCTTCAGGTCAACCATTCTAACTCCGGCAGCCACACAGAGGACAGATTTGCATAGAATGTGTAGACCGGAGAATTAGACATAATGTAGTGCTGTATATTAAGAAAGTACGTATCAATCTAATTGTAGGTTTTAAGATTTATTTTTTTAAATGTAAACATGCAAAGAGGAAGAGTTAAGGCTGAATGTTCAATCTTATCATGAATATTTCCTAACTTAGTTCAGCACTTTTTGAAGCTGTATGATGAATATTCTTCATTTAAAGCTGTACTAAGTACAAAAACCTTCTCAATAAGACATAGCCATGAAAAGTTTGAATCTAAATGCATACAAAGAAAATGTAGTGTGGTGCATGTAAGTTCGATACTATAAATCTACACAGATCCACAGAGATAAAAAGTAACATTCGGTACCAGGGTATTTAAGTGCAAAGTATTTACTTCAGAATTTTTCTGCAAAAAGGAGGAGGGAAGTTTATTCTCTGTGTTAGACTTTTGCCACTTTAGTTCTCTGAATTGCTTTACTGGGAGTACACAGGGGGGAGAAATGGGAACATGTGGCTGAAGGCGTGGGGGGAAAAAGAACTGCAGCAGAATCAATCTGATTGCTGTAAACCGTAGCTGATGTGCACTCTTGGGGAGAAGGCGCTCTTTAAACTCCGTATATGAAAACAGATTTTGTAACAACAAAAGTTGATAAGGACAGGTTCCGGTTAACAATAATTTCCCATACCGACTAACTACCAGTTTTTCAAAACCCTTCTTTGGTGTTAGTATCACACAAACCAAACCCCATGCAAATAAAAAGAAGCATCCCGTAAAACTAATCCTGTAGAACCCTACACTGACAATGTCTATGGAACTACTGGTGCTTTTAAAACCACACACATAAATACACATGCACACACCTCCCCTCCTGGTGACCCCCTCTACCACTTAACAAACACAAGAAGCTTTTGTATTTCTCCTTGGGAAAGGTATTTCTTAGACGTACACAATGGATGCACAGAGAGTATAAATCACGTAAACCCAAGTATGGTGCATACAAGATTAAAGCAGAGGAGCTTTATACACAGTTGGTTTTCCAATAACCCCAACAGGAACATTCTCTCCAAAAAAATAACTATAGCTACACACGTATATATCCACCTTTATTGCCACCTGCTCTTCTCCACAAAGACATCAGGCACACAAAGAAGCAAATCAATAGCTTTTCTCTCCTAAACGGTCAACACATGTCCCTATCTGTGACCACTTATTGCTGTTCTGCTTTAACACACCTCCACACTCGCAGTTATTTACACAAGATAAGAAGTGCTGGTATCCAGAGCTGTCCTTTTTTTGTGAAGCAGGATGAAGAGCATGAAGCAGGATTCTCATGGGTCAATGATCAAATAGGATAAATGCAGTTATGTTGGTTTTTTAGAAGAACGTAATGATGTGATTGTGTTTTAAGAGTGCAACCAGCAGCCACCAAATAATCTTACAAGATTGGAAGGTCTCATCTTCCAGCATGTTGTAGGTAATTGCCTTGTAGGTTTTAAGTGAGGATTGCTCAACATGCAGCCCAAAGACCAAATGCAGCCTGCGGAGTCCTAAAACGTGGCCTACAGATGCCCTGTCCTTGTGACTGCAAGAGAAGGACAAAGCTGATCAACAGCAGATTATGTCACATTGCTGACAAATACAATCAAACATTTTCCTTTTGCCTCCCCAAGCTGCATGCGCAAAACAATACCACGATTATATGAGCTAACATTTTCTATACTGATAGCCATAAATGAGTTAAAGGTGACCCTACATTTTAAAAATTGCACACTGCAGCTTCACCATACTGAGGTTTGGGTGTTTGCCTGTGTAGGCACATCGACTGGTCAAATTATCCTCAGCCAATTCTCTCTGCATGCATTTTATTCTGGAACAAATACTCAGTTGGGAAAATATATAATCCTGGAAAAAGCAAAGCAGTACTGGAATGGCTCTCCCAGAATTGTTACTCAACTTCTACCAAGCAGAGAAGGCTCTGGAGTATTTTTCACTCTGTCTCTTCTTAAATATTATGAAGTGGAAAACCCCCAAAAGCATACCACTTGTTTGGCAAGTTGTTTATACATATATAAACGTGTGCCTGTGTAGCAGCACCATATGCTTATCCATCTATAATTTTCAGTTGTCCCAATTTTAATCAGTAGGTTTACCCCACAGAGAAAAAAAAACAAAGACAAAACTATGGAAAATATTTCTGGTACCGTAGCGCTGCATTTTGAAAAGTATGTTCATTTGAGCACACGTACCTTCCAAGAGCCAATAATTTTTTTTAAAAAGCAGAATTCTTTCAAACACAAATATTTATACTTCTCAGAGTAAAGCCTCACAAAGATAAGATTTTTTTTCCTTGGACAAGAATGTTTTAAGCACCTGCTGTTAAGGTCAAACTCGCATACACAAGAATATCACTGGGACAATTACACGCATGTCATTGAGGGAACAGCTTGCTGAACATTTCAAAATTAGATGTGAAGCCCTCCGTGCTTAAACCAAAGAGTGAGATTTAAACCACAAAGAATATCTAAACATTTTCCTACCCTTATTATTCAACAGCTGATGTAAAATACACTCAGGAGACCTCATTCCTTTTTTAAGGCAGATAAACATTTCCACTGGTGACTGCAACAGGATGCCTTACAACCTTGTCTGCGGCAGATACGGATCATGCAACAAACAGACTGCTAGCCAGACAGATGGGGAGATGTTATTTCTGCTGGTCAGGTGAGGAGTAAGCACGGGTTATGAGCACTAGACAGAGCTGCAGGGTTGTATCCGTTCTAGAAAATGCTAACCAGACTACAACCATCAGCAGTGGGGAGCAAACCATCCACCGGGGCACAACCTCTCCAATATTTTCTGTATCACCAGATAGTTAAATTCAAGAGTTCAGCTCTTTCTAGAGGGCCACGAAGATGCTCCGAGGGCTGGAGCCCCTCTGCTGTGAGGAGAGGCTGAGAGAGTGGGGGTTGTTCAGCCTGGAGAAGAGAAGGCTCTGGGGAGACCTTATAGCCCCTTCCAGTACCTAAAGGGGCTCCAGGAGAGCTGGGGAGGGACTCTCTGTCAGGGAGTGGAGCAACAGGACGAGGGGGAACGGTTTTAAACTAAAAGAGGGGAGATTTAGATTAGATATCAGGAAGAAATTCTTTCCTGTGAGGGTGGTGAGCCCCTGGCCCAGGTTGCCCAGGGAAGTTGTGGCTGCCCCATCCCTGGAGGTGTTCAAGGCCAGGCTGGATGGGGCTTGGAGCAACCTGGTCTAGTCTAGATGATCTTTAAGGTGCCTTTCAACCCAAACCATTCTATGATTCTTGTAGAGAAAATGAAGAAGATATACTCACCATCGTTTTCCATGGCATAAACTTAGATATGAACTAGAGGAATCTCCTTAAAATGGATCTTTAAACAACTACGAGTTTTACATTAGGCTCTATCAAGAGCACTGCTTAGATTTAACAAAATCTTTATATATCAAATTCCTCTGTCCAGTGACAATGCTAAATAATGATCCACAGTAACAGAATGAGAAGGATGGCGTTGCGCCTAATATTTGGGTTACACATTCCGAATTTTACTTGGTTTTATCGTCATTTGGCAAAGCCACTTGCACATCAAAATTACTCAATTCTACTAAGAGATCTTGATATAAACCCAATTAATTTAACTTTAAACAAATTACTGCAAGTGCATAGTTAATAAATGTATAAAAAATTATAAACAAGCAATTTATTTCCTCCTATTTTTCAAGATCTGAGCGCCTACCCACACCGGGGGGAAATGCTGCGAGACAGAAAACACTTGCGGTCTCGCCCAGCGGAACCGCACAAGGGGCAGGATGGCACGCTCCACCCAAGGACGTTCCTGTGCACCGAGACGATCACAGCCCCTGTAATGCAGAAGAGGAAGCCGTGCTGGCTTTAATCATGCTGCTTTTCGTGAAATGCACTCTTCCTGGCTCACTGCCAGCCAGGTTGGATGCACTTGAACTCGGCAAAGAATCTGGCCCACACAATAATTCAAAACCAAAATGCCAGGACTGACTTTCCGGCTTGAAAGTTTTGTTTATTCCTTTGGCTGGAACTTGGCTTCGAGGGCAGCAGTTATGCATGCTCTGTGTAATTATACATAAGACATATATTATACATAGGATACAGGCCACAGTCAGGCACGCAGTTTTTTTAAAATGAGATATTTTCATACGTTATGTTCCTGACTGCTATCAAGTAGCTCTGCCAAATTTTTACAGTCTACTTGAACAGAAGGAAACTATTACCTTATCAGCAGTAGATCGTATTTCCCTAAAATACAAGAAATTAAAATCCCACTAGAAAATCCCATAGGGAAGGGAACGGCTCCCTGACGCCCTACTGCTAGACATGAGAGAATTGGACATTTTACTACAGGATTAACAATATGTGGAAGCAATAGTCTTCCAACATCTCCCCTTGCCAAACAAAATAATAGCATCGACTGGCTCTAGAATGACCCGCATGTAAGCTGCCTTCAGTCAGGCACGTTGCGTTTAGGTAACACAGTTAGAGAACAAGTACTCTCAAGAGGTCCCACTAAAAAAAATGCCTGCGATGCTAGATTGCTATCTGAGAAGGACACATACATAGCAAGACAAGACAAAATTGCGGCACTATACTTTTCATCCTGAAGAGAGCTCTCAGCTGTTTAAACACATGCCCATATTGTTCCAGTTTGTAAATGCGGCAGAATCACCAACTCAGAAGAGAGGCTATTCCAAAGGAAATTACTTGACCTGGCCAGAAACAAGGACCAGAGACCTAAGATCTGCAGGGGGAAGCTGCGTGCCACAGCTGGAGCTGCTGTAATAGCCCTCCTTTTTGGCAGTGACGGCTTCCACCATGTCACCTCAGCCCACACTCCCCGACATTACACATTCACATATTCTCTTTTGCAGAATCTCTGGGGCTCACTCAACCCAGCACAAAGCCTCCTCGATGTATTAAACCTACCCAAACACTCACTGGCTTCAAAAGATAACACAAAAGCAGACACATCATGTTCTGGTAGGTTAGGTGAGTTGTGTCACGTTACCAAAGGTCCAGTGAGTCAGTATACAGGAGGAAGAACCACCCAGCTGGGGAAGGAACTAGACATCCTTTTTTTTTGGCAGCAGCAAGCCTACTTATGGACCTACTCATCCATTAGAAACTAAAGTATGGATTTACTCATCAACACCATGCACCTTCTCCCTCATATACTAACTTACAGGGAAGTTTCCAGACCTGGAAACCACGGCTACAAGACAAGATATTGTATCGTGTTGGTGGCAAAACGGCCGAGCCCTGAAAAGCGGGTGGTTCTGACTGCTGCAGAAGCGTGTCGCACACAGCCAGCTGTGCTCTGGGCGGCACCATGTCACAGCTCGGCTAGATACTGTGTCAGGGTGGCAATTTCTCTACCTGAAATAGTGAGTGATGAAAAGATAACCAGAGATGTCAGGTGTAATGGTGTTATCTTGCATACTAACTGCAGGACTACTATCCCCAGCCAAACAGAACCCCACCGTCAAGAGAATAACACATGCCTCAAAGCCCCAAACCCCATAGCTGATGCCATTCAGGATTCCTCATCACTGGTGCTTCTCCTGAACCCCAGTGGCTGAAGAAAGCGGCCCCGGAAAAGGGAGAGATCAAGGTTTCAATGGTACCTCGCACAAAAACATCTCAAGATGGCACAAACAAAATCAACAACGACCCTTTGCCATATAACATCAGAAAAGGAAAAATGGCGTCCGATATCAAGCATCGCAGGATGACGCGAGTTAGCTCAGTGGTGGGTGGTGAAAGCCATTTTATCAACAACAGTACGTAATCACTATGGGTATGTTTATTCTACAAGTATATCCCACGTTTCTTGATAAACAAACTGGCTTTCAAATCTCCAGTACTTTTGCCTGCAATCAGACAAAAACACACTTAGGAAAAAAAGCGTGCAAATATTACTTCGTTGTACTTCAACTGGCATAACAGATATTGCAGGCAAGTGAGATGCAAGGCTTAAAGAACAGTAAAGGCGCAAACGCACCAGCACTAGTTTCAGGCAGAATAGCCAAGTGTTAGTAGACTGGCTGAAGGAATGCACTTTACTGTTTACATACCAGAGGCTTTCTGAAAGCATTTTTTTTCCTTATTCCTTTTCCCCCTGCTTTTTAAAATACTTAAAATTCAAACTCAAACAAGAAAAGCAATTGGTACCCAGAAATTCGAGGAAGAATTCACAAACAAATATTGCATCACTTCACACTGATATATTTGCTCAATAGCTACATAAAAATAAAGACTAGCACATTACAGAGACAGCAGTTTCCGTAAGACCGTGCAGCCCAACAAGATGACATATATAGCGTCTTAAAAATGATCTAAAACATTGCTGGATACTCAAAAAAAATCACATTCTACCACATAATAAGATGGAATATGGGTTCTAAAGAGAGACACGAAGGAAAATTAGGTTATTCAGAGTATGCTCTGAACTGAGCTCTCTACAGCTTGTTTCCTGCCATAGAACTCGCACACAAAAAATGCCTCCTCTCTTCCAGACACCTTCTTCGCTTTTCCATAAAATAATTCTGTGCTTGAATTTGAGTAATGAGATAAAATGAGAATGTTTTCCAGCTATACTGTGCAAGCATGAGCGGATTTCCAAGAAATATTTATTCAGAGATTTTTATGAAGAAATATTGAACATATTCTCCTTATGGCACATTAGTTTACTCTAGATATTGGGTAGCATATGCTTATATATCTCAGAGTCAAATGCAGTAGAAACTCTCAGCGTTTTGCTCTACATTACCCAGTAAGCAGGTAATGTTCGACTGCTATGGCTATCAGAACTAAGACTTAAGAAAAACAGGTGAGTATGATCTTTACATAAAAGTCAACAGCCAAAATAATTTTTAACGCAGAGCCTTCATTGCTCGAGCCCTCCTTCCGTAGCCAGCACGCACCAGACTACTCTAATCCCTTCCTATAGCCAGGGGGCAGAGGAGACACCTATAAATAAGATTCAAGATAAGATATGCTACACTTGGGTTTTCACCATGTGTTTGCTGACGGTAAAGAGTCTTCAGAATTGTTTCCCAAATGCTTGCGTGTCACTACTTGCTCAGAAGATGGTGACGGGTTGTGGGAACAAACAGTACACATTTATGACCATGATAAACCATTCGACTCATACCCTCAAGCTAATGGTAACTGCAGACTCAGGGTGGGATTTTCAGATTTCTTCCTTGTCTGAAAATACAGTCTGGGATAGTTTCATAGATGCAGAAGTACCAGAGTGCCAGGCTGGAGCAGAGAAGAGTCAGTCTATCCACAAGACTCCCGGTGTTAAATAAATCAGTTTCACAGGCGTAAACTGGCATGAAAGCCTTGAAAATTACAAGAAGAAATAGAATACCTGTAGTTAAAATACTGTGTTACAAGTGTCAAACAGCGTAGGTAAACAGCTAGGCTTTCAATGTTTAAGAAGGAGGGAAACCAAGTGGGGAAACAGGGACCTCCGATGAATTCTATTCTCGAGCTAAGCAGACACAAATGCCTCTACCTCTATGCTTCCTGATGTTTTAGCATCACTCTGACTCAATTTCCTTTCTCTTTGTGGATGAAACAGCGGTGGAAAGCAGGCTCTGGGAAAGGTGCATTCATGCTTCCAAAGTGAAGAATTAAAACTAAGTAGGGAAGAGCTGCAGAAGCAGAGAAGTTAGATGTCCAACTCCTTTTTGAAGATAAGTACTGGGGGTGGAGGGCAGGGAGAAAAATCATCATGTTGAATGCAAAGCATACAGAGTGGCAAAAAGAAAACGATGTGATGGACTGAAATACTACTGGGCTAGGAGTAGCTATTCCTTCCCATCCTTATCTTTTAACTATTGTCATTCAGTTCCTTTCTGTTACCTTTGCCACTAAACATTACCAACAGCAGAGTACTTGTTTTATAGGTTAACTAGATCAATGCAATGAAGAAAACACCACTTGCCAGGTTATTCCTGAGGCTGAAAACAAGAACTGGAAGTAAAGGGGATAAGTTATTTAGGAATACGTAGGGTGCTGAAGGAAAGGTAGAACTTGTCTCGTCCCAGGGTTCCCTCAGACTATTCACATCAAGCCAGAAGTAGAAGTTTCCTTTTCTTGCTCCCATTACCTTTGCAGCTGTTCATCTACACACATCCCATGCAATGATCCGGATCAGAAAACCCGAGCGGCTGGGGGAAGGAAGAGGAGATGGGGAATGACAGCTCACACGCCTCGGGAAGCAGAGTGCTTCCCCGTCGTCTGTGTTTACTACACATCCTCACGCTGACACAATGTGGGGACAGGAATCAGAGCAAGCCATGACTTCAGCTGGCACCACCGCCCAAGAAGCGCACCTGGAAATCACAGCCTCAGAGTCAAAACTGCTGCCTGACAAACCTGCACAGGGCGCGGAACCAACGAAAGTTCGAGGGTGTCATTTCAAAATACCTTTAACCAGTGCTACCATGAAAAGCGGCTGTCCCCGTCTCTTCCACCTGGCTGTTCATTCATATCCCCAGGTCACCTTCCCTCTCTTGCTTGCATAAATAGGGGTGTGGAGAGGAGAACAAATAGCAACTTTTTTTTTTTTTTCCATACCGGATTAGTTTCAACTCGAATCAGCTCCCTGATCTGATTCACTGTCTGGCCATGCAAATGTTCATGCCAGTATAAGCAAAAACACTGCAGGGACAGAACAAAAGGCCAGAGGTAGCAATAGAGCAGGACCAATTCTTTCAGAGATTATATCAGCTTAAAAGTGTTTGCAAATCCAACCTCTAAGAGCATAAATGTTTGCATCTCAGCCACTTAACACCTGATGTTGAAAATGCTGGAGAAGAATTGGAGAAATGTGAAAGCGATGACTTTGCCTGTAGATATACAAAATGGATTAACAGGTTTCTGTTATTCTTGTTATTGCCTTGAGTTCCTAACTGTGTTATTTAGCAAAATTAGTAAATGTTAGCAAATTAGATAGCTGAAGTAGATGAACACATGAGTACACAAATGCAATAAAGGATTATAAGGGTGAACAGCATAAACTAAAAAAAATCTTTGGACTTTCCCAAACCACAGTAAGAAGGATTCTGCAGGAAAGGAACTCCTCTGTCCTGGACCACCAAATAATATCCCTTCAGCTATCCCTCTAACAAAAGGCACTACTGAACCACAGGGTAAGCATTTAGGTTCTTACGGTATTAGCTACCCACATCATATGCATGTTCTGCCTTGCCAGATGGCCTGTAATCTGGGCTCTCTTGAAGCTGAAAACATCACATTAAAACTCTTAATTGGGGTAATATATTCATAAAGTAATGACCTCAGTCAGTGTTTCTCAAAGTGGGTTACATCATCCAAAAGGATCATGAGAAAGCTCTAAGGCAATCAGTAAGAGCTAGGAAAAATCCCAACTGTATTTGAAAAAAACCTCATAAAAATATATAAAATTATAGAAAATGTGTGATGATAATAAAACCAAATTATACTTAAACATATTGACACCAAAAGCAAGTTCCTCAAATCTGAGGGAGTGCTTTACAATTGCAGACTGCTCACAGCCTACTCTTACTCCCCTCTGTGGAGGAGAAATTGAGTTTCCACTGGCAGTTAAGGACAGTAGGCTTTTCTCAGGTTTGTGTGGGAGAAAGGAAGGTAAAGGACTAAGACAGATAATTACACTGATTGGGAAAATATGTATGGTTTTTATTTAAAAGAAATGATTTAAATAATTTTTGAAGAATTTACATTATAGAGATTTGGTAGAATTTTTAGAACTTTGCAAGGTCCAGCCTAGTACTGCTTTCTTGAAATCAGTGGGAGTTTTGCCAATATCCAGCCTTTAAGAGGAGCAGAATCAAGTCCCGCACCAACCACTAATAGAAATTCCATCCTTAACATCTTCAACCTTGAGTTTTTAGCGGAAAAGGAGGGAACAACCATGAGTAAGACCTTCTGAATTTACAGTCTACTGTGCTAAGGTCTAGCCCGCTGCTCATAGTTTACTGGGTTGGTTTGAGAAATTTAACAAGATTGGCCAGTTTTACTACAACGGCTCCAAAGTCTTGTGGACAACCTGAAACTTCACAGCTGTACCAAACGTAGCTTTGTACAGAGGCACATGGTAGGAACAATACTAGAAAGAACAATGAAAAAGAGGACAGGTTACAGGGAAGCCGTTCAGAATAATTAATTATGGGATGCAAGAGGAGAGAATCAATGGGCCTTCCCTCAAACATTTTGCTGAAATAAATTCAGCCAGAAGGCAGTGAACATGAAACACCTTTAGTCACCTCTCCCTACATAACACATGGGAGCAGATTTCTTCCCGAGGAGTTATCCCTTAAGCTGCTATTTACGGGGAAACTCCACTTTATCCAACCTGTTTTTCAGGCATCTATCCATTCGGCCCTCCTCTTAGCAGAGGGTGCAGTTTTTCTGCCTCATTGGGCTTCTTTGTCCAGTAAAAGAGAAAATTAACAGAATTATAATTGATACAGGTGAAAGAGTAAAGGGGTCTTCCTTGTTCTAACATAGCCACTGTCCCGACAGAATTTAAACAGGTTAAATTCAAAAAGCCTGTTCAACACATCTGAATCATTACACTGCTAATAAAGCAGTAAGCAGGTGAAAACATGCTTTCCAGAAAGGCTTTCCCCCCGGATTTCCACACTAGAGATTGCAATAGCATCAAAACAATACACATACCCCGGTCAGATCAAGTTATAATCTCCACATTTGGCACGTCAGACAAATGACGTACATATGAGATTCTTAGGCAGTTTACCTCCCAGAAACTCAAAAGTGCTCTCAGCAAAACACTTTGCAAAATGGAGTACAAGACTAAAATATACCACTTTACAAAATAAGACGTTTCACTGAAATTGCCACAAAGCAACACATATATTAATATAACAGGACCCAAACGCGCTACTGAACAATGGATGGAAGCCACTTTAACTATACCAAAGGACAAAGTACACCATTTTGTCATCCATCATATGCTTCAATACAAAGAAACCTAGCTAATCGCCCTTATTTGTCCCAGACACAGAAATACAACTCTTCTCTATTAAGTGGAAGCATTAGTGTTTCAGTATATCAACAATTTTCAAAAGAATTCCAAGACAATGCTGTCCAAGCCTCAACATCTTACATGTGTGTAAAGCAGAACTTCAACCCACAAACAGCTTATAATATTCACAAATTCACCTTCAATGCAGAGAAATCGCATTTAAAAGAAAATACTTAACCTCTTTCTAGGAAAAAAAAAGAAAAAAGTAACTAATCTACAAGACTGCGATTTTTTAGAATTGATTAAAAGTTTTGAGCATACATGAAATAAAAGAGCACGATTGTCAGAGCAGTGATCAGAAAGCACTTTCAAAACACCCACAAATGCAGATTGCCTGCTCAAAAATTTATAGCTTTAAGTTTTACAGTTTTGCCCAAAGCAGAAGTTAAAAACAAGTTTCCTCTGATAATAGCATTTAGATTCAGAATCAAATCCTTTACTTTCTTCACCTTTTGAATTCAATCAAGTATGTCCCTATTTTTTTAAAGTTCTGGAATGTGGTGATAAACCACACATAAGATCAGAGGACTCTCATTGTTATTCCAATAAAGCAGGGCTACAAAAGCCCAAATGAGGCTACTGGGTGGGATTCAGTTCAAGGTCTATCTCATATAATCATAGAATGGTTAGAGTTGGAAGGGACCTTAATGATCATCGAGTTCCAACCCCCCTGCCCTGGGCAGGGACACCTCCCACCAGCCCAGGGTGCTCCAAGCCCCGTCCAACCTGGCCTTGGACACCTCCAGGGATGGGGCAGCCACAGCTTCTCGGGGCAACCCGGGCCAGGGGCTCACCACCCTCACAGGAAAGAATTTCTTCCTGATACCTAATTTAAATCTCCCCTCTTTCAGTTTAAAACTGCTACCCCTCGTCCTGTTGCTACACTCCCTGATCAAAAGTCCCTCCCCAGCTCTCCTGTAGTCCCTTTAGGTACTGGAAGGGGCTCTAAGGTCTCCCTGGAGCCTTCTCCTCTCCAGGCTGAACAACCCCCACTCTCTCAGCCTCTCCTCACAGCAGAGGGGCTCCAGCCCTCGGAGCATCTTCATTGCCCTCCTCTGGACACACTCCAACAGGCCGATGTCTTTCCTGTCCTGAGTGCAGCAGAGCTGGACGCAGTACTCCAGGTGGGGTCTCCCCAGAGCGGGTAAGAGGGGTAGAGTCGCCTCCCTCGCCCTGCTGGCCACGCGGCTTTTGAGGCAGCCTGGGATGCGGGTGGCTTTCTGGGCTGTGAGCGCACATTGCCGCTCACATTGAGCTTCTCATCAACCAACACCCCCAAGTCCTTCTCCTCAGGGCTGCTCTCAATCTATTCTCCACTGGTATTTGGTGGTTGGGATTGCAGGTGTTCGATAAGCACAGCAAATATCTAATGTCCCATGCTAGTTATCAGAGTTCCGGTGCAACCCAACCACAGGAGCTTAAATCAGCTCACCTTCAAAGCAGCTGCCCAACCAGTCAGTTACATCACACTTTACATTACAGTCACTGTATTGACTAGATAGCTATTGACTACAAAAGATGCTTAGACATCTCAAGGTTGATTCACTTGCCCATATATTTGAGATGCCATGGGGTAACAAGCCTTGTCTCCAAGCTTTTTTCCCAGAAGATCATTGGTCTCTTACTGCCCCTGCTGTACCTACTGACGTGGTGCAGTTGTCTCTGCTAACCTAAAGCATCTCAAATGGCCACAGACGCCTTACTATTTTCTATGGAAGTACACAGCAATGCTAACATAGATACAGGCACCTATATTCAGGTATTTATCTCAAATGGAATCTCTTCTGTTACGTTATTAAGGACAATTTCTGAGAAAATAGAAAAAGGTATGAATTAAGATGGAGTAATAAACGCATTAAAAAAAGGCAGAAATGCTTTCAGGAATATATTTGTTTCAGTAAGTCTAACAAGCGTTGTATTTCAAATTTTGCTACAGTTTTATATGGTTTAGACATAATTCCCATGCAATTAAAAATATATGTAGAAACAGATGTAGTCATTTTGTACCAGCAGATTTTCTTGTAAGCCTTTTAAAGCCAATAATGTTATATGAAAGGGCAAATTTTCCCCAGCATTTTGATTCCCCATCCCCTTTCCAATTACTACAAAATGTAACATTATTTATAGCCTGAAATGTATTCTACAACATTCTTAGAACTACAGTACATTTGCCAGACCTCTTCTACAAGTTCCAAATACCCCCCCCACTCCATACTACCTTATCTGCAATAGTTTTAGTTAGACTGAAGCCAGTTTTTGTTACTCGTTTCAGACTCTCTCTGCCAGTGTGCATTGCTGAATATTTAATACCCACCAAACATTCTACACTTTACAGATATCAACAGATGTAAATCATCTTTATTTACTACACATTACATGGACTTCCTCCACAGAAAAAGATGAAGAGTTGTATGAATAATTTTGAGCCAGCTATAATACATCTGCAACCGTCCCCAACAAATCCATGCACACGAATGGGATAATTTGTCTACTGAAAATCAGAAATTCTTACTTTAACTACACTTTTCTCTCAAGGAATCTTTCCCTTCTCCCAGTCATGCTTCTCAGCTTCTCAGAAAAGTCTCATCATGATAAGCCTTCTTACATAACAAATAAGGCAAACTGAAAAATACTTACGGTTGATGTGATCAATATAGTATACACCGATCTGAGGATCATATGCGGCTTCCCATCCCCATGGCAGTTCATCCCCAACACAATCCGCAAATGACAAGGGCTTTGTTAACCTAAAAACAAAGAAACACGTTAATGGCATAGCTTTTCTCTCTTCCATACACATTTGTTATTTATATTACTTCCTATTATGACAGAAGCTAAAGAAAAGATAGCAGGGAGAAAGGACAGCAAGTTGTTTTCTCCCTCTTACAGTCTTGGCTTTTGATTGTTTTTCCTTATTCCATCCTTCTGAATTCATTAACTCCAAGAACACAATATAAGTTATTGCAAACATTTTTCAGTACAGGCACTCAAGTGAGAAATTCACTGCAACATCTTTCACATTTAACAGTTTAAAATTAAACAATAACCAATAGCTTGTAAAAAAATAATAAAAAAAATTAATCTACACTCCTATTTGTCCCCAGAAGAACTGGAACCTACAACCTTGAGTCAAGGTCACCTTCTCTAATGACCACAGATGGAAAACTCAGAAAAGAGCACACAACCATCTAAGATGCAGTAAGCAGCACTTACCAATCCACATACTTGAATAAAATAAGCAGCAGTATGGAGGAGTGCATAGAGTAGACATTTCATAAGTAACATTTAATGGGCCTTCAGACGTTCACATGGTGCCTTTTTAGGATGACAGACAATTAAAGTTTTTCATTTCTATAATGAAGCGCCTATTTGTTACAAGAAACAGATTGGTAACAATAATACATGGGCTCTTTTCCAACTGAGGCCGAACAAAGCTTTACATCATCATATTTTTGCCCCTTTTGTAGAAAAAAAAAAAAAAGAAAGAAGAGAGTATTGAGTTTCCCGTTGATAAACCCACAGATAAATGCCATGTCTGATATACTGATATATTTAATAGGAAGAACAAGAGATTTAAGGTTTTATCGTCACCATAGTGACAATAAGATTAGTACATATCCAGAGTTTTAAAAAAATAAAATCCTCAGAGTAAGATTATCAAGAGCAATTTGTGGGACACATGAGCATCACCTCCTTTGCTCACTGCTGCTTAAGTTCTACCACCTAAGACTGGTTTTTCACCTCATCTTTAAAATTCTATACAAATAAAAAGCTAACAGTCTGATTCACATATACTTTTCTGTGTTTCAGTATTTTTTCTTCAATTAGTTTCTCACCAAAAGAAACTGGTTTATCGACATTTTTGTGAGGAATGAAAGAGAAAATAGTAGTACCTTTTACTTTCTACAAAATGAATGGGCTTTTTTGTGTAGAAAACACTCCATAGAAAATACTTTACAAAACCAGTGAATTAATTTTTTCTTACAGCTGAGAAAAAAGAAATTTGAGCACAGATTTGATTTAGAAATCATTGTCCCACAAATAGATTTTTATTATTATTGATGGAACTGACCTGTCAATTCTTTAAGTAGGGCAACACTTTATTCCTCCAAACTAGGGCTGTAGAAATTACAAAGAACCAAGCTCTTATAATTCAAAATGTCTGCAGAGTGTAGATAGATATTTTTTTTTTAAATCGTAATCATGGATCCACTTCCTCATATTTCTCCAAAGTTTATAACATAATCCTATGAAGGTTACTAATGCTTAATTTTGAGGTCCTGAACAAATTCACAAATAAGGCAAGATTGCTAATTTATTGCCACTTACAAACTGCTGTGCAAAACCACTAAACACCCTGAAAACTATTACAAAAGTCAGGTGAGATTACCAATGTGGAGTTACATCTGGATCACTAGGATATAAAATACAGATTGCAAGCAGCACAAGCAAGCTGTGAGAAAGGTTCTGTTTACTGGGAGAGGTTCTCCATGAGAATGGCCAGCCACAGTCCCTTTTCTCAGGTGAGTGACAAGGTGTAGCTTCTGTAGTACCTGTTCTTCTCCTCAACCTGAATCCACTATATGCTGCCTCACAGTCCAAGAGCTCCTTTTCTAAAGGAAATCTTAAATGGACATGACCTATCCTCCTCATTACGATGCAGGAGAGGACATCCCACCGAAGCTGACTGGGGTAAACTCCCCAGTGATCTCCAGGGAGAGAGGCCGGCTCTGTAGTAAGCCAAGCCTACCCATTGTATCTTCTCCCACTGCGGACATGCATTTTTAAATCCAGACGTGGCACTGGTCTGAGTGAGGCTGCTCGGAGAAAGAGCTCTCCAGAAACCCCAGCTCAGAGCTGCCACTCTGCTCCTCACCCTCCTCCGTTTCTCAGGGCAGCAGAAGCCGCGCTGCCGTGGCCAGGATGGCAGCTACGCCGCTCAGCGGGCTAACGGCTGGCCCGCAAAGCGCTGCCATACCCGATGCACCTGCCCAAATGCTACCTGCTCATGCTTGCCGGCATCACTTCGAACTTTAGCATTTTGTTTGCAAATAGTAACAGCTAGAGAGAAGGAGATGGCTCTTCGGAAAAAAGGAGAAGCCTTTTAAATGCACACCATCACAGCTTCAGCTGGGCTGCCGGCAGCGCGCAGCGGACTGCACCCAGGGTACCAGAGCTCCCAGGCCACTGCCGCTCCAGGGGAGCATCAGTCACGCAAAAGCAAGAGCCCTTTGGCGAGTTTGGTTAGCCACGTCAACCTGTGCCGACTACGAGGCTTCACATCTTGCTGTGAAGAAAGTCCTGCCTCAAATCAGATTACAAATGTGGGTTTTCATGAAACATCTGAAACCGAATAAACGTTCAACGTCAACCTTAACATTATAATGTTAACTCAAAACACAAGTCTTGTAGTTCAAGTAGAACAAAATACTTGAAACACCATATAGCAAAGTAGGGATCATAACAAACTTGTACAAACACGGCCAGATGGTCTCTAATAAATTCATTTAGAACTCTGCATAAGCATTCAATACTTTCACTGAAGATACACACCACAGTTAGCAACAACCACAAGATGTGATTTTTAAACCGCCTCTACAGGAAGGATATAAACCCAGTACCATCCTGGCTTTTCATCTGCACTCCACACCAATTTTACTTTTCATCAAATACTGACTTCTTACCGCAGACCCCTCTGGCCATGGGGATGCTCGGCCCAGGCATTATCACCTGTCAGAAATCGGACACTGTGAGAATGAATAGCAGCCGCTCTCTCATCCCAGACACTCCATAAATTAAAGCACCACTAACAAAAATGTGGATAAGTACTTGAGTGACCCACTCTGGACCTTAAATGAAAGAAGAAGAGGGAGAGAGAGGCCCTGAAGGTACAGGCAGTACGGGACCAACTATTCTACGAATTCTGCTCTGCTGGATCATGCTTGGACATCACAGCCTTAAGACATGAACTAGGTCAGGAGAACTGCTCCTGAGCAGATTTTTAAAACATAAAAGGGTTTGTACATAACAAGATCCCAATTACTAAAGAGCATTACGTCCCCACGACTCTCTTTTTTTGTTCCAGAGTCTTTTAATAGCACAAGATTTTTGAGCCCGACACAGACTTTTGTGCAATGGACATAAGGTGATACTCGACTGCTTAAGGCCCTCAGAATTGTCTCAACATAAACAGTATTTACTTTCAAAACACGTACGGTAAATGGATGAGATTAACATGACATGAAGATAAGTAAAACGCAAGACAAAATTTGCAAGACAAAAGTTGAAAGGAAAGAGAGTTACATGATGTAATTGGAAAGGAAATAACACTTAGGAGCGAGGACTGAAGTAATCTTGTCTGTGTGAAGATCATTATCATAACCTATGATAGACAGACTGCCATTACATTCATTAACCGTGACCCAAGACAAATGAGGTTTATTGCACCATAATAAGAGGATTAAGTGCTGCATCTCAGGGCACTGATGTTCTGAGGTAGTTTATAATACTTTTTCAGTTTGTCATCATCAATTTACATGTTCTTAAAAGAATGCCAATACTCTGAAAAGCACGACTTAAAGTCCACATTTAGTATACTATGAAGTTTAATTAGTTAACAAAACAAGGGGCTTTTTTAAATGCATATCATTAAGCTCAAGTATTCCCACCTATGGGCACTTTGTTTTTAACCTTATAGAACTCCTGCCAAGGGAAGACTAATTTATTAGCCTTTAGCTCATATGTAACATTTTTATCTACTCAACCCCATACGGCTGCAGCACTCCCATTTCAGCATACGGATTGAAGCGCACTCCCTGGCCACGGGAGCGACAAGCCGGTGTGTGTGACGAGAAGTGGCTACTCTTAAGAAAACCAGGAAGCATTCCCTAATTCCATTATGTAAACAATATACAATTATGCTATTGCCAATCTCTTCACAGATGCCCTGGGAAACCTAGGAGACCAACACAGCTTACAAATTGCGAAGCGGCATTACCACCTCAAATCCACATTTTTCTTGAAATTTTTCACAATATAAAGTTAGCTAAGATCTTAAAATGTGGATTCTACAATGATAAATGTGTTATCATTGACAGTTGCTATTGCACCTGCAGCCATGCCTGTAAGCCTGCGTATGCATGTAAAGTTAATAAAGAGGCTGATGATACTGTAAAATGGAACCGTAACTACAGCCTGATGGATTGTCCGTGCGGTATTGTTCCGTTTGGACAACTCTTGCTTGATGTACTCCCTAGACCACAAAAATATACAGAAGAAAGATTTCTTCCTAGGGTCATGGCCCACAAAAAATGAGAAATTAACTACATATACTCATGAATGTTATCTTTCTGTCAAGATAGGGGCAGCCCACGGTATTGCACACTTCTGTGATCTGAGATTATCAATGTGCATGTTCTTAAAATCGTGCATGCATTTGTATGTATATCTATATATACACAAACACACACTCTCTCTCTATTGTCAACACATTGTTCTATGCAACAGCAATGCTGCATTCTGCTCCATTCCTTCTCTAACTTCTTTTTTCTCCAAAATCCATTCAGGATTAAATCAATCGTAACATTGAAGCAGAGGTGACCCATATCATGATTAGGACTCTATTTTCTCAATACAAATTCTGCACTTTGGTCTTTGCTGTCTTCTAAACTCAGCTGATACCAGCATCACTGACCTCCTTAGCATACCTGATTTCACTTGATTTTATCCATGTGTTGAAGGACTGAGTACAGCTTGACAGGTTTTGCTTAGATAGAACTATTTGCATCCATTTTGTAAGACTGATTTATTGTGATTTATAATAGATGTGGTGGAGGGTGTGGGGAAGAGTGAAAGGTTAAAGTAGGCAGATCTCAGAAAAGGGGGAGGGAGAGAGGGGTGGGGAGGAGGAGAGAGAGACACAGATGAAAAGAAAAAACAAAACAAAACAAACCACAACAAATCCGAGACTTTTCCTCAATTGGAAAGGAAGAAAACGCAGGTTGGTAAGAGGTACACAGATACCTGAGAATTACAACAGGTTCATCTTAATCTCTTTTAAAATTACTTCCATGAACACCTCCTTTGCTGTGTGGTGCTTGACATACAGTCAAGACTCGGGAGTTTTTAATTCAATTATAACTAGGGTCAACACTCAACTTCTATAGCAACTTCAACATGCATTTGAAGACTTTCCCCAAATCCCAATTATCTCCTACTCAAAATGACCTCATGCTCTTTGCCATGTAACAAGATAGTGTGTGACACTTATATGAAGCGTTGTACTGATTAAATTTCACATCTATATTCTCATATATAGTGATGTACATATGTGTATAATTCCCATTATATTTCACATCTATATCCCTATATATAATGATGTAACAGAAAAGAAATAATGTGTAATGTACTACTGTTTCTAGACAGAAACTATTCTGAAAAATACACCTCCATACTCTAGGATTTGAAAAGATAAAACACAAGTTACTAGTTAGATGCGCAGGAATGAGCATCTATTAAAACATAACACAAGAAACCCAACGACGGAAGGACCACAGGACCATTACCTGGAATTTGGCTCATTTAACTACATACACCACTACGGAAGGGTGTACAGACGACTTACCAATAACACAATACAACAGTAACACAAGAAGCTTCCTCTGAGCACTTCCCCACAAAAATTTTCAGTTAGCACAATGACACAGCATAGGAACAAATAATCAGCATCAGATAATTTCTTATTTTGCAAAAGGATGACTGAATGTATTTAATTCTTACTTTGATCCAGTAGCTCAAGACCAGCAAATGTGAAAATTTAAATCAACTGATCAGGGAAAGAAATGCATAAAAAGGTGAAAAATGTTCTAAATCCTTCACTAGAACTCTTGAATTTAGTGCTTAAGTTGGATCTTAAAATCAAATCAATTCTTACCCAACTTTCTAATGCTATAGGCATTGTGACTTTGAAGGATCTATAAACACGTCTTCTAACCCCATCCCGAATATCCTCCCAAACATGGATTTTACTCACTTCAGGCACCCAAGATGGATTTCTTATATAAAACTCAGGGGTGCAATTCATTTCATTAACTTCAGAAGTTCGTTATCTAACCTGAATTACTCCTTTAGATTCCCTAGAGAGGCTGATTCAGCACATCTATTTAGATTGAAGATGAATCCCACTGAAGGTTTCCCTCTTTTTCCAGTGACTACAGGAGTCTGAACGCAGGCTCCTTAGCCTATACAAGGTAACTAAATTATAAGTGGGATGAATACTATGCCAAGCAGCAGACAGAGCACACACAGAATGGCAAAAGAGACCAAGCTGTAGCTCCACGTTGCAGGTCAGAGTTAAAGAGAGGCATTGCTGCTGCCCATGGCTGAGGTCAGGATCCATTCACAGCATGAAAGTTACATTACATTGGGAAGACAATTTTCTCTTCTACAAATTACAGTGGCTGAAGCTGCAACAAAATGCGTTTACTTCCCATTACTGATACTGCTGTCACTTTCCTGTCTTTAAAAAGCGGTAACTGGGCCATTTACCTGTAAAAAGGGGCAGAATTTGCATGCCCATAAAACACCCTTTTGCCATATTCTTTGTTTGTTCAATTCTATAAACTAGCAAATCCCACGCACAATCTCTCTCTCTTGAAAAAGCTGATTCATGAGTCTGTTGACAGGATTTCAGCTTCTAAACACCATGTTCTTAACACAGTAGTGCCTCCCATTCAGATACCAGGCCAAGACATTATGTACAGCTTTGTATTGCTTAGGTACATTCTCTTTTAATAAGGGTATTATTAAGATATACTGCCACTTTATTACAGGTATTATTTCGAAAGAGTAACTAAGCGGACATCAGGACCACATTAGAACACATCAAACAAGGAGTAGCACAGTGGCAGCTCCTGTTTTAGAATAGCGATGTGAAATAAATAAATATGGTAAGGTCATGCATCTGTTTACTTTGTTCACAAGATGTGTGCAACCAAATGTTAACAAACACCTATAATTAAAAGACAGCAAATACGCATGTTACCTTTTCTACACCAATACAGAATCACTATGAGTAGTTCAAACTAAATGTCACCCCATTCTTTCACTATGAAAAATTCTCAACAACGTTACATTATGCTGCTTTATGCCTACAGCCACCAGCACGCGCACCATTGATCTGCTTGGTTTGTATTACACATTGCACGCAACAGGAGAGGTTTGCAGTCCCACGTTCCCCACCACGCTCTTAGCCTTTACATGTAGCAGTCGGCAGTACGTGGATAGTACCATGCCTTCGCCTTTTTGCCCCACAACTGCATACTCAAAAACGAACTGCAGAGAATAAAGTCACAGCGGAGTTACGCACTTTTAGAAGACAAAGATTTAACTCCATTGGCAAGTATTTCCTAGACACATTTAAAGAATTTGCACTTGTTTTCCAGACTTCAGACCATTTTGCTCCTGGTAATACAAAGATGGGTAAAACAGTCAAATTTTTATAAAAAGAATAGGAACTTGAGATATTTGGGCACTGATACTAGTTTTCTAAAAGAATCATACAGGTATAGTATAATTTTTAATAGCTTTCAATTTCTATCCTATGATTCTTCTCAGCCCTTGAATACTTACAGCAGGCATCACCCCTTAAAGAAATATACTTCTTGGGTTTTAGAGGGTTTTCTTTGTAAACGAAAATGTACACACATGCAGATAGGGGGTTATACTAAGAGACATACCTAAGTACATTCACCACCTTACAGCGACACAGAGTGGCTGGACATTATTTGTGTATATATTACTGGGATAATGGGCTCTCACAACTATTTTACAAGCTCAAAAACTTGGTTTCTAGTACTTAAACCCATACTGACAGTGGTTTACAAGCGAGCTGGTGGCTCCTGTAGGACTAGACCACATTCAATGATGTTTCAGGGAACATCTAAGACTTTGAAAAATTCCAAATAATTAATTAATTTCCATTAAGAGTCTTGTCTAGCTAGCCAGCAGCCCAGGTGAACACAACACTGTGTCCAGGAAGCACACGAAGATCAAGCAGAAACTCAAATCTAATAATTTTTCATTCTAGTAGGGTTTCGGGTTTTTTAAACCTTTTTAGATTACTAAATAAGCTGTTTCTTCGTCTGTAATTTAGCCAAAGTACTCCAGGCTGGTTTGAACTGCTTTGCTGAAGAGGGCAGTGTGCTGAACGGTGTCTTGGTTCTCAGTTAGCGAGCCCTCCAGAGGGACAGCTGCATTAATACTACCATGTGAAATGGCAGCATCAGCCCATTATCGGTTCTGACTGCCTTCCTCAAGACCAACTCGGAGTTTCGTACACTGTAGCACGGCACACAACCCTTCACCATACTCAGCAAGTACCACTTAGAAACCACAAGCTGATACCGCACCAACGACTGGGTTTGGAGACAAGCACTAACTACAGTGCACAACCGTACTCCATTCCTCAAATGGTTTCCAGGAACTCCTCTTCTTGATTTAGTTAAATATTTAATTGCCAGGACAAGGATGAAAACAGACCAACCAACCTTTCTGCAACCTCACTACAACAAAAAATCCTAAATTCAACATATTTATGCATCACTTCCTAAACTTGTACAACATCAAAACCAAGAAATCTGACAAAAGTTCTTTTTTTCCAGTATCTATTACGAACATAACCATTTTAAGTGAATACAGCCATGTATTTACCAGAAAAGATGCATTGTATATTGAGAGCAACAAGTTCTTTAAAACAAAAATCTACTTAGAGCTGCAAAGAATAAGTCCACTTATTTTAACAGCCGCACAACTAAGTCTTCAAAAACACAACCTGATAATAAAAATAGCTGAATGAAAAATCCCCTACAGAATGAATGCTACTGCTTTAGACGAATAAAGGACATATATTTGTTTTGGGGATTTTTTTGCCTTAGAGGGGCCAGTAAAGTCCGCAGAAGTAGTGAATCGAACTGAAAAATAAGAAACCCGCCAAATAACCGAAGGTGGGAAAAAGATCAAACCAACATAAATTAAAAAAAAAATAACATTCTTATATGGTGGAACACAGTTCTCCCAAAAAAACACCTTCCTACTTCACTTAGTTTTTCAAGTGTTCTGTAAAATCATCAGCAATTAAGCGCTTGCAATGTATTAACAAAAATTACTATCCTTTTTATTTCTTTATTTTAAAAGGTTTATCTTCAATGATCAAAAATCCGACACATCCCCAAACTCCCTAAGCTTTATGCCAATACAGAAAAGTTAAGGATGGAAATCTTCAGGTCCTCTAAAGATCTTGCCTGTTTCCTCCACAGAAAAAAAAAAACCACAAACCTGGGGACTGCTGTCCTCACACGCAGACGCACGAAAAGAAGCGAGCAGGCAGAGAACACACAAGATGTCAGTACTGGAGGCAGAAGATGGGGGGAGATGAGCGCAGAAGGACCGCGCTGCCTTCCGGCTCACCCTAAGATGCTATGTGCATGTTAATGACCGCCATAAAAATATGTTATAAGAGCAAGGACGCAGAGCGTAACTGCCTCTTCCCAGTTACAAAGGGGTCAACATTAGCTCAATGGCAGCTCACTCTGTTCCTTCACAGGTGCTGCTGAAAAGGCCTATAAAATGAATAGCTGAGACCCAGAAGGGGAAGAATGCTTTTGGGAAGGAAGGGACCCACACCCACTGGTTGCAGGACCAGGTCAAACTGCCTGCTGGCATGGGTTTTTTGTTTCCTTTTCCTTTTGATTATGATAAACTGTTTTGGCCTTCCACTTAACAATTACCATCAGTGAAGAAAAAAAAAAAAACCCACACTGAACGCAGCTACGCATTTTGCTACATCATTTTATCATTGAAAGTAACGAAAGAAAACAAATATTTAAGTGAAAAGAACCAGTATTTTCCAGCTCAGCATACTAGTTATTTGTTTTTGTAGAGCAAAACCCCCCCAACCAAATCACTACTTGTAATTTATTTATCCCTTTAACATTGCCAAGTTCAACGCAAAGATGACATTTTGAAAGGTTAGAGGGGAAGGGGGGGCAGAGGAGTGGAAATGGGTAATGCCATGAAAGTTTTCTCCTGCGTTTTTCTTTGACGCAGCAGTTGGTCCTGCGCTGGCACGTAAGCACTATAATATTAGACACCTGGAATGTGAGGAATGCCTGATAACCATAGCCTAGCACAGGGATAATTCCACAGCCATAAACCAACGATATGACCTTTGAGCTTTCCCCCGGAAAGCTCAAATGCAGTGACATTATGAAAAGGCTATTATGTGCAGTGTTGCTATAGGTTATTTGTATACACGTGGCTGTACACTGTCGATAGAGGGAAACCATGTTGTCATCAACTCACCGTTAAGAAACTTAGCTATTAGTTTTTATCTAAGTCCATAAATACCACGATATTTTCCCAGTAATTTTAAGTGTTCCCATTCCTGCAAGCTTGACATGGAAATGTTTCCTTTATTTGCCTTGTACCACTCTGCTTCTCATTTCATACATTTATTATCAGACTGCTCCTCTACAAAAGGAAGATGCACCCTTAGAAATACACTTGTAAAAAAAACCACAAAAAACACCCCACCAAGAAACCCAAACAAACAGACAAATCAACCAAAACCCCCCCAAAAAACCAACTCAGACAAGCATTGGTTTGGGAAATTCAAAAAAGGTATGAACTCTGCAATAATTTTCCACAGGAGCTACATCTGTCCCCAAAAGCCAACCACTTAATTGAAGCATGATATAACAAACAATGGGAGGAAAACATCCATAGGTTGGAATACTTTATTAGAACAAATCAAGCCAGATAGGCTTATAGTAAAGGGTTAAAATATTTCTGTTATTTTGGTTGATTTGTCAGCTTGACTATCTGTCAGGCACTAAGTATCAAAAGCAGGCTTCATGGCAGATAGTTAACTACTAAAGGGTTAAATACAGGATATTTCTGTAGTGTGAAAATTGAATCTGGGAAAGAGAAATGCATTTCAAAGAAAGAACACACTCAAAACCGGAAAACAACCATGATAGTTAGTATCAGCATTAAAAAGATCTTGCCTGTCCCTAACCTCTCCCCTTCCTCCTTTCCGTAATTTCATACGCACGGTAGTCCAAACCACCCCACTACTCACCTCATCAGCTACAGAAAATGATTTTGAAAATTTTGTTCTATGAACTCCCCTTCGCTCCTCCTGCAAACAAACGCTTGCACTGCAAGGAATCTTTGGATTTATAGAGAGGATATTTAAAGATTCTCCTCGCCTAACTCTGCTCCCACTGAAGTCAGCAGGAGTGTTACCAATTTCAGTAGCAGGAAACTTAAATCTGTGACAAGCACTTTTCAAAAGTACCATCCATCTGAACATCTCAAATAACCTCACAAACAGCCAGCTTCAGCGCTGTGAAGCACTCCAGCCAAGTACACCAATCATTCCTGAAGCAGGGAAGAGCAAACTTGAGTTAACTGTCCAAGGTCACTGCAATTCGGTTACAGACCTACAAACTACGCCCAAGGGGAGACAGTTATTCTCAGTACTGAGTTCTTCACATCCTGATTTCTAGCTTCTCATCCAATCACTTGTTTTGTAACATTTTTTAATGCATACTTCATTAAACCATTATGTGTTTTGCAGTACACTGCAGCTCTTGTTGCAAAAAGACTCAGTTAGATCAGAGCTCAAATGGTACACAACCGCTTGGCCAACCTCAGGGCCCTGGTAAACTCCATTTCCAGATGCTACAGAAGAAGGACAAATCTTTAAAATGTATTAACAATTTTTTACATGGAAAACGAACCAACACACCACTGATTTTATGCAACTGCAAGCAGCGTAATATTAAAAAAAAAAAAGGAAGGGGGAATACATTTATATTTTAATATTAATAAGAGACCATAAAAAAGTCTGCCAACCCTCGTTGCAAATGGTTCAGAAAGTTCCCTCAAATCATTTCAGCTATGGTTTCATAGAAGACAGCCTCTAGAAAAAACTTTGTGTTCCTGAGAGCAGAGTGATGGAAGCCACAGCCTGACTTATATACGAGTAAAACTGCACAAAACTGAAATAACGAGTAAGGGCTGTAGCAAATATGTTTGCTTCACAAAACCTAACATTGAATTTAAAAGTGCAAGATGCTGGACTGTCAGGGTACTGTAAAACTACAGGAAGTAAACTTACAATTATAAGAAGATTTCAGATATATGAGATACATGTTCTGTCCTACATTTAATCCCTCCCACCAATTATTTTAAGATGTAGAACTCTAGTTCACAATGCTTTTATTAAAATTAAACCCCCTTCCTTTGTATATTCCAAGATAGTCCCAAAATAGTATTATATTAAACCAAATCAATGCAGAATTCCTTCAGCATCTCCACTGTTTTTACATTTCTTTACTCAGAATATTAATTGAATTCAAGTTTTAGATTAAATTTTTTCCCAGTGGCAGTAAGTCTTGAGGAATGGGAAATATGCAGCAATTATCCAACAGGAAACACCTAAGTGTTTTGCTGCGACTTCCTCCCCACACACCCACTCCCAGAAACTGCCTGAAAAAAAACCCACCCCAAAACCTGTAATGAACGCAGCAAATTTTCTAGTTGTCACTAGCAGGAATGCAGCGCATACGCAGTCTATTGTGGCATGACTTTCTATTTTTAAAAAAAAGGAAACCAGCTTTTGTCTCTCATGTCAAACTGACTAAACATCTTTCAGGTCAGATATGCTTTTTGGTTCCTAGAAGGGTGAAGTTCAAAAAAGAAAAAGGAAAAAAATAAAAGCACTGAACACTTGTAAGTCTTTCCTCTATCCCCAGCATACAATTGCTCATCACAGATCGCTCTTTATCGAGTATATTTGGCACAAACAGTTGTTCAGAGCAGGGGAAATACTTCCAAGGCAGTAATTTGCAAAGATTGCTGAGGAATTCTGTGAGACACTGTAACAGGGAACCTGGAGCTGCCACATGAGCTAATGCTCTACTTACCAGACTGGAATAGAGCTGTCTACCTTTCCCACATACGGAAATGCACTCCCTTCAGGTTTATTAGCAGTTTGCATCACTGATTTAAAAAGATTATTCTAATCCAGGTTACAGAATTACTTCAGAGAACATAGTACATGTTAAGACCTAGTCCCTGGCTGTGGTCGCTAATAGCATAGAGTAAATTATCATCATTTCTTCAAATAAGCATACAAGCATCAAAACAATATTCACAATACTCCCACGAGTAGGTAACAGCAATGTTTTACCAGTCCTGCCTCTAAAGGTGAAAGCATATGCAAGAAGAGGAAAGAAGATGAGAACACCAGAATGAAGTTATTGTCCACATTTTCAGACTCAGTTGCACAAAAATCTGTGATGAGATTTTGTACCACTGAGTCAGTTAAAATTGGAGCAAGGGACACTAAATATTTCTGCCAACACTACTGAAGAAGTCATTCAACTCCTTGTGAAGCTCAACTCTTTGAATCAGCTCAACATTTACCAGAAGCCAAAGTGCCAAACAGCTTATTTCCAAGTACACCACAACATCTAGAAAGCAAAACTACAGAGCAAGATACAGAGAAAAGCAGGCAATGGTAATCAGGGTATAGAATGTAATGTAATGGAACAGGTTAAGATTATTCATTTGGAAGTTGCTTACAAAGTGCAAGTATTATATACAAGGAAAGGAACGGAAATTCTCCATTTCTCACAGTACAAAGAAGCACACACAGAAAGTACAGAAGAGCAGGCTCAAAACAAAGTTCTGTGCAACACACAATCATACCTGGACCTCAGTGCCACAGCATTTTGTTGAGGTCAAAACTGCAATTCCTTTCAAAAACTGAACTGACAAAAAAAAAAAAGAATAGATCCACGGTGACAGTAAACATGATATTCCAGATACAACCATTTTCCTATTGGAGCTTCTATTCTAAATTCACTCTTCTTATAGCATATGCAAAAAGATGAATTAAAACTGCCACTCCTTCCTTTCCCGCGGCTGTTATGATTGGAAATTCCAAAGACAGAAACCGTGTCAGCTACAGTACCTTGTCTCAAAGTAAATTTAAAGGAAAGACTCTAGCTACATAGAAGGTGCTGACCTTTACATTAACGATTAAGAAGACAACAAAATAAACAAAAAACAAAACCCCCCAAAGAAGTGATACTTTTCAAGATAGCTACTAGAATAGCAGCATAGCTAAAGAGTATGCCACAATCTTTATGCTTTGACAACAGAAAGGAACACATAATAGACAAATCCTAAGAGTTAATTTATAATGATGAAAGTGAAGAGAAAGCTTCCCAGTGGGAAGAAAAAAAGAAAACGAGAAAAAAGACTTTGGCTTGTGCACACACTTCAGACTGGACCATTGTTAGAAAGAATTCTTCACACTGCCTCACTACAGAGAAAAATTATGGAGCTACTGCAACTCATAAGCAAAGCTATCTTTGAAGTCCCTTTAATGTATTCTTATTTAATAAACATGTAGCTATTTAACATTTTATAATGAGTCACTAGAATTTTTCCTTTTTTTTTTGCTTTTGTTGAGTTATAGTCACAAAGGATGTTTTTTAGAAAAAGTATTACTTAAAGTTGACATTTCTTAGATCTACATTAAACTCACTTATGGCAAATAATGTATGGCCAACATTGAATTTTAGTAAAAATGGAAAGCTAACATAACCGAGAGAGTTACAAGTTACTTCAGCAGGACGGCTCCCACAAAGCGTACAGCAACAGGTGCCACCTTGAGTTGAAAGAACGGAGTCATAGCTAGTCGCTACCAAAAACACGGTACCAATTCTCTTCATCTGTCCTAGTCTTGTAACAGCAGCCGGCAGCCCAGACTTGCCTTCTTTTGGGCTAGTGGTCAACAGGTTGTATTCTACCTGGAAGCCAGCAAGAAGTGGATTATTGGAGGGACCTGTCCTGTTTAACATCTGCATCAATGATTTGGAGGAGGCGCTCTCATCAGACTTGCAGATGACCCCAAACTGGGGGTGGGGGCAGGGGTAGGGCAATCAACACTGTCAAGGACATCACCACCATTCAGGACTACAGGAATGGGCCAACAGGAACCTTTAGAGGTTCAGCAACAACAAACGAGAAGTCCTGCATTCGGGAAGCAAACGTGCCTTACAGTGATCCAGGCTGGGACTGATCAGCTGTGGAGCAGCTCTGGGGTCCTGGTGGGCACCGAGCTGGCAGTGATCCAGTGCCCTGGCTGCAGAGGTGGACAACAGCCTCCTCTATCAGCAAGAGCATGGCCAGTAAATCAAGGGAAGTGATTACCCCCTCTACTCTGAGACTGCATCTCAAATACTGCATCCAGTTCTGGTCTCCTAAGGCAAGAAAAACATCAACAAACTGGAGCAAGTCCAGGGGAAGGTGACCAGGATGGTTGAGAGCTCCTTACCCTGTGAGGAGAGGCTGAGGGACTGGGGTTTGTTTCACCTGGAGAAGAGGCAGCTTCTGAAGGATGCAATAGCAGCCAGCCCCTATCTACAAGGAAGTTTTCAAGATGATTGTGTCGGGCTCTTTGCAGGGGTGGGGGATGAGGGAAACAAGGCCAGTTCAAATTGGATATAAGGAAAAAAAATTTCACCACGAGGACAGGCGTGCAGTGGGACAAGCTAACCTGAGAAGCTGTACCTGAGTAACTCTGATCTCACAGCTGACCATACTTCTTGCATATAATTTTTAAATCTTGCTGTCACCGCGCTTCCAAACCATATGCGCACATATACGTACATGCATACTCACTCCTGCCTTGCTTTCGTTTCCTGGAGCTTAGAATTCCATCATCGTGTATCTTGACTACAGAACAATAATCTTTGCTACTTGCCTGTATCACACCAAACACTGAGGTTCCGTAACAATTTAAGTAGATCTAACCTGGCTGTCACAGTTCGGCTCTTCCTCCGTGCTCCTGCTCCTTCTCTTTTACTTGTGCTGGCACTCATCTGACTCCATAGTAAGTCATTTCAAAGAAATAAACTAGCGGGAGAGACTGAAGTAGTATTTTTTTTAACCAGTTTAGCTGCCTAACCAGTTCACTACTGGTACAAACACCAATACAAGAGAGAGGGTAGAACCACTTGCAGTCCCAATTCAAAGTGGTATGAACCGGTCGTGGAACAACAGAGTTCCTAACAGACACTGAAACCCTGATTCTTGATGGACATCATAGGCAGTACTGTGATATATGTGATTACTCCTCCTCCTTATGATTAAGCTATTAAAACAGACAGATAAGACTAAGCATGCAAAATTGGAGAGGTGCTTAACTACCCTGTGCAGTTTTTACGTGGTGAAAGTTAGCAGGCTGGTTTTGGTAGGTTGAGAGGTTTTTGCACTAACAATGAACCTTAACTGGTTGCAAAGCCCCGTTTCTGAGAAAAGGAAAGAAATTACAGAGAACAGTAATTCCTGTTGTATTATGAAATGGAAATGCTCGGGCAATTAGGAAAATTTCTATTTATTGCAATACCTTGATCTGCTGGCTACTTGAATTTCAAAGTAGAACAACGCAAATCAGTGAAGTGCCTGATCCTGTGAAGGATACACAACTTCACAGAACAAGCCAAGGAAAATTCCACGTGCAGCCTCCTTCTACACCGAAGTCAAAGGCAGCCTTGCCATTGCCTTCAACAAGGACAGAAGCAAACTTCGTATGTGATTAATAATTTATTTACCTGACTTTTGCCATCTTTGCCAAAATAAAATCTACAAAATGCTTTGTCCTTCTGTGAGAGGGTTTACTTTTGCCATTTTGAGGTTTTTTAGCCAGAACTAGCTTCTTAATGAGGCTCTAGCAGGGAAAAAGTTTAAAAACAATTGCTAATGACACTGAAAACTACAACACTGTCTCAAATACTGAGCAGAGGCACCTTCCTAGAAAAACAACACCTAAGCATAAACAATTGATTAAACAGTAATCTCCCACGCTGTATATATCTTTTGTACTGGAAGAAGCAAGCTGCCATATAAGCAATGTTTCAATAAATTCAGCTGACTAGAAAGCTGCAGTTTCACAGACTTCTGGAATTTCTTAGACACAGTATTTTTAAATTATTACTTCATAAAAATCACTTGAAGTATTTTGTTAGATGTAAAGTTTTTATACAGTTTGAGTAATGAAAAACCTCAACATTAGCTCACCCAGTGGAAATACGCAGTCACTCCTTGCCAAGACAAGCATTACATCTCCATTTGCCATTTATTATTCTTTTAAACTGAATAGAGAAGATTGCTCTTAAGAGATAGTCCAGATACAAATCTCTACTATCCAATTACTTATGTAATCTCTTTAAACTTCTCAATGGAAGTCTCTTACTATCTCTCATAAATCAATCTACATCAGTTGCTTTTGTGAAAAATCTTTAACATAAATATTAATACTTTGAGATACTATTTTTCCTCCAATTCTACATGATATCCTTACGTTCCTTTGGGAAATTACTTCATGTATCATTCAAGCTTTTAAAACAAAACGTATCTACTTGGAGGCTAGGCTTCTGACTCTCATCCTATAAACATCAGTCATCTAAAACAATTTTCAGAAGTATTGGAAAGCTTAAAAGTAGGCGCCCAGTAATTAAATAGGAGTCTAACTTCTAATTTGTTGAGAGTGCCTGCATGCATTTCAATACTCTACAGTATATTAAATAAAGCAATAAAAACAAATACAATGAAAATTAACATTCAGCCAGAATGCGTACGAGCATGGAGTTTGACCTAACAAGAGGACAGATTTCCAAGCTCATGACAGTCCATGCAATTCTTTTTTAGCTTATCTGCAGGCACTCAGCGTGGGTAAAGTTCTATTTTAGAAAGTATGTGAAAAGGTTAGGGAAGAAAGAGAGGATCGTGATTATTCACAGTCCAGCAAAAATCTGTTTTCTGCATTTTAGACTCTGGGGATTCCATAGTAAATTTAAGAGAAGCAGCTGGAATTTCCTGATCTGGCCGATATAACCAAGGGTGGGGGAAGGATAATTCTCAAAAGAGCTTTCAAATGTAGGCTTGGAATTTTGCCGGACAGAACAATGATTGATTTAAATCAGCCATAAAAAGAGAGATTTGATCTTCTGTCAAGTCTTTGAAATGGTAGAAGTTAATAGGAATCATCAGCGCTGCGTGCTTGTTTAATGAAAAATCCATTACTTTCCATTTAGTTCTAAACATTTTTAACACACTTGTGGGCTGATCATTTCGTGCTTTCAGTTGTCAGTATACCAAGCATCTCTTTTTGTGCCATGCTATGAAGAACTGAACTTTCATAGGCAAAAACAGTAAGGAAGAAAGGTAGGGTTTTGCAATAAAATAAAGCACTTGCATTCCTTCCTAAAGGTGATCTGCATAGCTCTTCACTGACTTTTTCAGTATATGGTAATTTTATCTTCCCCAACCCAGTTCCTGTGTTTCATCAGTTTTTACGCCCAACAAATAGTGGAAAAACTCTGTTCCTTATTGGAAGTCCAGGTAAAAGGGTCTAAGTTCTGTCTTTTTTGCTGACTGCAATGCTTTATGCCAAAGATACAGAAAGCATTTCATTTTGCTCATCACATTTTCTCTCCTTCACCTTACTGCTTTCTCTGTGTTAAAGTCTCTGTATTTCTATTGCTTGTATTTACAATAAACAGATTGTAACAAGGTCTCTGGTTTTGTTTACATAAACTTACATAAGTAGCAATATCACTTAAAGAACTAGAGACATCAACGGAATGATACCAGAGCAGGCTGTGGGTACCAGTGGAGCAACAGTACTTCTTAACGTTATAGTATTTCAACCATTATTAGCATTTCTGCATCAACGCATACAAGACATTCTGTCTAGAAGTGACTTCTGCCTTCAAGAATCTAATCATAACAGCAGACATCTTTTATTTGGAAACATAATAACCACAAAAAAAAAAAAAAAAAAAACAACCAAACAAAAAAAACAACGCCAAACACCACCACATTGAATTTTTGATAATAACATCTGGCCTCATTTGACCAGAACCTGCAGAAGAAATGCATGGCCTCGAGCAACAGAGACGGATAGAATCTGCAAAGTAACTAACAGTGTTGCCTTCTTGTTTTTCCATGCCTGGATTGTTCTTCCTGTTGTCCCTCTACAGCCAGCTGCTGGAAGATTCGCAAGGAAGCAGCAGTGCTTGGTGACCCTCACTGGCAGCCAAGGAATTAGTCTGGTTGACAGAGCACGGCAATCCACTGTGCCAGCTGAAAAAAAAGCAGGCTAGAGCATTTTTTGATCCTTTCACCGGGCTCTTTGGGAAGACAAAATCTCTTACTTTCACAAACCTGACTAGGAAGCTTAATTGATGTCCAAAGGACCTTTACTGTACTGACACTCACTATGCTTACTTTGGTTATAGCCTAAGTCCTTCATGGGTGGCCCAAGTACCTGCGAACAGGCTGTAACTGAAGGCGTGCTGCAGTATGGATATCTGCTTCAGACAGTAGGGACACAGGCAAAGCGACCCACGTGGCACAAAGCTCCTGTGATACTCGCATTAGGCTACGTCTATTTGTCAGTAGAGCCCAGTATAGCTTGCAGAGCACGATTCGCAGTCACTAGGTGCAGAACGAGGTAGAGAAGGGCCAGAGAAACCCCTCAGCTGAGGTATGGGGGATGTCTGTAGTCTGCAAACTCCCGAGTAAGACAACACTGAAACACTCCAACCCTGATGTCTTTGTTTCCTTCTGCTTTCCTTCCTCCAGCTGCTATACGCCTCAGAAAAAGAAAGCAGAAGGGGGAGAGCGATTTCAAAGCACACAGGTAGCCCAAGACACAGCTAGAGCCTTCTGAACTCAGTCTTTGGGAATCTGCAAAGGAGGGCCTGGCTAAGCACGTCTTTGTGGCCCAAAATCGTGCTCCTCCTGCCAGTCGCTAACAATCCTACTTGTGCTGTTAAGCTGCCAACAAGCTAAAATGTACTGTGGACTTTAAGGCATGTAAAATATGTTGCATTCTCCTACTGCCATCACCCTTACGTACCTTTTATTTATTCCATACTATTCATACAGATGGAGCAATACTATTTGAACAGGCTAAGACCCACTCTTTGCATCGCACTCCTATCTTCTGCTTATTCCCTTGAGCTATTTTCTGAATGAGAAGGGAAAAGATCAAATACCAGGAACAGAGGGCACACAGGACATGGCAACCGAAGCTGGGAATTGCTCCTGATAAAAATCTGAGAGGAATTTATGGAGATTACGGATAGTCTTTGATTGGTTAAATATTTCTAGTGATAGGCACACCTCTCAATGCTATCTAGAGGACAACAATTACATTTCACAGGAATTCCTACAGCATTGTGGGGTTTTTATTTATTTGTCTGCTTTTCCCCCTCAAGAAAATTTTCCAAGTGTTCCACATTCAAAACTGAAACTTAGATTTTCTTGTTGCCTTGGGTTACGGCAGTTCAGGAAAGAGGCCTGGGATGTTCAGGTACCTCGTTGTCTCATTCAGCCTGGGAAGATGGCTTTTCAATAGCACCAAGTCACTCTGAGTCAGGAAAGGGACTGGAATCTGATTCTTTCACATTCCAGACCAGTACCCTGACTAACAAGCAATAATGTCTTCCCAATCTTTTACACTCCCAAAAGGGCCTCTGACAATAATTTGCAATCAAAACAGAAGAATGGAACATTTTATACAGACTTATCAACACCACAACTTCTGAAAAAAAAATGTTTATTCAAAATATTTCAACCAACTTCAACTGTAAACTTTGTCTTATGACATTCATTTTCTTTTTTTTTTTTTTTTTCCTTCTGCCTGTTAGTGACAGTTCAATGAAACATCCATCTGTGGAAATACATGTAGCACGCTACTGCCATATTGATATTTTCAGTAAAGTATTAAAGCAATATTGCTTTTGTACACCACTGTTATGGATAGCACTTGGAGTTTTCCCTGTGACAAATGCATCTCTTACAAGTTAAACAGTTTCCAGTCTGTCAGCAACTGTTAGTACAATAATTATTCATTACATAATTTACAGCTTCCAGCAGAAGAATAAAGCGAAAAACCCAGCATCTTTATAATTTTTTTAAAAAGCATCTCTGTATATCTTAGCTTGAAATAACACACTTTTTTTCTTAAAAACAAGAAAAAATTAAAGATAGAATTACTATTCTTCCTAAAATTGCAAGAATCTAAGAAACAAAACAATCCATGCAGCACAAAGATTAGAAAATGCTAGGATCATCAAGAACCCCATGTAATTTAGAGGCAACTTCAAGATAGCCCCCAATCAAACCAAATATGCAGCCAGCAGGCCAATTCTTTCAAGTATTCATCCACAGGTAGTAATTTAAAAAACAATCACAGTGGTGAATAAAAGCTGTTATGATCTATGAAGTACAGCAAGGTGCCATTCAGGAGAGTTGTTTTCCATCATCCATCTCTGAAAGTGCCTTCTGGAACAAACTTTAAAATGTTGTCCCTTCCAAAGTCACATTTGAAGGAACAGGAAGAAAAAAAATCATAACTAGATGCTTCTAGTACATTTAGTAGTAGTAACTTCAACATTACACTGCAAATAAAGTAGTATCTTTATCACAGACGTATCTTTAATCACCCAATCACTCGGTGTAATATATTTTCCCCATCAAATTCTAAAATTCAAGTTGTTAGAAGTACATGCTAACTCCTGGGTGTTGGAGATTTATATCGATATCACATACAGCAGAGCTGGTCTTCAAAGTGAGAAAGAAATTAAATTTCTATACTTTTGCTTGTAGGATTGATAACTAGAGCAAAATGTTGTTTTACAGACACTACATAAGTGGACAGTGGTTGAGTTACTATCGCTATACTGCAAAACACCACTAGTAACCTCCCACTACACTCATAATTCCCATTCCAGTGTAGCACATTTTCATCTCCTTGTCCTGCAGCTACTTGATCATCACCTAAGTTTTTCCATTAAAGGCACAGGTGTTTGGGATTAAGGACTTCATGTCTAGATATGGTAATAAGCACTTTCCTTGAATTTAAACAGATTACATCAACGTGTTACTTCTCTGAAACTAGTCTTTTTTTCCAAAATATGATGTTTAGGTAATTTGGTGATGTAACCCTGATACAGCCACATTTACCCACATATACCTGGTAAATAATGGAGGCAAGGCCACTTATAAAATCCTGAAATACTTGCTTTTAGTAATAGCAGTCCTGCCCAGAAAGCTTTTTCCCCCCTTTAAAAAAAAAGGTAAACATAAAATAATGTACATGGGAGGGAACCTCTGGAGGTCACCCGGTCCAACATCCTGCCCAATGCAGGACAACTCTGAAATCAGACCAGGTTGCTCCGAGTCATGCCCACAACCACTCAGGACAACCTGTTCTAATGTTTGCCCACAAATCCCAGTCTACCCTGCCAATTTTTTTTTTGATGCAGTAAATCATTGCAATTCCATACGCAATTCTTTTTGAAGCTCTTCTGGGATACAGATTATATATTGGCCCATCAGTTTCAACATAACAAACAGTACTAATTCGACTTCCACGTTAAAACACTGTGGTTTCTATTAAAAAAACCTAACTTTCATCAGTTGCCTGCTGTTACTTTCACATACTTCAACATTTGTATGGAAGACCAAAGTCAGTATTCATTTGGTATGCATTCTGTACCTAATTTATCCTTAGTCTCCACACCATCCAGAGATCGCGCTTTCACAAGATAAAGTCTTCAGTACCAAAGCTAGTTTAAGGAACATGATCCATCTTTTCAAAATAAATAAATAAGGAGGTAAATTCACTTTTCACTGATGCAGCAGTACTATAAGCTTTTGTTGTGATATGGCCTTTAATGGGATTTTTTTTTCATCTTTACTCTTGCTGCCTTTAAGCCTTTCTACTCTGGTTCACAGCAAAGTTACGCAAACAGCTGTGTCCTACAACTGAAGGGAGGGATGTCAAACAGAAACAAAAGGTGGAAAGGGAAATACCTTCAGTCTTTACTAGCACGAAATTCTTTTCATGAAATCAAGACTGCAGTGTCTGCTAGTCTCATTTCTCTCTTTCATAAATTCATCTGAGCATCAGACCACCCGAGCTGTCAAGAGTCAGCTGAATACTGCCCCAATCATGTTATATCATGAACCATTTTAGTCTCTGAAAGAAACAAAGATGTTTTCACATGAAAATCAAATATATGTCAAATAGACAGGCAGAACTGAAATACAGTAATGCACTAATTTGTTACTCTGAAACAGGACAGTAAACACTGATTTTGTAAAATCCTGGGTTTCCTTCTTTTTAATTTAAAAATTTTAAAAAGAAAGAGACTGTTAATTATCATATAGATTCTATGCCCACTCTTCTCTCTTCCAACTTAATATCTGATTTCCATTACCAGTATATTCTTAGGATATTTCTACAGCAGATCCAAAGGTCTCAACACTAAGATGGAAAGCCTGTCCCTAAATTGCCTAGCTTGGACCTTCATGAGTTTGTCCACAGCAGCAAAAAATTTATTTACCCTCCTTCTTGATAACCTCAGAATTCTATGACTTCAGTGTAGACATTCTTGAAGAGAGTAGATCGCCCAGTATATGAATAGGCAGTTTGAAAGATTTTGCTACCCCAATATTCCTTTTTACTTTCATCATCAAGCAATGTCAGGCTGATGGACAGCCAAAGAAGATATCCCGAGAACAAAAAGAAAGGTAGCACTCTGGCTACATCTCAACTGGGAAAGGTTGGGGTTGGGAGGGCTTCTGATCTCCTGAGTTGCTAGACACTCTGTAATGAATTGAAACTTGGTTACATACCAGTCCCATCTCTCAATGCTGACTTCTGGATCAGCTGGGCCAAAAGAGAGCTACAACCTGTTCTGGTCAGGACTACAGTTCAGGTCACCATGGGACCAGGTTGCCAGGGTATGTCCCGACACACATACTTCTGTTTAGATGTAACCATTCTTCAGTCAGGATCAAACTTCATCTTGGCATTAGGAGTCACCCTAGGAAGGAGAAGCTGCAGAAAATCTCTTTGTCCCTAAGAGTCTAAAAGAGTCTAGTTCAACTTTTGCTAGACATCGGAGTATTCTCATGACATGAAAGGTGGAAGAAGAGAGCCCAAGAAAAAAGTGTGTAAACACTCTGCAGTGGAATACCTCCAATCAGAGTCTGCAATCTAGCACAAAGAACACATCCACAGGAAAAAATATATCAGGTTTCACAAGTTCCTCTGCCTACAATATAGTTTCCTTTTAATAAAGCATCTACATAGATTACTTCCTGTAGAGAGATTAATTCCATGTATTGGTCTAAAAGGCTGAGAAGAAGTAATGTCTTCTTAAGCTTATTGACCTTCAAAATTTCTGAAAGTAACTTTAAACATAAGATGATTGGATAAGTACTAAGTTCTTACACGGTTTTTCATGTAATCAAAATAGCCCCATCAGGACATCATCATCAAGGCCACATGAAACTTCATGATTCGTTACCATGTTCATCATTAGTGCAACATCAGCTTTAAACATCACTGCATGTCTTAAACAGATGGGTACTATTCACACCTGAGGAAAAAGAGCATTCAGATAAAGTACTAACATTTGCCATTTTAAAAATCTTTACAAATACAGTATTACAAAATAGCTATTAATGAGAGCTCATTTACAAAATGTCTGTTAGAAACCTACTGTCTCAATAAGCAATGACAGTCCTACCACAAGAATGGTCCTCCGATAAGTACTGTCACCCCTCAACACCAGACACCTGCAGTGGAAAGTGTTTCACAAGAACTTCAGGCACCTGGCTGAAGCTGCTTAACTATCTCATACATCTACCAAATCGAGAATAAAATTAAAAATGAAGTGCTGATTATGGGAACACTACTTTGTTCCACCCCACCCCCCTTTTTTTTTTTTTAATACTCTTCATATACTATTAAAATACTAGCCACGTTAGGCACAACAACTATGACCATAAAGATACCTTACAACATTTCAGAAAAACCTGACTGGCAAAAAAAGGACATGAAATATCAAGTATAGGATGTTCTAAAGTATAGGAGGTTCTAAAGATTTTTAAGACAAAACCTTAAACTATTCTACATTTGTCCTCAAAGCTTATTTTCTTGCCTGGAAAAATAAAGTTTTGATGACTTTCACGTATTCTGAGCAAATGGGTCAGCCAGGTCCTGAATGCAAATCAGCAACCTGCCACAGCACAGAAGTCTATGGCTCATTTTAGATCATTGTAAGCCATGCTGGCAAGCGAGGCAGAACAACAACCAGACAAGCAACCAAGAATGTAAGCAAGAACCAAAAAGCCTAATCCATATCACCACAATAACTTGTTTTGCTATAAGCAATTCAGCTTCTACATCATAGTATCATTAATTTAGGTAACATAGCAGTGTAAACAATTTGCAACTCCTTAGCACACCTCAAACTAGTTCACTGAAGTCTTTCTCTCAAAGAGTAGGTATAAAAAGAGAGCCTAGGGATTATAAATAACAGAGGATAACCAGAAAAGAACATGCAGAACTCAGAAACTTGAAAAAATCATCCATTTACTGTGTAAGTCCCTGCATATTATGCCTTACTTACTGCAGTAGTAAGCCACTAACCACACTGGCCTGACTAAAAGGTTTAGGGTGTTTGTGTCCTTTGCTGCATCCCATAATTTCTCTAGTCATTTGAACACTATTTCAGGAATGTCCTGTAGAGGTCTCAGATGATTATTCACATCCATAGCATTCTACTATTCACCAGAATGATTGTAAATGTGTTAACAGTTTATTTCAAACACTGCAATACTCAAAACACGACAGAAAGTGGTCTTCACTCCTCGTCAGGTTGCTGTCTTGAATTGCATCCTCGTATGCGCAGTCATTTACTACTCAATGCTCCAGCAAAATATATTTGAAGTATTTAATACTTCCATTCCAAATGATCCTTCTTCATGCAATAACCCACTAAAGCACTACCTCCGCCTGCCACTTCTGCGCAAAACAAAGCTGGCAACTGCAAAAGAATGTGGGAAATATGAAAAACTTTGGCAAAACTCTTACTGTCCAGGAACATTAAGATACAGAAACACAGAAGAGGAGACCTCGATTTCTGGGACTTCTCTACAGGTCTACATTCCAATCCACTAAATTAAAGGAAAAGTTATTATTTACTTCAGAAGGGTGAAATTCAAGTCAGACCCTCAGAGATCACATCATCTGAGCAGTATCCCGTTTTCTCTATTTCACTCCAACTCCATAGACATTCCAATTCCAGTTTTGGCAGTTTGTCACTGTTCACTCTGGAATTTAGTACTGAATAGTTTGGGGGCCTTAAACTCATATCATAGCTTATTCTGCAAATCTCTCAGAGAAGTCCACAGCACTCCAAACTAGAACTGTTCACCACTGTACAACTCCATCCAAACTAGAATGGGTGGGTAAGTGCTAGTCTTTGCACCGAAAGACTCAAGCAACAAAAAAACCCAAAATACCATTTAGATCAGATCCTGCAGACAATAAAACTGCCCACTACTGGGAATGTGATTAAAATCAATGCAACACCTCAGAAAAAAATACAATCATACATAACTTTTGGAAGGTCATACTTGAAAATTTATCACAAATTTTATACAAGATGGCATAATGAGCTAAAAGGACTTGATTTTTCTTTATGGTAATATGTGAACACACCAAGTACACCTTGCATAGGTCTTGGGAAAATGGGAGTCAGATTTGGACGGATAGTGGGCTTAGGTACACTTGGGAATACATCCCAAAGGGTATATAAAAAGCATAATTCAGTCCCATATAGGTGTAAGATATGCTTATCTGGACAAGACTACAGTTTAGCACATAGAAGTACTTTAAAAAGAAACAATTGGTGTGTAAAGTACTGTTCCTTCATTAACAACACAAGAAAGTTGCTAATACAAAGAGAGTGTCCTAGCAGGATTTAGTTAAAATACAGATTCTTCCAGATCTTTTCCTCTATACCAAAAGGAAAAAAAAAAAAAAAAAAGGTATTTCTAGCCACAGAAAGCCTGATTATCAGAACACACAACATATTACGGTAAGCATCCCAGTATGGTTGTTCTTTTTGGTTTTCAAATAAAGATTGAAGTTTGATTTAATGAATTGAGAAAAATAGCACGGGCATACCAAAGCAGGTCCAACATACAGTATTGTATAGCATGCAGCACGAGTATGCAGAAATTTGAGTTTGCTCTCCCAAGACAGTATGTCTTTACATACCCAAACAATTACTTTGAATACAATATGCATTCAGAGTTGGTGAGATAAAGTTGCCTTTCTTCAAGTACAAACAGTATCTAAGTTCAAAGGACAGCATCAGATCTTGTTCTGTGAGATGCAAATGATTGTTTCAGTTGACAGAATACATTCATACCACCAACAGACTGCCTCTAGCCCAGAAGTCCTAACCAACAAAAAAACTCCAAAAGCAAATTAGCTTTAAAAATGTACACTTAAAGAAGGGGCTGGGGGGGAAGCAATTTCTTCCTCCAAGAAGCCCTTTCATTACTTTTTAAAAACAAGAGACAGAGATTGACTTCATCAGGTAGGAACTTCACCATCACTAATGGTTTTGTACAGGAAAAGTCACTGGGAAGAGCAACAGCATTCAGCAACGCTCAAATTCTGCTATTTAAAAAGACGCAAACCCTACACCCACAAAGCAAAACCCTGCAAAATACCCAAAGCAACAAAAAAGGAAAACCATAACTACTGTATCACTCCCCTTTTCAGCCACTAGATGCTCCTTCCAAATGAAGGACAAGTCTGTTTGTCCATACAGGTGACTCCCTCAAATACATGAAGGCATCCAGTTTGCTTCACACAATAAAACATTCAAAGTCTTAAATTACACCATTGCTCTGGTGAGATACTTTGCAGCAGTGCTTAAAGCCTGTTTTATGAATAATTAGGAAAAATATGCACCAAAGTCAAAGAATTTCTGATCCACTTTCATACACAGCAGAAATCAGCTATTCGCAGGCATATTGTCAACAGCAGCACATTCCTGGAAAATAGGATCTAATTCTGCAACAGTGCAATGACAAAATTTCTCTTCAACAAGAGCTCCACAGTAACAAACACCTAGAAAGCCAGTAAAAAGTTTGTAACATCATAAAGGTTTCTTGGTGACAAAACATGTTTACGACCAAGATGTCTGTGACAGTCGTACTGCTGGTTCCCAGGAAAGCAAAGGTGAACACAAAGACACCCACAAGAAAACAATGGAGAAAGCCAACAAAAGAAATGGACACCTAAGGAGACAGTTCCACGGCAGCTAGGATTGATCTGTGTCTTGGTTTCTACAGCACCACCCTCTCCTTTTGCCCCCACCTCTGGACTTTCCTCCTGCCTCACACCAGCACCAGCATCCATTCAGGGACAAAATGAGCTGATTCTGCTGGAAAACCACTTTAAACACAAGGGGTTTCATTTTAGCCAAATCATCTCCTGGGGTCAGTTTATTATTTGGTGGCAGGAGAGGGACAGGTAAACAGAACCATGACAACGCAGACCCAGGGGGTTGCATTACCCCTCTGCAACCCTTCTCTGCCTCCCTTGCAGGTTGCTGTAATAATTTACGCATCCCAGCATTAACAGTTGTGAAATCTTAGCATTGTTTCTATTCCTGCCTTTCTGAAAGCATGTCACCATGGAAATATTACTGTATGTTTGTCCATTTTCAATCTTTTCCATTACTTCCATAAGTATTCTTCTAGTTTTTAGTCACGTGTGTGATATAAAAATTGTGAGATCTCAAATGCCTATAACATTTTTTTAGGCTAAAAAGAAAAAAGTAGCAAGAAAACCAAAACAAAACCCATTTCACAAAATTCAACTTGTCTCTAGGTGTTACCAACATTACTAAGTGGAAGTAGAGAAATCCTCTTGTCTTATTCTAATGACCTTAATAACATCTTCAAAGCTCAGAATTTTAACCAAAGGCTTGACCACAAGTTATTTAACTGGAGAAAAAGAACTCCTGGTGTAATCTGTACACATCTCTAAAGCTGTAAATAATTTGTCCTATTTGGTCTATATAGTGAGCCTTACCTGTAAAAATGAAAACTTCTTTCACAACCATTACTTCAAATTAAAGCCAGTTCCCCTTCTCTGAAAATATAAGCTAGTTCTGAAGTGTTCCTTCATTTAACCGTATTGTAGTAGGACATCTCTAGCAAACAGGTCAGCTCCGTTCATTTGGGAAAAGGTCTATTTTCCTTCATGTGTACAACTTCTCATTAAGGCTTACGTTGTGCATGACAACTACAGTAATACTATCTTGTAAGTCAAGATCGGTTTTAATCGAAATAGCTCCAAAGTACTACAGACCTAGGTGTGGATACACCCCAGTCTAGACCACTTGCCCCACTTTACATACCAGGTCACAGTCCTTGGCTTTAACCAGTGGTACATATTTTGCACACATAAGCAAATACTCCGTAGCATTTCCTGACTTGTTAACTTCACATGCTCCCAGATGAAAGATACAGTGCAGCCCTATCACTCCCAGAGAAATAAAGAATAAAAGCGTTATCTCAGAGTTACCGTAGCCATTTTCACTAATGCTAAAATCAACAACACATAGCCCCAGGCAAATGACAGACTGGTTAAAAAAACCCACATATACAATCACTATGTATTTTAGCACTGTCTGATGCTATCACAGCTATATTAGCACTGTAATATTAGAATTCTACTTTACACTGGATAAACAAATGAAGGTGTCAGAAGTTCAGACACAGCTAGTCTCTCATTGAGAGTTCAGCACTTGCATCACAGGTTTTATTTTGAATAAATATACATCAATTAAGTTAAAGCAGTTCCCAACCCGTCACTAAAACCAAAATGAGAAACCAGACAGTTTCACAGGGAATATGCACATTCCTGAGCAGACAAGGAGACAGGAACAAATTATGTGGAATTAGGGTAAAAAACCAGCAAATTATACTACAAGGCAGAAAAATATATTTGGGGAAAAAAATCGTTGTCCTGTCTCACTATTGCAAGTTGTACACCTTGGAGTGTCACCAAATGATCCTCTATTGATTTTCCAAAGTAGACAGGTGACTTTCTTATTAAGGTTAGAATTTCATAAGATATGTTAAGGCAATCATTTAACAGCTCCATGCCACCAAAAACGTACAAGCCCTGCTCCCTCCTCAGCTACTAGCAAACAAGGGAGATGCAAAGGAAAACAGAAAGGGAATGAGAAAGGAAGCCTTTCAGTGACAGTTTTCCACTGAATTTGTTCTTAGCAAGCAGCAACCTAAAGAACGGATTTATCAGGTAGTTGCTCTAGTTGTACCTTAAATCAGCAATGCTGAGCACTTAAAACAGAAGATCCATCGCTTTCAAAATATAATGACTAACACTTCAATTTAACATCATTATTCTTCAAAGGACAGATGAATCATACTCCTCTTTCTAAATTTTGTTCCCTCCCACCCAGAAGTTTTAACATTTCAGAATTTTCTCCTGTTTTAGCTGAAGTCCTGCAATCACCAATTTCACACAGAACTGTACTTGCCTCAGACACCAGACACTCCAGATCGCAAAAGTTATTCTACTCATCTGTCACAACACAGCTTACTTCCACGCAAAAAAGAATCGACCCAAATGTATTTTCCAATCTCTGATGATGTCTCCCACCACGCCATTCCCTTTTCTGCTTGCCTCTTATTTGCTACTTTCAACTTTTATCAGCGCAGTATCTTATATGCCTCCTATTCCTCCGAGCCCCCACTGCGACTGGAAGCCTTCTACCACGCACCCCTGAGCTACGGTAGCGCCCAGGAAGGAGACAGGGTGAAAGTCCCCCTGCTCAAGTGACTTCGAGCTGAGTATCTTCCCTCCCCACAGCCTCTGCCGTTCACAGGACGAGGGAAAGCAAGTTCCAGTGAAAAAGGTAAGGAACAAACTGCCCTTCTTTTCTAAGGGAAAAGGGCACGCAACATTTAATTGCTGAAACCTAGTAAGTGTTCTAATTCAGACAAATCTTGCACAAGAATTCCATGATAAAAATTGTAGTGTTTTCACCTCCCCAAAAGATGAAAGCAGCAATGGAAACTGCATTCCCTCTCCACATTACCACAATGAAAACCCTTTCACAATCTCTTAACTCGTAGAGTTCTCTGGTTTCTGCACATCCGATGTTTCTCTAGCACTTTCTTGAGTATATAGTTAGCAAGTACTCTAGAAACATTCTAGTAGAAGTATATTACAAACTATTTCAAAACTACAAATTATTTCAAACAGATTTTTCTCCACAGTGGAAAGAGAAGTGAAAGGATAGTTTTGTTTTCATAGCAGCTTATTCCTTACCACTCTGACAGGAGTGCAGATAAACAGTTAAAAAAGATCACTTACAGTTTCAGAATTTGTGATGTGGAACTCATTTTAGGCAAGGTATAAAAAAAAAAATAATTCTGTTTTGAGTCAGTGGTGATAAGGAGTGGAGCAGAGAGTACATTTACTGTGTACAAACCAAGATATGAGGAGTCCTGCATTCCTGGTGAGAAAACCATACATCACCCAACTGCTGAAGATTTGAGGGTACCGAGATTCGTATTGCCTATTCGGCTCCTCCTTGGTGCTCTACACTGTTGGTTCCACCAAGGAATACAACAAACATGAGGTCTACTTAAAATATGTTGACCAACAGAAAAAATGAAAAATTTTCCTTTTCAAATTTCTGTCTCCACCTCAAGCCTCTCTTAACTATCAGAAAAAAAAACCCACACCAACACCGTATTGTAACTCAGTATCCCAGGAACTTGAAAGAGTTTCAAGGGAAATTCAAAAGAAAGCTATTAATTTCTCTAACCCTTTCTCACCTTTTCATCTGGCTTGTCCTCTTCAGTCCATAGTTGTCTTTTTATAACTTTGTCAAGTAGTAGAAGGATACAATTGATATTTTGGGCTATTTCTGTTCTTACAATAAACCAGTTTCCAAAGAACTGTCAAGATCAGAGAGTTCTCAGGTTTGCTGTAGCTTGGAGGAGTCATAAACAAAAAAAACAACATCTGTATGTTTAGCGACTGAAAACATTACTACAACACCCACATTCCTGCCTTTATGTTTCTCTTTCTTACACTAGATCTTAAAGCCCCCTCTCATTTGAGCCACCAGTCTTCAAAACAAACCAACACAGTACCCTAGGCATTTGGAGAGAAAACCCACTGTTGAATAGTGCAAAACATTAAAACACCCTGAAGAACAGAGCAATTCAAACAGCTTCTTCCACAACACTCCTAAAACACAACAAGCCAAGTCACTCTTGCCCTTACAAGTGTGAGATTCTCTAATGTCAATGGGATTACTCAGATAAATGAAGTGGGCAAAACTGAAAACTGAGCTCCAAACTTGAAGCTGATGTGAGGTTTTGTTCAGAGCTACACACAAAGCTATCATTATATTAACAGACCTGCACCATGTAAGCAGTAACAAACACACGTACTGTCAGAACAGTCTAGAAAAGCACATGAGAAAAAGTATCACTGTATTTAAAAAAAAAAACAAAAACACCAAGTTTTCCAAGAAGCTTTGAAATATGGCATTTTCAACAGCTTATTTCTAGACATGAATATTTTAAACCAGTAACAAAGAGGTTCCTAATTGTGCTCAAATACACCTGGCAACCCACAGACATATGGCTGATGTCTCACAGTACAAGTCTTCAGTATTTGTGTCTTCTAAATCAAAGAGGATAAAAATTATTTTAAAACATCAAGTGTGACTTTTCTACGTAATCATCCAGGGAATGCGTTGTAACAGCAGCAGAAGGAATATTGTCCATAAAAACTTATCTATTCTACACTTGCTTTACCAATGAAAGATTTTAGGAGCCCATGTACTGTAATAATCCACAAGTACATTATGAAAACTTTATGACCTCCATCAGAGGAAACAGTTGGAAAAAAAAAAAGTGTCCTAAAATATCATCAACCAAGCGAACGTGCTTTCAGCCTTTCTGCAGACTCTATTATCTTCATTTTGAAAATTTAAGATAAGTTTTAGAAACAGCACAACTACAAATTTTATTGTATGGACAAACTTGGAACATCCCTTTTCCTGACAGCAAGCCCTAATCACTTCCTGTATGGCTTCTGAACATAAATTCTCTTAATACCTGGAAGATACAATGAAATCTAGAGCAAAGTCATCACAGGACTTTCATGGACTCATAGAATCGCTGAGGTTGGAAGGGACCTTGAAGATCATCAAGTCCAACCATTAGCCTACCCTGACAAAAATCACTTCTAAACAATGTCCCCAAGTACCATATCTACCCTTTTTTAAACACCTCCAGAGATGGTGAATCCACCACCTCCCTAGGCAGCCTCTTCCAATGTTTAATGACCCTTTCAGGGAAAAAATGTTTCCTAATATCCAGTCTAAACCTCCCCTGACATAACTTAAATCCATTTCCTCTCGCCCTATCACTTGTCACCCGGGAGAAGAGGTCAGCCCCCACCTGGCTACAACCGCCTTTCAGGCAGTTGTAGAGGGTGATAAGGTCTCCCCTCAGCCTCCTCTTCTCCAGGCTAAACAACCCCAGTTCCCTCAGTCGTTCCTTTCACACATTTCTTACTCACTTTTCCAATCCAGGTCACCAATATAAATACAGATTGTAAATACGGATATTGTAAATACAAATACTGTAAGCTGCACATTAAATGGGCTTGTCAGTCTCTTTTCTGTGCAGGCAATTCAGCTTCACAGTTGAGCCACGCACACGACAGCATGGACTCTCTCAACCACCTAGGGCAAAATCCCTCTTTCTGTTTTGCATGACTGACATAGGTTAACAATTATTTCAAACATCACTCCAAAAAAGGTCTTTACTTCCTTAGTTCTCATTACAGATTATCAAATCTCAGGGCTTGAGTTCTCTTTCACCTGTAATCAAGATATTAATGAAACAATATTTATCTTATCCCTAAAGGATGGCAAACACTCAAGTGTTACTCACTTAACTCTACACTCTTGTTAATGAGAGTGAAGACTCAAATTTTTCCCCCAAACATGAATACTCTTGAACTTTTCCAGACTACAGAATGTGTAAAAAAATAATAATTTAAATTATTATACTCATGAGGTGGTATTATAACAAGTACACTCCAATGTCACATTTTGCTTTACCTCAATCGTGCCATCTTGTATTCTGCTTTGCAAACACAAAATCTAAAACTAAACTAAACTTCAAATATACTATTTTTAGAGACAGTAAAACAGAAGGTTTTTTATTGTCTGAGGTAAAAAAATAAATAATCACCTGAGAAAGCCAGGGGTAATAAATAACACTGTCCCGTATACCTTACCGCCTCACTAATATTTACAAGGTACTTAACATGTTTTGAAGTACAAAGGAATTTAAGTATTAAGTTTGTCACTGCTGGAATTTGCTGTTATAGCAAGTAGAACAGAGCAGTAGGCCTCACAGCAGCATGTGATGCTTGTCAAAACTCTCCCTGTGCAGCTTGCAGCCGGCCAGCTTCGTCACAGCTACCTTTCCCCATTCCACCCGAGAAATATAAACCGAGGCCTTCATTTATAATTCAGTGCAGCTTGTTCCATACATTTATAATGCCTTTTAAAAGTTGGGGGGGGGTGGGGTGGGGGGGTTTGTGTGATAATTAGGCGGCACTGTTCTCAATAGCAACACTGTTTTTCATAATACACACAAAGTTTGGGGGGGGGGTTAATTACTTTTCAGGGCCACTTTGGATAAAATACACGTTTCACAGTAGGTATCTTGGGCGCCTCTCCTCCAGCTATTAAAAACAGCCATTGAAGCCTCCCCAAAGCGCCTGAATTCCTCCCCAAAGCCCTGCGCTGCTCACTCCCGGGCGAGAAGCCTTTGCGCGGGTCACCTCGCTCCCCCAAGCGCTTTCCGAGGAGGTTTACCCATTTACAGCGCTGGAAAACCTGGAAAGGGCAGCAAACAACACCGGGATGGCGGGGGGGGGGGGGAGTGTGGGGGGTGAAGACTGAGAGGACTGGGGCTTGCCGAGGCCTAGCGAAGCACACCAGGCCTCCCGCTGCCCCGGTACAGCTCGCCGGGCCGGGCCGGGCCGGGCGGCGGGGGCAGGCGGTCCCCGGGGCCGGGTGAGGGGGGGGGGGAGGCCCACGGGGAGGGACGGGCGTCCCGGAGGCTCCGCCAGCCGGCAGGGAGGGAGGGAGGGAGGGAGGCGGCCCCGCTCCGCGGCGCCCGGGGGATGGCGAAGGGCCAGCGCCTCCAGTTTGGGAGGGACTCGCAAACTCTTCGGTACCTGTCGGGAACTCCCCAAAAGCCAACGACACCCACCCACCCCCACCACCGTCGCCTCCGGGAAGGGCTGTAGAGGCTCTCCCACCTCCCCCCCTCCCCGAACATCAACTCTTCAACGAGGCTGTAGCCACGCCGACCCCCTGCCCGCGCACCCACCTGTCCCGGGGGTCGATCCAGCTGGTCTGCTTGGTGTTGTGGTCGATGTAAAAGACTTTGCCGTCGTAATCCCTCGCCTCCTCCCAGCCGTCGGGTAAGGGGAGCTGCCCATTCCCCGCTTTCCTAGGCATGGTCGGGCGGCGGGGGTAGCTGCTCCATAGGGACAGAAAGAAAGCCGGGAAGCGGGAAAAGCCCCCACCCGGGCCGGGGGGACGGGAGGCGGGGGAGCAGGCAGGCAGCGGGCCGCTCACGGAAGCCCGGGAAAGCCTTCCTCCGCGGCCGGGGCTCAGTCCACCATGCCGGGGCTGCCGCCTCGCCCGCGCCGCGGCAGCCCGGGTCAGGGTTGCCGGCGGAGCCCAGCTGCCGTCTGGGCGCGGGGAGCCCGGCTGAGCCCCGGGCGGCCGCGGCCGCCGCTCATTAGCATGAGATTAGCATCCATCTCATCTGCATGCACATTCCTCCCGCCGCATTCCTCAGGGTTAACCCTGCCGGCGCTGCCCCCGCCGGGCTGGGCAGGCCCCGGGACACCAAACGTCCGGCGGGGGAGCGCGGAGGGGAGGAGAAGCGGGGGGGGGCCCGGCGGCCTCCGAGCGAGCTGTGCCCCCTCACAGACAACCACCTGAGGGGGACGGCCGCCGGTGCCTTCACCTCCCGGGCGCTGAAGCACTCCGGCCGCGTCCCCGCCGCCTTTTTGGGCAGGTGGGAGGGTGAGGGAGTCCTGTGTTCGTCCCCGTCAGTCACCTCCACCAGCCCCGCGGGGGGGGGGGGCGGCGCGAAAGGGGCTGAGGCGAGGGGAAGCGTCGCCCCGGCGTGAGGGCTGCTGGCCGGCCGGCCCACCGACCGACCGACCCTTTGTCTGGGAGCTCGCTGCCGGCCCCGCATCTGGTGCCTCAGGCGACTGTGGCCCGGGGGAGGAGGGGGTGTCCTGGCCCTGGGGGGGGTACAGGGGGAACCTGCCCCGGGAAAAGGGGATGGGGGGGGGGGGGGGCGCTGCCTCCGCCTCCCGGTGGAGTTCCCTTTCCCGCCCGCTCGGGTCCCGCTAACCTCGCCTCGCCTCACCCCCTGCTGAGCTGCCGCTAAGCCCTAGTAAGGCTCAAGAGCTCTTAAAACGGACCTTGACGCTTCAAATACCTGAGTTAAAAAATTAAACAAAAAAGGGGAACCCTTCTTTAACCCTAGAAGTACTTACTTTTTTTTATTATTATTATTTTTTTCTTTTTAACAGAAGCACCAGTGGAGAATGTGCCTGCACCGTTTGTGCCCTGAGCTGTTCTGGCCTAAAAAGCTCCAGCGCATTAAGTATAGCAACCAGGTGTGAATTACGGTGCGTTTGTCTCACATTTGCCACAGGAGAAGAGTCCTGCAGGCTGGTTACCGTGGTTCAGCTGATAGAAGGTAACTTAATGAGCTCTATTAATTTGCACGTGTATCTGATTCCCAAGATTTGGCACCAGAAGTGGAGCACCTATGGGGGAATGAGACTTTTTAGTTTAGTGGCCAGGACTCTTAGGTAACCCAAGTTTTTAGTCCCTGTTTCCTGGAATGTTTTGTTTCTTTTCATTTAAAATTACTAGTTTAAAGTAACAAAATTCTCCTGGGACAGGAAGTCTGGGACTCAGGGCTGTCCTTTTTCTTTTTTTTTTTTTTTAATATCTATTTATCTACGCCATTATAGCTATCTTTAGCATTCCGCTCTATGAATTCTTCTGAGACAATTTGCACTTATTCAGTACTGGACTTGTTCGGTGCATATCAAGTTTTTGGGTTCTGCTTCAGAGGCCACATACCTGACAGGCATTGCAGTAACTCATGTGCAGGTATCTAAGTTCCACTGTTGGATCTCCTCCTAAGTAGAAAAAAAAAGTACCAGCAAGATATGATTTTAATTTAGCTAATTGCCAATCTGGTAGAGTTAAGACCTTTATTATTTTAGTCATTCTTGTGATTTTATTCTGTAACACTATCTCTGCAAATGGCCCGTATGCCTCCCCAAAATACCTGTATGTTGAGCTCCAGGCTATCTTGAAGATTTTATTTTCACATCTGTTGTATTAAGGTAATGTGCAGTGAAACCGCATACATGAAGTAAGGCCCTGCTAGTTAACAGTGGAGAGAAACTGAGCTCTCCTAACTTCTGGATATCTGTGAGAGTTCAGCTGCTTAGGGAAAGCGACAGGATCATTGCCTATTAAAGTGACAGACTCATTTATTTTCATTGAGGATATTAAGTTTCAATGAGCCGATTGGTTTATAAAGTCCAGTCTTGTTTTCCATTAGTGTAAAAAAAAAAAAAAAAAGCACTTTTACTATGCATTTACATTTGTGTCCTTTTAAATAGTCTACTCAATTTTATAAACTAGTTTACGGGTGACATCCTACAGCAAGAAAGTACATTTAGCAGTTGTAGGACAGGATAAACTGGATTTCCATTTCCCTTTTAAAGTTCAGTTTGCGTTATCAATAAGATATTTTGTTATGTAAGTTGATAAAAAGCTATAGAGGATACACTTTTTCTTTCTGAAACTAGCTACCAGTTAGTTATCTTTGGCATTAACAAGGAGCTTTTATAACGATACAGCCTTTTTCATCCTGAAAAAGCAGGCCTGTTACACAGCAGCACTCCTATACTCCTACTCCCTAAATAATCCACACAAAAGAAAGCATGGGATTAGAAAATCTGTAATACCAGGACAAAACTGAAACCTCATTTATGTCAATGCATCCCCTGAAGTTAATTATGGCACCTGAGGTAATACTTAATTCCTATTCTATGTCACCACCAAGGCAGTCAGAACCACATCTTTGATTATCGGTCAGATGAGATCCACGTGGATGTGCCTGTGGGTCTGATTTATAACTATCTTTACCCAGGGTAAAACTTCTCATCAGAAAACATCGATATTTTCATGCGCACAAATAAATGGGAATTGCAGTTCTTAATTTTTTGAAAATAAATATACTGAGATCATTGCGTAATTGTCTAATTTCTGTGTATATGCTTGTGTGTGCATACACAGATGTGCTTACGCTTAAATATAAACTGTTGCGTGGCGTCAGGCTCTCCCCTTCCTCCCTCCATTTTCCATTGTTTGAGTACTTCATTGTGTTTGTATTTCTAGTTAGAGTTTACAGTCCGGAATGCCAATTTAGGACTACTTAGAAATGACAATATTTTAAGCCAGACTGACAAAAAGTAGGTAATATTTGTGTAAATATATGCCAGAACTTTCATATTACCAGTGAGAACATTTAGCTTTTCGAAGGACCGCTATTGTTGTACAAAACAGAATCCAATTATCCTCTCATTTTTTGCTCTTTTGCAATTTGGACTGGTGGAAAATAATTTTTTCGTGTGTATAATATAGGAAGGCAGAACAGATGTTCATAATTATTCTTTTTAGCCTAAAATATGCTATAAATTCTAACTAAAAGTAGTTTTTCAAGTATACCTCCTACATCTCAACTGATAACCTGCCTAGCATGTTGTGCTGACGTTGTCAGCTGACAGCATACCACAGATTGTTTGGCTTAATTGCATAAGACAGCATAGTTCAGAAGATGTAAGCATGCTTTATTCAAAGCACAGAAGGGTGCATATGAAGGAGTTGTCCAAAAGCACGGAACAATGTAGCTACGGCATGACTTCAGTATTTATCAGTAAGTATGATAAATAACAAGATACGCTCAACGAGGAGGAGTTAATTGTTCCTCTCTTTTGCTTTGCATATGCGTGTTTAACCAATCTGGAGAAGTTCACGTTCTAAGTAGTACATAGTTGAAGGATTGAGTTAAAGGGAATTAGAACTATTTTGTGTCCTTTCGACTTACTGTTATCAGCGAGAAGAAGAAAAAATGTCTATGCGAAAATTCATAACACAAGTCTGGAAGTGGCTGAATCCAGAAAGGGGGTCTGCAAAGGCAAATGGTTGTGCCCCGTCACATAATGAGAAGCATACCCTACTCCTGTCTGTAGCGATGTAGTTAATCTCATGATACTCTCTACTTGCTGCTTCTTTCACAGTAAATCTGTTCCTGGGACTGACTGTGATCAAAAAAGGCATGTTTGTACCCTGTCCTTCCGTAACAAGAGACTTTCTTAACTTGATCATCCACTAGAGTGACGTCCCCGAGGAAGTTTACAGCTGTTACAACTCTAACTTGTACTATCCACAAATGGCTCTGAATCAAGAGCCACAGCTGTCTCCCTGAAAATCTACGTAGTTCATTCTCCACTGCTTTCAAACAGAATTTGAGTGCAGAATGAATTATGAAGTATGGTGACAGAATTAATTTCTAAAAACATCTGACAAAAATGTTTGAAAATGTGTATTGGTTATGTTAGGGGTTTTTTAAATACTTAAACCACCAAATATGGACAAGTCTGACTTCCCTCACTTACAGCTACTGTAGAACTCTAAAAAATAGTATTTTCAGCATTATAAATATTTGTTTATTTAACAACAGTGAATTTTATCTGACAGCTATGTTTTCCAAAAAAACCCCACCAAAAAAATAGGACTCCTCTATGCAGTGAGATTTTTAGTTTTAAAAAGGGTTTTAAAACCCTAATTCTAGTGGGAGGTGGGACTGCCTATGGCAGGGGGGTTGGAACTCGATGATCTTCAAGGTCCCTTCCAACCTAAACCATTCTATGATTAAAAGTCCTGTGAAGAATGTACATGCATGAGGGAGGAAAGGAGGAGAAGTGCTGCATTAACTATTGTCAGCTTCTGACTCATGTATACATCTGAGAGTAAAAGATCTTTGAATAATACTGTTTCTGGTTGAATTTATGATGAAGCTCTGCAGAAGCAACAGGGCCAGATAATGTTTACGCTCATTCAGCTTTTCTTCTTACTCCAGTTGGACAGCTTGCTGCTAAAATAGGATGTCCTACAAAGACTTCCCAGAGTATCAGAGAAAAAGACCATACCAGGTTCTGCTTCAAAGGACTAGGGTGTTTTTTTCAGAATTTTGGCCTTATTTTTGCCTTCGGGCATGCATAGGAGAAAGTGATGAGCAATTACACAATTTGAGTCCTTGCAGGCATAATTCTAATCCTATAAATCTGAAAATAAGTGCACAGAAAAAAATTTAACTGATTGTTAGTCAGATTAAAAGTTTAGGTTAGGTAGAATGGAAATGGTGTGGTAAGAGCTTTGCCTCAAACCTAACTATGGAAATGTGACTAACGTTTTCATGGTAAAATCTTCTCAAACTCACCCCAAATCACTCAGTAAACTAACTTAGCATTCAGTTCTGTTAACTCTGATTCATACTGCAGATATTTTGGCAGAAAAAAAGACCATGGAGAATTTTGGTTGTTCCAAAAGGATTGATGAGGTCCAAATTAGCCTCTGAGGCATATTCCCACAGAAATTCTTGATGCAGTCTTGGTATGTTGTCTTGGTGTTACATCTTCCATAGAAACAGTCTCGCTGTATTTTTTTAATATCTCTCTGATACGGGTACACACAAATTTAACTTTCCTAGGTTTCATCATATCTGTGGAATTGTGGTGTCTATTCACTGCTATCTAATGGCTTTGGAGAACCACAGAAGCACGGCTGGTCAGCCAAGAAGGTTCCCAAGAGCCTGGTCTTCTCTTTTAGCCGCGTGTAAGACAGAAGTAGACCAGCAATAGAGGGTTTCTGCTCATTGGCAGGGAGGGAAAAATGGAGGAGTTTCTCCGTAACAGCTCCTTTGGTGGAGAACAGCGATTAATTTCTTCAAGTATTTAAGATACTCCATCAAGTAGTGTACAAGTGCACAGGTTTACAGAGCTAATGCTTTTAACAGTCCTTCTCTACTGGTGCAAGGAGTATGCACTCTCACCGCAGCCAGAAGAAAGCACTTAATGTACATCTGCTGTGTTGTATCTAAGGGGGGCAACGGATGAAATACAAAAAGGAGTGTTTTAGCAATGATATCCTGAAGTATGTTTCTTCTCTGTATCATGTACTTCCAGAAACACAATGCAGCAAATGTGTAAGTAAATGGACTGACTGAGTATTTAACACCTGCATTACAAAAAATAAAAAATAAAAAGCTTGACTGATGGAGAGGCTTAGGGAACCTTTCTTCTAACAAATGAAAAATCTTATTTGCAACATAAAACGAGTACGAACCTGACAAACTATAGTATGAAAAAAATGCTTCTTTTCTCTTTTACCCGATTTTCACCTCTTCTTGCCCTTCAAAAAAGTACAGTTCCTTTGCATGAATGCAAAATACTTTGACGTCTATCCTGGCCAACAACAAAGGAACCTCAATCCTAACTTATTGCTAACTGAGGCTAAAAACCATGTTGCAAAAATAAAATCTGAATCTGTGCAAATTTATAGCAAAAATGGGACCAATGCATCAATACCAAGATTTAGCACTTCTAGACTGCTAGAGATGTTGCTGAATTGTATGAATCGTCCCATGGCAATTTTCATTCCAGTCTGGTTGTCCAAAACCCAGAATCCCGACGTTTGCACTTTTTGGAGGACTGAAAAAATTTGAAGAAGACAGCATGATATTATTATGTCCACTTTGCAATGGACATAAAAAAAGATGTGTTAAGTGGCTCGATGGAGTAAAAAAATACCTCAATGAAGTGGGATAGGGATTAGAACATAGGATGCTTTCAGCTCCTCAGCTGAATCTGTTGAACTGCATTGTGTCATTTTTATTATTTCAATATGTGGTCTCAGAAATACTTGGGGTAAGCTTTCTTATCACAAGGAAAAGATTATAATTCATACAAAAATTCCTCTTATTCAGTATCTCATCCCCAGGTAAAATGTGTATAAAAGTTATCAATTCCATATGGTCAAGCATATGTTATAAAATGCTTGTGTCCGCATATAAGACACATGACTATATTTCAACAGCTCTCTCTTTTGAATTTCTTGGTGAAGAAACGTAACAAAAGCATAAATTGTAGTTAGCTGCACTTCTGTGTTCATAAATGAAATACACTAATAAAGAAACAACCTCCAGGGGCATAAAAAGATTGCACTGAACAATAATTCAAAGAAAATAATTCGAATCTATGCAAAGTCTGCAAAATTTAAGTATTAAAACATAATCCTCAGACCATGAGATGTCAGAGCTGTTGCTGATAATCAGCTGTTCTGTAAAGGTGTGGATGTGAAGCCAAAGGATATACAGTTGTTCAATCCCCCTGGTTAAGCAAGGCCACCTAGAGATGATTGCCAAGGACCATGCCCAGATGTTTGGGTTTTTTAATATCTCCATGGATGGAGATTCCACAACCTCTTAGGGCGACCTGCTCCAGTGCTTGGTCATCCTCACAGGAAAAAAAAGTGTTTCCTGCTGTTCAGAGGGAACCTCCTTGTTTCATTTTGTGCCTGTTGCCTCCGGTCCTGTCACTGGGCACTGCTGAAAAGAGCCTGGCTCCATCTTCTTTGCACCCTCCCTTCAGATATTTATATATGCAGATGAGATCCCCCCCCCCAAGCCTTCCCTTCTCCAGGCTGACCAGTCCCAGCTCTCTCTGCCCTTCCTCATCCATGAGGTGCTCCAGTCCCTTCATCATCCTTGTGGCCCTTGGTTGGACTCTCTCAGGTATGTCATGTCCATGTCTCTTGTAGAGGGAAGCCCAGAACTGGACCCAGCATGCCAGGTGTGGCCTCACCAGTGCTGAGCAGAGGGCAAGGCTCACCTCCCTCAATCACCAAGGATCACCGCGGCAACACGACTAATCCGGAATGCTGCCGGCTGCCTTTGCTGCAGGGGCGCTTTGCTGGCTCATAGTCAGTTTTCTGTCCACCAGGACCCCCAGATCTTTTTCTGCAAAGCCGCTTTCCAGCCAGTTGGCCTGGAGGCGTGTACTGGTGCATGGTTATTCCTCCCCACCTGCGGGACATTGCACTTCTCTTTGCCGAACTTAATGAGATTCCTGTCTGCCCGTTTCTTCACATCCTTTAAGAGCACAAAAACGTGCCACATAATTCAAACATACCAAAACAAAGAAACTACTACTCTGCAAACTGGTTTCTTGAACTCTAGGCCAGAGGTGCCCCCGCAAGCGAGCAGCCGGGTGTTCAGAATCAGCGCTGCTTTCCCTTGCCTCGCTTGACAGTCAGAACAGGAGATAAACCTCCCCAGGACTGCGGTCCCTGCAGCCTTCACTGGTATCGGGGACGTCATTACTCACAAAAGACCTTGGTTCTTCTATGGAAGCGTTAATACGTTTGTAGGACTGAATATGCCACCTTCAGCAAAATAAACAAATAAAAGTGTTCTTTTGTATAAAGAAGAAAAATGGTGTTTTCAAACACTAGCTCAAAACCTCTCTGATGACTTAACCATTGACACCCTTTTTCCAGAACATAACAAACGTGAAAGAAGTACGACACTCTTACGCGGCAGCCTGCTTCCCACTCCAGGAACTCAGAAACAATTCGTTTGGGCTTTTTTTCAGGTTGCAGAATTAGGCCTTTCAACCCGAGGAAAAAAAGTGGAGCGTATCTTCAAAACGTAGCGGAACAAGAGTTGGTTGTTGTACAGCTTCCGCCTAGTTTCACCCCATATACTTAAACCAAGATTCGCGGTAATTTTTGATATTTGCTGATGGGGGTGGGGGGCAGGAAAAGCAGTGTCACCTTTTTCCGTGGCAGGTGCTGGCTCCTGCTCTTTTCCTTGCCTTCCCCTTCCCACCTCCCTCCTTCTTACACCTGCTCCCTCTGGCGCTCCCGTTGCTCTGCAGCCGCCAGCTCTGATCTGCCAGGTCCGGCGCCGTAGCGGAGCTGACGCTAACGGACCTGGCTTACTCCACGCAGCTGGTGTGTCTCCATGCCGCGCTCCCCAATGTGTGCTGTCGTACCTGTATCAACCATGCTCCTCCCTTCTCCGGAGCATCCCACGTCCCCGCTCCCTGGAACAGTCTGTGGCTGTAGTCACCTCCGTACCTGTTGCTGTGAACAGCTGGTAAAGGACAGTGACATCTGCAGCTAGAGGCAGTGGCTGGGTTGGCACTTAAACCACCCCACTCTTGTGAGACAGAAAAATAGGGTCAAAGCCAAAACAGGCAATGCTCGCCCCTGGATTTTGCTCGGGAAGGGCTCTGACTGGAGGTGAATATGCGTCACGTCCTTAGGTGGCCTCGAAACAGCGCCAGCAGCCACACCAGCAGCTCCATCCCGTGAGAGCTGGAAGAAGAAGAAGCAGCAGCAACTGGAGGCTGAGAGCCGATGTCATCCCTGGAACCGGTGTGCCTTCTACAGTAGTTGCAGGGAAAGAGCCGTTCTCAAGTTACACATAACATCACTAATCACAGGCGCTGAGGCGTTAAGAGAAAGCCAAGATCTGACCGTTTAAATACATATTTTTAAAGTTTTACATGGTTTTCATAAATCACGAGCAACCTAACACAAGCTTTTGTTTTGTTTGGTAAGAGGAGGCAAAGAAATACACTGAAGCGGGGGAGCAGAAGGTAAGGAGTTGTTTTGAAAAGAGGCTTTCTTGAATCAAGTAAGTCCTTGAAGGAAATCATGTTTCAGAAAATAAATCTCAAACAGAACATAAAAATTTTCTCCAAAGTACATACATGCACGCTTTGTGGCCGTAGTGCCACATGAAAAATTAATGCTTTTCTGTATTTATCTTTAAGAGATCTTTTTTTGATGTATCAACATCAATGAAGAAAAGCTAAAAATAGAGAAAACTTGTCTGCTGAACCTGTAGTGCTACTCCTGCCCTTTATCCTGTACGGCGAGAAAGAAGTAGTAGTGCACGCTGCCTTTTAATGCCGCGGAGGCCTTTCGCCAGTCATTTTGTTTAATCTCCCTTCTCAGTATTCCACATCTGTGGAATACACTTCTTCAGCAATCTCATTTTAATAACATATTCTAATCCATTAAACTCACTCTGGTGAGCTTGCAGTGAACCATGACATTTCCAAATCAAAGTAAAATCAAAGGCCTTAAACCAGACTGCAGAGCTAAAATTCTCTTTCATATCCCTTCACTTTATTTACAAAGGATTCATATGTTCAAATATACCAAATCATCATGACAGAATAATTATGATGTCTTGTCATGTCATATTTTTTGAAACAATGTCAAATACTGAACTGAAGGACCTGCAGAAAACTTAAGAAACAGCAAAAAACCCCAAAGCCAAACAATGATGGATGAAAGACGGCCTGTAATAAGCGTGTCAAAACTTTATGTTTTTCTCTGCTGCTTTACCTGACAGTTGATAACTTTTGCAGCACCAAGTGAAGTTCTGTTAGTCCAATGATTTAAATCCTTAACATGATCCCCTGTTCCGAATGCCGTCTAGCTGGGTGCAGGGCAGTGTCAATTCCAGGGTATGACAGGGCTTCTTAACCTCTGCAGAGCCTGGCTTCTCCTGACCGACACTGGGATGGAATCTACGTGGATCATTACGCATGATTTCTGAGCTGTGAGATTGTCTTAATGTGTAGCTAGGCTTATTCAGATTTTTAATCTGTGTACCTGTATAAGCAAATTGTTCTGGGACAAGTCATCGCAGCAGACTTTCTTGAAAGCAAACACATAGCAGGTAGGAAGAAAACTACATTGCTAAAGTAAGCAAGGATAATGGAATACCAAACCAAATGAAAAAAAAAAATTATTTTTAGAGTTCCCTTCAAATCATTGCAGGAAACCCAAAGAGCTGAATGTTAGTAACTGCTGAATTTTTATTTGAAGCAAGTCAAGCAGGTGATTTTTGCATCCTCTTCAAATACTGGATTTTAATTTTAGTGCTCTATACGTAGCAGAATTAAGCATAGCTATAGAAAAGAGGTAAACGTTCCCAAGTCAGAATTCTTCACCCTTATGTTTTATCAGATGTGTTTAAATCTCATCTTGCACAAGTGGAAATTACTATTTCTATTTTGCAAATGTACATAATGGGATGAAATCACTTCTTGGTCTCCTCTTGGGTAGGTTTTCACTATCAAGCTCCCTTTCCAGTCCCTTAATCATTTTCATTTCTCTTCTCTGACTCCACTCCAATTAAAGGAGATCTTTCTTCAGTTTGAAATATCAGAACTAGAACTAACTCCCCAGCAGTAGTCACAGTAATGCCAAATATAGGGATACGTTTCATCTATCCACTCCTACTATAGTTTTCACAGTTTTTTTGGCGTAGATTGGATTAACTCCTTCTTCCACACTGGGACCTGTGTCCAAGGGTTGCTACTTTGACCTAAGCTCTTCTTCTGGGACAGGGATTCCCAGGACTAAGGCCACCGTCCTCTAAAGATAACCTGCGTACTTGTTTCCCAGGTACATGGGTTTATATTTTTCCTATTGAAACCCATATTGTTTCCTTTTGGCCATCATATTCCAAAGCTCTAATGCCTGTCCCAGTGCCATCACACCTGTTTTTTGACAATTTACTGTCAGAGCAGGAAGTATTTTATCAGCATCATTTATTAATACTTAATGTGCCTTTTCCCCAGCTACAAGACAGAAGTATTTCCTGAGCACGTCTGCTTTTTTCCTGCAGTATTTCTAATTCTGTTGTTACCATCTGTGAATGGACCAATACCACTGGTGATATCAGAACACGACACAAAATCAAAATACAGGACTAAAGGTAGACCTGTCTTTTGGATGCCATCAAAATTATTCTATGGAAGTTGACATGCATTTTAAGGTTTTCCAAACAAGGTTTTATGTATACCTCTATTTTACCAGAGTCCATTTTAGTTTAATTAATGTAGCATTAAAAACAAAAAAGGGATTCTTTGTCTTTTGTCACAATTTTTAGTATAATCTTAATACCATCCATTAACCTTAAAATCCATAAACTTTCTCTAGAAAGTCCACACAATTTCCTATAATTTTTTAAAAAAAACAAGGACTAATAGTTGTAATAATAACAACAATAAAAATATCATTCAGGGTGCCACTTCATCACTACCGCTTTTGCTTTATGTCATTGGTACTTTATTTCCCAATGTGTAATTTCAGACTAACTACAAAGTGCCTTGGACTATCTGTTTATGAGTTAGTCTGGAATTGTTTTGTAAAGGTATAATAATTATGTTTTATAAGGTAAATTTGCAACCCAAAAAAACACACTCACAAAACCCTGGGCTTAGAGAAATTCAGTAATCTTGAGTTTCTTCTGCTAAGGACCCCTTTGACATTTTAACAAGTTTCCTGAACGCTTTTCATTTCCCATCTATTCCTAGATGGCCCTTCCTGTCCCCAGCCCTGAGTCCTGCCCCCCTTTCCAAAAAATCTCAGTCATATTTCCTTCAGGGACAGCTGGACAAATCGATGCAGTGATAAAGGTTTATCACTCCTGCTGCTGCTTTGGCTCTCCCCATCTGCCTGTAAGAGCTATAGTGAGAGCACAGAAATGGACGTAACCCCTTGCTGTAGCATGTCATCTCCTGAACATTTTCCTGCCATATGAAATTGCGATTTATGGCCCAAATTAATGAACAGATACTACCGCCTCCCCCGGGGGGTGTTTGAGAGGCACCTTTTGGAGCCAACGGTCCGTGACATCCAAAAGCAGCAGACCCCTTTGGTTTCTGTAGGAGCAACACCTGGAACTCTCCTTCCTGCTGGGAGCGCTAGGGACAGCGAGGGGTATTTTGTCTCCTGGACCGTGGAAACCTTCTGCCTTGGCAGCCAGGCTGCGTTGCTTCACTGCGCGGGCCTGGCTGATTGCATCCCCATCCTCCTGCCATCAGCACAGTTTTAAGTAGGGAGGATGCTGGCGTGCCTCTCCCCTCTCAGCAAAGCAGATTAATAGGACTTTTCTTATTGCTCAAGGTTTCATGTTTTCTACAGCCACAGGCAGGCATTACAACGGGTATTACGCATATCAAGATCTACTTTCAAACTTCTTTTTCAAACCACTAGCCTGGGCACTTGAGAAATACTGATTACAATCTGATAATTTTGAAATAATAATGACCCTGGAAGGCTTTAAAAGCAAGTTTATGTCTAAAGTGTACGTAGGAAGGGGATGAATCAGAACCAATTATGTTAATACATTAATTATTATATAATTATAAATCAAAATCTTCATATTATTATACCCAGGTTTATATTATTAAATCCGGAGGGGAAACAAGTGTCCAAACAGGTGAACAGAAGGTTTCTGCTGGTGGGATGAAACTATGCAAACTTAAAGATCGACAGTTTTTCAGAAAGCTTGAGGCACTTTTGGAATTCAGGCTTTCTAACTGCCTGTGCGTAAGAGATGCAAATCTGTTTGCATGCTTAGATTTTAAGATAACATGTAGAGAACAGGTCACATATGTGAGGGTACAGTAGAGCATTTGGAAGAGCTGAACCTTGTAAATTAGCAGAAGCTGGGAAGCTTAGCAAAATACAACTTTAAGTTAAATAGCAAAAATAATGGTATGTGTATATATGTATAATTTGACGATACATTAGGTTTTGCTATTCTCTACTAAGAATGATACCTTTAATCTCTTGCTGCATCTGAACATTTATGTGACAAACGTAACCACGATTTTTTTCATCAATATTACAAAAATTGTGCCTCAAATAAAAATATTGTTGTCATGGGACAAAACTTTAGATAATATATGCAGAAGTTACAGTAGCATCCAGGAGTTCGTGTTTTGTAGCCGTTTTCATTAGGGAAAACCTTTATTAACAGTTAGCAGTTTTTTCCTCAGCAAAGCGCTTTCAAAACATTTGCTAATTAAAACCTTTATATCTTTTAGACAGTAAAAGTGCCTTTTCCAACCTGCAACAGATATGTAACTTATTTTATTAGTGGTTTAGTAATAAAGTCAGATAAACCTTTGATTTAATAATTAGCATTTATAGAGTGCTTTCTGCCTTCAAAGCACTTTGCAAACATTAACTAATTAATTCTTGCAACTCCCCTGTAATTTGGGGAAGCAAGTATATTCATACAAGTTTGCCTATGGTTTAGGGAAGAAAGTCTTCTCACAGACATTTTATGAAACAGAGATTTAAGACATATAAATTAAGTTGTTCACTTAATTCCACAAAGGTGGAAACATTGTCAGAGTAGGAACTGAAACTAAATTATTCTCCTCATCGTCTTCTGTACTGCAGTCGCTTGGCTCTTTCACTGATTATCTCTGGAGGGTTCCAGCCAGGTCTGCCAAAGCAGAGCAAAGCTTTGGATGCTAAGCAGATCCCTCCATCTTCTCTTTACCCCGTGTCTCAGGCCACTCGCTTGTGGTACGTGCATACCTCAGGAATACGTGTGGTGCTTCACAGGACAGGTTTGCTGGGGCATGCTGGCCATGGGCACGCGGCTATCGGGCAAGGAAGGGGCCACAGCAAAGGGTTGCCGTGGGTCTGGTCTACCTGGCGTTAGCTCTCCCTGGCCATCACCACAATAAAGGCAAAATTAAAAAAAAAGCAGCAGTATTCTCCTGCTGACACCTTGCTTTATTTCTGCCTTGAGTACAACCTACTGCAAGTATTTATTATAGTAAAAGAAGAACATTGTTTGTTCCCTTTCTTTCCTATGGGTTTACTGGTTTGTTGCCTACAATAACACAGCTTTCCTGTCTACTGCAACCCACCTAGCTACAACGTGATACTGCATTTTAGCCATATGGTAGAGACGTACCTCTGTGTATGCTGCAGGTGGAACGAGGAGAGTAGGAGCTGCAAGAAGGCTGCACCGTGGCCCTGATGGTATCAGAGGACAACGAGGAGTCATTTGCAGTGTTTCGACTCAGCAATGCAAGTAAGCTCTCTTGACTCACAGGCTTTAGGAAATTTCCTGAAATTAAAATACTTTTTTTTTTTTACAGCAAATAAAGGCCATTAGCAACATTTCAAAATGAATGGCGTGTTTTCACTGAATGTAAGAATTCCATCAGGTACAAAGGCCCAATTATTTATTATGCTTTGTTTTTGCTAAATGTTGGGAATTAATATTACTGTGTAAGTTTTTGTGTATTTTTGCAAGTGTATTTTTGTTTGAATGATGAAATGGTAAACCAGAAATCCATTGTATCACTGCTATGTATCAGTTTCTCTTCAACCAACATTTAAAAAATCCGAGAAACTTCAGGGCATTTTTAATAGCTCAACTGAGCCAAGTTTTCATACGTCAAGAGCAAGAGAAACAGACTGAAATAGCAACAGAGAGACACCTGCTAATGCACACTTCATCATTACAGTCAGATAAACAATACAATTAAATAATGTAGGACGTTTCTAAGGATTAGAGAATTAGGGGCTAAGTGTTCCTTGGTAATCAGCTATTAGTTAAGTATCGAAGAGTAACTTTTTGTGATTCCATTTCTGTAAGCCGAGTCTGTCAAACGGAGACTACTAGCAAACAGAACAGTGCTGCATTTTGTATTTGGTGTGCCAAACACTATTTCTCTATGGAGATGAACAGATTTTTTTTTAATTTGCTATTTTATTGTATTTATAATTAGCCGTCTGGAAAAAAAAAGTTCTCTTTTAGCATCTGCAGTGATGCATTGATTCTTTCATTACAGCAAATACACATGACCCCCGGTGTTCAACTGTAAACAATAATAGTTACTGGCTTCATTAGGAAGCTAGCAGATGGCTTATAAGTTCTCATGGTAGCTTTTATCCATTTGAGGCTTGCAGTGTGCAAATGTTTGTCTTTTAAACAGGATAAAACAGTGTAAAAGGGACTCTGTGCTTTGTTTTTATTAGTAGCAATTCATTTGTATTGCAGATTTGAATCTGAGTATCTGAGTGCACTGTCAATTTTTCCTGGCTGCACGTAAAATACTCTTTGGGCCTTGCCTCTGCCTCTCTGGCATTTTCTGTACCAGAAGAACTGAGGTCAAATACCACTTCTGGAGCTTTGACAGAGCTGTATTTTTCTTAGTAGGACTCATGTGATGAACCCAATCCTTATTCCTTTTCCCTTCCCTTCCCTTCCCTTCCCTTCCCTTCCCTTCCCTTCCCTTCCCTTCCCTTCCCTTCCCTTCCCTTCCCTTCCCTTCCCTTCCCTTCCCTTCCCTTCCCTTCCCTTCCCTTCCCTTCCCTTCCCTTCCCTTCCCTTCCCTTCCCTTCCCTTCCCTTCCTTTCCCTTCCCTTCCCAAATCCAGTGGTGCCCCCTTTCAGCAGAGAGGCAGCACTGCCTCTAGTTTACCCTACGTGGGTTGGTGATCTGACCATAGAAATCGTTATTGCCATTTTGTCATTCCAAAACATTATTTACAAGGCCAAATTTTTGTGTACAGTTTTGGCATACCTGATAAATAACAGCTCATTTACTGTCATCACCAGGCTGGTGCCCAGAGTATGATGAACCTCAGGATGCTTCCCAGATAGCCTGCAGGCAGTTGCAATGACTGTCAAATGTAACCATCACATTTGTTACCTAACTGGGCAGAGCTATCTGAAGACCAGTTAATCTTCAGTAACATTTGGTAGAGCACAATAGCTCTTTTAAAGCAGAACAATTTTATTTTAGTGCGTGAGTCCCAGCTGAAACCATGACAATGGCTTTTCTCATACTTCTAATACAGCCCAGGCTCTCATTACTATTTTCATGTACTCAGTTTTGTTGGTAGCTGGAATCAAGCTACATTATCGAGAAATAGAAGCCGGGGTAGTATATTAAACGTGGCGTTAAGTTCTGTTTGAAAGCACAGACACATGGTGGTGCAAACTCCCTCAAAGTGTTGCACCACTGTGTTTCAACTGGATCCGCACGTGAGGGAGCCAATAGGTAGTTCATAGTTTGTGTTCACTCAGTTTCTCATGGCTTCTTCACACTAAGGCATAAGCATTTGACTGGTTGATTTTTACAATACGAATTTCTATCTTCAGCTAGAAATCGGCCATTTGTTTCAGAAACGACCATCAAAAATTAGAAACTTTTGGACAGGAGAAGAAGTCTTATTTTGAGGGGTTAAATGAACCTGACTGCCTGGGCCTTGTGTTTCCTTATGGTACAGCAAGGGCACGAGTATCAAATTAGGGGGCTTTTTTTAGTAAACAGTGATCTAATGAATTTTTAGGGTTGCATATTGTATTTTCATGTTCTATATTCAGTTTTAAAGTTCAAAATTACTTTTGTTTGGAGAGATATCTGTATCTCCTGGAAGAGATATTGGAATTTTGCTTTCAGAGCATGTATTTTCAATTTTTTTTCTTTTCTATTTTATTAAAAATAATATTTGCATAAAAATCTTTGTTTCTTCTTAAGCGCATCTGCTCGTGCTTCTACCTCACCTGAAGATCTAACCCTTTGCATGTGACATCTTCAATGAAGAATAAGCAGCAGGAGCAGATGAGCTTTCAAGAAATAAAGATCCTATTTTCATGCAAATGTACTAGTAATTAAAAACGATGGGAGGAAAAAAAAGGCAACTCAATATGCAATACCTTCAAATTTAATTTGAACTATAATAGTTTTAAACTTTTCCATAAGAACTCCCAGACTCTTTAAGTGGTTTAGTTTTGAGAACAGTAATAATTGTCATTCAGATTAATGGGTTAGGTTTTTTTATCAAAAGACACCTTTGAAATAAGTTTGGGGGTAATAGTAAGAAGTTTTAAAGGTTTTTTTTCCCTGTGGTTTGAAATAAAGTTAATTAAATTCCTAAGTAAACTGAAGTTCCATTCAAGTCTGTGAGTGAAGTATAGCTGTACTCAAAAAGCCAGTGTAAGGCCTGCTACAAGCCCCACACGACCGCCACTACGGAAAGCATGCCAAGCTGTGTCTTCAACATTTTCTGCTGCTTTATTATGATCTCACCTTTCCTGAAGGAAGCATTTTACTGAAAAATGAAGACTATTTTTATTAAGTTTTACCATTCCTTATTAATCACTTCGAAGTTTGCAAAATCAGGAAGGGGAAGATACTTTGTGGTAGTAATGCATCCCACAATTCTGTCCTTTTAAAACCACCACAGAAATTGAGAGAGATTTAACTTATACCTACTCTACTCTACTCTATTCCATTCTATTCTCTGTCTACATTAAAATAGAGTTTGAGATCCTGAGCATTCTCGATTCTCAGGACACATGAAGAGAGTGACAAGCGCACAATGCACAATAAAGTAAAATCATTGCCTAAGCATTGGACCTAGTTCTGTTCATCGTCAAAAGCTGCAAGTTGGCAGGGTTGGAATGCGTAAACAACTGCCATTTTATCTTATCCCATTTAAATTCATTACTCGGTATATAGAAGTAGTCACAGCTCCCAAATGATAGGTGCAACTTCGTTGATTAGAAATAAGTTTATTTCTGATGGATTTGGAAATGTTGGGCATTACATATATATATACACACACATATATATAAACAATGGAAGGCTACATAATTTAGATCCCACAGAATAAAGAAGAAGTGAGCTATTGATGATTTATTGATTACAGCTTACATTTAGATGAGGAGATGCAGGAGCTGATAAATAATGTAAATATTTTAAAATTCTGTCAGTGATAACCTAAAGGGAATATTTTGATTTGCGGTAATACTTGGAAAAAATCATTCACTAATGTTTGCAACTAGGATTTCTTGTACAGCAGGCTGAGGTGCAGCCCATGGACTTCACAGGGACTTGGTAATGTCCCATCCGCATCAGCTAATTCTTTCTTCCTTGCATTTCTGGCTAGTTTGGGGTTTTTTTGGTGTTTGTTGTTGTTTAGTTTGTTGGGTTTTTTTCTAGGGGAGGGAGGTGGACCACAAGAATAAAGTCAGGCAGCTCTATGGAAAACTATTACTGTAAATGCCATGAATAGGACCTACCACTACATTTCAGTGCTTCAAATTTCAGTGGAATTAAGCCATGGAGGACACTAACAGGGGTTGGGTGTAGCTATGATGGGTATGGCAACCCATGCTCTATTAATTTATTCCCAGGTAAGATTTACTCAAATATTTTAGCTTCACTTTAATGCAAACTATTGGAACTCCATCATAAGTTTGCTTAGCTGGTGCCTTAGGCAGCTGTACCAAGTGTTTGAGTTTCTTGTGATAATGAACAATTAAAGGTAACTGAAAGCACCTATACTTTTTTAATTGATTTAGCAGTTGATTGTCTCTCAGGATTAATGATTCCCCTGTGCTCAGAAAATAATGTTGTTAGTTGACGCCTGAAGCCATATTATTTTTATTGCAAATATCATGGATGAAACATCATTTTTGTCAATTATGATTTGAGGGGATGAAACAGATTGTTCATAAAAGTAGAGAATAAAAAATACAATTTTCAAGACCACCATATAGACCATAGCTGATGACCATTTCGTTATAAATGAGCTACCAATGAGTACATTTGATATATTAATTCTTGTCCATATAATAATATAAAGCAAAGAACTTGCAGTAAGTCCTTTTTTTACAGTACAGTTGTAAGATTGCTTCCATTTCTGCTTCTACCCTCATTTCATTTTCATAGCTTCATTCACTACATGCCTATTAAAAACGTTATATTTCTTCCAACCTATTAGAAAGACTTGTAAAAAATTTCTGGATGTCTTGAAAGCTTTGTAAAAGAAACAATTAAATGTAAAATTGTCCAGAACAAGATCCCAAGAAACTATTCTCAAATGCATTTGGCCTATTTCTATTCATCATTGTACTCACAAAGAGCAGGAATAATACTACTGATGCCAGTCGTGCTAACAGCAGATTGCTCTATTTTGCATATTCTACCAAAAATGGTCATTAGTATTGCAAAACTGAGCACTCAAAAGTTAGAAACTGACAATATTATGAAAAGAAGCATTAGGAGATTGCTTTAAGGAGCGAGAGTAGGGATAATTTGCATCTTAATGTGTGGATACAAAATCTGGAAATCTACCGAAGGTGGAGATCTGAATGTCTTTGAGGAAAAATTCTTTATGAAAATATTAGATATGAAGTATAGATCTAAGATTCATCAGAGAGTTTGACAGCACCTTTATATTACCATCACCCAGTACGATGATGAAAATATCTGAGATATGTTAAGAATTAAGCAAGAACAGCCACAGGGTAATTCAAGAGAATCATAAAAGAAAACCATGAGCACTCTGTACTGCCTTAGAAAGATTCAATAACACAAAGGATCTACAAAGACCAACACAGAACAGGCCAGCAGGGATTAGTTCATCCCCTTGCTGTGAGAAGGATTCAGATGGGGCAAGGTGAAGGTTTATTTTCTTCTCATTACCTTGATCCCCAGTGCAAAAACCTCAGAAAGGATCCCCCACAATCACTGCTTTCAGTCCTAGTTTCTCCATAGGCATCTGACATCAGGAGGAAAGCAGCTGGATTGCTCTAGGTAGTGAAGGTTAGAACTCACTGTGAAAAAAAGACTGTTCTATCCTATCCTATCCTATCCTATCCTATCCTATCCTATCCTATCCTATCCTATCCTATCCTATCCTATCCCATCCCATCCCATCCCATCCCATCCCATCCTATTAATTTTCTTATGCTGCACTTACTATCTTAGTATTTGCATTCCTTCCAATAATGAGGTGTGATGACTATCCTCATTTAACCCCTGCCCTAAGAATACTAGGGAAACATATAGGCATCTTTTGGCTTTGCTTTGTTGCGGAGAGGTCTGTTTTATGATTTAGCTGGTCTTGCACATGAAACAGAAGGTAGTGACCATGTGTGACAGTATTTTCTTTCTGCCAGAATTGATTCTACATGTTCTTCTGCCCCCTACACTCAGTCCCCCCAGAATTTTGTCTGTCATGCAGCTAGATGTTATCCTGGTAGAGGCTGACAAAGAAACAACTCTGCCAAGCCATAACCTCACATTCTTCATCCTCTAGCTTTCCGTTATCTTGGCTCAAAGCTGCAGAATACTGAGATCTCAGATCTTCAGACTTCAAATCTATGAAAAAGCAACATGGAGAGTGGAGAATGAGTTTTATGTGTCCAGAACTGACTCCGATTCTCAGCAGATGAGTGACGGGTTAGAGCTTCTGGAGACCTGCAGGCTTCATACTGCTTTGCTGTAATCTAGCTAACTGAAGCATGAATAAAAAGCAAGATCATCACCTAGCGCAGTTCAACAAAGACAACTGCCTGAGAGCAAGCATTAGTCCCAGCTGCAAAGATGTAAGAATCCACAAACTGTTCCTATTTATGGACTGAGTTGGCCGCTTACGTTTTTGTATTTTCAGTCAGAGTAGACTTAGTGCCTCTGTGAGCTCTTCAAGTAGCATCACTTATCTCTTTGCTTCAGCTTCAGCCAAATGTTTATTTGTGAGCTGCTGCTGTCAAAAGAATAAGCCATCTTGATGCTAATGAGTATGGTCAGATGCCGTGAAGTGTAGCTTGCACTTGTTGTTGTCTTAATCTTGTCTAACTGGTTCTCCTAAAGGCTGCATTTGGAAACTGAAGAGGCAGGTGGGAGACTAGACCTCCATGTGACTTACGAAATGAAGGCTTTGGGAGCAGTAGCACTGCTTCCACTCATTGCTCTTGAGTGTGCCCCTTTGCGGAGGCGGGGGAACTCACTGCAACGCTCAGAGTGCAAGGGTATATACAGCAGTGATGAATTTAGCATATACTGCACTAGTTCGAGAGTATAGCCATGAAGAACATCACTTAGTGCCTAATATATACACTTTTGAAATACAGTGCTCTAAATACCTCTTTATTCCCAGAAGTATCACAGCAGACTTCCAACAAGTACCGTCCTCTGCCTGCATACCTCCTCCTGCTTTTGTGAGAATAACTGGAAGATAAGAGAAAAATTCAGTTTGCAATTCTGTCATTCACTCATGTGTCTGCTGGCATAATTACCAGTCCACTGCACAAAGACAGCCAAACAAGTAAACTGATGGAAAGAACTGTTAATCTTTGTCGTCCTGGGACAGATTCAAACTAATATTCTAGTTTTCAATTCTTTTCACACTCCTTTGAACTATGAGTCTGGATTTAGCATTCTCCATCTTCTGCATATAATTACTGTCCTTTCTAGCTGCTGCCAGATATTGAATCGCTAATTGTATTTATGCTGTATTTTACATTCTTACCAAATGGTTTGAACATAATTTAATATAATCATTTATCTAATTACCTGATGTTTTAAACTTTGTGTTGAACACTGCCAGGTCATTGACATGCTCAGTACAGCCCATAATTTAGGGCATAATCTCTGTTATTTTTTTTAACTTCCTTACGCTTACTTTTATACACTTTAAATTTTCACTTCTATGGCATATATATACCCACTTTTTTTTCCAGTCCATTTGAACTATATTTTCCTCCTTTCTGTTCATGACCAGCTGTTACCTGTATTCCTGACACGTCAAATTGCACACCTTGAAGCTCTTGTCAGTTTTCCAGTTCATTAGTATGACGAAGATGAGGATCTAATGCTAAGCTTTGTGGTGCTGCATTTGTCATCTTCCTTTTATATTTATGGTCATTCCTGGTCTTTGTAAGGAAGCCAGTTTGTCATCCAGTTGAGTATTACTTCCTTACCTCCTTACCTTATTCATTAATAACGTGTTTGGTAGTAGATTAAAAGCTTCCTTGGAATCCAAGTGAATAATATCTACTTATCTTCTTTTGTCTGCTTTTATTGTCATTTCCTCAAAGAAATTAAGCTAGTTTGTTATGCATGATTTCCATTTTGGTAATCTTCACACTAAAATATTAAAAATTCAATTTGCATGGAAGGTCTGGGCAGTTTACCAAAATGGAAATGTTCCTCTTGTATTTTTAGATACCTGTCGTAGTGCCATAAGCAATATTTAACATTTTACTGACAGTACATAAAGCAATGTATTTGGTACTGTACCCAATGCAAAAATACATTTTCACATAACAGAAAGGAACTACAGCCTAATAGAGAACAAAGTAGATTCCATCAAGGCTTTAAAATGTCATGAAACATATATTTTACACACAAAAATCTGCTAATCAAGTTTTTACATCAGTTACAGTTTCATAAAGTACCCCGGGGTGCGACTCTGTAGCAATGTGAAGACAACAAAGGAAATATGAGTCTGCAAAAATGTCACAAACACATTAAATCTAAAAAGTACCCATTAAACTTGATGAAAGAAGAATTACCGTTCCAACCTATTAGGCTCATATATATAGAACTGGAATTCCTTTAAAATTCCTTGCCACTGAAACCCCTACGAAGTCAACAGGGATTCATGGTGAAAAGCAGTCTGATTTGAGACTTTTGCCATATGCTGTTCCTTTGACCTCACTGAAAATTTTGTGGGCATGTTAAGGGCAATATAGACTTTTGTTAACAACACTGGTTTTTTCCTTACATAGTTCGTACTTCATTTTTCTATGCTTTATTAATTGATACAGATTTTAAACAGTGACCACAAAGAAAAATGTGAACATCTTCTCTTTTGGCTGCATGGAATCAGAAGAACAAAGCCTGAGTTTGTGACTCTCCATACAGAGAGAACGAAGTCCTGTTCCATGTGTAAAGCGTGGTCCCATAAACTTGATCACTACAGCCAGCTTCACAAATGGGTAGTCAGCCTCAGACTCTAGCTAAGAGGACTGGTTCTCTAGCCATTCATAGAATCATAGAATGGCTTGGGTTGGAAGCGACCTTAACAATCAGCTAGTTCCACCCCCGCTGCCGTGGGCAGGGGCACCTCCCACCAGCCCAGGTTGTTCAAAGCCCCATCCAGCCTGGCCTTGGACACCTCCAGGGATGGGGCAGCCACAGCTGCTCTGGGCAACCTGGGCCAGGGGCTCACCACCCTCAGATTAAAAAATTTCTTCCTGATACCTAATTTAAATCTCCCCTCTTTCAGTTTAAAACTGCTACCCCTCATCCTGTTGCTACACTCCCTGATCAAAAGTCCCTCCCCAGCTCTCCTGTAGGCCCTTTAGATACTAGAAGGGGCTCTAAGGTCTCCCCAGAGTCTTCTCTTCTCCAGGCTGAACAGCCCCAGCTCTCTCAGCCTGTCCTCACAGCAGAGGGGCTCCAGCCCTCTGATCATCTTCATGGCCCTCCTCTGGACCCACTCCAACAGGTCCATGTCCTTCCTATGTTGGGGCCCTCAGAGCTGGACACAGTACTCCAGGTGGGGTCTCACCAGAGCTGAGTTGAGGGGCAGAGTCCCCTCCCTCGCCCTGCTGGCCACGCTTCTTCTGATGCAGCCCAGGATGCGGGTGGCTTTCTGGGCTGCGAGAGCACATTGCCGGCTCATGTTGAGCTCATCACAGAATCACAGAATGGTTGGAGTTGGAAGGGACCTCTGGAGATCATCTAGTCCAATCCCCCTGCCAAGGCAGGTTCACCTAGAGCAGGTTGCACAGGATGGTGTCCAGGTGGGTTTTGAATGTCACCAGAGTCAGAGACTCCACCACCTCTCTCAACCAATACCCCTGAGTCCCTCTCCTCAGGGCTGCTCTCAATCCATTCTCCGTCCAGCCTGTATTTGTGCTTGGGATTGCCCCGACCCAGGTGCAGGACCCTGCACTTGGCCTTGTTGAACTTCATGAGGTTTGCACAGGCCCACCTCTGCAGCCTGTCCAGGTCCCTCTGGATGACATCTCTTCCCTCCAGCGTGTCAACTGCTCCACACAGCTTGGTGTTGTCTCTCATGTGACTTAATGCTTTTACCACACTGGCTGAGGTGTCCTACCATTGCTTCTTGAGGTTTTCTGGCCCCTGGTGATTGTCCATCATGACAGTTGATCTCTTGGACTATGCAAGCCCAAAGGCTCCTGAACCATAGTAGATATAGTTGTAACTGCGGGACCAACTAGTGAAGTGACAGAGTTGACATCTCCCTCTACATAATCTTGGACCAATGGATATCCTTCCTGGCATGTTCTCTTTCACTCCCTTCAAAGATGAGACAGAGTTTGTATTGTATGTTTAGGGACTTTACCAGTCTCTGGCACTTCAGCAGTTCTTCACAACAAACCTTTGTCCCTCTAACCATTAATTTTATGCTATCAGCAGCACACATTGTCAGCTCATTATTGGCTCCCATTTCAAAGTAATTTATGAATATGCTGAAGAACGTATCTCAGACAGACCACTGTGAATCTCCACTTGTGACCCTCTCCACTATGAAACTGACCATTTGCTCTGATGCTCTCTTTTTTATCTTCTAAATAACTATTCATCCATGCAAGAAGTTTCCCGTTTATGCCCATCGTTGTTCAGGTATGTTCAGGATCCCCTAGCCTAATGTTGTCCCTGAGGAACCTCTTCAGGCCTGCCCTCCACTCCCATGGAGTTCCAGTTCTTACTCTCAGTCCCACCGTCCCTGTCAGAATTGTATTGAAACAAACCTTAATGTTAACCTAGCCGGAGCTCAGGTTTAAATGCACCAAAAAAAAAGTAATATAGCAGATATTGTCTTAGAATTTACCTGTGATAGGTCTTTTCTGCTTTTCAAGACATTGACATGAAGACATTCAAGAAGCTCACTCTTTTCAACCACCTTTTCTGAACTTTGTCAAAGGCTAACCCTAGGCTTAGGCTGAAGCCTCGTAGCGTGCTTAAGGCCCCTTGTATTATGTTCTCCCTGGGAATCCCCTGGACACCTGCCCTGCACTTCCTTGGAGTCCTTTTCCTACTGTCAGTCTCCCCACCCCCTGTAAGCTCTCTGCTTTTTCAGACCCGAGCCCTAGCCCTCAGGACCAGCCCTACCCCGAGGCTGGAGTCCCGTGACATTCAAATCCTGCTGTGGGCTGAAGGGATCGTGCCTTAAAGGAGGAGGTAAGAATGTACTGTTAGCCCCATTAATGTTTTAACAACCTAATGGTACAGATTACCCTATCGATACAGAAAGAATGCATTAACAATACAGTTAAAATTGTGGTATATAAACTTCTTTGTTTCTGCTCAGTTTCTCTGGTGCTGTGCTCACCTTCTGCGTAGCCCACTGGGTCCTAAGGATGACAACTTCCATTGTCCTTAAAAAGATTGCATCAGAAGTGGAGGTGGTGTGAGTCACTGGCCTCCTGTGCCCTTTGCTGGAAAGAGTTTGATGTTCACAGTAGGAGCTTCTTTCCCCTCTGTTTTGTGCTGTGCTTGCGTTTTCTTACTACAGTCTGCATCCTTCTCAGTGCCAAGGTCTGAAATTTGCCCCGCGGCCTCCCACGGCCCCTTCTGATGTGAAGAGCCACTGTTACAATGGGAGGGGTTAGGCTTTTAACACATAAAGTACCCACAGACCAACTCAACCCAGTTAGGCAGCACCCACTTGGCCAGTAGATGATTGTCATACACTGAAAAAACCCAAATTAAAATTAGTCAAGACAAGCCCAGACAGCTCCTGAGACCCGGCGCTGTCAGGTCGCTACAGAGTCTCTGGCCTTTTAACACTATTGGCAAAATCGTGTTTACTGAGCTACAGCTGAATGCACTGAACAGAAGAACATTGCGAATAGTGACTTATTTTACCAGTAAGAGTTCTCTGCTTTTCTGGGCCATGCTCTTTCCAACTGCTTTTCCTCAGTCTTGCCCCATGGCTAACGTCAGGCCAGGCTGAACACACTTGGACTGCCCTCCCGTAGTGTTCTCCCCCTAAACCCCGCCGAGTCCTGCCTTCCACTTCCTCAGTGGTTGTGATTCTACCTTCAGTCTCACCATCCCCGTAGACATTCCAGCGTAGCAAACCCTAATTCTAACCCGAACACAAGTCTTTTGGAAATCAAAGTAGACTGTATTGACATCATCACCCCCATATTATCCATATCCTTTTTGGCTCCTTTGAAAAACTTGTATTGGTATTTTCCTCAACAGAATGCTAACTCTTCCCAAATAAATCCAGGTGTCCCCTAATTCTGTTCCTTATCATGGTTTCTAATAATTTTCCCAGTACAGGTCAGACCTACATTCCTACCATTCCCTGCATTTTCTCTGGAACCTTTTAAAGAATTGATGTCACATCTGCTGCCTTCCAGAAGTAACCCAATTTTAAGCAATAGGTTACACACCCTGCTGTGAGTAATTCAGCTCTTTCGTCCTTGAGTTCCTTTAGAAATTTTGAGTGAATACTATAGAGTCCTGGTGATTTTCACTTTATCTATTTATTCCATGATCTCTTCTACAGTAATTTCAATTTCAGACTGATCTTCAGATGAGTCCCCCACCAAGAAGGGTTCTGGTTTTGGAATCTTCCCAGTTCCTTCCACAGTGAACACCAATGCAGAGTTCACTTCGCTTCTCTGCAACAACCTTGTCTTCTCCGACTCCTCTTTTATGCCCTGAAAACCAACTGGCCTTACAGATTCCGGCAAACTTCCTGCTCCTGATGTGTTTTGTAGAGAAAAGGGTTATTAGTTTTGATTCCTTTGTTAGTTACTCTTCAGATGCTTTTTGGTCTGCCTTATTATGCTTCCACATTTAACCTGCCAGAGTTTGTAACTCTTTCTTCTTCTGTCATTTGAACACGACTTCAGCATTTTCAAAGATGTATTTTTGCTTCTAACAACCTCACTTACCCTGCTGGTTAGTTACATCGGCTTCCTTCTGCCCTTTCTGAAGTCTTTCTTAAGAGAAAGTATGTATTTCTACTACGGTATCCTTAAATAGGTTCCTTGGTGCCTGTACAAAGTTGAGCCTCTGAGCTGCCCTTCGCTTCCTTTTGAAAAATGTCCTCTTTCTTACTTTGCTACTCTTTTTTGAATTAAAACAAAACTGTAGGGAAGAAGTGCCTGGGTGAAAGCCCCTAGCTGTTCCTTGACCACGATCTAGTCTAGATGTTGGTGAAGGAGATTCCTGGCAGGGTTCCCTTCCTCAGAGCTGGGTCTGTAGAGAGCAAAGAAATAAAAATACGGGGAGACATGGGGGAATATGTGCACGTGCTTTTCTAGGACGTTCTGTGTTCTTACCTGCCCTTGCTTTTTCCCCTGTTCCTATGGATAATGAATTCATGCAGCTGCCCTGTGCTTCTCTCCCTCGTACCACTATCGGTTTCAGTAAACAGTTGTCCCTATTTGTATTTTTGTGGCACTCACTGACATTTTGGGACCATGGCAGTGGTCTGGACTTCTCTGACATCATGTCTGGAATGACAATGGTAATTGGAGTGATGCTCTGCACAGTGAGGCTGTAGATAGTAGCATGAGCCTCGAGCTTCCCTGCTAAGGCACCAGGGCCAACCGTGACACCGTGGAAGTGTCTGTTTGGTGACCTAGCTGTTTCATGGGTCTCGCACACGTAGGGTCAGCCAAACCAAAGGGAATGGCTCAGTACTGAGGCCTCCTTGCAGAAGTCAGTTGCGGCGACTGCAGTGAACGATTAGGCGATTGTGCAGAAGGAAGGTGTAGGGCTCTCCTCTCGCCAGCCTCACGCGAGGGGCCTTGCATGTCTCAGGGAACTCAGCCACCAGTCAGGCTAGTGGGAAGGTCCACTGCTCAGGGTGACAGCCTGCTTGTAGAGTGTCCTATACCTTTGGGTACAGGGGAACTGGCTGTCTGGTCCAGGGAATCTCTGTCATGGCTAAGAGTGTTCAATTATGGCAGTCAAAATCAATGACTTTTCAAAAATAACGAGGTGTAAAAATAATAACAGACTGGGATTCTTCTCACTTCCTTTCTATGGTTCTTTTTCAGACTTCTGCTCTAAGATTCTTTGCTACTCATGTTTCTCTGCAAACCAGTTCAGAAACCTTTTGAAGAAGAGCTGAGGAAAAGCTGAAAAGATTTCAGCTGAAAGCTGAAATCCAAAAGTTAGAACTTTCCTCCATGCCATGGCACTTTCCAAGTGATAGTAACCAGGGAGAAAACTGAAAGCTTGGGTCCTGCCTCCCACTTTAATTTTAAAAATATTGTCAAATATGAAAATAAACATGTAGGATTAACCCATTCTGACATATTCTAAATTTGTGATCAAAGAGATGAGCTTGTCACAGTGGGCTCCCACAGAAGTTGGGGAGATAAGATTCCTGAGGCTTTGATCAGCTTTGGCTGATCCTGAGCTGTCATTCATTCAGTGGTTTATATCCCTGGAACATATAGTCATGGCTACAGTATGTTCCTCCTTCAGTGTGCACGGATCTCTGCTCTGCAGAAAGGAAAGGATTTTAAACTCTTTTTGTAAGATCAAAAATCAAGATTAAGATCTTGCGTAGCATAAATACTGTTTTTTATTTATTTGTCCTCTAGCAGTGAGGCACCACTATTACGGGTGGGATTTCTCTTTTACCAGTACACTTGCTATATCCCATTTCCAGCACTATCCATTTTGAGCTATAGCTATCTTACTTATTTTTGTTCTGTGCATCAGTATTTGCCAGCAGGTGGTCATGACTACAGCAGAAATTCTGTGCAAGCAGTCGGTACTTCTGACAGGGTTTTCTTGGTCCTACTGCTGTTGAGTTATCAGGAGAATGGAGCAGAAAAACATTTTTAGAAAGCTGTGTTTGACGCCAAGTGGAAACAGAAGACTACCTCCATCAAGAAACCTTTCTTTACTGGGTATCTGATGCACTGCAACTACCTAAATATAAATAGCTTTATTAATATTTCTTACAGCTTCAGGCTTTGAGAATAAAAGCATTCGCTCTTCCGGACCATAGTAGTTCTCATATAATCTGCAGCTCATTTCGGCAGCCATCATCTTTCATTTGTCAGCTCAGAAAAATTGACAAACTCAATCCAGTGTCTGTTATTGACTGCAAAAGCTGCTATTTTCCTGGTAATTATCTTAGTTCATGCCACAAGTCTGAATTTAAATGCATAATTCAAATTCTTTTGAAGTTATATGAGTCTTAGCTATTTCATTCCGGTGCATTATGCTTGACAAATTTAGGTCCTATTTAACATTTCTAATTATTTTTTTTTATCTTCAAGGAAATTATACTTGTCAAGCTGTTCCATAAATAGATAATTTTGGAGTAAGAATTTACTCATGGAAGCATATTGTCATCTTCACATAAGCAGAAATTATGAGTCAGCTCCCTTCCCCAATAAATTAAGATTACTTTATTTGCCTTGTGATTTTAGAGACTTTCAGATTCACTTAATTCTCTTTTAAAAAGTAGTTAAAATTCACTTTTTATCTACAAAGTCTAGAAAAAATATTTTTCTGTAAATGAAAACTCACATTTTCACAGTAACATTTACCGGCTCAACCTTTAAGTAAACCATCAACTATCAGAAGACTGGAAATAAAAGAATCAGAAGTGGTAATTATGAAAGCACCGTAGAAAGAAGAGCTTTGATAAACTAATAGTATAATTACTAACTGAGAGAGCAATGGAAATTAATGTTTCATAAATTGCACTTTAAAGTATACCTGGAGTTGCATTTCTTTGCAAAATTGAGGGTAAAACTATTTTCTTATAAAAAATGATGATTCTCTAAATTTGGAATCAGAATAATGTCAGAGAGGCTGCTCTGACACTAAGAGACTGAAAAAGAGACTGCCTTTCTTTTTTTTAATTAGGTAAAACTTACAAAGACAGCATTCTAAACACGGTAAACAGTAGCCACTCCATAAGGTGAAGTTATTTGGATAAGAATTGAATTTTAAATTTATCTTGAACTTGAAATGTAGGCTTGTAAAACGTAGAAGTGTTCAAACATTCCTGCAAATAAGTGAGGTAGATGACATGATGAAAAATAATGGAATGGCCAGCTTAGACTAGGACAAAGACTGTAAAAAAATGAGAGTTTTAATACAGTGTGTATATATGGTAATATATAATATATATAGTATGTAATGATCAACTATAAGCTAGTAATAACTAACATCTTTTTATAGTTAAAAAGAAGTTTTGAAAAGAGACTTTAACAATAAAATCTTTACTTTGCCTCTGTAGTTGGCATATGATTGTAATTGTAAAAGCTTGGGTATCGGTGAGTATTGTTGTCCTGACTAATAAAAGGTTAAGCAATGTAAAGGGGAATAACCTGAAATGGGGTCAGAGTTCCAGACAATTTTTTGCAGCTGATTTCTGCAAATGAGTCACTAAGGAATTTATCTTGGAAGCATAGGAAATACCACAGTCTACACAAATCTAAGACTTCAGCATTCTACTGCCTGCCTGCTGAAGTGAATGTAACCATTGTATGGGGTACACTAATGAAATAAAACATCTGGGGGTGTAGTTTCTTCCCATGCTGTAGGCAATCTGTGTTTGTTTTATATCTCGAATCATGGGAGTTTATATCCCTCATACATTTTAATACTATCTAACCTAACTCTTGCTATTCTTATTATTCATATAAAAGCATAATCTTTTTTTAAGTCCTATTTAGCTCTTGGCTCTAAGATGTCTTTCAGACATGAGTTTACACGTTACTTATATATCGAGAAAGTATTTCCTTTTATCATTATTACGTGTGCAATTTTTTTGTTTCTCAGTGTCTTGTATTATGAAAAAGGGTAAATAAAGACAAATATTTTACCTAGTCATAAACATTATATATGTCTGTTAGGGCAGTATGTCATCTTGTCTTCATTCTCCCCTAACACGGAAGCATCTAATTGCCCTCGCTGCCTTCCATTGTACTGTTTCCCCTTCCGTTGCATCCTTTCAAATCCTGGTAACAAGAATACTAAATACAGCATTTAAGAGATGCTGATGGAAATGTCTCATCTTACAGTGTTTCAGAATAGCACAGAAAGCACAGATATCCAGTTTAATTTTATTTTTAATAATGTTGTTTAGAGAATATGAAATTCACCGTATGTCTTGGCCAACAAATCTAATTCTTGGGATTCTTCTCAGGACCGGGTTTATGTGCAATTGTCCACTAGAGAGCAGGCTGAGACCAACAAACCCATTTTGTTCTTGTCATAAACTGACTTTGAACCCAGGTGTCTTAATGTAAATGTAGTACATTAAAGCACTGCACCTTCTAGCTTCAGCTGTGAGTATATATACTGCTATCAAACTTGATGGATATAGCTTGTGAAGCTTTGTGACCTAAGGTGGTGATAATAAAGCATTCTGGAACCTGGATAACATTTTATTCTGTCACTATGGTTTTCTTGCTCTGGTGACATCAACTAATTTGTACTGCTTTACAGGGAATTTCTGTATCCAGCTTTTTAGCCAGAGTCTCGGTTTCCTTACACTGCTCTTACTCTTCTCTGTCAGACTGAATTTCTTTCAGAGACAAAATATTGCTCGATATTGATCCCATTGTGCTAGCTAATTTCAGGTGCTCGCACTGCAGATCAGCTGAAGCGGTGTTCAAAATCTTGAAGAATTTTCTAACACAAAATGATCCATATAATATCTCCCAACAAGAATCCCCTGTTCTCCAATCCTTTAAAAAAAAGGTTAAAGTCAATTTAACAGATTCTCTGCATGGAAACATTTTTATCCTAAAAAGTTGTACTAACAAGAATAGCCAATTTCACAAAGCCCATAAAATTCTTATGATTTTTGGCCTGTTTCTTATTTTGCTTGTGTAAGACATTCATCTTCTGTGGAAAAATGCTCACCCCAGAGGACATATATACCAGTGGAGAGATTCAGAGTTCCCCTTGTTACTGTCCCTGTAGAACTCACTGAATTTTTGGAGAAGTAATAGGGAGTTGTTTAGTTTACTTTGCTGTAAATGAAGAATATCACATTTCAGTTCCCTTTTGCTTCCTCGTTTTTGAAAAAAAAAAAAATTAAAGTACATCTGTTATTTAATTTCTTTATCTCTCTAGGCTGTTGTGAAGCCTAGCCTCAAAAGACAATTTTTCTTCAGTACTTTGAACCCTAATAATATTCTGTTGTATTCTGAGGAATAAGAATTGGAAATATCTAACTAATGTCTGCCTTCCCTTTATACAACCTATAGCTCACCCACCTTTGAATTCCTTAATGATTCTTGCTTCAAAGATCACATCCCACTCTGCCTTCTTTACCTAATCGTCTGTTTTCTATAGCACAAAGCCGCTGTAGCTCCATGCTAGAATTCCTCATTTACCATATACTGTCTTTGCCATCCGAGTCGATGCCTTCCTAATGTGAATATGCTTTTATTTATAATGGTTTTAAAGTTAGAATAGCGTACAAAATATGGATACAACCTGAAAGATAAAAAAGCGAATGCTCAGCTTGGGTTATTTCAGCCTGAACAAATCATGTTTGTCTGATGCAGACAACTAAAAGCAGAATCTCATAATAGGGAAGTGCCAGGAAATCTTGAAAAGGAATCCCACTGCCAACTCTGCTTATGAAATAAATTAGGTTTACTAATGATTATATTTCCCCTCATGTCTACAGAGGGAGCACAGAGTTCCTGTTCGTGGAAGCTGGGATGTCAAATGTATTTCCTGACAGCTCCAGCTCACTTTTCATTATTGATAAGTTAAAGCAGCGTGGCTGTTGGCTGCTCTTCTGTAATTAGTTCAATGAGTTTAGGAAACAGCCGGAACGTAGTCGGAAGAGATGAAAAGAAGTCACATATAATATGATAGTGGCACCTGAGCTCCCTCTGCCCTGCTGGCAAGCTAAGATTCAGGATGTCACAAAAGGAAGGCTTCGTGCCTTCTCTTTCGCAGTTCTCTTGGTGCTCTGTCCCGGGAATGGGGCAGCTGTTACTGAGGAAGGAAAATGCCTTTCCTGCTGATCGGTATTTGGGGAATGGGAATATCACCAAACTTGAAAGGCAAGTAGGTCAAAGGGATCTCATCATGCTGAGGTGAGATACAGGACAAAAACAGGGTGATTGCAGTAGTTCTTTTTGTTTCTTTTAATTTAGTTTAATTTTGCTAGCTAAAGCGGTATATCTAAGAATCCTGAAAAATCTGTCTTTTTTTTTAATATTTTTTTTTACCCCAATCCACAGGTTAGCTGAAAGGGTAATTCATCTCTTATCACAGAATGGATTTAGCACGTTTACTTAAAACCTTCCATGCTAAATCCCATATAAAGATATAAGAAAATGATTCTGTATAGCAGCTCTTGTATGAAGATTTAAGTATTATCACACTGTAATAGTGAAATCTAAAGATACAGCTAAGATAAATGACAGGAAATTATACATAAAAATAGGAAAATTCTCTATAGAAGAAATCTAAAGCTTATCATAAATAAAGAAAAATTTGAAAGGAAGAAGAAGAAGAAACTTGGAGAGAAATTCCACTGAGGTTAAAAGAGACAAGCATAAAAGGAATTTCCATCAGGAGAAGAAAAAAGACTACAAAGAGCAAACTAGTTGCCCGGCTATGAAGGGATACATGTATTCAAGATTATTTGTATGCCATGGAAGAGGAAAGGTTTCTTTCTTCAGAATGTGTCTGATGTAGTGATTACAGGTAATGTTATTGTCCAGTTGAAGTTTTTGCAAGTTGATACACTGCAAAAGATTTTGGGAGTTAGGGAAAGTTCGTGGAAGTAATATGAAAAGCTGCTGCATCACGATAGGAAAATCATGCCAAATCAGAAGGGATGGAAATAGAAAATAATCTTCTTAGATATTAAAAATAGCCTTGAAAAATAAGGGGAAGGTAACAGAAGAAATATAAAGCTGTGAAGTATGTAGGCAGGTGCTGGGTACAGAAGCAGCATGTCAAGAAAGTGAAATTTTATACCGAAAGCAGAAAATTAATTTCTTACTTCTTATTAGGGTATAGCTGTGGTCATGACTAGAATGGGTGGGCAAAGAAGGTAATTCAAGTTTTGGAAGAAAACACTAGGGTTGCCTGAAGACTTGCAGTCTGAGACTTTATGTCTCGGTTTACTTTCCAAAGGACAACTTAGCAAGATCATCTGGGGTTTCCAGTTCTGGATGGAAATAGGAGAAAAGGTCACATGCGATATCTTCTGTTTTTGTAGCACTTGTCTTTGTCCTGTCAGTTGTACTAGCTTGCATAGAACAGGGAATTTGGATGCAAGGGCAGGTATGAATGGAAGAAGGAGTTTCAAAAGTAGAGGACTGATCAGAGACATAGATACAAACATTAAAAAAAAAAAAAACAGAGAAAGAATCAGCAAATAACATACAGAAAGAACAAATCTAGCTGGAGAATATACTGATGTCAAAAAAATGATGAGGTGATCGGGGCGCTGGGAAGATAATATTTGCCTGTAACTAGAACCGTCAGCATGAATAAAGCAAGAAAACAGTCAAAATTAGGAAAACCACCATATGTTCATAAAAAACGTTATGAAAAATGATGTAAAGATGAATAATAGCTGTAATGTTAAAAATGGAACAGAAGACTGTTTAAATAGTATTATTTATATACTCATTTGTGACCCAGTCAGAATAAAGTGCAACTGAAACACAGCTCTCGGAGAAGACTCCGAACTGCTATTCACCAAGGTGAGAAGCTGGATTTAGGGAGTTAGGAAACTGCAGAAATTGGAGTCTGGAAGACTGAAACTGTGGTACTCAAAATAGTGTCTGACTTGGACAGGAAGGAAGGAAACTTAAATCCAGCACTAGTTTTCAAGGAACAGCTGCTACAGAAAGGTACGGTGATACACAAGCCATTGAAATCTAAGAATAGAGAAGAGAAAAGGTTTCCATTAGGACATGAAAATCATAGAAATACCTTTGTATTGGCTGGATTCTGTCAGAGGTACTCATCACGCAGAAGAGTTTCTGGTGTTCAGTGTTTACAAATCTGTAAAAATGTAGGCATCTAACGACAGATTTCAACGTCCTGAATTTTGGCACCTGAGTTTGAAAATACTGGAATTGCATCTGCGCCAAAATTCCCACGATACCATCCTATTTGGTTTTGCTCAAAGGCTGGTAGTAAGTTGCATTTCTTACCATCTTTATTATATAAGTAGTTCCAAAATTACATAGCATAGAGTTACATGCTGAAGTTTAAAACTCCCGTAGCAATGCTGAAATGCTTATCCTCCCTATACAAAATGCTACAATATAAACATCTGTCAGTTTATTGCAGTCTATTAATGGGCTGGTTTACTAACAAGCTGCTGCAGCTAACCCTGTGTAGGTCTTCCAGGGAGGAGATTCCATCAACAGGACTTTGTTCACAGAACAAAGCCTGACAGTGCAACAAACATCATTTGATCAGTGAGGAAGCCATAAATTCATATTCTTGATTAAAGTAACTATAGAAATTGACAACTGCAGCATATACCAGCAGCTGCATTTGTATTTAATGTGTTCTCAGTGTGTTAGCAAGTATAGGAGGAAAAGTTTAACTCAAGTACAAATTCCTATTTGGAAAAATATTTGGAAGATGAGATTTGCCTAAAAATGAATCCCCTTCTCTAACTATGGAAATTACCCTGCCAGCAAGCAGTACTTCTCTGAAAGACAAATAAGAACCAGATGTTAAGATATAAAGACATTATCATATTTATTTATTTGTCTTTCTCTCCAAATCTAGTAATTAGTTCCTGAAAAATTCATTCTATTAGAGAAAAAGACAACTGCAATTTCTTTTTACTTTTCCCTTAAGCTTTGAGAGTGCTTTCAGGGTGGTCTACCAAATTGCATACTCCATATCCTGGCAAATAGCAAACATTACTCTCTGAGTGACAACTTATACATAAGCTACATTTGGGGAGAGATCTTGCTTGCCAACAAAGTTAAGAGAGTCTGTTGGCACGCAGCAAGGAAGTGGGGAGGGGGGTCTGAAACCTGGGGTTTCCCCAAGCTCAACTTAGTTTGCTTGCATCAAAATTGACACAAGGTAGATGTGAAAATTTCATAAGCAGTAAGCTAAAAATATAAGCATCTTGACAGATGGTTATATATTTAGCATGTCTTTCAAACTTGTATCACTTCTTATTAATAAGAGCATGTAAAATATTTGTAATCAGCTCTGATTGTTTATCGACGTCTATACAGCAAGGTCATGATAATCCATCCTCGGCACTTTCACCTAGGAAATGAGAGACAAACAAAAATAACCTATAAAAGACTACCTGAGGTACTCCACGCTTCTTCACATACATCCCCCTTCAGTAAAAGTGTAAGGAGCGGGCTAGGGTCTCAGATGCAAAATTAAAAGCAATTCAGCCTATTTGAGCGCATGCCTGTCCTAACAGGGGCTTTGAGCCAAAGCACTCCAGTTCTGTCACAAAGTTCTGAATGGTCCTCAGACAGGTGAAGGGCACAAACAAGCTCCGAGATCACAGCGTAAGAGAGAGTTAATGGAGAGAAGGATACAGGCAGCAGCAGACCCAGAGGAGCTGCTGCTTTTGCAAAGCAGCTGCCGGAGAAGTCTTATGGAACCTACCAGGCAGCGGGACTTTGCCCCGCACCCGTAGCAACTCAAGCTACCTGCCCTCAGCACAAGCTTATGTTTAGACCACAGGGTCCTGGCCTAAATCTCACCTACTCCAGGTGTAACTTTAGATATCTGTAACCACATAACCTACTTCCAACGCGTGCAATGCGTGCGTGAAGAAAGGGGCTGTCATGTCAGGTACCACCTCCACAGCACATTGTCACAACTTGGCCACAAGAGAAGTTTTCAGTATAATGCAAAAAAAAAAAAAAAACAACAAAACAACCAAACCAAAACCAGGAGAAAATCTAAAGTGTAGCTAGATTTCCAGAAAATGTGTCATTTAGCGACACTACAGCAGTCTACTAACTAAAATTCCACCAAAAGTTTTCCTTCTCGGGCCATATATCACTGCTGTATTATTAGAAATGCTGAATGGTTTTGGTCTGTTTTTTTGAGGAAGAAGATGACAGAAGAGTCAGTAACCTCGTGGACTTAACAGCTGGAGATATAACAGTAGTTTCAAATTATTATGGAAACTTATTTGCTAAGCATGACAAAAACATTTAAGTTTTCCATTTCGAAAATAATATCATTCTTATGTAATTTTATAGAATGTTGAAAACTGCACTCCAAAATTTAAAACCTCATTGCTTAATAATATAAGCGGTTATTTTGGAGTGTATATTTTTTTCTTCTGTGATGGGAGAGGAAGAGAAGGGAACAAGAATCTTAGTTTGGTTTCTTTTTGAGAAATGGGGATTGTATTATTTTGAATTTAGTTCTAGCTGATTTATAGCTATTAGCTGAAAAAGATGATAAATTCAGAGGAAGGGAACAGTCTGTAAGAACTCCTAATCAGTGCTCACAGAATAGAAAATTCATCATTCACTGTGTATAATCCTGCTTTTTAAAGGTTAGTAGTTGTTATGGTTTGTCCTCAGAATCTTAATTATGAAAAATAAAAAATTTGGCATGGGTAATTGTAGCACTATTAATTTTAATTCATATTTCAAGAGCGCAGAAACACATACACGGAGAGTAGAAAACTTTTTGAACTGAATTACGCTAATTTTTTCTCCAGATTAATTAAATGAGTGCTCCTTAACTCACTTCGTGATCAACCATAATCAGGCCTTTCATTTCACCTTCAGGCTTATGCTTTCCTGAGTGATGCTACTTTCATTATATTTCTTTTCTTTTTCTTGCATTTAAATTGCTCCTTTTCATTCATTAACAAACCGTACATGAACATTTGTTGTCCATATGAAATTGTGATAATAGAAGTCTTGCAAACTGAAATAGCTATATGTTTTCCCACTCTGAGGGCTGGAAAACTTGTCAGTTGAAATATAACAGGCTGCTTTTGCCAAGTTTTCTGGTTACAACTGAATAGGAATATCTGTGAAATTAAGTAACATTTTCATACTTGATGGTTTGTCAGTTGTTTCAAAAAAAAAAAAAAGATCGCTAGCTGATACAGCAAACTAAATATGAAAACATATTAGCAGTGCATTCCTCTGTTTTGATCACTGCAGGCTCGCTCTCTTTTGGCATAGCTTCAAGAACAGCTATGAGCACAGCAGGTTCCTTGACTCAGCCGTCTTCTTGCACACGTTGGTGTACGAACTTCCCCGGTGTACTCACTTGTGCAGTGTGCTGTGCATATGGTCAGTAAGGGGGAACTACAAAGACAGCTTCTGGCATGGGACTACTATGTTATGAGGCCGCTCTCGTAATCTTTGAGAAGTCATGGAGATTGGGGGACGTCCCAGAAGACTGGAAGAAGGCTAATGTCACCCCCATCTACAAGAAGGGCTTAAAGGAGGATCCAGGAAATTATAGGCCCATCAGTCTTGCTTCAGTCCTGGGAAAGTTATGGAACGAATGCTCCTGGGGGCTCTCACAAGTCAGATGAAGCATTTGATTGGGAAAAGCCAGCACGGATTCACTGAAGGAAAATCGTGTTTGACAAACCTGATCACCTTCTACGACAAAGTAACTTGGTCAGTTGAAGGGGCAAGTGGTGGACATTGTCTACCTGGATTTCTCCAAGACTTTTGACACGGTTCCCCACAGCCTCCTCCCAGAGAAACTGGTGTGTTACGGTCTAGCCAAGTGGTCTGTGTGGTGGGTGGGGACTGGCTGCCACGCTGCACCCAGAGGGTGGTGGTCAATAGCTCCTTCTCAAACTGCCAACCTGTCACAAGTGGGGTCCCCCAGGGATCGATACTGGGCCCAACGCTGTTTAATATCTTCGTAAGTGATTGGGATGATGGGATCAAGCATAACCTGACAAAGTTTGCTGATGGCACCAAACTGAGTGGGGAAGTGGACACTTGGGAAGGGAGAGCCACCCTGCAGGAAGACCTGGAGAGGCTGGAAGAGTGGGCTAACAAGAACCTCATGAAGTTCAACAAGGACAAGTGTAAGGTCTTGCACCTGGGAAAGCATCATCCAGGAGTGCAGCACAGGCTGGGATCTGCCTGGCTGGGGAGCAGCTCTGTGGAAAAGGAGCTGGGGGTCCTGGTGGACAAGCTCAATATGAGCGAACAGTGTGCTGCAGCGGCAAAGAAAGCCAACAGGATGCTGGGCTGCACCAACAAGGGCATCGCCAGCAGAGACAAAGAAGTCATTACCCCACTCTACTCAGCACCGGTCAGGCCACACCTGGAATCCTGTGTTCCGTTTTGGTCCCATACAGAGAGATGTGGACAGGCTGGAGAGGGTCCAGAGAAAGGCCACCAAGGTGATCCAAGGACTGGGAAGCCTGCCACAGGAGGAAAGGCTGAGAGAACTGGGTTTGTTCAGCCTTGAGAAAAGAAGGCTTAGGGGAGACCTTATCACCACATTCCAGTATTTCAAGAGTGCTACAAAGAAGATGGAGACTCCCTTTTTACAAGGAGTCCCATGGAAAAGACGAGGGGTAATAGGTACAAGTTACTCCAGAGGAGATTCCGACTGGACACAAGAGGACAGTTTTTCACAGTGAGAACAATCAGTCCTTGGAATAATCTCCCCAGGGGAGTGGTCGATTCCCCACCATTGGACACTTTTAAGATTCAGTTGGACAGGGTGCTGGGCCATCTTATCTAGACCACGCTTTTGCCAAGAAAGGTTGGACCAGATGATCCTTGAGGTCCCTTCCAACTTGGGATTGTGGATGGTATGTGTCCAGTTTCCCAAAAATGTCCTTCTTCCCAACCTGAAGCGGCCTCCTAGATGAAGAGAAAGATTTTTGACCAGGCTGCAGCAAACCATTATCTCAACCATGTCTGCTGACCACGTTCGGATCAACGGTGCAGCACACGTGGCGTGCGAGCTGCACGCCTTGCGCGCACAAACCCCTCTCGGGGATGCTGTCAAAAGGCAAGTGTTTTTCCTTTGGTCCATCACTGCTCTCACCCAGTTCGTTGCGCCTGTCACTGGCTCCGGTGGGAACCGACGCGGGACGCGTACGGCTGGGTTTGGGCAGTCTTCACCCGATGTCTCGCAGCCCCGTGGAGCGAACATCTGTACCTCGCTCCTATTCGAGTGCTTCCGTAAAGGCGGGGGCCCCTGTGGCAACGAGCCAGCCGGGGCAGGCAGCTCCCCACACAAGGAAGACAAACACACCATACCGACATTTAGTATTTATTATTGTACCACTTCTTTTGCGCTGTAATGGGCACTATATATATATATATATGTATGTTCAGCTATCTGAGCATCCGGGGAGACTTCTAAAACCTGGCAGCAGCTGGAGGTACTAATAAACCATAATTCCACATCAATTTCATATCCAGAGAACAAAAAAAACGACTTTCAGACATTTTAATAGGCTAATGCCAAGCTTTAACAAATAGCATTTACCTCAGGAGTGCGAGCTGGACGACAACCCGCACGCTTGCGTCAAAGCGCAAGGCTTGGAAGCAGCGTCTGTCAGAAACCCGAAAACGGGAAGGCCACACGTTAAAGTAACTCGTTTAAAGTACCGCGGAGGCTCACGGAAGCCCAGGGGTGGAGGTGGCCTCCCCCGGGGTCAGCTCTAACGACATCCCACCGGCCTCGGGGCCCTGCCGGGTCCCCCGGGGCCGCGCCGCGACATGGCGGCGGGACACCCCCCCACACACACCGCCTTCCCTTTTCCCGTCCCAGCGCTCCTCCCCGCCGCCCGCCCTTCTCCCCGCCCGCTCCCGCTTTGGCGCCAAAGCGGCGAAAGGGATCGGGCCGGCGGCGGGATGAGCGGCCACCAGCCCAGCCGCCACCTTAACGGGTACGCTGCCCGCCCTGAGGCGGCAGAGGCATGGAGGGGCGGAGAGGGCGGCGGGGGGGGGACCGTGTGGTGCCGGTTCCAGGCTCTTCCCGCCCCTCAGCCGGCGGTTCCTGGTGCGCCGCGGCGGGCGCGGAGCGGGTGCGGGCCCGGGCGGCGGCTGTGAGGCGTGCAGGGCGGGAGGGGAGAGGCCTGGCCGATGGCGGGGGGGGGGGCTCCCCCTCACAGAACTCACAGGACCGCTGCTGTAAGAGGGCAGTACGCTCCCTGAAGGGAAATGTTCTAGTACTGCTCGACCGGCGCTCAGTATTTCTACACAGGGTTTGTATTTACAGGTTTGGTGGGTTATCTCTCAGGAAACAACAACAACAACAAAAATTTGAATATAGTTAACTTTCAATGCACAGTAAGTACGTGTTCAATTTTCGGTATGAAAGGTTGATTTTTTTCTCTCCGCCTCTCCCTCAAAACCCTGCCTGCCTGTGCGGAATAGGTAATGGCCGTGTGTCAGTACCTGTGTGAGGGGAAAGATGGCAAGCCTCGTGTAAAGGCAGTGCCACCTTCATTTCGTACAACAGCCACCACAAACGAAGCTGGGAGGCTGAAAGAAGCAGCTAGCATTGAAAATGCCCTAGTTTGAGCTCACCAAGAACACGTAAGCCCTTTGCCTTTTGGGGAACAAAAGTATCGCTGAAGAGGTTTCACTTTTATTTTTAACGCACGCTTTACCTCTTTTCTTACCTTAAATTCTGTGAGTTGAGTGACGAAATATCAGTAATTGATCTTCAGTAGCGTACTGGATACCGGGGAAAAGAAACTACTACAGTACAGGTGGAACATAATGCACGTGACATCAGGGATAAGAAAGCAGAGGAAAAGCTTAAAGAGGGAGAAGGGGAAAAAAAGTCTGATACCCCACCAGTTCTCCAGTTGTACTGTATTGTTGTGTAGCTGACTGTCATAATGGTCCTATGGAAATATTTGAGGTCATTTATTCTGTTCTAGGATTCTCAACTAAATTTTTCAGTAAGATCTGGGGGTTTTTTTAGTAGCTGAATGAAATTTCTTCCATTTTCAGATGTTGTTACAGCTTACTTGAAGCCTAGATGGATGAAAAAGAACTGAAAAGGGAGGCACTGTCCTCTAATAGCAGAATATTTTTTTCTGTTTTCCTTTGAAATACTCTATACGCAGACTTTTCTACAGACTACTAATCACTCTAGAATTTAAGGATATTTTTTTCCCCTTTCTTCTTGAGCAGTGTTATCTTCATGGCTTTCAATTCCCGTTATTTTTATTCTTAACTTCTTATGAGTTATCGCAAGGATAAGCCTTAATTGCTTGTTTTACAGCTAGCTATAATATTTTCTAGAGTAGCTTTCATTCATGCAATTCTAGAACTCACAAATGAGCGTAAGGAAGGGGATTAGCTGCCCCAAATCCATAAACTTAATTTTCCTGTGTGTGCTTGACTGCTAGCCAAGGCCTTGGCTTCTGCTCAATCAGAAATTAAGTGTTTTATACCCATTTCACACTCTTGCGGTCCTGTGCACTGAGTTGAGGGAATTATCTCACCAAACACGGTGATGTTAAGTAGAAGTAATTGAGTAAGGGTTTTTTTTTTAATATTCTCTTTGATGTAAGCCTTCTGCTCATTTTTCAGATATGCTTCTCTCCCTGTGAAGTTGGTGCTCTGAGGGACCTCCACTTACATACAGTTCTGTATTTATGAGAAAAGTCAATAGTAGCTATTGTTATGTTTTGAATAAATAGGGTTGCTAGGGAATAATTTAACAAAAGGAGAACTCAGGATCTCTTGGTTCAGAGTACTATTGTCTTTCTGGAGCCCTTTCTCCAGAATGTTTTATTCGGTGTAGGTCTGCATTGCGTGCTGCGTGCCTCTCCAAAGACATCACTGTGAATGTCACGCAGTCGGGAATGTATTAAGCTGATCATTTAAAGTCCAGTGGCGTTTTGGATTTTGTAAGATATTTTAAATAATCACTTAAATTAGCTGAAGCACTTTCTTGGCGTTTCAGTTAACCTGTCAGAGTTCAATTTGGCACGGAGAGGTGTGAGGGCATATCTTTAATTTCTTTCTGCTGTGAGTTTCTTGTTGTCTGAACACTTTTCTGTCTTAGTAGGATATAGCCCCGACCCTTTAGTTACACTGGTTCAAAGCCAGTTTTGGCACTCTCACAATCACATACTTGATTTGTGTGTTTGCTTTGAGAATTGACAGTTCTGGGCACTATTTACAACATTGTCAAAGTGTGAGAGAGGTGTGCTGGTTACACCAAGAGTGTATGTTTCTCCCTCCTTACCTTGAGACCATGGCCTTAAAGGTGATCCTCATTCATTCCAAGAACAAGCCAAAATTGCTAACTAATAATGTGCCATATATGAACTATTCAAACCCAGCAATTTCTCTTTGGTAAATAGCACCCTGTAGGTTTCTAAAATACAAATTCTATCATGTGCTGCCATTGTCTTCTCTCAAATAATGTAACCTCTTTATGACAAGCTAACTGCAAGCCTTTAATATATGGTTTTGGTTTTAAAAATAATAATTAACAAAACACGTCTTCTAATGTTTATTTGTCTTCCAAAAGTGCTGGTACCAGTGTTGCTAGGTGATGTCTTGCTGCTTGCGGTTACCCGTGATGTATTTTTCTGCATGGCTGTACATCACACAAAGGGTATCTCAGTCTTAACCTGTAGTCCTTGGTAAGGGGAGCCCAAAAAGGAGAGTACTGTGCCCCTTGCATTTTGATAGGGTACTGATTGTATTTGAGATGTTCCATTGTTTTGGTTTTCAAGTGTAGCAATGGTAGGTGAGAGTTTGGGGAAATTTCTTTGCATTTGATCTTTTCCTTGAAATTTGCAAAGCTTAAATATGTTGGGGGGGGGGGTGGGGGGGGGGGAGAAAGATGTCTTTTTTCCCTGTCTTTGAGCTGAAAAGCACAGAAATTCCCCTGTTGCGTCTTACGCTCTCTGGGCAGTCTTTCAACCATAAGCAGGCAAGAGAAAATGATGCATCACTTTTTTTTTTTCCTTCTTACTTCCCCCAGATAAGCCTCCCAGTGCAGGGAAAGAAGCAACCTTTTGTGCCGCTTTTATATGTTATATCTAAGGGAAAAATTCTTGAACACACCTCCTCTCAGTTTTTAGAAGGGTTTCATAGGCCATAATCTCAAGAGAAACTTCGCAGGGGACTATCGGAATGGCCTTAGTTTTTTGCTGGCAAGCGTTGTAACGAGAGGCAAACTCATGGCAACTGTACGGGCAGAAACGAATAACTGCACAGGAAGCTACCAAAGAAATCTAGCGAGCACTTGTTGTAGGCAGAAGTACAAAATAGCTTACATTAGAGGCTCGCAGTTAGTGCAGTCATCATAAGAAAGATTATGTTGTTTGGGTGAAAAGAATGCCAGTACATGATATACCTGAATCTTAGAAATACACAAAGTGTTATCTAGAAAGGATAAATTGCTCCGTCTTTGAATAGCTCAGTGCTCTGAATAGCTCAGCCTTCTTATCTAAAACTGAAATTTGCAACCTCGCTTGGATGCCTTTCCCCTGAAAGGAAATGTTGCGTATATAAGTTCCTGGAAAGCACATAACACTGATGGTTTTTCAGTTAAAATATTAGTGAATGTGCAGTCGCCTTAGCCAGATTCTGATCTGCGTTACTTTAAACTTGTGCACATTAAAAGAATACAATCTGTAATAACTATAGCTACATGTTGTTTGCTGATGACTGTTTTTTTCCATAAACTATAGCTTCGGCAATGAAGTATCCTGCAAAAAGCGAGAGGATTATTTGGAATGGCCTGAATATTTTATGGCAGTCGCTTTTTTGTCAGCACAAAGAAGCAAGGATCCAAGTTCTCAGGTAAGAAGGCAACGTATCAGAGTAACATAACCTAATCTATATCGCGCATCGCCTCAGATGCACATGTAGCACTTTCAGGGATTTCTTATTAAAAGTTATTTCAGTATATAGCTCTTCATTTTTTAACGTTGTCAGCACCTTTTGTTACAGAAATTCTCTTACTGGGCCTGACCTCATGTGTGTAATTCTGTGTGTACATTTGCAGCTCGGAGTTTTGTAAATCTTCTTTTCATCTGGAGGTTAAAATAACACATGCATTTTCTCTCCTTTTTCCAGTAAATATAGTTACTGCTAGAGGAGGATAAAACTACTGGAAGTTTTAGATAGTAATTTTTTAAGGCACAGCAAGTTCCTTTTCCTCACCTGTAAGAGTATAAAAATTCCCTTTTTTTGTTCTTGGGTTGACCGGAGTTTTCTTCTTGCTTGGTTCCTCCCTCAGGTTCCCCTTGCCCCTCTGCTTCGCTGTCTGTCCCCATTCTCTGCTTCTTTCATGTGCCTCTGTTGAATAGTGTTTTGAGGTGGTTGATACATCTCCTGGAACGTGCTGTTCCGAAGGGCCCAGTCATCCTGTTAGCCTTCCTTTACGTGAAAAAGTTCAGGAAGCAAATCCCAGAAAAGCCGTGGAGTAAAATGCATGTTACAAGTCTGTTCAATTACTCACTGGCTTCTGTATGTTATGGTTCTTAGTTCTCTGAAGGTTATTCACTTAGGGCTAAATTTGTGTTACCCAAGAGCTGGTTGATAAACACATTGTGTGAATTAAAACTGGTACTGTTGCCATTTCAATCAATCTAAAATATTGGCAGAAAGCATAGAAATGGGACACTTCATCATCCTATAAGAAGGGTCCCTGTGCAGACTTGGACTGAAGTGATAAAGGGTGGGAGTTCAAAGGTCTGTATTTTGGTGCGCGTTTGCGTAAGCAAGCCACAAAGGTTTGTGAGCCCATCTCTGCCTAGGTCAACACTGCTGCATTTCTTTTCTTTTGCTGCTGCTGCTGGAAAAGCTAGTTTGGGGACTTGAACTGGCAGAAAACTGTGTTTAGTAGGGTTTATTCAGTGCCGGTTCTTCTCCCTGAAATAGGTTCACTTCATAGTCGGGCAAGGAACAGTGCTGGCAGACTGGGATGGGGACTGCATCACCAGAGGGGTAGCAGGGTTGCATCTGCCCCGATTTATTTTAAAGCTCCACCAGTTAGGTACAATTTTAGCCTCGCTCACTAGATGGTGTGACTTAATATAAAGTGAAGCTTGTATCTCGTAAATGAAAATTGTAGGACTGACTTTTCAGGTCTCATCTTTCTTGTTCATGCATTGTTTTGCCTGCTGTTGGTAATGTATAAATCTGATTTTATTTAGGTTGGTGCCTGCATTGTAAATTCAGAAAACAAGATTGTTGGAATTGGATACAATGGGATGCCTAATGGCTGCAGCGATGATGTACTACCCTGGACAAGAACAGCAGAACACAGGCTAGACACGAAATATCCTTATGGTAAGGCTTCTTGTGGTTGACCCATCAGACTTGTGATGTCTGTATATGTGAAAGTTCAGCTGGTAAAATATCGATCAGTTTTTCTTCCACTCACCTGATTTCGGTAATGTGCCCATATGTGGTACATCAGGATAAAAATCACAGCTCTGAAAATAAATGAAAACAGTCTTTATGAAGGACTGACTTCCTGGTGAATTCAGGATTAGCCATTTTGGATGCTGTAGTGAAATCTTGTGAATATAATGCAACTCATTAGCACACAGTTGCAGCGTATGCAGATGATTGCTGCTTCTGTGTGTTCGTCTTCACGGAAATTACCAATAGCGTGTATATGCAAAACAAATACTTGGATCTAAACCACAGGTATTAAAATTGTAAACTCCAGTGGTTGTGGGCAATTGCAGTTTTCAGGTGTTGATGGCATAGGCAATACAATATTATGAAGGAGCTGAATTTTGTTTGTCTTGAAGTATGTGATTGCATTGTATCGTTCCATGCCATTTTTGCCTCGTCTGGTGTGCAGTGGATCTACCCTGCTATGGGTAAGGTGACTTTCATTGTTTATTCAGCCCCTGATTTGGTTCCCGTTTACTAAATGGGCAGAGGGAATGAAGAGCAAGGACGGTTTGATGGTAAATGTGGCTGAGTACTGCTTTGGATCCTGTCTTTGTATTTGCAGCAGGCGTAGTTTGGCCATCTGCAGGCCTGCTGTGAAGGATCCTCGGTGAATCCTGGTGCACCTGTCAACAGGGCTGTGGAGTTACTCCTCTCTGGGCCAGGCGTGGTTTGCAGGAACCAAGGAGACAACTTGCTGGGCTGCCGCAGGCTTCATGCCGGGAGTGCTGTCTGCTGGGTGTGGAAATGGAGCTGAGCGCTGCCTTGTGGCCCGCAGTAGCTGATGTTGGGGAGGAACGGTGGTTAGGACTGATGAGGAAGCAGGGAGTGTATGTTCTCTTAAATCTGCCTTCATCTTTCTGCTTCCACATCAGCTCCTGCTGCACCTCTGTAGGGTGAGACCAATGCAGCAGAAGCCACGGCCACAGGAAAAATGGGTATTAGCAGCTCCTTCCTCCCGTGCTGCCTCTCAGCCTGGCCTGGGCTCAGCAACGGCAGGGGGAAGAATCACAAAACTGTACAAGAGCCCTGAGAAATTTTCCCTTCCCCCTGCATGGGTGAGGAGAAATGAGCACGAGAGGTCAGCTTTTGCAAAGAGATACTGACTCTTTTCCAGTGCACGGTATTTATCTCTGCCCACTAATTCTATTTTTTTACTTGTAACTTCTAACAATTGGTCTGATACAGAAATTAGACTTGCATGAGTTTTGTCGTTCCCTGTGTTCACCCAGAGCGCTCTCTAAAAACTGGCATTACATTTTCTGGTTTCCCATAGCATTGAAGTGAAAGATGATATGCAGTGGCTCAGCACATAATTCATCAGTTTCATACTTGAGTTCTTAAAACCCTGGTACTTTGTCCTTGTTCACTTTACCAATTTATTATAAAACCTCTAACATTAACTCTTAAGCTTTAGACAGTTTCTTATTATTTTTCATAAGAGATGTATTCCCAACACTAGGGCCAGCTCCTGCCAAATTTTAAGTCTGCTCTAAAGCACAGAAGCGCTGGTTTTACATACAATGACGGTACCATAGTGGTACAACTTGGTATGACTGCTCTTTATTTATAGGGTGAGGAAACAAGTGTTAGCCCATTTAATAAATATAAACTACTGAAACCAGCATATTGATTTTGGCTGAATCTCTGTGCTGCTGTAAGGTCTCATTTCTGAGCGAAGGTCAGTCTGGGTGGTCTCTGGGACCTGAGCGTGTTCCAGGCACTCAAATCTAAGCTGACCAATTTAGACGAAAAATGCTGTTTGAATTTGTAAGGAATCTTTGTAGAAGATGACCTGAGAATTATTTTTTTTAAGTTAACTCTGACTCCAAAAGATGTGGAGTAAAGTAAAAATCTCTAATACCCAATGTTTAAAAAATGCACTAATCAATCTAACAGCTTGGAGAGATGAGTTCATTTCTAGGAGTTGGTCTAACTCCTAACTAACCCTTCCCCCAAGAGTCTTACTCTTCACCTCATTAAAAAAATCACAACTTTGTAACATAAAGTGTCTGCTGTGATGAATAAACGACCTATTTTGTAATTCACAGATCATTTAAACTCTAGCGGTTTCTTATTAATCTTGATAGCACAGTTGACAGACCAGACAAGTATATATATAAAAAAAAAAAAAATCTGCTTTAAAAAATTCTGGTAGATGCAGAGACACATAGAATTGCTGCTAAAATCTCATTAAACTGTCATGTTTTCCTTTCCGCTTTTGCTAATCATCCCAGCACTTGCGTAAATTGAACTTTTTAGCCTTGCGTTTTTCTGACTAGCTTGTGCAGAGATGGTACAATCTTACTGTGTGCTCCATTAGCTTATCGTGGGAATGCTGGCACCTTCATCACTAGAGCTGCAGTCTGGCTTATTAGGTAAAGCTGATGGTAACTTGGAAGACGTCTTCCAGAGCTACTTCATGCATCTGCAGTGCTACAGAAAAGGGCTGGGGGTGGATCTGCATGCTGACCTCCTGGTTTTCTGTACTGTTGTAGGTTAGGCGTAAACATTAGCTCACTTCCCATCTGTTTTGGACCTCTCTTGACTAGCTTTCTCCAGAACAAAGCCTGAGTATTGCTCTGCGAATGGCTCACTCAAAGGCTAGTCCGGAGGGCAGGGTGGAAAAAAAGCTGCAAGAAAACTTGTCATCCTGTATAGGCCTGTAATGCAAAGCCTGCTGAGATGGTGTGCTTAACCCTCCTCCCTCCCTCAGGCCATACTGGGGGATATGCAACACATACTCTGATTCGTGCTGTGAAAATACCACTCTGGTGGGCTGCAAAGAAGTCATCTCACTTCTTTATGCACTTTGAACTGAGACATACAAAATAAGAGTGTGGTGCCCTGGGAGTCGTGGAGCCTTGAGGAAACCCAGGGCCAAGTGCTATGTTATTCTGATGGAGCCCTGAGTAAGACAAACACGAGCCAGTCTATGCCAGTTGGCCTCGGGGCCTGGGGTCAGTCCCTGGCCCTGTCTGTGTTTAGCAGCATAGACGTAGCAGGGGATTGGACCCAGAGGTTATCTCTGCAGAAGTGTGTTAGATGATCCTATAATAAATTTATTGAGCTCCAGCAGAACAGATGGATGCATTGACCCCACAGCTCTGATCAGATTCACTGTTTCATGGCTAGAAAACTTCCAATTTCCACCCTTAATTTATTTGTGGTTAGTTTGTGCATTCTTGTATGTGCCAGCATTGTTCTTTTAGCTTTTCTTATTCACGGCAATTAACCCTTTCTCCTTTCCCCCGCATGCCCTGTGCACTTACGGATGACAATAACCTTTTGAACTTTTGTTGTAAGGCTAAACAAGTCCTGTCACTCTTAAATTTTGTTGTGTTTGAAACTTGGCTTGAAATTCAGCAGTGTCTCAGTTATCTATGTCTGCTGCAATATACCGTACATATCTAACCTGTACCCTCAAGTGTGGGTTCTGCTCAGCTCAGTGTTAGGGAAAGGGTCGTGCTCGATTAAAAAATTTGTATTTACCCATATCTAAGGGGTAAAACTATTACCTGCTACTGAAAGAAAGCATCAAAATGTGGCAGGTAGTGCTCACTTTACCTTAGAGGATGCAAATGTTTGCAAGGCATTTGGGTATTACACAAATAGTGATGTGGATCACCTGTATTGATACTATGCATTCCTTACGAGAGTCTTGAAGCAGATTAAAACTTTTTTGCCTTCTAGTTGTAGTGTATATTTGAACAGGTTGGTAGCATAGCCTTGTTATGTCAGAAAGCACTGAGTGTTTTGCAGAATGCCATTTTTCACAGCACAAAATCGGGCTTTCGTTGTTATGTTGGAACTGGCTCTTTCCAGGCTGCCAGTCATTGACAGGAGCGGGGATGTTTCTGCGCACATGGCAGAAATGGAAGGCCAGTTTTGAATTCCTACTTTACTAAGATGTTATTAAAAGCTCTTCCTGAAGCATTGTGTTCAGTACTGTGTGGAGAAGCTTCTTAATAATTAGACAAAATTCTGGCTTTCAGAGTCAAAAGTGAGTGCCCTCTGTTTCTGTTAGATGAATTCAAGGATTTGATGATGCTGTTTCCTCTCACCGATCATTTAAAATACTACATTTTTCTCCTATTAACGCAAGTCGTCTCACTAATGCTAGTTGCTGTGCTCCTGTTATGCCCTCTGTCTCCACTGTAATCTAAGAACATCCATTTGACAACCAGTCTCTAATTAAGAGAGTTTTAAATTAAAATGACTGGCAAATTTAGAAACCTCTGAGCAATAGAGAAAATATTGAGTAAATATGCTTACAAATATTTATACAGGTTCAGATACGATAAAATATGTGCTGTGGCAAAAAGTACGCTCTAATTGAACAGTACCTGCTGTGTAAAATGAAACAAACTGTTATCAACATTTCCTCCTGTTAGGATTATGAGCTTTTTGTCAATTTTTTAGAGAGATGAACACTCAAAGATATTCAGGCAAATGTTACTTTTGTAGAAGCTGTTATTTTGACAGCACAAAACTTGATAAGGCACTATGAAGAAGTGTGATGCTTGCTCTCCAATTGGCAGTGTAAAGCTGAGGCTTCAGCTGAAAAGGGGATTTACAGGAGACAGTTTCCACCTACAGCCACTCACTCTCTTGTCCTGCGTGGATTTCTGTCCAATTCTGGTGTCATACATCAAATCTCTAGAAAGTTTGGAGATTTGGAAACACCAAGAATAATTTCTCTCATAGTGCTTGCCCGCTAAGAAACACCTCTGTGTTCTGCTGAGAGTAGAACAAGCTTGGAGCGGGATGGGAGGAACTGGGAAACGGGGTGGGTTAGCTAATGCTTCTCAGGTTTTGAGAGGGGCTTCTCTGGTCTGCCCCCAGCAGATTTGGTAACGTTCATAAATGGGCTGAGTGGTTCGCATCTTCATTTCACAGTTCTCTATTTTCATGGAAGAAAGCAGCAAGGCTGGGGCTGTTGCCTTTTTGTGACTGCAGTCTGAAGAGGCTAGGACTCAAGATGAAATCTGGTGGTGTTGTCCTTGCCTCCCTGCCCTGACTACAGCAACTGCTGTTCCTCCAGCACGCGGAGTGAGAAGGAGAGCAGCAGGAACGGCTGAGGGCAGTGGCAGCCCAACAGTGTCCTGCCTTCCCCTAATGCGGTGTCCAGCAACCATCCCTATGCTTTCACAAAGGCTGAAAAAAGATTGATGTCATTCTACAAATTCCTGATCCATCAACCACTCTCCCCAGTGGCTGTCACTCCAGACCCCGTTCCTTTCAATAATATTTCAGTCCCTTCCGTGGTCCTTGCGATGTCCAGCGTCAGGGGTCCAGCGAGTAAAGGATAACTGGTAGGTGGAGCTTGGACGAAGATGGGGTGGACAAGGGATGAACACGGAAAGGTGGAGAAGACTGAGAAGAAGCGGGCCAAATTACAGAACTCCCCGTATCCACTGGTGTGCCAGGTTTATGTTGAAGAACACTGTGCCATTAGCATTTATCTGTATTGGGAACCCATGATATTTGTCAAGTTGGCTAACATAGCAGTATAAAAACATAGGTTAATAAATAAGTCAAAACTTGCTGCGTGACAATCTATATGCATTGAAATGTATTCTTTTCAAACGTAACACCATATTTGGTGCATAATTTCTCAAAATTCCTAGTCTGGCTCAGTTAGTAATTAATCATATTGAAAGGTGACTCTCCCCAGCCCCTCCTTTGATTGCTTCTTAAAAGGTGATATGTTATGGTGGTCCTTACTCCAAGCTCTTCATCAAGCATGTAAGCCTTTAAACAGTGTTAAGAAACACTTTGACTAGTCCTGTGGTTCTTATAAAATCACTAGTCAGAACACTTTTAGTAGGTTGGAAGAGTACTTCTGATTCTGCAGCCCGCTAAGAGTGTGTTCATGTTAAGTGGTTAACCCTGAAAAATGACCATTAATAGGGTAAGTAGGGGTCTCTTATTTGCAGGTGAGCTTAAGGATGAGCGCTAGCTCATATATGCAACACAAAGCAGTATTCAATGAGAAAAGACAGAAACACTAGCAATTAATACTACCAGTAATGAAGCAGTCATTCCTCTGCTTTTTTTTTTGCTTTTTTTTTCCCTCTTGTGAATATAGTAGCAGGTGGTGGGAATGTCAGAGCACACACTAACTTCTCATTGCATGGTTATTTCTTCAGCTAATGAAGCCTTTTGAGAATACTTTTCAAGCCACTTTTCTAAAATGGAAACCAGTGTTGCAGACTTAATATTATGTTGGCTATACGTGAATATTATATTTTTAAAAAACCAAAACACTGGGGCCCCCATAGGGTGTTGTAAAAATTATTAGTTTTACTAGTCTATTTAAATATACAGTTTTCAGAGTTCTGAATACTGTGCATCTGTGAAAGGATATTTTAAGTTACTTTCTTATTGTCTGAGAGAGAACAATATGTAACTATTAGTAGGAGCTTAACTCATAACAGGTTAGAAAACACCCCGAATGTGAACTACTTAGTCATTAACAAGAGGGATTTTGAACTCCTGGATTTGTTTTCTGTCTCTCGCTAAAACTGTGTACAAAGCTGGGCAGGTCTATAAGAGAAGTCTGGGGATAACAGGCTATCTTATCTATAAATCGGTTAACTGTCAATGCCTGTCTGCGAGAGAGAGGGAAGGGGGGGATGAAGAATGATGGGACAAAGCATAAAAATATTTGTCTGATGCCTGTACCTTCTTTAGGACCGTCTAGCGTAACATCCCTTACAGGGGCCAGGAGCAGATGTCTAGGGAAATGTATAAAACAAAGACACGTGTGTGATGGTAGTTCCCCAGAATATTCTTCCAAGTTCCAACAACTGAGCCAAAATGGTTTTGTGTTTAATAGCCCAGTAGACTAAAAAAAAAATAAATCAAATATTGGAAGGAAAAAGATGACTTCTGGAGTCAATGCAAACTTCTAGTCCCGTACTACTTTCTGCAGTAAGTGCAGTAAGAAATATTGGTTAGGCTACAGTGTGCATGAAAAGCCTGCCTCCTTTTGTTTTTGAACCGAAAGCATGCTGGGTTTGTTGGACACCCCACTGCTCTTTGTCTTGGAATGATTAGTCTCGGTCTCATTACTGTCTCTGGATCTCCTTTCCTCACTGGAGAGTCCTAATTGTTCTTAACTTCAGATTGTGTTAGGGTGATCAGGAGGTAAAATTTCTCTTTTCCCTCGCTCCAGCTGATTATCCTTTATAAGTTGTTTTTGGCCTGGAATTGTTTTTGCTTGGGAAGAGGTCTGTTGTTGAAAGTTTGTAGAAGTCTGATGAAAGAGCCTTTCTTTCTCATCAGCGCAGGAAGGAACCTTGTTGCAGCAGTCATAATGAAACTTGTCTGGTTTTATGGCGGAAGATTTCTGAGTTTTAGTGAAGGAAAAATATTTACTGAAGGAATTAGTTGGTTTTTTTTTAATTTTAGTTCTGTGAGCCTTTGAAAACATTCCTTCATCCTTCCTTCTGGAGGCCTTCCATATTTTAGACTGCTGCCTAGAACATAAGTATATTGTTCAAAGACACTTGAAAATGATGTTTCTGTCCTGTTGACATAACCTAGTTCCAGTTGTGGAAATAATGACACTCTTTTTCACTCAATCCTCTGTAACCCCAGAAAAATAATTCTCTGACTGTTTATAGTGAAAGCTATGTAAGGTTAGTGTAACTCAGTAATTTACTAGGAGCTAAATGTATATTCTGTATTTTCTAAATGTATAGGTTCATATAATTGTGTATCTTACACACTTAATGGCATCTATTTAAAATACAGTGTGCCCCAATTACAGTTGCAATAGAAACAATAATAATAGTAATAGAAACCTTAATGTGATGGTGCTTGGGTTGGGGTATTTTTTTGTTAATTTCCTATTTTTTATGTTAGTTTCCAGCTTTACTGGTTATGAGAAGGTATGTGGACGTGACGATGCTGGGGACTGCTTGCAGAAGTTGATACTGAGCTTTCTTTAGCAAGTGTTTGGTCCTTCGTGACTTGCCTGCATGGGAAAGAAAGCTTGTGTGCTGTAAGTTAGGCTGTAAATTTGTAGTGCGTTAGCTGTTATGTAGGAAATTCCATGTAGACGTTTAGCGCATACGGAAAACATTTCCATTCAGCAAGGATTCCCGCGTGTTGAAGGTCCTGCACTCAGTTATTCTTTGTGTGGTGAGATCATTCACACAGAGGTCAATATATAGTAGCAAGTATACTATGAACTTCCGCTATGAAACTTTCCCTGGTTTAATTTTGGCATGTATGCAAGGGAGAGGAAAGCTACTTTTTTTTTTTTTAATCTGTTCTTCAAAACAAACAGTGGAAAAACTCTTTAATGTTGTCTGCACATGTGGGTCTCTAAATGAGCTCAAACCCGCACCACGCTTCCGCACCTGTTTATGAAGTAAGTCAGGGCAGCAAGCAGTTTCTTCGTAGGTAGGTATATAAATTATGCAACTTGCTGTCATTCCTAGGAGTAAACAGGAAGTTCTCGCAGAGATCCTAATGTTTTTTTCAGAGGTTCATGGTGGACGACAGAAACTGCGCTCTTCTCACCCGTGTTGCTAACACATTAGATAATCTGCTGATGTGTACAGCATGACAACTTAAACTCTAAGGTGCGATCTGCCCAGAAAGAGCTATTGTGTTACGGCGGAATAAGGCAGGGTAGCCTGCCGCTACCTGGCCTAGCTCAAATCCATGGAGAAATAGAGGACTTTGTTTTCCTGCTTGGGAAGTCTGACACCTTTTAATGAGCAGTAAACTCACTTTAATATTAAAGCTGGGACATTTTTATGGTTGAGTGTGTCTTGTGTATTCTTGGGGTGAGAGAATCATGCAGCAGTGCTGAGCCGTTCTGAGACCCAGAGGACAGAGCCGCTCGGTTTTACTTCGCGATTCTCCTGCCTTTAAGAGCGCACAGCGCGCTCTTATAACCATAAGACTGTTCCTATCTGTGCATGTAAACACATAAATGAGCTGTTTTATACTGGCAATTAGATACTCCAGAGAGTTGTGAAGCTGTGAGATATTGCTTCACTTAGGGTGGCTGCAGCTACTTGGCCCACAGCCTAGGGCTTTGTTGCCTGCAATAGGTGTTAGCAAATGGCAATGCTAATGCGCTTAATGATATCATTACTAATCGGCAGCCTGGTCAGAACAATTGACCTTCATTGATCTTGGTATTTCTACTTTTATTTCTTCCTCTGCCCTTTATGACAAGCTGTGCAAGCTATTTGCCTTTGAAAGGATGTAAGCAGTTATATTGTAACACTTTAATTTTAGTTTGACTGATTTATTTTAATGAACGGTATTATGAATTGTTTCTTTCTTTTTTTTTTTTTTTTTTAATGAAATCAGTGTGCCATGCCGAATTGAATGCCATCATGAACAAAAACTCAGCTGATGTGAAAGGCTGCAGCATGTATGTTGCCTTATTTCCATGTAATGAATGTGCAAAGCTCATCATCCAGGCAGGTAAGGAGTAGTGCCAGCTTGATTTGTCAGGGCTGCAGTGCTGCCTGCTCGTTGGTATCTTATCACGGATGTATTTGATGTTAAATTGCTGCTGTTAGATCTAAATTAATTGCACTGTCAACTTCATAAGATGCTACTTGTGGGGTTTTTTTGCATCTGAATGGTGCCAAATTTTTCCAGTGCTAATTGCATCTTCTGTGATTCTAAGCGTGCTTCTAATTTAGGTTTGTAACTTCTTAGACCAGGAGCTGCCAAAGAACAACACAGGCTTTGCATATAATTACTGTCAATTTTACTGTGCTCTGACACACTGAATAGAGTAGGGCAGAGAGAAATAAACTTCTGCATGACAAAAGGTCTGTTGGGAGTATATACATGAAATTTTAATTTGAATGTGATGCATGGTAGATATTTGAAGATTTTAAAATATCTTTGCCCATAAATGTCATAAGACTTCTATGATCCTACTTTAATTATGTCTTTCATTACAATTGTTATAAATCTGTGCCACTGCAGCAAGTGTGCTGGCCTAAATGTGTCGCCTTTTTTCAGATTAGGCAGTATCTGCAGTAGGCTTCAGTTCTGTAAAAATCTCTGCTTAAGGTGGCGTATATTTTGCTCATTGAGTAAAGTCTTGCGATCCTAGCATGGATTGCTGTTTTGGGGAGTTTCTCTCACCACTAACGGGCACAGGAATCTAGGGAGAAAGTAGCAAACAGAACGCTGCTTTATTTTGGTCAGTAAGGTTTGAAATGAAGAGAGGTGGAGGGGGAAAGATGATGGTATTCTGTATTTGTGCTACATTTCTCTTATTTATTGAATCAAAACCAAACGGTCTGCGAGGTAGCTTGGCTGCTTGTTCTCAATGTAGTCACTCATCCTTTTCCTTATGCACTTAGGTCAGCACTAAATCGCAATGTATTGATATTCATGGCTGGTAAATACAGTAAGATGTTGATAGGCTCTGTGAATTCTTTTGGGTCAGCCTTTACACTTCTCCCCCGACTAAGTAATGTAGGCACAGGCCATTCAACAATGTGAGACAGCAAGTGTTGACGAGGATTTGAACCTGGGATTGGGAGTTATTTATAAAACAGAGAACAAAAGAAAAAGCTCATCCTTTTATAGTGAGGCGTTTGAAAGGGGAATAGGATTTGGGGTTTAAGTTCTTTGTAGGGAATTTTATTTATATCAGAGAGGTAGGAAGATAAGTTTTCAATTACTTTGGCAAAAATGCTTAATTTCTAGTCTCTGTCTTGTGTGTTTGCCCACAAGTTTTTGGTTCTGGTTTTCTGAATTTAACTGGTGAAAGTTGAAAAAAAACCTTTTCCCAACATTTTTGAAAGAACTGTCTTCCAAAACATCTCTACCTTACACAGCCTTATTCTCAAGTACAATCTATAGTATTTTGGGAAGTAGAGGTGTACCAAGGAGTTGTAGAGCATGTGGATGAATGCTGCCTTTTCTGATTTTGTGCACCAGATGTTACTTTTTTTTCCAGCGTAATTCTAACATTTTTTCTGTATGACTTTTTTAGGCATAAAGGAAGTTATTTTTATGTCTGACAAGTATCATGACACTACAGAAATGACAGCTGCACGGCGGATGTTTGATTTAGCAGGTATTATATACAGGTAAGAGAACTTTGGATTGAGTTTATTTTTATTTTGAAAAGGAAGAAAATGGTGTATGAAAGAAACCAACTTTAGGGCAAAAGTTTTTCTTCTTTGCATCATGCAGCGTTTTATTCTTTGGTAGCGTCTGTAGATGGCTTGCTGTGTATGCCTGTGAAAGATACTGGATTGACAGACTGTTGCACTATTTTTTGCGTTGTGTGTGGTTAAATTTTGATTTCATAACGTTATATGAGAAAATGGTCCATTTGGAACACTCATTTCATTCCTGGACTGCAAGTGAAATTGCGAATGTGATGGTTGTTGGTTGCGTTGTACTCAGGAGAGTCATCGCTGACCCTGCTTTGAGCAGGAGGTTAGACTAGGTGATCTCCTGAAGTCCCTTACAACCTCAAGTATCCTATGGTCCTATAAGTTGGACTGAAGTGACCAGTTCATTCTTATGGTGGATTACCCGATCCTTATTGAAACTTTAGTATCTTTTTGTTCCAGTCAATTTGGGAAGGTGTCAAACCAGCCACCCATAATTAATTCTTGGTGCCTATAGCTGTCCAGTCTTCTTTGGTCAGCTTTTCATGTGAGAAAAGGATAAAACTTGGAATATTTGCCTTAAAGTAATGAGAATCTGAAAAATGTTTGAAGACTGGGGTTTTTAAAGACACTGACAGAGATACCTAAAGACAATCTGTTCAACAGCTAGTTTGATAGCAATAACATGCTGTGGGTGAGGCTAATTATGCAGTCAGGGAGGCTTTGCAACTCTAAAAAGTTTTACAATATTAATATAAAGACTTCGAAAAATTTGCAAACATAACAATTCTGACATAAAATTTTAGGATGAAAGGTACCTACTGGGCTAAGAAACATCCATGAAAAAACACAGCAGTACTTGAAATTCAGTTTTAGTCCTTCGGTGTATTTCCTGTCTACTAAGACTATTTGACTAAGAAGCATAAATCATTCTCTTGCAAGTCAAATCTTGTAACTTCTCCAGGGTGAGAAGTGTTTCTTGCATTTCAGATTGTTATTCTGGACGAAGTGTTCAGAGTTTCTGCGGTCAGCAGCATGTGCTTTTCCGTGTTGACTGTTATTCATTCTTGTATTGATTGTTAAGGATGTAGGTGGTACTTAATGAATCTCTTGAACTGAACTGCAGAGCTTAATTAGGCACTAAATCCACACTATTTGCATAATCCTTTGTTTACTGGTAGACTGGAAAATATATGCTGGGTCCCCAAATACCTTCCTTGCTAATTGCTGTAGCAGATGCTCTAATGATAATAAAAGGAAACATTTTGTGGCAGTATTAATTTTACAGTTCTAAAGTTACAATTTTTAAATGATTCCCTCTTAACTAGTTTGTTTTTTTTTCCCTGGTATGATGCATAATGTTGTCTACTCCCCTAGCACAAAAAACATTTTAATATACTGAGGCAAAGTTTGAAAGTGGTCTTTGAAATCTTGGCAGGAAAAAAGTGATCAAAATATTTACCAAAATAAATTCCAAGTATCTTTACATACGTATACATATATGTGTATATATAATAAGTAAGCAGTATATTAAAATATTTTTATGGATACATATATGTGTACCTATATCTGTAAATATATATAAAAGATATTTGAAATATAAATATATACGAACAAAAATCCCAGCCCTGGTAACATGATGCCACCACCTGCAGCTAACTTGTTAAAAGTCCTTTGACTCCTGGGTAATTTATGAACTCCAATAGCTGAAGAATGTACAGGCTAACCCACCCCATGTGTCTTTTTTGTCTTAGTCTTTCTTGTCCAGGTTTCTCTCAGTGTGGTGCACTATAATTGGCTCCCATAGAGATGAAAACTATGTGAATCTGAGGAAGGTTTTTTTTTTTTTTATTCCTTCAAAAATTTAGCTGGAGCTAAAGCAAGCAAAATGTTTTAACTACTCACTAACTAATATCTGTATTTTTCTTTATTTTAGGGAATTCAAGCCAAAGTGTAACAAGATCATCATCGACTTTGATTCAATTAACAGCAGACCAAGTCAAAAGCTTCTGTGAATTAAGTCTCATTAAATCGTTCGAAGAGTGTGATTATCCTTTTCTAAAAAGCTGCTAATGCCTTTCATCTTCAAGTTACTTGCAACTTTTTAATGGCTTCTGTAGCTAAAGTAGACTTCTAAGAAATCCAAGGCATAAAATGTCCCCCTCACTTCATCTTGTCATGTGGAATCTAAATCTACTTAAAATTTTTTAATGCCTTTATCGAAACTGCTTAAAAAGTCTAGAGACATGTAGACGAGACAATATAATGTATGTAAAGAAAACTGTTCTGCGTCTTGCTGTATTCATCACCACATGCTCTGCCGGGCTGTCAGCACCGGTTTAGACTCAGCTGAACAGCAGTCCTTGTTGTAACCAGGAGTACGTTGGAATACGCTAATACGTGTCGATCTCTCTATTGGATACATGGATCTAAATCCCTGATCCTAATAAAGGGCAAAAAATGTTATCCATGCAAATACTAATCTTCCAGCTAGCACAACACTAATATTTAAAAGGTTACACACCTTTGAGAATGTGTGGCATTCTGCACGCGCTATCCAGCAAATGAAATACTGTTTTTTTCTTTTAATTGCTATCTGACGCTGTCATACATGGGAGGGGTGGGAGAGGAAGTCGTTCTGAGAATTACAGGTACCTTCAAGTCCGTGTTTTCTCCAAGGCTCCAGAATAGGAGGGTGCTGAGGGAGTAAATCATTTGGCTCTTTTCCTTTCGGACTCTTGCTTGGAGTGGGTTTTCATGTGTAGAAGGAAATTATTTTATTGGTCTAAGCTGTTTCTATACAATCCAGCATAGCTCAGTCTTAAAATCAGCCTGTAAGGTAACGGAGTCATTTTTTGTCCTTGGAGAGAAATTGGAGATAGTCAACCCATATCTGTATCTGTGCCAAAAGAGGTAATTATGGTGTTAGCTCGTTTCCCAGTGCTGGCGTAGTACCTTCATTTTCATAAATGTTGCCTAAAATAATATCCTTTTTAATTTTATCTTGAGATCTGGGAATAGATTTGAGTTCCTTTTCTCTAATTTGATTTTTTTAAATTAAATATGCCTAATGGCTTTGTTTAGATAACATTGGTGGTTGGTTTATTTTTTTTTTTTTAAATGTGGTTATACTTCAGTGAGCTTTTATTTTCTCTATAAAAGCTTTGTTTCATATTTCGGGACGTTATGTAATTTGGCTTCGTACCAGTATTATTAAAGTCTTATTAAAATCCACTACATTGAAGTAGACTCGTAATTATAATATTAAGCCATGTGCTTGGCTCCAGAGCGCTGCTGTTTTTGCAATCATATGCAAAGCATATTTTGTGCATTTGTGATATTACATAAAGTGTAATGTTCATGAACCATTTGGCTACTAAAGGGAGCACTGTAATGTATTACAAGACGTGTCCATTTATAAAGTAATTTCTGACTTTCTTTTTCCTACAACTGTTTTCCACCTCAAAATTGGTCTGTGGCTTACTGCCAGAAGAAGAAATTCGCGCGGAGGGGGAGGGGGAGGGGGAGGGTGAAACCTGAAAAATTACTTTAATAAAATGTCACTAAAACAGTTTATGCCCATCTTTTTCTTTGGCCTGAATTAAGTAGAAGCATTTTGAGTTACACTGGTCTGACAATGGGACAGAGGGGAGAGAAGAAGCAGAAGGTTTTGGTTTTGGCAGCAAAATTGCTGTTTTCTTCATAGGTAATTGCTGATCTCGGTTCAGACTTTAAAAGATACATGCATTGTGATGCTGGTGACTTTAAGTATTCTTCTGTTAGGCCGTGGGTAATGGGAATGTATAATATGCATAAAACTCAGGAGTTTTTTGAATCAATGCCCAGGTGTTTTTAGGAATGTACTATGTTTTATAATGACTCTTTTTTGCCCCCCCCAGGACTTTCCTGTTTGTGTAACAAAAGAGCAGTACCGGAGAATATGAGAGGATTTTAGATTTCTTCCGATCAGTTTTTGATCTGCTAGAGCCACATATCCAAGCTTTCGGAGCAATGACGTTGACTTAGCAATGACAATAACGTTGACTCAGGTTAGTAAGGGGCGCTCTGATTTCCAGGGCAACCTTATGGAAAGGGAAAAAGCACACGCACGACTCCTGAGACAGCGCATGCTTAGATTGGGGTTAATGTTTTAGAGCAAATCTTAAAGAAGGTTTGACCCTTACTTTGTGTGCATGCCTAGAAATCTGTATGCTTCTGGCTTTTTTTTTTTTTGGTTTAATAGTTCAGGAGATAGGGCTCTGACTTCCAAATAAAGAATAATTACTAGAGGAAACAAAGAAAACAGGTAAACATAGTAAACTCTGTTTCTGCTCCTGAAGCTCAAGTTCAAGACGAATAGAACCGTTTGGGCTGGAAGGACCTCTCAAGGGCATTTAGTGTCACCCCTTGCTGAAAGCACCGTTAACTTACAAGTTAGATCCAGTTGCTCACCTTGTCCAGGTGAGTATCTCCAAGAACTGAGGTTCTGCTGCCTTTCTGGTCATCCACTCCAATACTGGACCTTCCCTGACACCTTTGCTGTGTCTTTTTCTTTTTTCTTCAGTCAGAATTCCCATTGCTACAGCCTACGTCTGTTGCCTCTCGTCACTTTGTTGTACGTGTCTGAAAAGAGTCTGTCTCCTCTGCTACCACCCATGAGGTAGCTGAAGTCAGTGGTTAGGTTTGCCCCACCTTTAACCTTCTCTCCTCCAGGCTGAACAAACGCCATGCTCTCCTCCTTTCTCGTGCATCATGTGCTCCATCCTCTCACCACCTTAGCGTCCCCTCGCTGTCTGTCTCATACTGGGGAGCCCAAAGATGACACTGCTCCAGATGTGGTCTTAGATAAGCTGAAAAGAGGAGCATGAACAATCACTTCCGTTGACCTGCTGGCTACGCGCTTTCTCCTAGAGCCTGCTAAGTGGACAGCCTGCTCGGTTGCAAGGGCACTTCATTTCTTGTCCACCTGGATTCCTGGGTCCTTTTCTTCCAAGGTACCTTCCATCCAGCAGGCACCCAGCCAGCGGGGTGGTGTTCTGTTGCCGGTGCAGGGCTTCATCGTGTTTCCATCAACCCATTCCTCCAGCCGTTAATCCGGCTGGACTTTGAACCACCGACTCTTCGAGCTCTGATGGCTCACCAACGTGAAACTTCACAGGTCCCACTGTGGCCACCAGCACCGCTCCCGTGGTGAATCACCCCTCTGGCCTGCCGGGGAAGGGGAGGGGACTGCGGGCTGAGGCTTCGTTAGGGATTGCTTGAAAAACCCAGTCCAGGAAGGTGAGAGGAGACTCTGGGGAAGCACTTGGGTAGTGACTTCAGGAGCGTTAATTGGAGGAAGAAAACACATTCAAATAAAATGCTGAGATCCCATCCAGTTCAATATAACTACCTTAAAGGTTAAATCTAAATCCTGCCATCATCTAGATTTCCCTTCTAAACATTATTCCCCTCCCTTGTCAGAGGACCCAAGGAACTGCCAATCTTATTTACATAAATTTCATTTAAGAAAGGGTGGTTTCACAGGCTGGCATACTGAATGAGAGCATAATCGCCACCTTTGAAGCTTTGATCACCGACTGAGCATTTTATTGCTTTGTCTATTAGGAATATTTTCACAAAAGTAACAAAAAAGTATGCCGTGACCGGTACAATTGCTCCGATTTCCAAAATAGCCTATGATAACATTGGCAATAAAAGCTCTTGTGGTGCATCACTCAGCCTGAAAGCTCCGTGTACGTAACTGCAGAAGCTGCGGTCGTTCATCAGCTCCCAAAATGAATCTTGCAGGGACTTTTAAGCTGTTGCGAACAAGCAGAATAAATGGAAATCCTGACTCGCTGCTCTTGGCTTTTCTCTCTGAAGCCGGGCGCTGGGAATCTTTATGGGCGTGAGGTGGGAGGAGGCGCAGAGGCCTCTCCCGATGGCCCTGAGGCAGCAGTTAGAGGGGGCTCGGTCTCAGCCGGGGGCCTGGCATATATTTACGAGGTGCCGGGGGGGCTGCAGGGCGCTGCGGGGGCTGAGTGGCATGGGACTCGTGAAGGAGCAGCGAGCAGCACTCTGTGGTAATCCAACAGGGTCGGCTTGGGTTTCTGCTACGCTGGGAGCACTTAGGGATGAAGTACAGAAGTGACCACAGCTGAAAGGCCGTTTATTTGCCGCTGTTTCTTCTCAGTTGTAGGTAGGAAAAGGATTTGTACGGTACAGGGCTGAAAGTGTGAGGTACCAACTCTTTCTCTCTTCAGTGGTGAGGGCTCAAAGGGTTTGCACCATTAAAGCCTCTTTTAACAGATTTCTCTCTCCCTTCCCTTTAAAATCCGGGTTTATCTAATGTAAAACTCTCTCTGATTTGAGAACAGAGGGGTAAAACTTGTTTCAAGTGCTTAGTCTGCATCTGCTCCATGTTCTCTGCCTTGGGAGCTACTGAAAGGCACACGGTGGAAAAGCATTAAACAGAGCTGACTGTCGAAGAAACCCTGTATGAAACCTTTAAATCCACGTTCCCTTCCTTTTACACTTAACTCACCTGTTTACCTTCTCGGACTTGAAGGAAATGAGGAGAAAAAAGGAGGGGGGGAAAAAAAAAAGCATTTGTGAACTGTCTCTGCCTCGTTCAAAAACCCCAACATCTTCCTGGCATTTACAGCTCAGTTAAACGGCAGCGAAAGCTTTAATGAAGCACGCGGGTAATCAAGCTATGGAAGAGTGCAGCATTTGATTTTTCTTTTTCTTTTTTTCTTTTTTCTTTTTGATGCTGGTGTAAGATGCTTAATGACAGCAGCTCGCTTCCTAACGCTGCTCATCTTCAGGAGCGGTGGATTTACGTCGTCCGAATGCTTCAAAGGCGCTGGTGCGGCTGGGCTTTGAACCCCTTTCCCGCTGCGGAGGTGTCCCAGGAGGAAGGCGCCTTGGGCAGCTCCGTCCCTGCGAGGCACCGCCGGATAATCGTGGCGGGAGGGAGGGCTGCCGCCTGTCGCTCCGAATAACGAGCGAGAAGGGCACCATCTTTCTGCGAACGGCGCAGCACAAGGGCCGCACTTAAAAGGGAGATACACGCGACAGGGTACATGAATTACAGTGATTTGGTTTGTCTCTCTACCTGATTTTTTTTCTTTTTTTTTTTAAGGAGTAGGGGTTGGAATGGGAAACTGCTACTTCTGCCTTGTATGCTTCAAGGTTTGGGCTGGAAAATCTGGCCTCTGTCAGGGCACTTCCTCACATCCAAATAGGAGGGGGGAAAAAAATAAAATTCAAGCTCGATGTGCTGGATTTTTAGTTGTTGACGTTATTTACTGTGCTCTTAACAAACAGTGCCCTAAGGAGAATGAGAATAATGTGCTCCAGCAGCAAAATATGCATAATAAAGAAGCAATTGCCTGCGGTTTCCTGGGATTTCTTACTCCTCGCTCTCTACCTCCCTATTCCTCCATTGTTTCAAGCTAATGTGTATTTCGGTTTTGCCATGCAAATATTCAGAAGGGCTCCCTGCACCAAAGGAGAGGAAACGAAAGATATTCAAATCACTGCTTCGGTGGCAGAAGTTGTGTCTTGGTTTGCCAGAGACTTGGGCACATTCTTTCCTTGGCTCTATGACTCTGCTGTTGCTGCTTGCTGACTCGTGCTGAAGTCTTTTATGTGGCGCGTCTTGTTGTAAGCGGGGTTGTTTTTTTTTTTTCCCCTCCACTGTTCAATCAACTCTGACTGCTAATCAGAATGTTGCTGGGTAAACAGGACTGATTAAAATTAAAATTTTAATTTTGTGTTGTAAACAATATGGCACTTTAATATTTGTGCTGTTATTAAAGATACTAATAATAACGCATCTAGTGTTTTGTGGTACGGTTTTTGTATTTATTTCTTGAAGCGCTGACAAGTTTTGCTAAAGAGCTTCACATTCGGATGCCGGGATTTTGTATTCCATGTATTCTCTTTTTCAAGGGTGACTGTACTTAATTATATCGGATATGGGTACCCTATTTATTCTTTCTGGTTTTAAATCTCACAGGGAAGAAACGTTTCTGTGACAACTGGGGACATCAGACTGTAAGAAACAGCCACATCGTGCGTGCCTTAGTCTGTACGAATCTACTTGTTGCCGTTAACATTGCTTACGGATCTTCCAGAGGAGAGAACCCAGAAGCTAGTTAGGTGTGGAAACACCTTCGAAGAGCGTTGGCTGGTGCTTGCAGAGTTGCCCTGAGGAAAGGGACAGGGGAGACTGGAAGGTCCTCGACAGCAAAAGAAATTTGTGATGGGATGTTGAAGTCTGAGGATGAGAGGAAGCGAGAACAGGAGGCGCCTGTTTGCACAAGAGGTCTGTTACCTATCAGGCCCTTCAAGGCCAAAGGAAGCTGGAAGCAGGGAGGGAAAGAACCTCCCTGTGATTTGGAGGAAAAACTGGAGTAAGAAGGAAGGTGGAGAGCCTGAGCACGTCAGACAACCCGCTTCCTACACTGCAGGAGCTCTTCAAAGCGGCTAGGGAACACGTGTGCCCAAAATCTACGTTTCTCTTGTGCCAACGAGTCATTGTCTGTTGAAACTGATAAGCTTCCTAAGTGCCTCTGGTGGGCCTGGCCACTAAGAGGTCACTGCAGAGCACCTGCGTGGTTAGTTTGTGGGAGTACACCGAAATTCCTGGGTCGGCTTGATGCAGCTGGACTACAGCCTCTGCTCCAGGGAGTCCCACGGCCAGCCGGTAACCTGGGGGACCGCCAGGGAGGGGGACTGTATCCCACTGAGAGTCAGCATCTCTACTCCGAAAATATAACTCCCCAACAGCTTTCACAGTGCAGTGGCTCCTGGTGATTTCCAGATGTACGTTTTGACTGCTGCCATCTCCTCCCGTCCATGCTCTATTGCAGCCTCTCGCTGTCTCTTCCTGCAGCCCCCGTCATCTTTTCCACAGCCTCTTTCCCTCCAGGGATTTGTAGAGATGTGCCCAAGAGGGCGGCACGGCAGAAGTGGCACGAACGTGGCGAAAGCAGGACGGGTCATCGTCCACCTGGCAGGGCTGTGGGTCTCTGCTCCTTCCGCTCCCCCTCCCCGAAATATGGGGTCTTGCGGCACTATAGCTGCCCCCCCAGGGTCACATATGGAGCAGAGCGGGAGCCACGGTGAGCATCTCCGCCTGAGGGACGCTCGTCCTTTCCTGGGGTGACACCATGGCGTGGTTCAGGTAGGACGGCTCGGGAAATAGGAGGTCCCTGCTGCTCTTCCCCTCAGTGCTCATGCTGGCTCATCTCCCTGGCTGGAAGTGCTGCTGCACGAGCACGGGTAAGCCGGGTCCGTGCCCTGCGGGACACATGTCCCTGGGGTTGGGGCTTTGGGCTCCTACACCCTCTAGGACTGACTTAAGCTTGCAGGAAAGCTCACTGGCATCTGGGATGGTTCTTGCTGTGAGGCGTAAGAAAATGGTACCTTCATACATTTGGTTTGAATAGAAAATAGAACAGAAATAGGCTGATCCCGTTGTTCACTTCTGGCCAGTGCCTTTTCTGTTGGTCATAGCTTAGAGTGCAAGAAAAGCTGTAACCATGCTTGCAGCGAGCCAGGTAGCCTGTGGAAGTAAGTGTGTGTATTCCCCTTGCAGCTAAGGGCACTACAGTACGACATCTTTCCTGGTCAGGACAGAATGTAAAATATGTGCTTAACAATCCTTTAAGTCAGCGGGGCTAAAGCTGACGATGTGCTCACATCCTTTCCTTGACCCCGAGGTCTATAAAGAGCTGGAGCCTGACGTCCCTATTGGCATTCAAACGACGCCTTCCTGACAAAGTCGGCGAAAACACAGCTTTACAGCTCGGTAATAAATATTCCGATTTGAGATTCTGCCCTCAAGTGGGGGCTATGCATTACCTGGATTGATTTTAAATGCACTTTTAGCTCAGACTGATGTAACTAAGGTGTTCTTTTACATATCCCATGGGGGGGTGTGTGGAATGGCCTGGGGAAGAGCGAAGGAGAGCTCTTTCAGGTCACAGTCTCCTCCAGTAGGTAACTCCCTGTAAAAGTTGAAATAACTGCGTGGTGTTGGAGCTTCACCGTATTTGTTTTATTTTGACCACTTTTTAAGGTTAAAGCACAACTCCCAGCATGAGGCACGCAGAACTGACTGACTTCACCTCAGGCTGAGAAGGAATATCTAGCACGATGAATGATGTTTCTGAGAATCTGGCATTCAAGAGAGAGCAGGTCATGCGTTCACGCACCCAAATGTGTTTTCTTTCGAAGGAAAAAATCTCCACAAGAGAGGGCAGATTCCGGTAACGTCTGGGGGATTTTTTGCCTTTTCGTGGTTTCTTTTTATTTTTTCTCCCGCAGAAATCTTCTGGTTTTGCTGCTTAAAACTATCTGGCAGTAATGTTTATGAGTTTCCTCACCCGTGCCATTTCTACTGACTACGGGAAAAAGAGTCCTTTCCGAGGTGCATGCCTATACACATGTAGCAGACACCTCTCCTCCCCGCTCCCCTCCGCTGTGCCGCCCAGGAATGCGGGCGGATTGGGTAGGAACATTCAGATGTGAGCAGGGAGCGCTGCAAAAAAGCATGTCAGCCTATATGGGTTGTCTGTTCTGATTTGAAAAAAATCTGTTGAAGGCTGCAGCAGGGGAGACAGGCTGTGGAGAGGAGCTTAGGAGAGCAACATCTAAAAAGGGAAGCCTCTCGAAAGAGCCAGGAGTTGTGTTTAAGGAAGGCAGATTGATCTCCGTGATGTCAGGCAATGAGACTTGACAGATGAGCAAAGTTTAAAAAAAAAAAAAAGAAAAAGTTTATACCTACCCCAGAGATAATGCTAAGGCTACTGAGAAGTGGAAAACGAACAGAAAATACACACTTTGAGCCTTGCCCCTCTGTGTTGCAGGGTACGCATACCTTGGATTTCAGTTTTTGGGAGGAGGCTACAAAATGGCAGGACGCCGCCTGCCCTGGGGGCTGAGCAGTAGCCGGCGCGGATCGCTCCAGCCTGATATCTGCATTGAACCTTCTGTACCAGAAGGGAGGACGTGAAAACTTTAAATCGCTCTCCCTCTGGCTGTGCTGAGGGTTAACATCCATTTCTTCTCAGCTGGTGAACGGGTTCACAAGGCAGGAGCCTGCAAGCTACAGGGAGGCTTTTTGCGGTTGCCCCTCAGCGTGCTGCCTGAACCCGGGATAAATAAAAGCAAAAGTAGCGGGGACTCCGAGGGGCTCAGCGACTTTAGCTGCTGGCAGAGAAGTTTGCTTTGGCTTGCGGAGTGTAACGAAGGAGTGACTTGAGAGAATGCTGGGGGAGGTGCTCTTAGGGCTTGGAGAAACATAGTGAGCGAGATGTTCCTGGTGCTCCCAGCTGCCATGCTCTGACCGCACTTGGACCAGGACTGTGTCTCGGTGGCCAGTGCTCTCCTCGGGGGACCTCTCTCTGTAGCTCTGCTCCCAGCCCTGCCTTTCACTTTGGCCAAGTTTCTTGATCTCACTGCGTGGGTGTATTTCTTTCCCTGTGAAACAGTAGTTCTTCCTTGTCTTTGACATGTTGGAAACAGGGATCATAGATAAGGGCGAGGGCTTTATAGTTATGACTGTCTTCCTGCACCTCTATAGGTCACACGCGTTACCATTACATCAAAATACTGCAAGGACTTGCCTGCGAGCCACATCAGGGTTCCCTGGATGAACGGAGCCTACAGCTCTCTCTTCCTACTCCGCTGTTTGCTTCTGGACATTTCTCTTCTGAGCTAAATTGAAATCCCTGGGTCATAGTCTGATCAATCTTATCTGAAAAGCATTTTTCGTATAGTTACAAAATGAGAAAACTTGTTCATCCAAAACCCGTTATTAGAAATGCCTTTAAACCAAAGATAACATATTCTTCAAAGGATTTTTAACAAGACGTGGGTATCAAAATCAACATCAGACTGTGAAGTAGCTCAGCCTTGTACAGTCGTGAAGGCACATTGCATTAAATAGCTGTACCTACAGATGAAACAAACACATTTTAAAATTTGGTGTTTTCTTTGTTATTTTCTTCCCTCCTTACTAGATAGATTTATATTATATCTATAATTCTTTGATGATAGTCATTTTACTGAAAGTAGTAGCTTACCAAGATTTTTTTTTAACGGAGAAATCTACCACTTAAATTTCTGAATCAGCAAGTTTTAAAGTTTAGCTTAAAAAATTGCAAATTAAAATGGCTTTTTTCTCTGTCACCTTCTGAAGTCCCGAGTCCTGTTCTCAATGAGCAGCAGGTATTATTTGAAAGACTGAACACATTAAAATAAGCGGGGCACATTTTTGCGAAGAGGGTGTGAAAAGGAGAGGGAGTGAGTGGGTTATTTGTGTGGGTGATGAATTGATTAGATAAAGCCTCAGTTTTGTTTATGGAGTTGCCTAAAAGCATAGCCAAAGAATAAAGCAGTTGATTTCTCTCTTCCTTATTCCTTATCCTTTAGTCATATGCTTGCAACATCACATACAATTGGTATCCATGGAAATTATATCATAGCAGGAGCAGCTGATGAACTCTTGGGAAATAAAGATCCCATTTTCATGCAAATATTCTAAACAGCAACGAGGTAAGGAAGAAAAATGATTGATAAATAGAATTATTTCTGTCTTAGAATATATTTCAGTATTTTCCTTGAGGCGGCAGTAGCTTTTTCAAATTGTGTTCCTACCGAACACAAACTTTCTTAGATCAGTGTGTGTGTATGCAAGTTACGAGGAAGAAAGCAAAGTTCAGAATAATGCACATTGATTTTGTGAGGAAATATTCTAGATACTCCTTGTGTAATTTAACTTTATTGTCAGAATACAATCCAATAACTTCAGAAAGAGCAGGCAGCTTTCATTTAAAAGCTAGATTGAAAGAGAGATGAATTGCTTGCTAGGGGCTGGACATTGGTGATTGGTGTAGTCTTCCATGTCACACGCAAGCTGTCTCTCTGTGCCCCCTCAATAATGCACTAAAATCCTATTTTTTTTTCTCTGCTCTTAAATGAGAGCAGTATAGTATTCAAAAGACTGCTCTTTCTGTAGTATTTGTATTCCTGATTTTAGAATTTACTTGCGCTGATATGAACACTTGCTTTCTGTCCTGCTGCCAGCTCAGTTAATGCAAGCTCCTGCAGTGGGATGGTGCTCCAGTCTGGGTTTCCGCCTTGGCGAAGGTGGGGATTCATTTCCTAAAATGGGCTTCCTGAGCCCTGGTTCTGTTGAAAACTATGGATGGAAGCTTCAGCGAAGCAGAGGTTATTATAACACCTCAGAAAGCAACAGTAGAAAACTTGCCGTTAAGAAATGCAGTTTCTTGACAAAGAATCCTTCTGGTAGTCTTTTGACAAACACATGGAGCACCCTTCCTTCTTTTTTTTTTTTTGGTTTTGGTAATCAAGATCCATAGATCCCTTCCTGGGCCACTTTATAAGAACGCTTATAGGACAGAAACACGTGCACCAGTTGTGTGAGCTGGCTCTCCTCTCAGGTCTCTTAAAGCAAGACCTTAATAAAAGTGTTGCGATAGTCACACACATTAACCATCTCTAAATTAAAAAAAAAAAAAACTAAAATAATTTATAGAACAGAATTACCTCTGTACTGTGGTCATTAGATCCTCAGTTAGTAATAAGGTAAGCACTGTGATACTGTTGCTGAAAACAAAGGTGCTGCATGAACACAGAGGGATTGATGCCAGTCACTAGAGCTGACGGGGTTTTGATCCATTTGGTAGGCAAGACCTTCATTAGGGGAGTTGTCTGCAACATTGGAACTGTCTACAATCTAATCAAATACACATATGGGCCATTTAGCTGGATACTCTGACACGGATCAGCATTGTATGCTTCAAATCAGTGCTAAAACCCCTCTGATTTGATGAACAAATATGTAACAGCATATTATGAGGATTGTTGTCCCGTAAAGCAGTTACTGCTCGGTTTATATCCTGCATCGTGGTTGTCTCTAGATTACGGTTTGGTGTAGTCTATTGAGGATATACCTTCGTCACCTGAAGGTAAAGATATTCACAGCTGATCCGTAGCAGGAAAAGGAGACGGGGAGGGAAAGAGGGTTTTTAAGTCTCATTGACTTTTTTCCTTTATGTCCTAGACGATGGACAAATCCAGGACAAACATATTACTAACGCAGGTGGCACATGAAACTGGTGCGGCTGAAGTGTGATAGTTTCTCTCATCATCTGTGTCTAAGGAAGGTATCACCTTCAACTGTGTTAGACTTCCCAGCATGAATGAGGAGTTGGTCGGGCTGACTGGATCTTGCTCCTGGCTCACGCAGGTAATTGCTGTCAAGATTGGGTCCGCTGCAAAACTCCTTAACCACTCTTCTGCCGTGCTCCACCTGGATACAGGAGGGAAAAGAAAATTACTGCATCCGGGGAAAAATCATCTGAAACACAGAAAGCCCCCGAGAGTGAGAAATTTTGGAAAAAGTTATTAAATAGTGTAAGAGTGAGTCAGTAGTACACAACAGATGAGTTTGCCATGGGATACAGTAGCTCAAAACCCAAGCATGACTTCTGGACTATGTTGGACTATGGCTGTTATGGAGAAGAGAGGAGTTATCCTTCCCCACAGGACTGTTCTGCTCGGTGTTCTGCACGCTGTTGGGCGCTCGCGTCCTGCCTTGGGCCCGTTCTGCTTTGAGTAATACAGAGAGGGTGTAACAACAATGAGGAACCAGGGGATGAGGGGAAAACTCAAAATGGGTAACCTCTTTAAATGATGCCTAAAGTGGCACTGAGGTGCTTCCAAATATTTGAAGTTATAGGAAGGGACTACTTGGTTCAAAAGACTTCAACTAGGGACAGTATGTTAAAATAAAGGGAGGGGGAAAATTAAATATTTGGAGCAATTGTGTTCTGATAGCATCACTGCAACCTGTAACGGCAACAACAGAGCTTTGGGGACCAAACTGTTATTGGAAAAAAATCTCTGCAGTTTGATTTGTGTTCCAAACTAAAGGATACTCGAGGGTTTATTCTTTTTTTTCCCTCTCCTTTCCCCTTTTCCTTTTTCTGCTGCCGTTCAGTGGAGTGATGTACGTACCTATACGCTAGTATGTGTCAGGTGTAGGCTGATATAACAGAAAATGTTGGCAGGAGTATTTGCTTAGAAGGAATTTTGTTTCACACCGTATTGACTTGTCCCTGCTACGGTGAACATGTTATCGGGATTTCCACTGCAATCCACTTCTTCAATTTGTTGCAATAAAAACCTCCCGTCTGAAATTTCCCTCCTGTCGTGTGAGCCCAGCGCAGAGCAGTTGTACATTTAAAATACTTATTTTAAATGTTTTCTAGACTAGACTACCAGGACAACTGCTGATGTTTGCACCTGCAAGTATTTTTCCTGGAGAAGAGTTTGACAGCGTGGTGCTTCTGGCTCATGGTGGGAAGAGGCAGCATCATGACGTGGGGATGCCAAATGTCACCTGTGTGATACAGGTCAGAACTACTGAGTATTTAATAAAACAGCTAAATTGCCCCAATTACTTTGATAATAAAGTGACTGCTGAGCCTGCCAAGTAAATAATTAATTTCCAGTACATACTTGGCTCTTGTGGCTGGCAGCCACCTTTGTTTCATGGACCATAACTGGTTGGCACTATTAGCCCAAGCCTTTAAATAGAGATTAACAGGCACATTAACTTTTAGCACGTAAATAATCTGCATTCGTTAAAAGGTTGTGTGCTTATTTACAGAACACAATGCCGTAGTATGCCCTTCTAGCCCTGCCTCGCTGGCCTTCTGTGTACCGAGATCTCCAAGACCTCTCTGTGACTGCTGTTTGCAGTTGTGACCAACCTCCCCATCGTTTTTAAGAGTTGTTATGATGCCTTTCTATTGCTTCCAGAGAACAACCACACTCAGTCGTTGGGCAATACCCAGTGCACCCCAACGGGGAGATTTTTCTTCTCTTAAAGAAGAACGGTAGGAGTGAAGGGTTGGCATTGAGGTGCTTTTGGGGTGCCTCCTCTACAGCTTCAGCTGCAAAGAGAGAAGGTCCAGCACAGCCTACGTAGGCAAGGAAGGACGTGTGTGCATGCGCTGTGTTTGGGTTTTAGTCCCTTACCCGTAAATTGAAATAGTACAATTCTACTCGTTTGTGTAAAAAGCTATTTTGGTCAGCTCCTCCTTTTAATTTCCAAACTCTTCCAAACCGGTGCTTATGTGTCTAGGGTCCCTGCCACCATTGTCGAATTTGGCACTAATTAAAAAAAGAATAAAAAAAAAAAAAGCAAAACCACCTGCACTTCCCAAACTTGGGGATCTCATGCTCTCTCTTTTCTATACCCGACCCTTTTCGGGTGCCTGCAGATTCACAGTGCAAAGTTGAAGGGGAAGAAGCAAAATGATACCGAGGACTCAATAATATCCACCTTGCCTGTGACTCTCTTCATGCTCTGTCACAACCTTCACGTAATTTCAGGCACCTACGAGGTATTCATGGATATGCTGGCTGGTGCTGAGAATCTTAGGGAGCCTTTTAAAAAATTTATGAATTTGTAATATAAAACAGGTAGCTGTGTGAGCCAGCTAAAGCCACGCTTCCTTTATAATGGAGAAGTAGCAGTGTTTGCAGTATAGCTTGCAACATCCAAGAGGGATATGTACTCACCTGTGATTAACCTTCCTTGGCCATTAAATGTCACAGTTGGTGCGTACACATGGAGCAGAAAGAATATATATTTGTCAGTAAAAAGGTGACTGAATGAAAGAAGTCATGAAATGACATTTTTCAGTAGGTTTGTCATAGCTGGAGCGTGGAGGAAAATTGCTTTCTGTAAATCTTGGCCCAACAGAACAAAACACACATTTCTTTCCAGTTGGGAAGCCATACTCATAGACATAATGAAAGCATTGTGCGCTCTGACTTTTGCAAACTCTGATAGAAACCAATCTGCAATCTTGACAGATATGATCTTTTGCAGGATGCACTGTTCATTTACAGCAGCTAGAGACCTCAATTAATTTATGAACGAGGACAGCAGGCTGTGAACTCCCCAGCTCAGCCTAGGTGGAGATGTCCCTGTCTGAATTTATGTTCTGGTAATTTAAAAAGATTTATACAAAGCTTTTCTTTCATTTTGAGAGTAGATTAAAATTCTAATGGAAAGCATTTGTATGCGTTTGTTGAATTGAATAATATTTATTGCTGTATGAAAAGAGGAGAGAAAAAAAGAAAGAAATGCTGAAAAACTTGGCCGGCAATAAAGTTAGTGAGGCAGGAATAAATAGGTACAGAGGCAGAAAGAGCCCAAACCGGAAAGTAATACTTAGTAGAGCCTGTAGAAAACCCACTGTTTTATAAAAGCATAATGAAAGCAATTTACACCTGTTTCTGAACAAGTGGAAAGCAGGCTGCTACCCACTGTGCGTGGTCTCTCAGTTCTTTCATTCATCTGGTAAGATACTTCTTAATGCTTGGAAAAACCCCACCTTCATTGTGGACATGCTGTTTGCAGCTCAGAACACGCACTCTCGCTCTGGTCGAGCTTTGACTTTTTTAGGGGATGTGACGGTCACACAAACTATTCACTCACTCCTGGAAAGACTTTTTGAAAGCTCGTAGATGACTTTAGAGCAGAAATACCGCTGAAGGGGAAGATGTTATTAGGACTTCTGCTTTTCATAGAATCATAGAATCATAGAATGGTTTAGGTTGGAAGGGACCTTGAAGATCATCGAGTTCCAACCCCCCTGCCATGGGCAGGGACACCTCCCACTAGACCAGGTTGCCCAAGGCCACGTCCAGCCTGGCTTTGAACACCTCCAGGGACGGGGCTTCAACAACCTCTCTGGGCAACCTGTTCCAGTGCCTCACCACCCTTAAAGTGAAAAACTTCTTCCTAATGTTTAATCTAAACCTGCCCTCTTCCAGCTTAAAGCCGTTCCCCCTCGTCCTATCACTACCTGCCCTAGTAAAAAGTCCTTCCCCAGCTCTCCTGTAGGCCCCGACCTAGTTAACCTAGTTGGACCTAGTTAACTCATAACCTTTGTTCCAATATAACTATTTTTGTTGGGGTCAAGCTTTTGGATTTTGTTTCGATGGAAGAGTTACAAGCATCACACTTCACATAGGGGCATGTGCCAGTACAACATGACTATATACAGGAGGAGGAATAAACTAGAAGAATAATTATCCAAGACTTACTATAATTTCACCTGGCAGTTGTCTTGTCTCAGCTGCGATCAATAAAGTTAACCTGTGAGAAGTTCCTATGAAAAGGAGTATGTAAATATTTGAGCTGTTCCTGAAAAGACTTCTTTGTGAGAGAAATTTACTTTTATTCGCTGACTTGGTAGAGAGAATGCAGGCACTCCTAAAGCTATCGACAGTGCACACAGATGCAAAAGTACTCTCCCTGAACGCCTCAGAGCGGTGATCCTGTTTCCACATCTGAATGCCGAAGTCCAGGCAAACTGTTGGCGTTGCACAGATGCAACGCTGCAGATAAGCTATAGGAAATGTTGGTATGGACTGCAACAAGTTCAGCTAACGTGCTGCACAGCCATGTGCACCAGACCAAAGGAAGGGGGGTCAGAAGGGAAGGTAAGACTGAGGCAAGGGCCAGCTCTCAGTGGGATGGGCTGTGGCAGGCAAGACCACACCGATAAACCAGTAAGATTTTAAAACATTAATTCTGTATGGTCTGGAGTTAGTCTTTATAATGCGTGTTCTCCTGAAATGCTCAAACATATCTGGGGAAACCACTATCAACTAATAAATTCCTTTGGGCATTCCTCATGCCAAATTGGTGAATTTAATTCCACCAGTCTTGGAAAAAAAGTGACCCTGGGTGATAAATATCTGGAATGTAAATGAAGAACTTATGCAGGATATAGACAGCCTAAAACAATCGGGGTTAGTTGTGATAATACAAATGTGTTTTAAAGGCTGGCCAAATTAAACTTCTGACCAATTTCTGACATTTTTATTCACATTAAACAGTAACTTGTTTTATCTGTAATTCCACTGATGATCAATTAATTTCTATTAAGAATTTAATCTCTATGAAAAACAAGGGTCACAGAGCATAGAAGAATAGGAATCTCATTAAAATCAATAATATTTTCATTAATTTCTAAAAGACATCAGCCAAAAAGATGAAGTGCTATCCTTTAAAATGTATCCATATTTTGATAAACTTTAAAAAAGGTGAAAACTGGGCTCATTTTTGCAAGTCGCTGAGCACCTAGACCAGGTTTTTCAGAGGAGCAAAGTGGCTCAGGTGCAGACTCAGTCTGATTCCTGTTCCCTAACTCAGTACCTCTTAATGGCATTACTTGAGCAGCTGCTAATTTTGAACAAGACAGAAGAATTGAGTCCTTGATAAATTACCAGCCAGCCAAGCTATCTAAAAGCATTTCTTTTCTGGGCTATCCTGTGGCAAAAGCATGCATAAATCACTATCCTGTTATTGTATGGCCCCCCGGAATGTAAATCTTTTCCTTCGGCTTTTTATCTTAACTTATGTTTCATTGAGCTACACAGTGAAATTTTTTTGGGGGGTGGTGGTAAATTAATACACTGCCGTTTCCTTCCACACACATTCTTCATTGCCTTTAGGGATTTCATTTGACAAAGGCCTCGCTAATGGAAATGCAAATTTTCTACCTGTCATAGACTACTTTTGACTCTGCTGTTTGTCAGAGCAACACATTCCTCAAAAGCGTGGTTTCTTTGACTTCTCAGAAGCCAGGGGAATTGTGTCTGCACCCACCAGGGCTCTGTTTGACCTAGCAGACAGTAAAGAACATATTTATGTAAATTTGAATGAGAAATATTAGCCTATTCAGTTCTCTGCTATAAATAAAAACCCACATAGACTGAAAGCCTTATTAAGCTTTGATTTATTGTAGCCAGTCGTCCATTTCCTGTTCAGTAGTTTTGTTGCACTTTAACAGACAGCAGCTTCTCCTTTCATTTTCCAGTGATACATTAGTGATTCTAGTTCTGATAATATTCCATCTAATCTAATCTTATCTTTTGAGGGTTGTAGAAAACCACGTACATAACAGCGGAGAGATTCTTGGGCTACATGATTTAGCAGATTAGAAAACGTCCTTTGTCTTTACTGTTCCACTCTAAATAGAGCAGACAGCCTCACCAAACTTTTGGGAGTGGAATCGTCCAACCCAAATACACAAACTTTTAAGGCAGGGAATAGAGAAATGAGCCTCTGTGTTGTCATATTCATATAAGAACTGAAAAAAAATAAAATGCTTCGTATCCTCAGCAGGAGAAAACCTTTTCATTAGCTTTTCGAGAATTTGCACTTTTCTTACTATCTAAATCTCAGTGGCCTCAAAAGGTTGTGTTTAGGGAAAAACAGTAAGTGAAATCCTCATGTCTTTTAAGTAGTCGGTAAAATTCCCAGTGATTAGGGAGATCCAGGAATTTGTGTACATGTTAGTACAGCTGAATAACACTAACAGTGTGTTTTTACATAGCTGACATCCGTGTCTGACAGCCTTCCCTAGCGCACTTTCTAGCTGGAGCAATATGTTTTCTAACTCTTCTCCCCCCGAAACCAATGCCCTTGAGTAATCACACTTCTTTTTTTTCAATCCTGCCCTCTTATTGTCTCTTTTAGTTTTGTCTAGTTCTTTTCTTTCCTGGAGGGCTCTACTTATTCTTGTGAAATTGTAGCATTTCTTCACCTCCACTGTCCTTGAGTCTTTCGTCTGCTCCTGATCCACTTATCCTTCACTAGTGCCCTTTACGATGCCTCTCTCGCTTCCCATCTCTGCTTCATCTCAAAGGGGAAGAACGGTCCTTTCCTTCTCTTCCGCAGTTCGGCTCTTGGATGAAAGAAGAGCTAGGGAAACTCACGGCTCGTGCTAATACCTCACACCAGCAACTTCTGCAGTTCACATTCAGGTTCCTGTAGGGCCATCAAAAAATGAAATGCCATAGAGCCACTCCTGCCTGAGCAGGCAGGTCTTTCTTGAATCGACTAGGCATTGCCTAGGTTCCAGTTCCAAATTTTAATGACCGAAGAATAAAGGAAAAGAGCTGAACGCCCGTCACGCATGGATGGATCCTCTCGCTTGCACGTCTTATAGTACCAGAGGCAGCAAAAGATCACTTAACTACAGTTCCTGCATCATGATGATCTTCACAAACACAGAGTCTTCCCTCTGCACAGACTGGAGGAGGCCAGCAGCAGCCGGGGCTGCGCTGTGTGGAGGCAGGCAGTGGTTTCAAAACGCTCCTTTCTGCGAAGAGACAATTCTACTGAAATGGACGATGCTTTCCAAGGCTGGAGTTGCAACAAAGTATTTACTTAGCCGTAGAGATCATAATGTTCCATGGTTTATTTGAATTATTAAAATGCAATACTGCACAATAGTCATTATTGCAGAGCTTCAAAACACTTACTGACAATGCGGTCTTGGCAAAGTCAGTACAAGTCTCTTTAATGGATAGTTGTTGCAACAGAGGAGGAGAAACCCGTGTCTCAGACTGAGCTGTGCTTTCCAAAGGGGCAGAAGCTATCGATTGCAATATTGATTCCATACAGATTTTTGTTGTTGCTTTATATTTTAAAAATACTCCCCCTCCCCATCCTCTCTCAACAGATCAGATGTCACTTCACTTTTCTTTCCTTGAAATAACACTGGAAGCAGATTGTTGACAGCTTCAGGCTTCTGCAGAGTCAGCATTATAAGAGAACAGTATAGACATGAGCAAAAGTCAAACGGTCTCTTAGGAGCTCCAACCCATTAAAACAATTGCTAAGGGCGCAAGAGCACAATAAACATCTGCGGTTTGTCTCCCCAGCAAACCGCATGCCTTTCAGTTCGCCTCTGCTTGGAAATGGGCTTGAGCTGTCTGATCGGACCCAGATGTGAACTCGCAGAGTTCAAGGCTTTTCAGGGCTTGGATTTTGGTTCCAGGCTGAGGCTGGGAGTCATTGCGAAGTTAGGTTCCAGATCAGCACTTCCTCAGATTTGACAGTGCTTTAACAGTACTTTTTGTTTTCGGCTCGGCTCTGCTAGGAACGGCCTCTTTGCAAGCATCCTGATCTACTGCACAGTCCCCGCCGGAACCAAACGCTGCCATGAAGAAAGCAAGCACCTTCCTAAGGTTCCCCGCGCAGGCTGTCTTCCTTGTGAGTCAGTCACTGTTTTTAGCTAAATCGGTATGAAAAACATATGCCTTGCCACATAATGATCAAGTTGCTGCTACAGAACGTTTTATTACCTTGATTTTGTGACAAAATACATATTCATATTTTATTTTAAAGACAGACTTTAGCAATCTAAATGATACCAACCTTGACATACTAATTAGAAAACAACAATTTTATATGGAAATGTTTATCACAGCCCTATGCTTAAACGAGAAACGTCTTTCACTTGCAGAGCTATGATGTCTCATTTATGATAGCTGGCTGGCCGTAATGAGGTTCAACAAAAAGAGAAGTGAACCAAAACACTGGAAAACTCTGTTTTGCTAACAAATGCCACCCATCGGTAATTCAGCCTCAAGGATGAAATATACTTTAGAGGGTTAAGCAGAAAGGAAACAATTGACTTGTTACTTTAAATTACCTAAAACTATTTGATCAGAAGAGATGAGAATTAAGACGTTCAATAGCTTAATAATACGGTAAAGGTAAATTGTGCGGTGCTCAATTTATCTGTAACTGTGTGCTTGTGCATCACAATGGAGAATAAACACAATCTTGTCAGCAATAACGATATTACTCTTATGTCTTTGTTTAAATACCTCATGGAGGAGGAAATGAGAGACAAACAAGATCCTAAATAGGTTGGAATAGGAAGCAACAGCTGTAACTCCGAGTGCCTCACTCTGCATCCATTTCCATTCAGAAAGCTCAAAGCAGAAATCACAGAAGTGAACGCAACCCCTTCCAAGCTGGAACTGTGTTTGTTTATTCATTAAAAGATTGTTTCTATGCATCACAATCACAAACCTTCCTTCCATTGCAGCAGTGGCATAATTTGCCGGACAGTCGCGCTGGTGTGCAATGTAACGGTGACTGAGAACACAAAGTGCCGAGAAATGCAAGAGGAATAACGCAATACAGGGGGCAGATTATCTGCATTTAATAGAAGAAGGCACAGTTCCTGTATTTGGGGAAGGCTTATCTATATGCACCCATGCATATCCGTATGCGTGGGGGAATGGCGGAGGGAAGGAATGGCACCACATAGGGTTTCTTATAGGCAGAGTAGATAAGGCAAAGATACCGGGGACAGAGCCAAGCTCTGTCCTGGCGATGCTGCAAGAGAGCGTGGGTGGAAGCTGGATGGCTGTCCCGGATGAACAATGTCCCAGGAGCGATCACCCACTGCTGGCTTAAATAATTCGAACAGGGAAGATCGGTGTCTGCCTGGTTTGAAGTTGCACACTCAGTGCTGCGGTTCTGCCAGGCAGAGCCAGTGTATCTTTCTGGTTAGGGACTGGAGACGATGCTGGCTCGTACTGGAAACGTGAATAATCCCAGAAGCAGGCAGAGTATGGGTGGAGGGAGAAAAGAAAACGAACGCTATCTTTTATTCTGCAAAGTTCACAGTATAGGTATTGTTTAATCATAGAGCTGAATCCTGATAAACTGTCACCAGAAGAGGACTAGAAATAAAGAAAAGAGATCTTAGGATTGCTTCAGGATGCCCAGTGCAGGGAGGAGATGGGGCCTGTTCCTAGCGCTGCAATGAGGAGCAGGGGGGGGTGTCTTGTCACCACTGCTGGGACAAGTTGAAGAGGATGTGAGCAGGGAGGATAATCACAGCACTCTGGCAGGTGGGAGGGCATTGCAATAGAAAGGCTGACCTGCACAGAGTGAGTTACTGCCAGATGGCTCCCAGCTGGGGGACTTAAGGAGACTGTGATCTGGCCTAATCAAATGCCTGGCACCTCCTCTCCCCGCAGTGTCCAGAAAGACAACCCTCACTGCCAGCGACACAAAGGATCGGGAGTGATCAGACTGCCTTTTACAAATACAGTCTGGGCAGTGCCTGTAATTCTTTTTGTTGGCTTTCTCTCAGTGGCATTACCTTGAATATGAGGAAATTAAGGAGAAAAATTGCTATGAGCTTTGTAGGCCCTTTATCGCTTTAATCTCCTCTCCTCTCCGCTTTCTATTTTCCTGTCTCTTGCCATCCATCTTTGCGGAGACAGTGACCAAGTTAAGCTAAGCAACAATTTAGATTTGTTTGCGACTGATTTGATTTCTGCTTTCAGAAGCTGTTTGAAATTGTCTAAATGTATTATTTTAACTTGGATTAAATTTTCACTGCAAATTCTGGGATTGCCAGAGCAAGAATTCAACACAGATCCACTGGATTTAGGGAAGAGAAAAAAAAACCCTGGCATGTTTACGGGGTGGAAAAGGAGACTATCCAATTTCTGGGATTCCCTTTAGAAGGAGGCGAGGGAAGGGCAAGAAAGACTGCATTCTGGCGCGCGCACCCTTACAGAAACTTGGCATGGTGGTTGTTGAGGTTTGGTGTCGCAAGAGGCTCTAAAGTTACTGGTTGTGCCTTCTGGATGGTTAGTGCAGAGCCTGCAAGGGCTGCTTGTGTTAAGTTGTATTGATTGCCTTGTGTATAATTTAATAAAGTTGAAGCCTGCTTTCTTTCCTCGCAGCTATACACTGCATCTGTCCTTGTTGGAGTGTTCCCATGGCAATCGTGGGCTGGATTTTTATTAGTTTGATTTACTCGATAAATAAATAGAAAAATAAAACAAGATAATTACCCAACAATGAATAGCTACCATATGAACACAGTGAAAACTACACCAAAGGCCACCGGCAACAGGCAACACTTCTAGTTTAAAAGTAGTGCAGAGATTCCCAATGTAATTTTCCTGACCTTCATTGGCCCTTCCTCCATTAGGTGTCAGGCTCTGTAGCTTGTATGAGTTTCACTGCATACAAAATGTCTCTCCTGGCTTCTCATGTTCATACCATTGTTATTCTTGTTTAAGCAGCGGCAGTCGCTCTTATGCTCTCTTACTACTTAGTCTGAACAGTTACATTTGCAGGGAAGAAACTTCCCTCTTTTCTCCCTGGAGAAGTGGTAGAAAAACTTCTGCTAATAAAACAAACATCTATGCTTCAGCTAAGGCGTGCTCTCCTAACAGACCATTACATGAACATACCGGCAGGCTGCTAACAGGCCCCCCAAATCACTCAGGAAGCCAGCGCTGCTGGGTGACGTGGGGATCTGGCTCAGCTCCTGATACCCTTGGGGCAGACGAAGGCGTGACACAGGTGCCTTTTGCAAGGGGTACTGCAGCGTAGCTTCTTTTACAGAAGAAGGAGAGAGGACTAGTCTGTAGGTTACTTGGAGGACAGGAAGACTTTGGTAGTAGCTCATAAGGAAACCACATCTGATGCTTAAAATATAGAAGCACAGGTCACCTCGTTTACAATGTGGTTTGAGTCGATTCTTAACTCGCTGTTCATAAACGTTAGGAGCCTCGGCTCCTGCTGGAGCGGCGCAGCACGGAACGGGAGAGCTGTAAGCGCGGCAGCGCATTCAACACTGACAATAAAATTTGACTTGGGCTTCCCCAATTACTTCCTCTAAGGTCTGGGAGCTGCTGATAGCTAACCACTGCCTGACCACTCCAACAACCAGCGCCAGTGGAAAACTGGAGGATCTTTGCCGTGACCCCTTGTAGCCCTGGAACAGGAGGCGTAGGGCAGGAGCGACTGCTTCTGAACAGAGTCAGTCCAGGGCTGTCTCTGCTGACTGCAGGGTACTTGTGTTTCAGTTTACAAATCCTAAACTTCATATAAACTAACAGGACAAGAAGAATATTTCTTCTGAACGTTCAACACACTGCTGATCAGAATGTGCTATGCAGGATGCACCCAGTAGTGTTCAAGCAGCATACTAAGCCAGGCTTTTAATCAGAAGTAGATACTGTTATCCCTTTGAAGATCTTCTTTTTCTCTAGAGGATCTCACACAAGTGCAAAACTTCCTAAGAGCATCTGTCGACTGGCTTAAGACATGCCTGAGTATGAAAAGCTTCTAAACTGATGTTTGGAAACTGGCTTGAATGCTCATTGAAAAGCAGCTGTAATACAAGCTAACATTTGAGGCTCTTACAGGGAACTGTGGATCCTGTTTCAAATCTCATTTCCACGAGAATTACATCAGCGCTTAAGTCTTCCACTGCTGTTGGTGGAAATGTTTTTAGAATTAGTGCTAAAATGACAATGCCTTTGTGGAGAAACTGTCATGAAGAGAAGATTCACATGACAGCAGCCTGTTCCCACCATTAGACCTGTAGAAACTGGGCGGCCTGGGGTCTGTTTCTTGACTCTGCTTCTGGCCTGCTGTTGCCTGCAACTCTTATCATCTCTCTTTAAAATGGGGATAAAGCTTGGCTTCTTTTGTACAATGTTATGAGCACTTCAAAGAGTGATGTTTCAAAAGAACCAAGTTTTATTAAGAACCTCTCTTGTTCTCACCTCCTCCTCTCCCCCGTGGTGTGAAATATTACAAGACCTGTGGCCTTGGAAGGTGCGTAGGCTCTCTCATGAGCCTCTCGCTGCTGCTTCTGAGGCCAGCTTGCCTAGCAGGAGCGCTGAGCAGTGGGCCAGTAATTGTATAATTTCACCCCAGGAAACTTTCCACTTCTGCCTAGGGTAATACCCTAGACAGATACTGTTCTAGAGTTATTACAGCCTGAATCGGAAGATTGGGAGGGGGAAGAGTGAACAGTTTCACCGTGGCTGTCCCCAGCAGAGTGGTTGAGAGAATATGTCCCAAAATAAATGGGAAGAAAGCTCTTAGATGATGCTTCTCAGTCCGAGGAAGTAACATGTGCTCTCTCTGGGCATGTAGATTATCAAGAAACCATTAACAAGATTTGTTTGCTGCTCCTGTGAGCATGTGGTGCTTCGGTCTTCCCAGGGATTTGCAAAGCACTTGAGGGAAAAGCTTGGTAGCTTAGAGATGGAAAAAAGGACACTGCCCCTCTGCCACTCCCGCTGAGGCTTGGGGTGGCTTAGGAATGACAAGCAGAAGTTTGTAACCCTGGTTAGATGGTGGGACAGCCCCATACATCTCAGAGATCCTGGGTCTTCAGCCTGTGCCTATTCTTCTGACTTGTGGCGACATATCAGGGAGAGAAGAGAGTGCCTGAGGGGCAGATGGAGAGGAGATCCTGCATGGTACGTCTGCTTGCAAGATCAGGGCCTTGAGCCTTCTTCCCCACTCCAACCCTTGTGACATTGCCTCCTCCGCGCTGCACTGAGGTACAGAGGCTTTCTTCCTGCTCCTTTGCTTGTTACTGGTGTTCTATTTAATCAATGTTCTCTTCTTTAACTAGCATTACCTTTTCTTTTACTTGTTTTCCACTTTGCTTCCCCTCTCCTATTCGGGACCTGATGCTGCTCCACCCTGTTGAGGCTGTGTGTGTCACCAGCGCTGGGACACCATCTGCTTTTGCACCGTACCTGCGCTGTGACATAGGCTTCGTACGTATGCCACAGCATGAGCTTGAGTAACGATTTTTGCTCTTGCCAGACAAGTCCCTGAGGCAAATTCACAGGGCAAGCTCTTTTGAGGTCCCAAGCCTGCAACGTGGTGCAGAGAAACTGCTCCCCCAGGCAGCGGCGTTAAGAGTCAGCCTGGGCAGGGAGCAAAGCTGGGTGGCTTTCTGCCTCCTCCAGCTCTCCTGATGTGCGAGAGGCTTCTGGTCTGGAAGACAGCACAAAGCCAAGGTTACGCTCTATGGGCCACCCTCTCTACAGCCTCTGCCTTTCCTCCCCGTTATAAAGATGCTCACACTACACATCGCTCAAGCGCTTTTGTGGTGGGGGTACTGAGGATACAGGATATACCTGACCATTAACCACTGTACTGCTCACGTTAACTGGTAAGTAATGGGAGGTTTTTACTACTATACGCAGTTGGTTTTTTGTTGTTTTTTTTTTTTTTTTTTTGTTTAAACTCCTAACTCTGCAACATGATGCAGGAATTTCAGTGGAAGGCTTGTCATATCCTAATTGGTCTTACAAATTTTGTACAGTACAAATGTTTTGGCAATGGAACTGTTTTGATCAAAGGTTGTATAAATCCCATTAGTCACAGCAGCTGAACCCGTGTGAACCCTCTGATGGGGCTTGTATCACCTGCATTCCTACGGTATCGTTACAACTTGCACCTTCTATGAATAGATATGCTTTTATTTGAGCTCCTCTGGCTGCATCGGCACGGTGTGATCTGCTGCAACGTGTGGGCTGCAAGATCCAGGCTCACCAGCCTTTCTTAACTGTGGGTTGTCAGCTCCGTATCTCCCTTTGTCTGTCAGCTAGTGTGACATCCGTAGTGTTTTGGTGGAATGTTTCTTGCCTGCTCTGAGTGAGAAAAAAAATAGGACTCTGGAAAACAAATGGTGCTTCTTTACTGAGTTGCAGTGATTTATGCACATGCCAAGAGCAATGAGGAAATGCAAATCCCTTCTGCTCCCAGATATTTCAGGCTTCTGTTTAATAACACCCCAGGCCAGCCACTTTGAGGGCACTATTCTATTTCTTGGGTTGTTGAAATCATTTGGCCTTGTGCCTTACAACACCACATGGGATATGTCTTAATAGACCGGAAAGGTATGGCACGCTGTGACTTGATTTTGTTTACATTTATGTAAATATCACCATGTTTATTTTAAAATGACTGAACTTCTGCAGTTGCAGCTCTGGGGTGGTAAAGGTCATTGAAAGGACAGTTTGGTTCCTATCACCTAAATCTGGAAGACCTCACTTAAAATCATGCTCACTGTTTGCCAGTTCTTACTTCGCTGAGCTCATCCAGTGGAACTGTACTGGTCTGTTGTCTGGTCTGTACCGGTCTCCTGCTTTTTTTGACAAGCCCAGTGACTCTAGTTGGATTTTCAATGACAGAAGTGATAGCTATCATTTCTCGATGATATGAAAAAATAGAATTCCAACAAAAAATTAAACTTTGAAGTATATTTTCTTTCCTTTAACTGAAACTCCTCAAGCTGATAATTGACTGTCCTGGATCCCTCCGTCTCTAACATCAGAGCTCCATCTCAAAAGGACAACTCGACTAGCCAGAAAAGGGAGCTCTAAGGCACTACAGGTGTAATGAGACAAGTCAGTTTCTGGCTTATTGTGTAGTGCTGGTCAGGAATTTTCTGTCAAAATGTTTTTATTTTCTCTAGTCAGAAGCCACTGATTTGACAGCTGTGAGTGGAAATGTACCTATCAGTTTTGGCAGGCAAGTCTTCTCAGGCAGGGGAAGGACTCTTTGGAGCAGGGCAGACGCCTGCCTGTGGAGCATCCCGCTCACCCTGGCATGGCCGGCAGCCCTCCCTGGGTCCTTGGAGACTGACTGCTTCCAATGCTCTGCCGGCCTGGAGACTTAAAACCTGGAGACTTAAAACCTGGAGACTTAAACTTCCACCTCTAATAGGCCAGATGGGAAGAGCACCAGGATGCTAGTATGCGGTATGGCTTTCTCAATCTCGAGTTAGTTCTATTTTAACTAAGTAATTAAATATTTATTGGGCCAGAGAGGGAGCAGGTGACTGAAATTGTTATGGGACAGCTGTTTGAACTGACTCTGGTCAGTGAGGTCCTGCCCCTGTCTCCCCTTCACACTGGGCCTGGCTGCATGTTCCTATCCTCTCACTTGGGTCCGCAGTTATACTCGTCTCATGCTGCTTGAAGGCACACCAGAGAGCTGAGATTCATGGAGAACGTATCTCAGCGGAGAAGGGCATTTAGGTCCTCAGAGTGGCTCACAACAAGATCAGCTGTACGTAAGTGCTGGCACAAGTGATGGGAAGCTTTTGCTGGGAAGAAGTGGGAGAAAGGCATACGACTATCCCTTTGGACAGCAGCAAGCCATTAGATTGGTTTAGATTGGCCTTGCTTGGTACCCTGATTTCTGAGCCTTACCTGGGATGTATACAGCTGTATATATGCATATATGTACATATACAGCTGTATACCGATGTTTTCATTCAGTCTCAGGGGGATGAATATGTGTACCACTCCTGCCAGTAACCAGGTGGCTGGCTTGTGAGCTGAAAACATGTACCACTCAGGCTCAGATTCCTGGTCGTAAACTCACACATACCAGCAACATGCCCTAATCAATAAATAAATGGCTACTTTGGGATGTCTCACTTTCTCCCTGGTGATTTCCCCTAGTGGAAGAACACAGAGATCTCTAGATTTGATGCAGGTGTGGAATCAGGAGGTCCATTGTCAACGTGGTCCATGCGTCTTTGCTCCCGTCTTCTGCGGCCCTCCTCCTCTCCCTTATTGCTGTTCTCAAACTAAGCTAAAAAGCCTTGCAAGCCCAGGAGACTTGCAGACCTGGCAAATGGCTTCGCACACCTGTTTCCCCAGAGGTTTCAGTCCCAGGAGCGGGGTGCAGCTGGCCTTGCTCGCAGCCAGCAGAACCCATTCAGCAGGACTGCGCCTAACACCTTATTTGCGGCACGTCCTGTCCCCCACCAGCTGAAAACCACTGTGTTAGGGACATCTGGTACGAGCTGAGGTATGTGCCTTCCAGCTCACGATGAGTTCAGTGGGATTACTTGTACACATAAGGCTGGCTGACACAGCCATTTTAAATATTTCCTTTCTTAAAGTTAGTTAGATGAGTTTTTTATTAAGTATAGTCTACATGTGAAGCTGAGAGCCTCTCTGCTTCCAGGCACAGGGTGCAAGTGACCGCTGAGCTGCTGCGGAAGGTAGCAGGTATTTTGACTGGTTCATTGCTAATTATTGCTTCAGTAAACAACAGCTGTTCAGATGCAGCTCAGCTTCTTGCTTTGAAAAGATTACAGTGCCCAAACTGTAGTCTGGTATTACTGAAAAAAGAAAAAAAAAAAATGTTATAATCATTTCACTCCCCTACTGCTACAGATTTTATGGGCCTTGTAGTGCGCTGTTATGTCAGGCATATTAATTGCTAGTGAGTCGATGTTAAGCAAATGAAACAGCTTTGTGCAGTGTTTGGACACTTGGTTATAGACAGTTTAACAGCAGTCTTCTGGAGAGACTGTGCATTAGTCTTAGATTATTTTTCAGCACTGGAGGAATGGCTCTTTCAAAGTAACTATAAAATGAACCATTGCTGCCATGCAATAGCAGTAATAAGCTGTTAAGGTACATTGCAAAGCATAAGGTCAGAGGCAGCGTGTTCTTTCAGCCACCCAAGAAGTGTAATAGCAACTAATTAGTGCAGCTCCTTCAGAGGCTATTGCTGTTGCAACAGGAGGAAAGAAAGGCAGAAAAGTGCAAGGGGGGGCTCAACTGCCCTTTAGATGAAGGAGTTGTTAGTATTAACTTAGCAGAGGGTGAAGGCCTGACCCAGCGCAGCGCTGAGTGTCACTGATGTGCTCTTGGCACTGAAAAGAAAAATAGCCCTGTTCTCTACTCCATGCAGTTCCTGGCCTTCCGCCTTTCTTTCTGAGGATTTATAGGGGCATCTGCCTTGATTTACCGAGGAGCAAAAATTAGGAATTAACTTTCAAGGCACGCGCACGCACACGCTTGGCTGCACGCCGCCAGCCCGTGCCCTTCCCCTCCGCCCTCCCGGCTGTGGGCGGCCGGTGCCCCGCAGCAGCTGGCCGAGCTACCGGCCTGGCCTTGGTACCAGGCTGCTGCGGTGCCCACGGCCACCGCCAGCCACCGGCGACCGTGGGGCTGCCTCCAGCCAGAACACGTCCCCTCCAGCCATGCTGAGAAACAGGCTGCTCTTTGTTTGAAGCAGTTGAGCTCTACGCTGTTGCGTTTCGCTGGCTGCAGATGAAAGCCATCTGTAAATACCTTTTGTGCAGTTAAAAACAAAAAAAAAACACCCGTGTATTTTACTAAATTCATATACCAGCAGTCAAGCTGGCACCCTTTGATTGCATTTAAAAAGGAACAAGGTGGTATTAGTGCAGCAACGCATCGCCGGGTGCAACGAGTTGGGCTGAACTGCCAACAAAAGGGTTCGACTTTAGGATGGCAGACCAGTATGTTTTTTATGCTGAGGGCCGTGAGGCAACCGGCCCAGGTTGCCCAGAGAGGTGGTGGCTGCCCCATCCCTGGAAAGATTCCAGGTCGGGTTGGACGGGGCTCTGAGCAACCTGATCTAGGTGGAGATGTCCCTGCTCATGGCAGGGGGGTTGGACTGGATGGCCTTTAAAGGTCCCTCCAACCCAAACTATTCTATGACTCTGTGACTCTATGACTCCCCATTGCAGCTGTGCAATGCAGCAGGGGCCGGGCCGAGCACGGGGCTGAGGGCTGCAGGCAGGGCCTCACTCACGGCACTGTCCTTCCACAGCACCTGCCAACTCCTCCACAGAGCTGCCAGCACGGCGCAGCACAGGGAGACTGGAGCGGGAGGTGGCATTGGGCCCAGCAAGATGTGCCAGGGCCAGCCAGGCGCCATGCTGCAGGTGCTGCTCTTGGAGACACGGCATTTTAAGGCAGTATTTGTTATGTTTTGTTTTGTTTTGTTTTGTTTTGTTTTGAGAGAACCCGAGCTGCACCGTGGAGCAGCAGCAACAGGCCGCGCCGAGCCCAGCCGCTAAGATGGCGGCCAAGCCCCCCTCAGGCGGCGGGGCCGCTGCCGCCCCTCCCCTGCCCGCCAGGGGGCGCGCGAGCCCCGCCCGAGCGGCGCTGAGGGGACCGCCGGGCGGGCGGTGCGGTGGCGTGTGGTAGCCCGGCGGGGTCGCCCGCCGCGGGGCGGGAGATAAAAAGAGACAGCGGGGGGCGAAGGGAGCTTCGTTGTGAGGTGAGGGGCAGGCCCCGGGCGGGCGGGGGGGGGTAAGGGTGAGGTCGCGGGGTAAGGCAGGGGCGGTCGCTCGACGGTCCTCGCCCCCCCACCCGGCGGCGGGCTCGCCATGTTGCAGCGGGTGATGAGGAGAACCTGTCCCACCTTCACGGGAGCTGACAGAGCACGAAGCACCTGGGAAGGCAGAGGCGGTAATTGAGGGCAATGTAGGCTCAGGGCAAAGTGCAGTCACTGTTGGTGCAGGCAAGGCTTTATGATTTGGGTTTTTTTTTTGTTTTTTTTTTTTTGTTAAACCTAAGCGCTTGCCTCTGGATGCCTTGGAGATATAAACACGCAGGCATATTGGTTCCTGCTACGCTCGTGAAAAGAATTTAATAGAGACTGAGGAGGTTTATTTTAGTTAGTTTTAATAATCAGCTGCTATAAAAAGTAATAGAACAGTGCATCTCTGCTGTGGAAACCAAGAGGTGTTGTCAAAGTGCCTCAGCCTCGCACTGTCCGTTTAAAAACTTGGGGCTTTTAGGGTAAGCTTTGTTGGCTCCAGTCTGTATCAAATTAATGTTGATGTTTCAGGGTTGGAAAGGCAGAGGGGATAAGGGGAAGGCAAACCCAGACCCTCTGGCCTGGCGTTCACCCGGGTGAGGATGGTTTCACAGTGATGTCTCTGGTGCGGCCTAATGGACGGTGCTGTCACCGGGTTTAAACTCCCATCGCCAGCATCCATTATGTGCATTTCCAGTAGCAGCCTATTTTGCCAAAAGCGTCTGGAAACTACTTCTCCTATAGTTTGTTCTAGCGGTCATGAAGCGGAGCCCCGTCCCACCCCCTGCGTTTTTATTTTTTTAGTACGCGATTCCTAATGTGAATTTTATCAGAATTGCATTCCCACTCACTGCCTCTTCCCTCCTCCCTCGTTTAGAAGCACTTTACTACAATGTGTTTTTTCTCTGCGAAGGCACTTAGAGTCTATTGTCATGGCACCCTTTGGCTTTCTTTTTTCTTTTTTTTTTTTTTGGGTGAGCTGTTTAAATCTCTCTCTGCAAGATGTGTTGTTTTTTTTTTTTTTTTTTTTTTTTTTTTTTTGCCAAGCCTCAGATTTATGCGTGTTGTCTCCTTGTGTGCTCTCTCCAGGGTTTTAACAGCACCTTCAGGATGCATGCACCAGGACTTTATGCAACAGTAGTGTTGCTGGTGCCATATGCAGAGATAACATTGCCTTCCTATTTCCCTCGTTTAACAAGGCCAGTAATCTCATTAAGCTTCTCCACCCTTACGAGCTCTTCATCGCCACTGCTATTGTACTGGAATCTCACAATGAGTTATTTATCTGTTATGCGCTCCTCATTCTTTCCAGTCATTGCTTTCTTGTAGGCGGCTACATACCTTTCATAGCAAGATTTGCATTTCTTATTCTGAGATATTTTACTTCTGGAGCTGCCTGTATTAAAATGCATTTTGTTTGAATGGGCTCACTTTAGCGAGTGATCCATATTGTTCTGTATGACTGCTCTGTCCTAGCCATTATTTGCCACTCCATCAATTTTTGTCATCTGCAGATGTTGGCGTCACTAATTTTTTTTTTTTTAATATGCACTTCCCCGTCATTGTGGAAAATGGTGACTAGCACCTGGTCCTACTATTATGGTCTTGTACACCCCCTCAGCCTCCCCAACCCAATTTTTCCCCCAGTAGCGTCAGTCAGCAAACACTGGATGGACTTTACAGCATCGCATGCCTATAGTTACTTTTAGATTTGAATTCTTAACTGATTCCTCCATTAGCTTTCCCTAGACTGTTTGTGGTTTTTTTTTTTTTTTTTTTTTGATTGATGTGAGGTTAATTGGTTCATTAGATAGCCATTCCTGTAATTTCAGTTTTAAAATGATTCCTGGGCTTGGAATGTGGAAATACTTCATTGCGTCGGGATAACAATTTCCCGCATGCCTCTGTAATGCATGGCGCTCTCCCTGCCGTCTCAGACAGCTTAAGTGTGATTGAGTAACTAGAGCCAGTTGAAACATGTTGTCGCCTTCCAGCCTTGTTCTTAGTTTCTGAATTTCCTCCTTTTCCTCCTGAATCCCAAAAGGCTTTATTAAGACAGCTTTGTGGGAACCATTAACTCTAAGCTGCATAATTATGTTGCTATGAGCTTTGACTTAGTTTATAGTAAGGAAAAGAAACAACGCATGCGTCTCTAGAAATTTATATTCCTCAATGACAGAATTTTAACTTAGTAAATTAAAAGGCTTACTCAATTTACCTAGGAACTTATAGTAATTAACAGCAAGAGAGTCTACCTGCAAAACTGCTGGATGCAATAAAATAGGCTCTGTGAAAACATGACACTCTAATGAGCTGCCATGTTATTATGCTTGTTCTTCACCTTCCAAATTGCACATAAGACTCATGCACTTAAAGAAAGGGATGGTGTTGCTGTCTAGCTTGCTTTGTTTAGAAGTGGGGAACAATATTTAGCATCTTTATTTAGGGCTGCATTTTATGTCATCCTTGCACAGCTCAGAATTGCATGCATTTGTGATGCTAGAAATCAGGCCAGGCTATTTTTTTTTTCCTGAATTTTTTTTTAAGGCACGTGCACAAAGAATAGTGTAGTTAAGATACTCCTCATGCTAGTATTTGTGTGATACTGTGTGACTGCACTCTCACTGTTGCATTTTAGACCACCTAATGACAGGCCACCTCCCTTTCGCCTCTCCCTCCCCCTCCATCCCCAGCACATCCCCTTACTACAGCAGGGCAGACTGCGTCCGAGCGTCAGCCAGCGTGTTCTGGTTCCTCTGTCACCCTCACAGTGCCAGCTGCAATAGCCAATATTGTATCTTGTCATTAGGAGATGACACGAGAAGCGAACCTTTCCACTTTTCACCCTGAAAGGCCCAAGACATTTTTAGTGCTCTGCAACAAATACTCAGGTTTCTGGGATGGGTGAACAGACAAGCTGCATTTTTCAGGTTTTTTTTTTTTGTGCACTTAAGTGCTGGCATCCTTATTTACGTTACTCCTGTTGAAAAATGGTGTCCTGGTTTGAGCGACACGGGACTGATTTCTAATACTTGGGAAGATGCACTTTTTTAGAAGACTCTAGCATCCGAATTTGTGAAAATATTTACTTTGTAGCCAGCTATGGTGTGTGGGTTTCAAGGTCTCAGTGTTTTTGAGCTCGCCAGGTGCAGGGATGAGGAGGGGCGAGACCCGGGCACTTGGCTGAAGCTGGCCAACAGGATTATTTCATACCGTGAACATCACATTCAATATAAACCAGGAAATTTGCTGAGGAGTTCTCTCTTTCTCTTGATGGCAGTGATCCAGAGAACTCCTTGCCCCAGTGCCGGAGCCCTTAGCCCTTTCCTTTCCTCTCAAAGCTGTAGCGCTTGCCGTGTCCAACATTTGCTGTCCCCTGCTGGGAGTGCGCAGCTTCCTGCGGATAGAATGGGCCGAGTATAAACCCTGTATGTTTTGTATTGGTATCGGGATAAGTTTTGGTTCTTTAGTGCTATTAACGTTAATTATCTCATCTTATCCTATTAAACCTGTTTATATTTCAACCCCTGGGTTTCCTTGTTTTTTTCCCAGTTCCCCTTCCCGGGTGGGGAGGGGTCATCAAGTGATAGAATGATTGTCTAAATGACAATAAATTGTTACGGGTTTCTCAAATCATAAAAAATGGGCTGGAGAGGAGGACCGGGGTTTTATCTGTTAGTAGTGTTTTGACATTTTTATAACTCCCACAGTTAAATTTGCCTCATATGGTCACTCTGCCACAAAGCTAAAAACTTCAGAAGAAAAATTAAAGTCTTAAGCTCTGTCCGTCAGCATGACAGCTATAGACCATGTGTGCCTTTTTTTCCCAGGGGGGAAAAATTGGCACCTACCCATCAATCAACTGGTTTTCATTTTGGCTTTTTTTTTTTTTGGCTTGCTGAGCCCCAGCAACTTGTGTGTGCAGTCAAAGATCAATTTAATTTTATAAGCATTGCATATTTAGTCCTTAGCACTAATTGGCTGTAGATGAGAAGCTGATCAGTCTGGTTGGTTTGGATGTGGCTTTGCAGTTAGGGGTATGATTTCACTGTGCCTGTGCTGTTCAGTTTATGCTGTGCGATGCTCTCTGCTTTGGCTTATTTTTAACCCTGGCAGCTTCTAATAAGTGTCAAATAAGCAGCTTCTAATAAGCTGCTTAGAAGCTGTTTCTAATAAGTGTCTTTGCTTTGCGTTTCCCATCTCCAAAGAATTACACGCTAGTCTCTTCCTCTTTTTCTTACAGGTTCTCAAGCTGGCCATATGCATAGCTGTAGCTTGCCATTCTGGAGTTAGCAGTAAACCGAGGTATTAACACTTTTAGAAGACTTGTTTTTCTTTTTTTTTTCTGAAAACAGAATTCAGACACTTTGTCATCTCAGAGTCTCTGTGAATGCAGCCTATTCTCTTGTAGACAATAATTTTAAACTGTTATTTTATGCGGTGTTTTTTCTTTTACAGTCTTTCAGCCATCACTTTAAAAGTGCCTCTGAAGAGTGGCAGTGGCAACGGGCATTTTCTTTTTTCCCTTGTCAAATGCAAATCTCTCACCTCCCAAGTGTGAACATACAAAGCTCTCTTACTGGTGCTTTTTTTTAAAAAAATAACAAAATTAGGCCACAGTTAGCTAAGCAGAGTGACCTGATTCATGCTGGATCAACATGTTATCAACTCGAGGTTGTCACTACAAAGTAAGTGTGGTGAAGTCTGCCTGTTCCAACTAAAATCAAAGCAGTCTCTTGACATATAGCAGTGCTGAAGTCAGCAGTTTCTGCAAAGCGGGTCTAAATGCAGATTGAAGGATCTCTTCTGTGTATGTATGTAACTACCAGTGCCAACCTAATTATTTATAATCAAATAGTTTTTGTCATATTTTTACTCAGGAGGACATGAGAGAAAACACTTCTGAGTGATTTTTTTGTTCGTTGGCTTTTCCTTATCTCTAAAAGATTTGGCTTTGTGAGGTATATTTAATGTTTTCTCTAAAGTAGGCCACCTGAGAGATCCCATGGAGTAATTCACTTTGCTGAGTTAGCAGACAAGGCCGTTGGACAGTCAGAAAAGATACTGCCAACTGTGAAGCAAATGAATCAATACCAGTGCAACTGGATCAGTTTGCTTCTTTTGATACAATGAGAAAAGCAATAGCACAGATGCAATATCTGACATACAGATTTAAAAAACAAATATAAACACAAACACACACACACACATTGGGTTGGCTTTTATTGGAAAGCCTAGATGCAATCTATAGTTATCAATTTGTGGAAAATTCAGGACACATATAAAGTTAAGAAGGCAAATTAAAAGAACAATACAAATCAGACGAAATATACATCTCAAAATATCAGGATAGCATTTTGACTGGCATTGCCTAAAATACTTAGAATCTCCTTTCTTTTTTTTTTTTTTGTAATATGCTTCTTTTAATTATACATATTTTTTTCTTTAAAAAGATCTTTTGTTTATATATTCCCCAAGGTCACTATTTCCTGCAGGAGCATGTCCAGATCACAAGTCTTTTTTAGCAAGAAATAGGCTCATTATACCTACTAACAAGGCCACTAATTGGCTTGATTTGACTTTATCTAAAATGATCACCAACAGATACTGTAATTTGTTGTTTATTGGTGCCAGAACAAAGGAGAAGGAACTGGTACGCGTCAAGTAGAAGATATATTTCATTGTTGACATGTTATACAAGCTTTTCATATTCAAACAGAACAGAAACATTTGACATAATTTAGAATATGAGCCTATTTCAACAGAGAGCACTTACAGCATGCTAAATACAGTGCTGTGGAAGAGCCACCCAACAGAACTGCGAACACCTAGCATTTTACATCTTTAAAAAGAATACGTAGATCAATTGACACGCCTCTGGGGTCTGACATATTATCCTCTCTAAATTTAGGGCCCTCAAGACTTCAAGGGTAAAAATACTAACAACTAATCTGTGCTTTCATTCTAATAGATGATTAGCATTCATTATATGTGTAATTAGTTCTGTATGGTCTACCAAATACACACATACAGTAATAGCACTGATACTGTAGATTCGGTAGCGACTTGGCTGGGAGAAATTCAAATCTGTTTATCAAACAATCCTAATGTGCAATTTAGAGTATGTAATACCATAGACTCTCAGAATACAAAGCAGTTAGAAAACTATTTTTATTACATCCACTTGAACCATTCATAGTTAAGACACGTTCACTTACTATGTTTCGTCATTATAATACATGGATAGAAATACTGTGTATATTTCAATGAACATCAAAAAACCCCAATTTTGTCTCATCTTAAAAATATTTATTTTTGTGGCTGAATTTAGTGCTCATGAGAGTAAAGCTCTAAGAATGGTTTCAGCCAAGATGTAGAACAGATGCCATAGATGCCACCACAGGCTTCCTATAGGGAACCAGCTGCACGCGTCAGTTCTGTCCTGCAGCAAATATACTGGGCCTTGGAGCAGAGCATGCCAAATCTAGCAGTGGTGTGGAGACGCAGACTAGGCACTAGAATTGGACCTTCCTCTCCATCCCCAGGTTCAGTGTTCACAGTAATGGGATTTGATCTGCCAGCTGAAGGCCAGGAGATGAACCTACCGAACAGCCTGCCTGCCTAAGGAGCAATTCTGTAGCATCAGGTCAGAGGTACGCTTCTTCTATCTGGAGTTATAACATCTAAAAGAGCTGTATTATACAGAAGACAAAGTTGACATAACTGGATGAAACTACATCATTTCTTCTTCTTCTTCTACATACAATTTGCCAAGCACCTGAGACACTATTCTCTCCATTGTGAAACAAAGCTTCTAAAAAAACAACAGAAACCCCACCTGGTATGAATAAATGTCCATTTATTACGTTAGGGCTGGAAAAAGACAAGGAAAACCCAACCTATTAAAGTCTTCCATCATAATAAACGAGACTTATTTGGTTACTGTGCCTTCTAACAATGACTGATGAAGTGGCACTGGCCTGGGTGACAGGAGAGGTACGGGAGGGGAGGGAGCTGCGGTCTGATTCAGCCAGCCACTTTGGAGTGTCCCATCCTATCAGCAGAGTGATAGATGCACAGCTTTAAACCTAATACAAAAATATTAACACTTTTGGACATTAGTCATCACTGTTATATCTCTACAATATAATCCTTTATACTGTACAGCTATAACATAAAAGGTGCAATTCCTTTTTCTTTAAAAAAATCACACACAGCACATGTTTTTATCATTTTATTTTTAAGTATAAACTTTTTTAAACACTTTACATAAATTAACTCCTCTGAGACTAATATTTGATGTACAGTAAATTGTAATTCATATAAAAATCCATAAACAACTTGTCTCACATAATTTACAAAAAAATCAGGGTTTCCTTTGCTTATCTGCAACAAGGATTCTACTTGCCATTTTCCCCCCAAGGCAAACCATGTTAGCATTGTAAAATCCATTATTAAATTCCCATGGTAGCATAAGTCACTTGTGCCAATGTCCTTTTAGAAAGCAGCACAGTTTAAAGCAGTTGGGTTGTCTATAAACAGTAATTTTTGCCCCACGTTTTAAAATTAACAGATATATACCACATCCTATGCAGTGAGAAAGAGAGAGAAAGAGAGAGAGAAAGAGAGAGACTACTTCTGGTAAGCAAAGGTCAACAATTCAGTAATATTTGGAAACACTGTATGGGTCTGTATCTTAAATACAGTGCCTCAAAGGAACAGGACAGCCTGTTGCAAAATCTGTAGGCCTTTTTCGTTTCTTTTTTCTTCTTCTGTAATACTTTTCAGTCCAATTTGAGTGCAGCGATATGCATATGTAAACATATTCTTTAAAGCAGATCACCTTTAAGGTCATTGAGAAAAAAAAAAGTTTTGTCATTAGCAGTATCATTCTTCTGGAAGGCGCTCTTTTCGTTACAGAGTCTGTTTGGATTGTGCTACAGAAAAAATCTGAGCAAAGATGTAAGCTTAGGCTCAAGTAGTAATGCAGCAAAACAGTTTGGTCTCCTTTTTAGAAGACACTGGTACACAGTCTCTTTGGCAGCCTGAGCTAAGCCAGTGTGTTACCTCTTTCCTATCTCGCTTTGTCTGAGGAACTGTATATTGTTAGCGCTGTCTGCTAATTCTGGATATTGCTCCACAGAGAGTACATAGTACCCATCGTATCCTTGTACCTTTCCAGCACTTAGCAACTGCCTCTTTTCTCCTTCTGTCCACAACCTGGCGCCTTCTTCTCCATCCCTGACTCTCTGTTGTTCTCTGGCCCAGGCACTGGAAAGAGCTCTTTGCCTGGCTTGCTCCAGTATTCGGGCCTTTTCCTCATCAAGCGTCATGCCATAGCGGACGTGAAGCGCTAAAGCACCGTACTGCATTTCAACGTCAGCAAACCTACGAGTCCTGCCGTTGACCACAGTGGTGGACTGGGAAACAGTGACGTTGATGCCGTTCTCCAGGGCCTTCCGCCCGCTTGTCAGCCTCAGTGTCCCAAGGTCACTCTCAGGGGAGGTGGTCTTGATAAAATAGTGCGTGTCCTTTCCCTCAACGGTGAAATGCAAGTTTTCTAGGTAGTAGGCGTTGTTCAGAACAGCTGCCACTTTTATGCAGTCCTCGTTCGCAATGTTGAGCACGTTTGTTTGCACTTTGCCTTGATTGACAGCAAGCATCACCCCTTTCCCAATCAGAGACTTCACTGTAGCAAACCACAGCCATGACTTCTCTCCGCTGGATTTCCGTCTGCTGACCTGCACTTCTGCCATCTTTCCCAGGGAAAGGAAAGCCTTTGCTTGTCTTGCCACTTGTTGTTGCACTCCAGAAATTGGCTGTAAACAAGAACAGACAGAAGTTTTACCAGCCATCTGTAGCTCTCTAGATGCCAAACAGCCAGGCTTTCTTGGTGTGCTGCCCGTGGACGACAACAGGATATGCCACAACTGACAGTGCCAAGGAGTTAATTAAATCTACATACTCTACATATTGCTTGTTCTGCTGCGTTACAAGACTATTTTGTTTGATAGCGTTCAGTGCTTTTTCTCTTTGTCTCCCCGAGAACCTGCACAAAAGTAAGATAAAACTTCAGAGGCTACTTACTGGGCTGCACAGGACAGACCTTTGCAACACGAATACTTGTAAGAGCCATCTTACTACAGTGTCATCTCATCGTCTGAGCTGGTTCGACTATGATTCCTGTCTACAATGGGTCCATCCAAATTAAGGAGATTTTTGCAGGTCACAAAGCTGCGCTTTGGAACAGGAACAAGCCTTTCTTTACGCTGAGTCAGGAGATAGAGGCTCTCAGGTACCTGCAGTCTGAGACCAAACTGCAGGGAGGCTCTCATAACCCCTCAAGCTGCTAAAGGAAGGGGGGGGAATCAAACTGTAATGATAGTCTTTACAGTGAAAGAGAAGGAAGCAAACGGTACAGAGCAAAGGGGTGGAATATTGGGGAGTGATGCCTTTTCTTGCAAATAATTGCAGAAACTGATAAAAGGGAATGTGTGAAAAAACTGCGGCCAGTTCAGTTGTGTGAGCTTCCATTTCACTCCAAGTATCAGCATGCTGCCTAAGAGAGATCAGCAGCTTCTCTCCCCAGAACTTTAGAGGGGTGCAATCCTGAATACAGCGGAGTGCTTTGTTGACAGCTAACAACAGGGCAATGAATGAAAAGAACCAACGGGCAAGTCTGAAATGCGTTCGCTTGGTATTTCATGTTTTGCCATTAGCTGGGGTGTTCTTGTCGAAGAGGTAGGTGTGCTATAAAGGGGAGGAAAGAAGAGGTGCAACTGCGAGGTGCAGAAGCACAAGATGGAAAAGCTAGGATAGCAGAATCTGTTTAAAAAGTTTGCTTGACTGTTTCAGAGCTATGTGTGGCCCACTATGCCAGCTGGACTCTTGGTAAAGAGAGAGGGTAGCTGGGGATCGGGAGCTGACAGCAGAACTGCTGTGGTCAGCCACAACAGCTAGAAGCGCAGGAGCAGCTAGCAGGAATGGTTAGCTAGCACAGCTAGGTAGTGGAGCAGCACACGTTACGGGGTCAGCTGTGGTTGGGGTGAGACCTTACAACTGCGCAGAATAGGCATATCTTATCTGTCTAAGCCTGGGTCGTAACAGCTACAAGCTGTGAATGAGCTAGTATTGATGGAGGTGGGGAGCAGACAGCTGCCCTGGCAGTTGTCTCAGCAGGAAACAAGAACAAGATTTAAATAGCTTTGGCTGCACTTTTGAGAAGGAGTACTTAGTTTCTGTAGATGATCCAGTTTATCTTCCAATTGACCCCTTCTCCCTTCAGTAAAAGTACTGTTTAACCCACTTGATTCATTGCTGACAAATGAGGCAAAAGCCTGTTTAGTTTTCCCAAATTTCTGGGTGGGAGACCAAGCAGGAGTCATTAACAGACGCCTACAACCTTAATTCAGCCTTGCTGCTAATCAAAGCCTGGCAAAAGGTTTGCAAAGGCTTCTCTGCTCTGCCATGGGGGAGGCTTTCTGGAGGGGACAGTTCCTGAGGGAATTTTGAATTGACTTGGACTCTCAGCCCTTCTTGAATGTGGCAGATTCCTGACTGCATTTGCTAGTAAGTATGGATTTCAGCTGTTGTAAATCCTACATGAAAGGTATTGCGCACAAAAATGTATTCTAGACAGCACGCTCATCAGTGAGAGCAGTGAGATGCCATAGCAACTTCATAATGACAAAGTTTGTTTATTTTTAACATGGATCCTCAGAGCTCTGAAGCGAAACCTCAGAGCTCTGTAAAGCTCACTCACTCCAGAATGTTTCAAAATACTAAGTAGTTTGTGTATTTACTTCTGGCTCCTGGTTGCATTTGCTTGTTCAACAGTGAATATCATAGTCACAGCTTCTGCCTACCTGAGAATTTTGAATCTTTATGTTCCTCCCTCTTCTCTCTGTCTCACTGTCATGTCACATGCCCCTGACACTCCTCACATTGTTGCTCTCTTCTGTGAATATTTTTGACAACTAGCTGTCTGCTCTCATCTCTTTGACCAGACTGGTTCTTTTCCTGATGCACCTTTGCTGCTGTTAGTGGATAACTGCATTCTTCAGCCTTTGAGATCTAAATAAACAACCTCTGATAGTTCTTCACAGCTGTGCCTGATGACAGGTCTCTCATCTCCTGGTACAACCACCTTGCCTGGAGTACTTGCAATGCTCCTCCTTCACTGCGTCTACTGTTCAAGGGAGGCACTATTTTCATGCTGTGCTCTAAGGCCTTTCCCTGTTACTGAATTGGTGGCTATTAAAAATATATATAGCGGGTCACTTCATGCATGCAAAATTAGCTTCCATATGCTCCCTTCTGCTGGGCCACCCTTCTAATGGTTTTTTGTCTAAATTAGGTTGTAAGGTTCTTCAAGATCGTATCCTCTTTTAATCTCATAAATGTCATGATTCTTGTTAAAAGAGATCTGGATTTGACTGCTCACAATGGGATTACCCATTTTACTGTCTCTTAACTTTTCTTAACTGAGAATCATAGGATTTTCAAGGGCATAGGTCTTTGATCTTTTACTAAGTTTGATTTGTAAATATAATTTTCTTAAATAGCAGATTTAGATTTTCACTTTCACATCTGTTTCTTCCATCATTTAAAACTGTAGCAGGTTTTCAGGACTGAAGTTCATTTTTTTCCTCCCAAAGAACTTCATAAGCACCTGGAGTTTTGGTTTTATGTAATGTAATGGGTTTTACCTCAGGTAATTTCATTTTCAATATTTTATCTTTATATATAAAATGTGGTTAATATTAAAGAGAAGTAAAATTGTAGTGGTGCCTGGTATGCATAATTTATATCACCTGTTCTGTTTATTTCACAATCTATTTTTTACTTCAGTTTCAGTTTCTGCCTTCAGGCAGAGTGTTAGTACAAATCTAATCTCTGTAGTTTCTACTATGAAACTCAGGCATCTTTAAAAGGTCTTAAACTTCTTTTTGTTGATTATTGTCTTTCTGCATTTTTATTATTGCTGAAAGCAAACAAAAGCTTATTTAAAGTGGTACCTAACTTAGTAAATCTGTACTTTCTTAAATTCTTTTGAAAGTAGATAAAAATTAGAGGTTTGAAAAGCACTGTTCAGGTTTAACTTAGCAAGTAACCCTGTCAGGATTATCTGTGCCTAAATAAGATCTGAATAGAAGGGAACATTCTGTCCTGTCCCATTTGTATGTTTAGTTTTGTTTCTTACTGGTATGTCCTCCCATTGCTGGCTCTTCACAAGTTCATAAGAAGGTTCTGTTAAATCAAATTTTGGAACAGGGAAACCAGGAATGGCGTTGTGCAGATGGAAGCCGAATGTCACCAGCCAGCTGTTAACATCTGAAAGAGAATTATTAAAAGAAAGGAGAAAATTATTAGAAGTGTTCTATATTTTGCAATCATACCATTTTTATGTGGAATAGTTTTTGGCATAGTTGATTTCCTTGTGTAACACGACAATTATTCAAGAGTCTTCGTTTTGATATGGACGGATTTAGATTTGTGCTACAGCTAGAATAGCAAGCCTATGCAGTAAACGTGAAGTTCTAAACTTACAAGAAAACTTCTGGTTCTATGTAAGAATGGCACTATGCTCATTTGAAAGGCATTGCAGGTTTCAGCAATTCTGAAGGCCTCAGTGACTTCCAGAACAGCTATAGGAGCACAATTAAAGTGAGATTTCCTTCTAATATAGCCTAAACTAATTAGGATTTCATGGTCAGGATGAACACACTCTATGTTGCACCTTCATCATCAATACTTCAAAACAAAGCGAAAAAAAAGAAGTACTGGAGAGCACACCCTGTCCTTTTGTTACGTATGTGTTATCGTAATGTCTTCAAACTACCCCTGAAGTAACACCTATACGGTCAATTGCCTTTTAAATGATTTGGCAGATATTTTATGTTGATTGAAGAGAAATCTCCCCCTCTTCAGGATGAAACTGGGCCGATGAAATTAAAAGCTAATGATATGCATTACAGTTGCATCAAGTAAGCATACAGGATACTAAATTAGCACTAGATAACATTATTTATGATACATTTTATGTTCTGTTAAAAATAAATAAATTAGGGATGCCAACAATTAATTAGTTAACAATTGTTGGGCAAGAATGGGTGCTCCGCCTTGTTTCTGTCTTTCTCCCCTATCTTTCACAAATACTAAGCTTAGCAGAAGTTGGCAGAGTGCTCCTTACCAAGTCTAGTAGTATTCATTTAAGAAAACCCCACATATGTGAAACAAGGAACCAATTTCTTCCAAATGTAAAAAGAATAAAAAAATATTTACATTAAAATAATTTCTAACCTTTCCAGATAATGATACGCCTTGTGAGGCTCTGCATCTGAAACTGCCAGTCAGCCAAATTACTCATTGTAATGATAACCTTATATGAGCAGTGAGTGTCTATGTATTCCGTACATCAAAGATGTTAAGAAAAGAACTAAAACTGTATTTTGACAGCAATTTTTGAACCAAGTGCATCATTTTCAATGCCACAAAGAATCTGATTGCAACTGCATCTCCTACAGCACATGCTGCTAAAAGAGGACAGATTCAAAGGTCTGTTAGTATCCTTGCTCCCAGGCAGCCCGTTAGCAACCCTGTTAATAGCCGCTGTTTGTTAAATTAATGCAAACCCACTCGATTCCCAGGATGCTTTTCTGAGTGGTAGTCTCACAACTTGTAAGTAAGTGGGGCTGAGCCCCTCCTGTGGTCTGGCACTGTCTGTGTAAAACATTTTGGATTATTTACATCTATTCAAATATGAAAATTCAAATGTATCTGAGCCATGCATTTTTCAGAAACTTCTGGTGATGTGCAATCAGATTTTTTTGTATGTAGAATAATGGAAAACACTACACATCACTAACCCTAGATGCACAAAAAGCATACAGGTTCCTTAAGAACTCAGTTATACAAGAAACGGCCTGTTAGCAGCTTTCTGTTGCCGAAAGAGACATTCACACTCCTTTTTGTATATTCTACTCCTTCCCTACTCCTGGCTGTGTACTCATTACTTTGTGCTGGCCCTGGAGCTTATTGGACTTCTCTTTCTTAGTCAAATTACGTTAGTAGCCTTGCAAAAACCTACCCTGGAAAATATCAACCCGCTTCCAGTGAATATTTGCTGCCATGTTAATGAGTTAAATTGGTCACAAAAAGACCTCTCCTGCCCTTGCTAACCTTACAGTCTCACTCCCTCGTCTTTGATCTTTTTGGTCCACGAGTACGCACTTTTTTACTGCTCAGTAGCCCAGAGCCATGACTCTAATCCACACGTAAGAAGGTTCCCGTGAACAGCCTTGAGGGGTTCTTGCTCTTGTACTTGCTCAAGGTGTCTATTTTTTTCATTACAGGAGCGCTGGGTAATGTGTAACAGTATTGGAAGGAGAACCTAGGGCTCCTCTTTCCTCTCCCAGTGCACGGAGATCTCTAGCCAAGGCACCTTGTGTTTCAGGTCAGTCAGCGGGAGGGAAAGAGAGGTACTCCAATGGTACTCCAAAATGTACTTTGGAAAACCCATCCCCTCTGTATCCTGAGATGCTCTGAATTTTGTGGTCAACAGTCCAGTATTAAAGCACCATAAGGACTGTGTAGGGCACAAGGTTTAGGTTTAGGTTTAGATACCTAAACCTAAAAGCTAATAATGGCCTGTGGATCTTAATCTTTTACAGAGGTACCTGCATCAACGTCTAAACCTTAGGTGAGAGACTTTCAGGGTCTCCCAATTGCTATTTCACTATTCCTGATAAATGTGTTTGCACTAATTATTCTCATTGTTAAGTGCTTAATGCTTCCTCAAAAAGAACTTCTCCAAATAGGACATATTTAGGTACTTCACCAAAATTGTGAATTCCAGTCTAAACTGGATGTCTATAGGTCCAGCGCCCCCAAGCTAAAATCACTTCGTTGATCTGATTCTAAACGCCAAGTACTTTTCTGAACAGTTATCTTCCCTGAGAGTTTCTTTACTGACCTTCCCTGGACAATATCCTCAGCCTGTAACCCAGATAATCGGAACACAGAAAAGTAAATTTTTGAGCAAATGGGAGACAGTCTTGCCATTAGGTAACCTTCTTTTACCTGTGATATAATCCTTCACATCGTGTATTTTACTGGCTGGGTTGTTATTTCTAAACATGTACAAATTAAAAGGAGCTGGATCCTTCCCAATCCTCTTCCAGATTTCAATATCGGGTGTTGTCCACCGGCCTGCCAGTATGTCATAATCTCTTTCTCCGAAGTGGACTAGCTTGGTCAGTGGGTCGTATAAGCCTCCGTGGAATCCTATTACCAGCTGGAAATCAAGGTTAGAGTCGAAATAGATCTCTCCATAAGCAGTGTATTGAATTTGTTTAAGCATGAGACCATTGCTACTGAAAACAGCCAGTGGTGTCCCCGTATTGTCTGATGCAATGTAAAACTCGTCTCCACTGCTAATTTCCATGGCAAAAAGGTGTCCTTGCAGATCGTAGTAGAGAGATGTGATTTCAGAACTTGAGTGGTTATATACATGAGTTATCCTGGTTGGGTAAGTAAGGTCTGCGTAAAAAAACTGGAGATGCTGCCCAAGGCTAGTTTTACTGGAAACTCGTCGTCCAAGTCCATCGTAACGGTAAATCACCGTCCACCCACTGCCTTTGCTATACACTCGAGTAAGAAGGCCCTTTGAACTGTATTCAAAGATTTCGGTACCCCTCTGACGCAGAAATCCGTCTTCATCTAATCGGTACTGAACATCACCTAGTCGAGTTATTCTGTCTCTCAGGTCGTAGCGAAGTGGCGTCAAACGGGCGCTGCTACTGGGGTTGAGCAAGTGGAGGTTGCCATTCAGGTCATAGTTGTATCGCCACATTATCTTTTCATTCAGATAAACAGTCTGGAGCTGACCGTCTACATCGTATTCGTAAGCATATTTCGTGGTGTTGGCGAATGGCCCAATCTTAATTTCTCTCTTTGTCACTCGTCCCATGTTATCATACTGAATTGTAATCCAATACATTAATGACCGAAATATTTCATACTGAATTTCCTTGATGCGGCCATGTGCATCAAAGTGTTTTGTGTAGGTCATTACAGCTGTTGAAATGATCTGGTTAATATCGTAATATATAACTCCAAATTTTCCAAATTGTTCAACTTTGCCAGAGATATCATCAAACTGGTAGAGATCAATAGGCAATGGGGTTTCATTGATGACACCTTGCATGCTCGTCACTCTGAAGCTATTGTCATAGCTGTAGTCAAATCGGGCATTTACCATTCCGTCTTCGCTAAAGCGGAAAATCTGTCTGTCAATCAGTGGGCCAATTTGCCTGTATCTAATGGTGCAGATAAAACCATCGCTTTGCAGGTTTACTGTTTTCAGGACTCCTGCTGTCTCATCATAAGTAAAACTAACTCTCGTACTGTCATATAAAATTTCTGAGAGCTTGGTCTGCCGTCTGTACTTGAATAAGACTCTCCGGCTTGTCCCCAGGAAAGCAGTTTGAAGGAGCTGCCCTTCTTCATTGTAGTCCATTATAACAGAAGCATTACTTTCCGGGGGGTTGTATATATTCCGGTAATAGCCAATGGAGCGGATAGTCTGCATGGTATGACGGGCAACACTGGGCATGGTGACAGCAGAAAGCCGATCCAACAAATCATACTCGAAAATATACTGCCGTTGGCTATGAAGCAGAAGAACCATTGACTGAAAATTAAGAACAGATTTTTACCATGTGACAAATGGTGGAGTAGCACCTCCCCCCCCCCCCGCCATATACTGATACTATTTCTTCACAAAAATGTGACATTCCCACTTGAGAAAATTATCTCCTCTTTAATTGAGTTATCCTTGACCTTACATGTTGTTAACATCTCCCTGCCTAATTTACTTGGATGCTTAATTGTAAGGGGTTCTGTAATTAGTAGTTCCACATTCATAATTTGCTACTTGTTATGACTGTATCACTCTTTTATCAAGCACTCACAGCTAAACAGCAGATTGTCAATGGATTCAGATAAGTCATGTTTAATATGGGAAGAAGTAAAACTGTCTTAGAGCCATTAACTCACGAGGAGAACAACATATGGGAGATACAATTTCTTCCCTACAATTAGAGATGATTTTGAAGAATCTGAATAGCCTGAGATCCCCGAATACTGTGTTCTTGTTCTGTAAGCTTTTAAGACGTAGGCAAACCAATTGTTTGATTATTTATATCAAAAGGAGCTACTTGGAATTATTCTGACATTTTTTTCTGATGTGGGGGTATTATTATGTATCATAGGTCTTGATTAAATTAGTCTGCAATGAGTAGTCAACAGTATTTGCTGAGCAACAGCTTCAACAGAAATATACTTAAACCCCAGAAAGAAATGGATTCTCTTTTTGCATAGCAGGCGTGAGATCTCACAAGGGGGATTTTCACAGATATTTCTAGAGGGAGAGCTATCATTCAGCAATCGTTGTATGGAATGAAAATTCCTGATCTTTTGCCTATCATTTATTTTGATGCTACAGTATATAGCAAGTACAAATTGACAGCTGAAACTATTTAGAAGCAAGAGCTTTTCTCGGTAGTAAAAAAAAAAAAACGCAACAGTGAAGAATTTACAAACAAATTACTTTCAACTGAATTACACTGCAGAGATCTAGTCCCTGAACCTTATTTTAAGCGTTAAGATAAAAGGTAAATACAGATGCTTCTTGTTAGTCAGTGGCCTAAATAATTTAAAAAGACATCAATTCCTAGCAATTAGCTACAGCGTGATTACATATCTATTGTATAAAACAGTCCCCTAGGAATCACATGTTGATACTTAGAATAATTGAAATGTACTTCTACTACCTGTTTTTGCTTTGTATGCAGCAGTCAGATGCTGCAGAATTTCAGCCCTTTCAAAGCGTTTTTTAAAACCCGAGTGTTCTTTACCTTTTCCAAATATGTGTAGCTCCAAGTTTTCCCATCAGCAAACACTCTCGACACTATCCTTCCCTGTCCATCATACTCTATTTTTTCACTAGTCGTCCCTCGCTGAATGCTGCCTATGTGGCCCGTGGATGAGTAGGTAACATTGACAGCCATCAGCTTGCTGCTCGGTAGCCACAGGGTGGGGTGCCCTGACGTGTCGTAGGCAATCCTCAGCAGAAATTTACGGTGGTCATCGTAGATCTTTTCTGTCTTTGTGGTTCGATCAAAGTCAACTGAAAGGAGGTTTCTGCCATTAACCTTTTTAAAGCAAACAAAATGACACAATAAATCATGCTGTTCAAACCCTAGCCACTTACTATTTCCACAAAGCTAGCTGTTCTTTAAATACCATTTACAGTGATTGATTTGCTGTGTGCGTAAATTATTTTAGCAACTTCTTGACATAAATGCAAGGCACTACATTAGCATCTACTTTAGAAGGTCTCATTATATGAAGAGATGGCCCAGAATTTGTTGCAATGTGTTCTTTCTCGATGCTTAGTCAACTGTTAAGACAATACTGAAAGATGTGCACTGAAAACTTCTGTAATAAATGGGGCCATTTCAGCAAACAAACTACTTCTTTTGTAAGCAGTCCAAAGTATATCTGCAGATTATTGTCAAAACATGTTCCCAGCAACCGCTTGTCCGGTTCATAACAATCACGCTAAGAAAGAACTGAATCATAATCCTCCACAGCAAGTAGCTTTCAAAACGGTAAATACAAAATTAAGATCTTCAAAAGCACGTTAAATCGTCTAATTAAGATTAAACAGGTTTTAGAACATAGGCTTTCCCCTTCCGAATCAAATGGAGGTTGAACTCAGTGTACCATCCACAGCTGCAGGATGTTTCTGAGGCTGAAATCAGTAGAGGATTATGTCTTTCGCCCAGTTAACTGACCACTGAACGCCATAACCGACTGGAAGACTACTCAACCACTGAAAAACAGTTATCAATGCTTTGAAGTTTATAACTGTTTTAATTTGAAATTAAAGCCTTAGCCTAGATACATTTATGTTGAAAACTATATTATTTATTTATGTAAACTATAGTGGTGGATAGTGATTTCTATGTAATACTTTTACATTGAAGTCCTGTCAGCTCCCCACCTCCCCTGGCTTTAGTGTTCTAAATATCCTAACTTTCAGCGTCGTTGGATCAGCTCTCATTTTTGTATTTATGAAAAGAAAACGTCTGTTTTTCTTTTCCCACACTGCTATCTTCACAATTCGCTGTTCCCCCTCTGCATTGAACTGTTTTTTAGTGTTCTCAAACAGGCCTCTAGTATTCCTTTGTTCATCTGTAAACTATTTCTGTATCTGCTGTGTCCTTTTAAAGTTATTCCAGGTGAGGGTGAAACACCGATAACTAAGACTTTTCAACACTGTATTTTGCTAACATATGGGAAGTAGGCGACAAATGGACATACAGCTATGTGTATTAAGATTTCTTTTAAAAAGGTCCTTTTCAAGTACTTGATGCATATGCTACAAAGAGGTGAAAAAGATGGCTAAATAACATGCAGAAAAGAACAAGAAAATAGATATCCTGACCAAAGAAATGACTGGAGGATCTTTGCATTTTTCAGGGCTACATGTTCAAAAATTCATGTATCATGGACGTTGGTACTTATACCCTGAGGCTGATAAGCTTCTAAAAGAGCAAAATAAATTAGACCCTTTGTTATTGGCATAAAAAGTATTAAAGGTTGGTGATGGGTCATAGGCAAATATGAAAAAAAGTCCTACAAATGCTCAGTTTTGTTTCTATCTGTTGGTCTTGTCTGTCTGTCTATTTAAACTACCTTTCACTTTTTCAATAGGAAATCACTGGCATGAGAACAATCTGCACTATCAATTCCAGAACAAAAATCATGTTTTCATGTAAATCTTCTAAATAAGGAACACAAAGTCTAGCAGATGCAGAATAGCTATTTTATATATTTAGTGAGCCAATAATTATTTAAATTAACACTACAAGACTGATTCTCTAAGTAGGTTAAACTTAACTATGAAGCATTCCCATTCACTTCCTTTTTGTTTCTTTTTTTTATTTTTTTTTTTTACTTTTTCATTTTCAGGTAGCTTTTGTTTAAATTTTCCAACATGTAATACTCAATCATTTGCCTAAATTCACTCTTAAATCTTGTTTATCTCTGGCTTTTATTTCCCAGCCTCTCCCACACCTGCCTGTGCTCATCTCTGCACCTCCCTGCCTTTCTTGCTTCTCTGACTTTTCTTCCCCTTCCTTTCTCTCCATCTTCCCTTCCTTATTTTACATTTAATTATGATTTTAATTAATTTTCTTGTCTACCTCTTGGCTTAAGACACTGAAGTGAGAATGGGCACTTCTGATTTCTGAATTGGCAAAGAGGGAAGCACGGTTTTATGGTTAAGGCAGATGTCCAAGCAATTGTGGTTAATTTCTTGGCTAAGCACATCCTTCCGGTATAAATTGCAGCAAAGTACTTAATCTGGCTGTCTCACTGCCTCATCTGCTACATGGGATATCAGCATCCCTTGCCTTCTCACTTGCCATCTGTCTGGTCTGCGTAAGGGCAGGATAGAGGGGAAAGGAAGGAAACACCTCTTTCTCCAGCCAAATTCATGCTTCCAGATTCTGCTGACAGAGCTCTTGCTTTCAGATGTGAACTTTTGGTGAAATTTTGGCTGTGCTTGTATAATCTGGTAATACAGATGGCAATTACAATAGCAAGTTTTGGTGATACAGCTTCTTTCACTGGACAGCATGGGGCTGGAATAACATACGTCAGCTAAAGTACTGCCTTCAACTGAAGCGTTTCTTAACAGCAGCTGTGTTACAAAAATGCTTTTACAGCAAAACTTGAACTTTTTTATTGTGCCTAAGACAGTCACACTCCAAATATATTTGAAACCTCTGGGTTTCATCATGATAAAAATATGTGGTGGGTTGACCCTGGCTGGACACCAGGTGCCCACCAAAGCCGCTCTATCGCTCTCCTCCTCAGCTGGACAGGGGAGAGAAAATACAACGAAAGGCTCGTACAGGTCCAGCGACAAAACTAGCTTATTGAACAAATACAAAACAATTCTGAACAGAAGTAAGATTGTCCGAGGATTGTTTAGTTCAGGGACGGTGACATAATTCCTAATAAATTTCCTTACAAAGACTATTAGTAGTGGGTAGAACTAATACAAGATAGAAAACCAAGAAAGTACCTGAGAGTGTACTTGGTAATGTTAGATACTGCATATATATAATGCAGTGAAAGTGTCATATATATGAGTACATTTACTGGCAATACACTTTGTCACTGTTTTTTGTCTACATTTGTCTTCTTTGCAGCAAAATGTTACTGACATATCTGTAGATGGAAATGATGAGCTCCTTAAGTTATTCCTGTTCTTTGTGTTGTTTTTTCCCCTCTACTTTCCTACATCCCCCCACCCACCCCTGAGTGACATTTCTGTAATATCTTCCCATGTAAATCAATTTCAAAAAACCTTTTTTTTTTCTTTGCTGACAAGTTTCTTTACTTTTTTTTTCCCTGAGGCATTTTTCTCTTATTAACCCGTCTCCACCTGCCCTATTTCTCCCATTTGTATATACTTTTAATTACTACTATTTTATCCAAATCTATAATTTCTCACTTTCCCCTACATCTTGTTAAATCTTTCCCTCTTCTCTGCTGCTTCTTTTTCCCAGTTAACTCTTCCAAGTTAAAGTTGCTCATGACATGTTTTTTACCTCCTCTGCACTTGAATGCCAAAATTTTGCTTTGCTTTTGAGAACTGGAGTCATGGCGATTTGTTTCACTGCCAAAACCAAATGCCATTGGTATGGTTATTTTGTTTTCTCTTGGGCTTCTTTTGCAAATGAATTGGCAGGCAGGTGTACTATCCCAATGTGCTAAGTAATGACATGCCTATGAACCAGAACCTCAAGGATGAGCTCCAGAAGCATGGCTTCCTTTTCCTCTTCCTTATCTGTCTAAGACAGTTGCCATAGCCAGGTACAAGTATGTTGCTCTTAAGCGGCAGCTACTGTGCGTAGTCATTCGTCCTTCTTGGAAAAAATCCATTCTTCTTGCAGTGGGAAAAAAGACTATAAAGTGCACGACAGCATTCCCTCCTTTCGCGTCCCGAAGGAAGATATAAAATATTTTAAGATTTAAAATGACATGGTACGTCTTAGAAGTCAAGTGGTCTGAAATTACTTACCTTCCTTTGATATACTGCCTAGGCCTTATTTTAAAGAACTAAGTTCAGTTCTAACAGTAAGTCAGACCTCCGATGTGGTCTTGAAATGGTCTCCTGGCAACCCAATTTTAAATGCTTAATCTATGTTGTCTTTACCAAATGGCTGTCATAAATCATAGTTTGCTTCCTACTTATATTTCACTCACTACATAGGAAGAAGAAATGCCAACAAAACGGTAAAGACATATGTTAGAGGAATATTCTGTACACATGCACACACAGTTAAACCCTTTCTAGCAGAAATAAGTATTAGTACAATTTTTATTTAAAATAAAAAAGAAAGAAAATCCTAGGACTGTGCTAACTTATGGTAGAATAAATTAAAACAAGATTCAAAATCAGGCATGTGAATTCAGTACCAAAACCAAAACCAGTGAAGGAAAGCAGAAAATTATTCTTTTATCCCGGTTCATTTCACTGCATTCCAAGCTAAACCCAACAGTTTAAAGTCCACTGAAAAGAGCAATTAATAAGGAAAAACAGCCAGTAAGTGAAGTAATAAAAGCAAGTACTTCCAGCTCTACAGTAAGCTTGTCTACAGTAAATATTCTGTGGTTGCTGGATGGCAATACGTACAGGAATGTATTTACATTTCCTCTCACTTAGTGAGAATGCAGTAGATACCACACACGCTTGTGTGCTTACCCGAAGCTTTCGGCCGAACACGTTGACTTTTCCCTGGGCTTGCTCTTTCCGGAATCGCCATTCCACCAGGTTCTGCCCGTTCTCCCCCGGGAGGGTCATGTTTCTCTTTGCCACTGTTGGGTTGGCAGTGCCAGCCAGCACGTGCGGCTCTGTCTGATAGTGGGAGTCCAGGCCGCTGGCGTACAGGATCCTCAGTGAGCCATCATAACCAATCTGGTAGCTATTTCTTAACTGATCTGAAAAGGCAAAAAAGAAAAGCACAGGTTACCTACAGAGTTTAAGAGTCTGCCTTTGTCCTGCACACTTTATGCAGTATGTGCATGTAACATCTTGACTTCACATAACTGACCCAGTGGTAATAAACACCCAGGGTGAGACTGGTGAGAGTATCTGTACCACACGAGAGCACAAATGCCTTTGGGACCTATCTTCAAAGTCACTTCAATACTTCAGAAAATCCCACCCTCAGAGTATATTCTTTGGACTGGCACAAAACACATTTTCTGCTGTTTCATTAGGCATTTTTGGCCTAATCCCAAGCATGCTATGACTACTGACTTTTGCTAAAATGTGGCTGCTGGGATGGCACATGCTATTTTAAAGCTAAAAATCTCACTTCACGCTATTTCTGCACCTATTTCCCTTTCAATCCATTTCTCTCTCCTTTCCAAGATTTCCTTTTAATGCAAAGGAGGTATTCTATTTGCCATAGCTGTTTACAAAAGCTGTTTGGTTGGAAAACATATTTAATTCTACTGTCATTGCAATTCCTTCTTTCCTTGAACAGTTCTTCCTATATATGTATAAAAACATGTATGTATCACCCCTTCCTCCAAACACTATGCCTCCAAAGTTTCCCTCTAATGCATCCGATCGGAGCTGCTTGTACCATAAGAAAACAGTTTTCAGGTCAGGTCCCTGCTGAGAAATCTTTTGTTTACAGTACCTTGAACCATGGTATAGAAAGAATCAATTGATGATAAGTTGGAAGTGATGCTGACATCTTCCTCTCTGCTGGATGACTCAATGTCCACTGTAATGGCCCTTTCCATTTCCCCGTGAAGGTTAGTGACGACGCCAGTTGGGAATGTAACGTTTGTTAGACGGCCCTCGCTATCGTAGCTAAAAAAATCGGAAAAAAAAAGAGTCCAGAAATGATACATAGCAGGAACAAATTGTTTTCATTTACAAGTAAAATGAACAAAAATACCAGCTACTCATATTGTTAAGGCACGTTTGCTTTTTTGTGCATGGGATAGGCACAGCAAAGACTTCAAACGTGCTTTGAAGTAGTCAAAAGACTGCTTAACATACAGGAGCCTCAATGTGATAGCAAGAGCAAACAGATGGATCTTCAGCTCTGCATATTATTCTTTGAAGTGTGACCAGATCCTGCTGCACATCTAATTCACCATTTCAAAGGCAGCATATTTATTGGTGCTAAATTCCATAGCATTCTGTACTCACTCCCTATTATTGGACCAGATTTTGCTGTTATTGTAGGAATCCTCAAAATTTTTCATAAAAAGGGTATCTTAATAAGAGTGTCTCTTGGGCCTTTCCTATTCAATGATTATGCAGACCACCTGCCCTCCTGTTCCTGAGTGTTTAACATCCCTTGTATTATTAAAAGAAAGAATCTGGGGTAATATTTAATCTACTTAAGCTGCTTGTAGCTGGAAATCAGAACAGCTAGAATATATAACTCGTTAACTGCCTGTGGATCATAGTTTGAGAACTGTGGTGTAAGCCATGCAGGAGATGCTTTTTTTTTTCCTGGCTCTACTGACATTTCTTTAAACCAACAGCTATATATCCATTTAACATGAATAAGTAGATACAACTTCTGTAATTGAAGCAGACCTATGACGTCTAAACCGTGTCTTTTCCTATGCTGTGTCAGGTATAGTCCGTTGGTACAAGACCCGAGACCGTGCTCACACCCAAACACACATTGTGGTCACAGTATAGAGAGCTAAAGCATTATGTGAGCTTCAGGTCATAAAAATGCCTTTAAGATTAACTCTTCCAGTACTATAGCCTGGATTAGTCAGCTTAGGTGTTCAGCTGCGGCTCCTCATCAGCAGTATACCTTCCTCGGATCTGCAGGGGAAAGAAACAAGTATCCAAAGGCTGATTCAGCCCCCATATCACCTGTTTGCTCTCGGGAGCGTTCCATCCCTCTGCCGTGACCGTGTAGTAGGAAGCTGAAGGAAGCTTTAGTCCCTTAAAGTAACTCAAACATGACCCTGCAGGTCCTCATAGTGCGCTAGACATTTCATGCTTACAATTATCATCAAAATTGCTCCTTCTGGGAAAGAAATGCAAAACCAAAAAAACCCAAACCCTAAAACAAAAAACCAACCAAAAAAAGCCCCAAGCATATCACTAAGGCTACAGAAACTCTTTTTCTTAAATTGAGAGAATTAATTCCAAACAGTTTTAACCCCCAACACACTAACTTTCTCTGAACAGCATGAGAGCATGAGTACTGCACAGCATTGCTGTAACTGAAAGGATTAGGTTAAGAAATGTTTTTTTCCAGTTTGCTTACTCTGTAGATTTGACAGCTTTTTGCATACAGTCATTTCCATCCTTTTAACACAGTTGATTTCCTTTGTTTATAGGAGACTTTCACTTAGCAACAGGAAAAAGAAAAGAATGTTTAAAAATCCAAAACCATACCGCAAGCCAGGGAAATCAAGTGGGGAAACTTATTTTTGAAGTTAAGTACATTTCAAGATAACGGGGTTTCTTCCAGTGTGTTTCTAGCCCTAATTCTGGCTCTTTTTCACATACTGGACTTGGCAAGCCGAGACACTGCATTTATGCGGGAGACCAAAACAAACATACCAAAGTTCCTTGTGCATGAATGTGACTGCTAGCCTAGTCATGACCTTCCGCCTCATTCCTCAGTTCCATAAACTTATTTTCTTTTTCATGCCCAACTTCCCTTTTCAACTCCCAGGGGAAGGTACATTGTCCAATTAGTGTCCTTTTCTATTTTCCGCTTTATGTTTGAAAATGCTATCACAGTATTTTGTTGGGAATTACTTGCGTCCTTTGATTCCAGTAGCCAAGTACCGGTCTTTATTTCAAACAACGCTTACTGAAGCCGCAGAAGGTAAGATTTCCCCTTAAGAAGAACTTTTCACCCCCTGGATCACAATATTTGTGAGAAATTAATTATCATATTTCTGAGTATACCACTCGAGTTGGAAAATGCTACACATCAGTAGTATTCAGTACAGTGTGTGGCTTCGCTGCAGTATGCAGCGCTGAACATCGCTATTCTTGTTTTATGCATTCTTGCTTCCACATTAGTATTTTTTGACTCTGTGCGTATAGTTCCTGAACCGGTCTCTTCTTTCACAAACACATGAAAGCACATCATGAGCCCGAGATAAGCAGCTAGTATTATTACAGTGGGGGAGAGTTCAAAGATCAGCAAAAAATCATGCTACACATTCATGTCCTTAAAAACATGACTTTAAAGCTGAAAGAAACTTAAAAGCCATGATTGCTTGGTTCAGGCATCCTACTGCAAGAAGAAAATGTGACTGAGATGTGAAAGGTAAGAATAGGATTTCTGATAACTTTCATAGCCAGGAACAAAAAGAAAGAAGGGAAATAGGTCTTTGTACAATTTACTACATATTCCGTCTTATGATGGATTGTAATGTGTGTCCTTCATTTTGTTCACAGCACATCGAATACTAAACTTACTTTATACTTGATATCTTTTTGTCCACAATGAAAGCCTTATCAATGCTCAGCATAGCAACATCGCTCATACCTTTGGGCATTCCTCTGCCATTTTTCTTATTACATCCAAATATCCTTGCATTCTGCTGCCAAGGTGAATTTATTCATCCAAGACTGTCGGTTTTAGACTGAGAGATTTCTTTTATCTGCCTAGTGTTCTAATATTGAAATTGCCCTAAAAGGAGCGAGATCTAAAGTCTAGAGGGCGAGCACCTATATTTGGCATTTCACAGCCTCTTTGATCTTTTCATCCAAACACAAGCTCAGGCACACGTGTTTCCGCGGAGCCCTCTGATCTTTCTCCTGTGCCAGGCTCCACAGCAAAGCCATTCAACCAACCTCGTCAATTCCTCAAGAGCAACTCACACGTAAACTTTTCAAGAATCTAAAACGGAAACTTGCTCACTGGGCGTGACTTCACGTGCATTAATCCCATCAACTCATTTCCATTCGCATTAATGTAACGATCTTCATATTTGGTCAATAACTACAGAAGACAGCAGCAGGGGCAGCTGCCACCACCGCGAGCTGAAGTTCCCCTTAGATCAAATTCTTTTTCTTCTTTAGGATGATCTGCCACTGCTGGATAGTTTTCCCCTTCCGCAGTGAGAATTTCTCAGAAATAATGATTATCAGCTTCCCAGATTCTTGACCTTTTGCTCTTCACCTGCTGGAAGTCTCTCTTCCATTGTTCATCTCCTTTAGTTTTAATTACATTCCTTCCCAGACCATTTTCTGTTCTAGTCTATGTAGGACACTTCACTTTGCAGTGACAACTTCCTGGTAAGCTTTGTCACAGATGGCAATGCCCTACTTTCTTTATTTCTGGCTTGTTTCTCATGTGCATTGTATCTTAGTTTGGAGCACGTTTAGCTCAACCCCAACCTGCAGAGCGTTATTAATGTTTATATTGGAAGTTACTCCAACATAAAATAGGGCGCTGTGGAAATGAAGTGTATAGTAAAGGTTGTTGCTAAAGCCAATTGCGAAGTTACGACTGATAGTGTTTTTCCACAGACCTCTGCAGCACACTCCCTTAACAAAAGAAATTCTGTAATTTTTTTTTTTTTTTTTTTTTGCTATTGTAAACACGTCAGGTTGAAGAGCAAGGCACACCCGTTCCTGCAGGTTTCAGATAACAAAACACAGCCTGCAAATGCGAATTATGTATTTCTGTAAAGACTGGTTACAGATTATACTATTAGTTGGGATACTGTCATAGAGAAATGAGGCATGAATGCACTTCATAATATAGACATGTATAATTTTGACAGTAAAATGAAAAGCACTGTTACGTTCTCACTCAACACACATCAGGCATTTCCTCTACGCATCTCAAAGTATCAAGAGTAGCTAAAAAATTGATGGAACATTACCCTACTTGTTTCAAACTATTTGTCGGAAGCCTTACATACCAAGGTGCTGCTTCTTGGCAGGTGAGAACAGAAGGTTCAAAGTTGACTTTCGGAAGTGCAGCATGCTCTTGGTTTAGGCGTGTACTCACCACGTTGACGCATACTGAAAAATCTGTCCTAATCTGGCAATGAGATGTCTCCTTCAGCTTGTTCAGGCCATTAAGGCCTCATTTACATAGAGGACCATTGCCTTTAACATTAAAGAGTGTCGGTTTGCAAATACGTTCTTTCACTTGTATTCAGCCTCCCAAACCATCAATTCATAGTTGGAAAGCTACGGTAAAGAGAAGCCACCTTGACAGGGCATCACTGCATCGCTAAACCAGTAACACGATAGTTATCTCGCTGATCAAAAGAAAACAAACCCGTAATTTATATACCATCACTTTTGTTATAATTTCATCACCCGTATGGAGCCCTCCTGTCCTCCATGGGTTTAAAACATGGCACGGCAACTTACTGGGAGCTCTGGTTCTCACCACCTTTAACCATTATGTCGGTTGCTGAAAGCAGGGAAAAGACTCTCAACTTCAACATAACAAAATTTGTTATTTTTTTCCCTTTACTCCATTTCCGAGTTGCTTTCCTCCTTTTGATATGCATTTTTGTTTTTAATTTGTCTGAAAAGTGACTGACTGAGCCTGCCAAGAATGAAAAAAAGGGAAAATAATCTACAGATGCATGGACAGAGAAATGATTTCTCCTTTTTTGGGGGGGGGGCATTTCTTCTTTAGTCTCATTGAAATACACACTTCAGTGGATCCATAACTACTCATTTACAATCTGCCTTTTTAAAAATAGTATTAATTGACATACCTTACGTGCATATTCCTTTATTTCCACACAGTGTATTTGACATCTTAAAAGGTTTAGCATCTTGCTTGTGAATTCACAGTACAAATATATCAGGAAACCCAAAATATTAAACTATAACTTCCTTTTGAGTTATACCAGATTTTTTTTTTTTAAAGTGGAACCATAAACAATAAGGTAGCTGTACGTCTTGCTACTATTGTTTTGTTTTGCTTAACAAGAAGGAAGCAAATGTGTCATAAATGACAATTTGATGTATGTTAGTAGGCTTGTAAATTATAACAAGTGAATTGATTTTTTTTTTTTTAAACTTGATTATTGTCTAAGAAGGGTAACAGTTTTCCTTTGTTCTCATCTGGAATATTGTTAAACCTGAGAAGAAAATTCAGTATTATTTCCAGTCTTACAGAATTTTAAATATATGTATAAAAAAAAGCTTCCTTCCCTTCTCTTCCCCTTCCTTCCTGCTCTACTCCTTTTCCCTTTTCCTTTCTGCTGTGCCGAGCTCAGAGGAAACAGTGGATAAACGGGAATTACAGAAAATACGTCCAGGAATGATTCTAGGAAGGACCTAAAGTAAACTGCAGCCCAAAGTCCAATTCTGGACAGGAAATTATCTGCTTGTTTACCTGGATTTTTAATGGAATTTGGGCAGAAAATGCAAACTCACAAAAACACAAAGGCTGGAAGGGCAGGAAAGGTAAATTTCTCTGGCCTGCTCAACCAAGTGTCAGATACCTCAAGCTTAAATTTGAGCAGCCGGTCCGCTCTTCCTGTCCCTTTATCTGCTGGCTGCCTTCCACGGGGAAAGGGTCTTTATCCCATTTCCATCTGGGAAAGTCTTACGCAACTGTTTGTACAACTGGTTAAATAATTCAGGTAATGCTGTTTTATCCGAGCAACGGGGTCAGGATGAATTTTTCAGCCCAGGTTTAATGAAGAAATTTCCTCAGCTTGACAGTGATTGACAATTTCTCTTTTCACCTTCTCCTGTTATAACTGCAGCTTTTGAGGCTTTTTTTGTGTGTGTCTATTTTGTCATAATGTTAAAAGGGTAGTTTTCAGTCTTTTTTTGTAAACTGGCATTCAGCACACTAGACATGTGAACAATTCACCTAAATAGGCCATTCTTGACAGCCATAACTCATCTGCAAAACAACAGGCGCACTCTAAACGAAAATCACTGCGGAAAATGTGTCTGCTGGAAAGGGAGCTCAAAGCGATGAATCAACACCTTCCCTCGCGATAGCTCGCTCACTTCCGTACCGAGTTTTTGATGCTCATTTTCCACTTCATCGCACAACCAGGCGAACAAGCGCCAGCTCAGTGCTTGTGCTGCAGTACGACCGACCACCTTCGCAGCCTAATCCAAAATGACTTTCAGAGAGAGGTATTTAGGGGGAGCGGTGCTTTGCAATGAAAGAAGCAATACATGACTTTATCATGCTGGGCTGCTTCTTTACATTGTTTTTTTCTTTGCCAGATGACTGCCAAACTTTTCACTCATTGCTGTACGGTGTTGCAGTCCTCCCACACCGTGGTGTTTGCTGCGATAAGCACCTGCCATGTATATTCTCATAAGGCTTCACAAACTCAGGAATTCTTTCCTCACTCACGTTTCTGACATCCACCTTACGTGCACAAGAACCTGCACAGATAAATGGCGTTGATGCCCATGGTGCTCTCTGACGAGCAGGAAGGACGATTCCGGTGTATGCGCGAGGGGGAAGGGGTGCGCGGGGAGCAGCGGGACAGAGGCAGTGTGGCTGAAGCGCGAGGCGCTACCTGGGGATGGAGCAGGTTCCCAGGGCTGGGGGTGCCCCGCTGCACCACGCACCCTGATGAACGGAGTGAAGTCCATTCAAGACCAATCGAACGGGGCTTCTCCTGATGAAGCTGAGCCTAAATTACAGTAGTCAGGCTTTTATCTACAAGACCTCAACACTCATCCCCTGCTTTTCGACTTCCCTCTAATGGGAATTTACTGCCCCCGAGCCCCGCGGCGCCCGCAGGGGCCGGACCCTGTTTTTTGCTGGGGTGTGCTGAGCCGGGTCCTGCCCCGCAGCAGCTTCCCGCGCGCAGCGTCTTTAATCTCAGGGCTCCCTGGGGCTGCTGGTTTGTTTCTGTGTCACTTCTCCCCCCGCCTTCTGAGCTCATCTATTACTGTACAAATAAACTGTGTGCCGTGTCGATATAAATACCGGAGTGTGGCCTTTCAAATAAAAGAAATGTTGGTGTATATATACTTTCTATGACAGATTGTCCCTTGCTGTAAGGTCTGCTTACACTATCAGAGCTGAGTGCATAGGCCTTTATGGTCTGTTTGGACAGACATTTTGTTCACAGAATAACTTTAGTTTTGCTTTTTTCCTATTAATTCTTTTTTTTTTTTTTTTTTTTTTTTTTTCATTTTGGAAGGTAAAAACTCTATGAGGGTGTTTTTACAGAGTCGCAAAAAGTGGGCACAATGAACTTACTGAATTGCATTATGTTTAAAAACAAAAGCAAAATTATATGGGTGGTGGTTTTCTTTTTCTTGTTTTAGGATAGTTGGAATACCAAGATGGTAAACAAATATTGCTAGATTCAAGTTCTATGGCGAATTTAGAGTAACTTCCTTATTGCTTCGGAGCATGAGTAACACCCAACCCATGCGGGCTTCAGAAGTGACACTCTCCCCTCTTTGGAGCGAATTAGGGAAGACTTTCAAGTGCACGTGCCCTTGTAGGCTCCCTGGAGAACTGATCAGTCTGACCTCACTGGGGGCGCATCAAGGAAGACCAAATCTCTTGATGAGGCTTGAAAACGAGCGCTGTGTGAATACAGCATGACTGAAACGAGAGAGCCACCTTTCCACACGCAGTCCGGAGCTGCCCTTCCACCCTCGCCACATCAGGTGCCCCCGCGAAGCGAGTGTAGCGCAGAGCGAGCTAGCTTGGCTACAGCCTCCCTGACTTCTGTTTGACAGAGAAAATCAACAGGGGACAAGAATATTAACATGTCAATAACTGAACAAATGGTATTATTAAGTCCCCGGTAAAGCCAGAAGTGAAACAGATACTTTCAGGAGCCTGAGCAGAGCTGACTGGATTGACAACGCAGGACATTTATCTCATTAACAGGAACAATACTATTTTTTTTTTGCTGAACTATCCTTACTTCTAAGTGCTTTCCAAAACCACAGAGACATCACATGCCAATTTTCTTGACAGAAATCAAAGCATACTCATACGAGCATTCTCATACATGTAAGATGCAATAACGTTGATATGTCTTCAGCGTTGCTATTTTGATATTATTCCTATTCAGTGGTTTCTCAGTTCTGCTTTTGTTCCTTAGCCTGCTTCTAAGGACACGGACCAGTAAACATTCAAGAATGAAGAAATGGGTAAATGGCTATCAGATGAGCTATACTACTGATATCAGAGCAATTAGGGGACACACTGCAGTTCTCTAAAAGATTTCACATTGGTATCTAATGGTACCTATTAATGGATTATTTTTAACATGGCTGCTTTGTTATTGAGCAGGATGAGTCTGAACCAGCAAGCCTGTGTGCTCCACTGTCAGCTCAAGCCTTACAAGACTGAAGTATATAACAGCATGTTGTATTATAGTTATGAAATTTACTGTCAAGTTGAGTTACAGTGCCAGTTTAGAAAATCGTGAGATCATAACCTCTATTCTCAGTAACAGGAAGATGAAGAAATTTAAAAAACGTATTTAACGACTCATCTAAGGAAAACATGGTAAGCACGGCCAGCAAGCAACAACTGTCACTAAGCGCCTCTCAGAAATTGCATGTTACATGAAACGCGGTTACATATTTGTGTAGTACTGATGTATTCAAGGGAAGGTTTAAAAAAAAACATGTCATTCTTCAGCTTGTAGCCATGCACAAATTGAACACTTCAGCCTGATATTTTTCCCTACAAGTTCTCTTTGGGTAGGGGGAACACTTGTTGGAACGGCCTTTTGGCCAGCCTTGCCCCCAAGGGTCTACGTGAGATGTCGAGAGAGGGTTACGCCTACGAGAGCCGCGATTTGTGCCATGTTGACAGGAGGAGAAGCACCAAATGTTGACCAACAGAGAACCAGCCAGTCCCTGAAATGTGCTTTAAGAGAGAAATAGATGTATCGCTTGCTGGATTGAGACAGGCAACGTGGCTAAAGAGGCACTTAGGAAAGGACTGGGTATCTCAAAAATACTCCCAAAAAGACAGTTCAGAGACGGTCAAGAATGAAGAGAATATGTCTTTTGCTGCCTGAGTAAATATAATACGGGCAGATTAAAGAGATTGCACTTGTAAGTCATGGTTTGTAGTCAAGGGCTCATGTGATGCCACAAAAGTCAATGCAAGAATATGAAAATCAGCTGAAAAAAGCTGTTTTAATGAGTAGGGTGAATTATTTTATAGCCACTACGTTTTAGACTGATGAAGCAAGAAGCAGCAGTAAAAGCAGAAGCTATAGAAAGTTGTTGATGGTAAAAGGATAAAAATATCTAAAAAGCACTATGACACCAAGGACATTCAGACAATGCTCTTTAGAGGTGATAAAAAATTCCAGAAAACAATTTTGTACAAAGTTCTGGTATTTGCAAGAAAACAGCATCAAAGGAGAATGAAAGCCCCAAAATTGCAAGAAAAAAGAAAACTAGGCATTTTTAGATACTCATATTACTAAAACATAAATGTGATAGAAAAATGAACACAAATAGAAACACAAATATTATAGGAAAATAAAATCCCACAAATGTTACAGGAAATGGTATAGCAGTGTTAATTATGAAAACTGAATCGTGAAAGTCTTAATATACAGTAAAAGTGCAAGTGAATTGACACTACTATTGGGGGACAATTTTTATCGGGTCAAAATTAAATACTTGCTTTTACCTCAATGAAATCTTCAAGTAGAAGTTCTGTAGACTTTTTTTACAAGCCAAATCTCAGTATTTCCAACTCAGACTCCACAAGCACTGCATTAAGATGAAGAAAGAGGAAAACTGCAAAAATATCATCTGTTCCCTGTTGCCAAATGCCGACAGTTACAGACGATGTTCCTGGTACATGGGGAAACTAAACAAGTCCGAGCCAGAGGCGGTATCTTACTCTGCATCACAGAGTGGTACGGAGACCGCAGCACTGAATGCGCGGTCAGTAAAAGCGTAATATGCAAAGGGTGACACTCTGCAGCACGCGGTGAAAAGAGATTTTTACCTGCGATTCTCTCTAGTCTGTAAAATTATGGTAAGGGTTTCACATTCTGCATGATTTCACCACCTTTCCCCAATGACTGGAAAGCTCGTTAATTTAACTGTGGGAGCAAAGTAAACTCGTAAGGGCTCTGCTTGCTAACGTCACTCTCTTTGATTTCTGTTGCATTCCCTTGGAGACAAGAATTGAGCGGGAGAGGGAGGAGGGGAAGGAGAAGACAAATGAGCTCAGGGCATGAAGTGCCCGGGGAAACAATGGATGGACTGTCAAGAGATACAAGAGGGGATTGAGAAGAAATGCGCCGCTGGGAAAGGAAAAGGCAGGGAAGCCAAACACGCTTTAGAGAAATGATGGGAGACAGGGGAAGGAGCAAGATGCAAGGTAAGAAAGTAAGGGAACACAGTAGGAGGGCAAGGTCTGGAGAGCAAAAAAAGAGATGTGGAAGAAAGGCTGTGAATTTGCAGAGAGGAGGAGGAGGAGGCATCTTAGTCTGGATCAGATCTCTGCCTGCTGATATTGCTCCTGAAAGCAGAGGAAGGCCGGAGGAGAGAAGGCAGGAAAGAGATAAGAAACAGTGGCTATTGGAATCGATTCATGGCTCAGGGAGGAAAGTTATCTGAGTTTAACCAAAGGGGCTGGAGGAGGCCAAGGGAGAGCACGTGCAGCCTGCACCTCCCCGGGGAGCTGTGAGGTGCAGGAACGGTTCGGGCTTCTACCAACTCCTCGAGCAACCTGAGGAGCACAAAGCAGCCAGAGGCCAACGATTCAACCCAAGGACTTCTCTGTAACGTCCTCGCTGAAGTTACACAACGTAGTCGTGGAGCAAGCTGAAGGAGAGCGGCGAGGTGCGTGCTCAGCTTCCAGGGGCTCCCAGGGAGCGACTCGGGGTAGTGAGAGGATTCAGAAGAAGCGGGGCTGAACAAGACGCTCGGGACCTTCTCAGAGGGCTGCCTTAGCCTTCTGGTCACATTAAGTGTCATGAGTAATAGCAGCTTTTGCTCTGGAATAATTTGCCCTCTTGAGCATCGTGAGCATTAATTAAAATTAATAGTGAGCTTTTTACCCCTTTTCAGCTGAGTTTAAAGCCTGGCTGGCAACTGCTGGCGCGCCGGAGCTTTGCCAGAGCCCTGGGGTGCGAGGCTGGGGGCGGCTCTGGCCTCCTACATGACGAAGCGATTGCACAGGGGCACATCAAGGCTTTTTAGGAGTTCAATTCTGATACTTCAAGAACTTAGGCCCAGAGAAAATGCTCCTTCTGTGCATCTGGCTTAGCTCTCGGTACGGGAAAGCAGAATGGAAACTGCCGCACAAAACTAATGTCGTATATAGGCTAGCTAGCAAGTGTCACTTCTAACATGCATTTAATTAGTTCAACTTTTAAGATTTATCTGCTGAAATGTTCATATTATGCATACATAATGTGCAGTTATAGTTAATTGTTCCCAGCTCAGATATCTCACAATTGTATAACAACGGAACTTGATTAGGCTGATTACTCTCACACCTTGTTTAATAATATAATTTCATTACAAAACCTAATCTGGAGGACTTTTAGCTCCATTGGTTTTTTAGTATGCGTGTATTTTCAATCCTTTTTGTGAATGCTCTGGTAATATCTTTTTTTGTTCAGCGTCTTTAGACCTTTGATAACAGATAACAGTTACTATGAATTTTAGTAACAGTACTTTACAAAAGTACGCATTCTTGAAATATAAAGTGTCAATTTTGATCAGCAGACTGTAACGGTTAACAAAATAGGAATTCAGAAATCCATTTTGCCATAAAGATAAAAAAAAAAATCAAAGTCTGTAAACAAATACAGAAAAGAGATTACATGATATCCGACATAATTCAAGTTAGTACTTAAAATCTTCACTGTAAAAAACACAGAGTGTAAAAAAATACTTCCTGCATGTCAGTCCTTCCCTTCTTCAGGCAAAGTGGAGACTAAATAAAATAAACTCTAGATTAATTAGCGTCCAGACTAAATGAAATAAAGTAAACTCTTTTGGATCTGATATTAGTGTGATTTAGACTGTGGAAAAAAGCCATGAAAAGAAGTAAGTCCAAATGCTTTAATATGTGCCAAAGCAGTGATTGCCAATTTTTGGGATGCAATGTTTTTTTCAAAGATTTCCTCTTTTCACTGAAAAGTTGTTCTAAAAAAGGGAAAAAAAACCCAACTTAAATTGTGTTCATAATTCTGCTCTCGAATCACCGAGAACTCGACTGAAATGATCTAAGTCCTTTGGATCCACGGTCCAGTTGTACAAACAGATTTGCACAAGACAATAGTTAACGAAGCTATTACTGAATTGGCTCCAAACACTCATCTTTTTATTACTAAACCCGCAATATTTTTACTCCGATGGAACTTCTGACATTTAAGCAGATGTGTGACAACCAAAGGGTGAAACAACCCAGCCAAACTCAGAGCTAGTTGAAAAATGACATTTCTAGTCTACTGGAAATTCTAACAGTTGAAAAGTTTGAACTCTGAGTGGGAAGAGAGTCTCATTCACCATGGAATATAAATTCTATCCCCTTCCCAAAATATTTTCAGATGCTGAATAATATAATAAAGCAAATAAAATACCTAAATAAACTCGTATATGAAAAGAAAATGCATCCAGCAATGAAACTGAAATATTTTGCTGTGACTAAAGTAGAACAAGGAAGTCAGATTTATCTCTTCTAATTTGTTACTCCTTGCCTGACGTTTGAGGGAAACCTTTTCGTTTCAACAAAACCTCATTTTTTTTCAACAGAAAGCTCTTCAGCTGAAATTTTTTTAGCCCACGCTACCTAGAGACGTGACTATGCAAAAGCTGGGAGAGCGATACACACGTGTACACCGCGTTCCCCCCCCCCAAACCCTTACACGATACACATGGTTTCCATCTATTTTGGCAATGGCAGCAGAAGCCTCTGGAAACCCAGCCTTGTCAGGTTTAACGTTACAAATCAGCAGCGCTGAAAAGCAAAGTCACACTAATGTTTGCTGATCCTGGAATAAAAAATGGCAAAACAGTGGTGTTTATATCTGCTTTTTCTTCAAAAGGGAAATATACAGACACAAATTTGGTGCATGGGGATTTTATGTTAAAACGAAGTAAGCAGCTATGATGCCCGATGGATGTTTTTAAGAATGCTGCTTTGGCAAGAAAAATAACACGGTGCTTTTTTTCCCCACTTATTCCCTGTAGCTTTACATAATCAGTGCAATTTTTTATTTTTGGTATTAACTTGTAGGGAGCATCACAGAAAACATGACTGGAAGGGACCTTGAGAGGTCTTGTGGTCCAACCCCTACCCCAAGGCTGGATCCGCTCTTCCTGCGTTAGCCCTGAGAGATGTCTAATTTGTTCTTAAAGACAGTCGGTGAAGGGCGAGGGGTCACTCTCATCGTCTGTCTGCTCCAGGGCTCCAAAACCTTCACCGTGAAGTTCTTCCAAATGTCTAATCTGAATCTTCCTTGTTGCAATTAAACAGATTACCGCTTCACCACGGCTACGGGGAGGAAATTAGTATCTTTGCTTCCGCAAAAGCCTCATACACTTGCAAATTCGGGGTGAGTGAAATTGCCTAGCTTTCTCCGTAATTATTTCAGCTTGGGAATTCTAACGAGACATTGGTCGGAGGTAATTTTTTTAGGAAGCTGCATAAACAGCAGCTTGGAAATAATCCTCGTACTGACTGAGGGGAATAGCCTGCCCTTGGGGTTCGCCGTTAGCCGGCTGGACGTGACCTATCTCAGACCAGAAAGTCTGCATGAACGCACATCAGGTGTGAAAGACGGCTATTTACAGACTCGGTAAATAACAACGTACTGCATGACACGCAGTACCCTGAATTCTCCCTATGATGAAAAATACAGACCTATCAACCACTTAATAACTTAATAGTGAATATAATATCCACTTTTTTGTGATCACGCAGATGCCATTAAGACGCATTCAGGAGCCATCAGCTGCTTCTGCAGTGCACCACAGTAGGCTACACAAAAACTACAGGCAACATGGTGAGAAATTACTGCCCTGATTAAAACTCTAGGTCCTCAATTAGCCAGTATGAATGCCAGCGTGATTTAAAGTGCCTGCTGTACCCAGCAGATGCCTTAATTTCAGTAAGGGACTTCACTATCCCCCAAATTGACTGCCTTGCCCAACTCGCCTGCTGGAAACGAGGGGTTGTGTGTGTGACAGTTAAACACCGAATTTACTCTCGGTGGAAATGGATGACTATTCCCAGCCCATCCGAAGCTGTGCTTTGGTCTCTCGGCACACAGGACGGGGCTAACTCAGGAGAAGGAGAACACATGCCCTCTCGACTGAACAGTTTCGCATTCCTCTGTGTATCCTCGCTGTGCTTCTGTGTCCTCTTGGCAGGACCTAAAAAGATACGCAGCGGATGCACCAATGCACAATTAAATATTACAGACGTGCGCTAACGCTTTGGGAACGTGCCCGCTACCAAAGCCCTGCCAATTTACAGATTATTGTAAGAATACCTTAAAACTGGCAGCAGCGCCATTCCACCTGCTGTCTTTGTTTGGGATCAGCATTTCTAGCCCCGTCTCCACTTCAGGACACAATATGCAGTGAAGCAGCACCTGCTGCTCTCCTGTCTCCGACGGGCGTACGCAAAGGCTGGAGAGTAGATACAGGTGCTCAGAGTCCTCCTGCACACTGCCTCAGCCAAATGTACGCTGACAGAAATGTGAAGTTATCTCAGAACACAGATGTTTGGCTTTGCTGCCACTGCCTGACACCCGCACTTTATTTTCTTTATCATGTCTGTTGAATTGAAAGCTTTTTTTTGGGCCCTGACCTTGGCAGCAGCTGCTACTGCATTTCATCATAAAGATAGGAGAAAAGAAGAGGGGAAAAAAAAGAAAAAGCAGAGGGACTTACTGGATTTTCATGATGCCCTTTGTAATCCTGAATACTTCAGTTGAGAGCCCTCTAACACTTTTACTTATCAAACTATCTCTATGTCTTCCACTACTTCATGGACACATTTTTACCCAACCTTAGCATGTCTTTCATGTATTTTTCCAGTTGACAGAAATGACTGAAAAAAACCCTGCCTTAATTCTACCTCGATCTTTTTTGAAATAAATTGTTTGTGTTTTAAGCTGCATTTTTTTGTTACGTTTTGTTTGGCATATCAGTTTGTAGTTCAGCTCATTTGGGGATGAAGTGGCCTATAAAACTCGTACATGATCTCTCAGGTTCTACTAGTTTATCTATAAATGGTCATGACCTTCCTTAGTCAATGTAATTGAGGATTCTGTAAAACGTTTTGCTAATCTGGCGGTTATGAACAGGCATCGATGACATAATGACTGCAACGCAGGGTAAAGCAATTCACTGAAAGGATTTCTTCCGAGGCTGGAAAAATCACGAGTCCTACCGTTCCACTAACACCTCTGGCTGTCGTGCCCGCACCTCGACACCACACGTTGCTGGTGGTCTGTGTTTTCCGTTTATTCCTACCGGAATGATGTTTCCCCCCACAGTCTCCATTTCTTTTCTCAGGTTCTTCTGCCCAGGTCCACCTGTGTGAAGGCCTTCCCTGTCATCCAGGAGACCCTTCCTGCATATTTGTCACTCAGTGAAACACAACCATTTACAACTTCCAAAAAATACCCACCCAGCCTTTTTTTTGGGGGGGGGATAAAAGACCACGTAGACATGCTTTTACTTAGAAAAGAAAGAAAAAAATACTGAGCAGCGAAGACAAATTTCTTGTCAGTATTTGCTGCAGAACAATGCCAATCTAATGAGCAAATGGGATGAGAATCTAGTTTTTGATGCAAATCTACAAAATCGTGGTTGTCTGAGTTACATCTTTCTTGACAAGAATGAAATGTTGTCTCACTATTACTTCAATATATAAAACTGAAATTCAAAATAATGAATTTAAAATTATTCAGACCCAATGTTTAGAAGAAGTCAGACAGAGGAAGACGGCATGGGAAACGAAAAGTATCTTTCTGTGCTTTTTGTTATCAAGGGTCATCTTTACAGTTACTCCATCAGTCTCCAGAAACATTTCAAATACTACTGTGTAACTCAACGAAACTATAAGGCATGTGACTTAATTTTATGTACTTACTCAAAAAAAGTGGTCCATCCCGTCTCATCGCTTTTAGTTGCCAGGAGTCCACTGTTGCCATGGTAGGTGAACAGGACAAGCTCCTGCCCTTGCGCAGTCATGCTTTTCAAACAGCCATTCGTGCCTATCGTCAACCAGATGACTTGGTTATCAGGAGAGACCACTCTCACCGGCATCCGGTTGGGATCCCGTCTGATACGAAGAGTGTTCCCATTGCTATCCGTTACCGCAGTAATATCGTTATCATTACTGTAGCTAAAATTGTACAGATAGTCTCCGGTGACTAAACTCACAGTGTACTGGTGAGTACCATTGACATCAAAGATATAAAGCTCTTGGTCAGTTGGAGAAGCAACTTCGTAAAAGTTCATTGAGTTCAGTAAGGGTTTATTCTTTGACACAGCCCGTATCCTGATATTTCCCAGGTCAGCAATATACAGGGTGCCATCCGGAGACACAGCTAAGGAGGAAGGGGCATTGAGTTTGGCATCTTTAGCATAGCCATCTCCGCTTTGGTAACAGTCACAGTTGACATCATTTTTGCAATCGCACTCTGAAGGTATTCCAGCAACCAATGAGATCTCTCCATCAGTCGTGACCTGTCTTATCCTGTTAATCTTTTTTTCATCAGTTTCTGTAATGTAGAGTACCCCGCTGTAGGACACGGCAATGGCAGTCGCTGACTCCAGCGTGGTCTGTACGGCGTGCTTTCCCACCGTGTACTCCACTCCAGGAACCTGGCAGTGCATTGGCCTCCCCGCAGCGATGCGAACCTGACGGTTTTCAGTGATCTGCAAAACTACGTTGTTATCCAAAACATAAATGGAGTTATCCATTGGGTTGATAGCTAAATCTGTAGGCCATTCCAGACGAACCTTAACAAACAGAAGCGTTTTGTTAAACAGTTAACCGCTGCAGATTAAATGAATTAATTCACCTTTAGTTTTAGACACTGCTGTAAGGATATTTTTTAGCTGCTGTAACCAATCACGACAAGAAGACTCGCATGAAAATAAACGCAGCAAACTAAAGCTTTCCGGGGAGGCGAGGGGGAACTATGTTCAGACATCTTTTTTATTGAAAAAAATAGCCAGCTGCACTGAACTATAATACAGGCTGAATTTCCCCTCCAATAAACGCTATACTCTTCTGTATCACAAATGGATAAATAAAAATAGAGACGGATATCAGAGTCTGAATAAGTACTTCAAGGACAGTACTCATCTTTCATTCTTGGAATAGCAAAAATGACTTACTACCTTCCAGATTACGAAACACCGTACTGTACTCCGTTTGTGAACGTACCGGTAGTGCTGTCCCTTCCTACCTACACAACCTTCTTGAGACAAATAGAAAAATACGCTCTTTTGTACATATCCTCTCATTCCCCCTAGTAGGCTGTTAGCCGGTCAGAAAACATCAACACGCCAAGACAGTTCTAACAGATCTGCCATTCTCCCAGTATTTACTACCAGACTCAATGCTTCCTGCTGATAGTTTCGCCGTTCTAAACTAAACTGAACTTTATGGGCAGAAAAATTGAATACAGCGGCATTTATAGCCAAGAGAATGCACTGCGGTTCGTGCCCTTGGAACAGGTTTCTTTCTCCCCAAATTCTGCTGCTAAATATCCATTACGCACTCCACCCAGTTTTATTACAAGGGGCAATAAAAGCTGCATTTGCCTTTCTAGCCCCAGCTCAGCTTTCCAAATTAGCAGCAGCTAAAAGGTACCTGGCTGATGTGCATGCTGGTGTCGCAGGTTAGAGGTCGTGCCGAGGTCAGGTCGTTGGAGCCAAGCAAAGTGGATATTATTCCGTTCTGGTCCACTTTTCTGATCATGGTCCCATCAACAAAGTAGATTAACCCGTTCTTGTCGATCGCTATTCCTTTAGGGAAGAGGATAGAAATTAGTTTTTTGTAGTAGCAGTGAACAGATTATCCATATTATATATACATATGTATTATAATATATACATATATTATCCATAACTAAGGGCGTAAGTGGTATGTATCTAGTATCTTAAGGGCAGAATACATGGCCGCAGGCAGTAGGTATAAACCAGCTTGTAAACATATTTTGCATAATACACCAACATTCAGTCTGAAATCTACTCCTGTTGACCACATTTGCTGTTCGCTGGAGCGTATGCTGAGCCGGGCCTGGCTTTTAAGTTAACCTGAAAAATGGGTAAGCGGGACCAAAAGCAGCACTGATTTTAAATCTTCACCACTGGCTGTCAAACACATAACCTAAATGAACATTTAAAAATGCTCAATAACCATGGAAGCCACATATTTCCTAAAAAATCAACCCAGGTACCCTGCAGCCTTCTGAGAAACCTTCCAGTTGGAAAAAATTACTCAAAACCACATTTTTGAGCTAACTACTGGGTTCAGTAATTAAACACGAACACACCCCCGGCTCTGAACTTTGGTATGATTTTGAAAGTTCCGGAGGGATAACTCTTTTTACCTTTAGGGCTCATGAGAGTCGCCTCCACCGCCTTGCCTCCATCACCACACCTCGCCTCATCGAATGGCAGGCACTGCTCCCCTGTTCCTCCTACCACCTCCGCGTTTTTGGTCAGGTCTTTCGCACCCGTGAGCGACTTGGGCCGATAAATCCTGCGTGTGTTTGTGTCGGAAACGTACAAATCTCCCGTCACGGGGTCAGTCGCGAGGTAGTATCTGTGCGCTGGGTTGTTGCTGTAAAATGGAATTACACATTGCATACGCTGTAATTAATTTAACCTAACACTGGATCAAGAAGAAAAGGTTTCAGTTCATATGCAGGGTGCAGTAATACGTAAGTACTCAAAACCAAGGGTGATGCTCTAGGCATAGGGAGCACAGGTCTTGGCCCCAAAATCTCCCTCGGCTCTTGTTTCTTGCCTGTGTCACAGGCAGCCCAACCCAGACTACGCAGCCGTTTGGCACAGATGATCCGTTTTGTCCGAGCTGCTCAGAGGCCCGTCCCGTGCTCCGTAATTAGAGACAGCTCCCGTCTCTGTCATCGGCCAAATCAAAATACTGGAGTCTAACAAGTCCCAGGCTTTCTGGGAACCTTGATCCAGTTCCAAACTTTGCGGCAGGACCCCAGCCCTCGCCCACACTTTGTTGCTGTTATCATCCTATCTCTTTTATTATAATTTATATAAGGCTGCTGGGGCACGTGGTTTATATAATTCATAAACAGATAAGGCAGAGTTGGTATTATTAGTTCACAGGCAGGAGATAAGACATCCTTCATAAGTATTTGTTTAATCCACCGCTTTCAAAGACGTGATACGCATGATTTAACGCATTAGGAAATGTCATCTTTTCCACCAGAGCACCAAGCGGAGCTTTTCCGTTCTTCTTAACTCCGAGTCATATTTCACAGAACTGTACACATTGGCACAACACCGCTAACTATGCCAACACAGTCTTTATTACAGTTAAAAATATATATTGCTAACCGTTTTCCCAGAAACGTACATTTTGCCTCTCCACTGGTACCACATAATTGAGAATTACTGTCTTTTCTCCCCTGCTGGTGAAAAAAACAGCCCCGGAGAGTGCCTTTTGGGTTGATATATTATGATCTAGAAACTTAACCCACTGCAGTTGGGATTCCTGACCTAATTTATGGCACGAAGAGCTGAAATAAGGTCATGTAAATACAGGAGGTAATTTCAGACGCTCTCCTAACGGATTGAAGCAGAGTGTCAGAACAGTCAGTCCCACTTCTGATGTTTGCAAAAGCGCTGCTTAAACAGATCGACCAGCCTTGGTGATAGCCAAACATCTGTTCGCAGAATGCTACACTTCACGTTTTGTAAATACATAACTGTGCTAACGCAACACATTTTTATGTACCGCCACTTGGAAAAAGCAACAAGAGACCAACAGGAACAACTTGTGAACAAATTATGTCTTTTAGCGGGGACAGATTTTTATAGCTATCCAATTACAGAAACACCAAAAAAATGTGTTGCATAAATAGGATTTTCTTCGGTTTTAAGACTTTTAACATGTTGGTTCAGAATGAAGAAACCAAGCGAAGCAGACTAATGAAATCAAATACACAATGATTAGCACCTCTTAAAAAAGCTCTGCTATAGAGCTGAGTGTTGGACAGCATGTCTGAGAACAATTACATGTAGGCTTACTTTACATTTCCGTCTGTTCGAAATCTATTCTTGCCAATGTGCTGGAGTCGAAAGGTATTTTCGAAACCTTAATTTACGCAGAGATCATTTGGGATGATCACTATGTAGTGTACAAATTATTTATACCTCCATAGACTGCAAATTAAATTATACCCATTTACATGATTACTTTGGTCTTTAAGAAACTTTGCAGACACTTCAAATATAAACAAATTGGAAAATGTGAAATGTGCAATTAAATTTTATTTCACTGTAATTCAAAACAAAGTCCTTTCTTATACTACTAAAATAGCGTTGGAATAAAGAGTCATCAAATCAATAACTAAATAATTTATGCCTAGCAATTATTTCTTTCTAAGAAGAATTTTTAAAGCTGTTTCCTTCATAAATATGTTTTAATTGATTTCAACAAAAATGACAAAGCTCTTCTTATTTGGGATGAGTTCTCACATTAAGTAGTGTATCCTCATCACACCAAAAACTACAGCTGACAGCTTAAGGATATTTTCTCACTTTATTAAAAAAAACCCCAATGTCTGGGAGTGCATAGGATATTATTATTGAATCAATATAAACTCTCCAATTTGTCATATGTGGATGTCTAACGGCTCCTTCCTGAGATAATATAACGGGCTCAACTTCAGCGTGTCTTTTCAAGTGAAGGTTAAAAAGCTGAGGTAGCTTTAGCTGAGAGAAAAAAACCCATTAATTCACAGGAGCAAGGCACAATCTGAGGAACTGAATAACCGTCCAGTGAAAACCGCGTTTGTTTTCTAGCCAGAAAACATCTATGCGCACTATGCAGATCTCAAAAATAGTACAGGGATAAGCAGCCAGCAGCTGGAAACCTGCACAGAGTTTATTCTATTTCACTCTAGCTTCAAATAATATTAAGCTTTTGCCTTCTACCAGTAACAACAAACACCAAGAAGTAAAATCCAGGCTCAGTGACTTCTTGACTCATTCAGTACCGCCTAATTGCCGTCGGTAGCTCCGAAAAACATGCAGTTATATACCAGCGTGGGATCCTATAAAGACAAATGACTACAAATTAACTTGTTCCCTCTATGCCAAATAATAGTAATAGTGCTTCAAATCTGTAGTGCACACACACGTGCGCAAATACACACACACACACACACAGAGCTGTCATGATCTACGTCCTGTTGCTTTTATCTTGCTTACACCGATCTTTTAATTCTTCACTGCCAGATCACCTGCATTACTCTCCATTTTTTTAAACGGAGAGAGGAAATTTTTAAAAACACTCATTCTGCTCCAGTCCCCCCTTCTCTCCCATTCACTCTGTGCCTTTTAAACCATATACCCTCAAAGCTGGTTTTATGTTTTGCTAAACTTTTTTCTGGCTCTCTACAGAGTTGGGATACCGCCGTAGCCTACAAATGACCTCCCTGTCTTCAAAGTCCTTCTAAAAATTACTTCTTCCATGAATGCCTATCAGCATTAATCACCCACAGGCAGCAGCGTGTATAAAGACATCAGTTCAGCTTTGCGATTGAAAAAACGTTAGGTCACTGGTACATGAGAGGATAAATTTGATCCGCATTGTCCCTCTAATTTAGAGTACAGGCTCCTTGAGGTGGGCGGCACGTCACGCTCCGAGCTGAAGCCCCGGCTTTGTAGGCGAGGCAAGTTCAGTGCTTCAATCGGTGATAGAGCTGAACTAGTATTTAGCCTTGTTCATTACTTTTACTTGCTGAATGCATATTTTAGTGTATTTTCTGAGTTTCGATACCTAGCAATTACATCTTGCAAAGTGGTCTGTTGAGGGCTGTTTTCCAAACCGCAATTTAAATAAAAACCTCAGCATTTCACAGGGCTCTCTGCAAGACACAGGCAAAAGCAGCTCTTTGGTCTCACGGCGTGTCCTTAAGCTGGGGAACCCATGGCCGCAGGATTTGGGGGAATCCTAAAAGTTTACATGTGTTAAATAAAAATCAGCTAAATTAATAAAATAAAAAGCCGTCAGGGGACTATTAAGCATAAAGATGCCACTCTTGGCTTAGGAAGCCCCTGAGCAGCAAACCCCTGAGGTTAAGAGTGGACCCTGGGAAAATATTGTATGATGGGAGCGAGAACTCAGCCTCGGAGTAGCCCGTGTGGGGCTGCACAGTGGGCTCCACACCTCCTGCCCGCTGCCCCCCCAACCCCTCCCGCAGCGCCAGCTCTCCACGGCCCTCACCGCCTCCTCCTTCGGAGGGGGCGCCCCCACTTCACAGCCGATGCACTGAAAACGCCGTTACACCCATCTGTGCAATACGACTGCGGTTGCGCTACCCAGAGCTTCTGCACGAATAAAGGAGAAAAGCTTCACTGTTCTCCCTCACGGATGGTTCTTACACGCAGGGCTCTAGCTCCCGGAACGCCGCAGTTGAGCCTGTGACCACAGTCCTGCCAGAGGCAGGAGAGCACGTGGCTACTAAATCACAGCAAACCAGACCTCGCTACGCGCCCGTTCCTTAACGCCGTTTGCCCATTCCAAATTCCCATTTTGAGTATTATTCCATATTCCATACATTTGCCGAGACAATGCCTTATCCAGCTGCAATCACAACTTTATGATACCACGAGGGATGTAATTCTTTTAAAAGTAGTGGAACAAATACAAATTAAACATAATCGTGAAAACCTAAAACCGCCGAATAGGAGAGACTGCCTCTGAGTCACACCTGGAAAATAACTTAAACCAGCCAGACTGGGCTTCAACTCCCAATTCTGATCATTAGCGCTGATGCAAACACCTTATTCCGTCACGGAATTTTTTGCCTAACATGTTTGAAACACAGTTTTTTAAACATAAACCCCTGCTTCGTGAAGAAGTATGTCCAAAGCGAAGTGAATTTAAAAAAAAAAACAGAGCTGAGATACGACTCTCTGGGATTTGTTTAAAGATGAGGAAGGAAAAGGACTGGCAGCAAAAAAAGAAGAGAGGGACCGGAGGTGCTGCTAAACCCTGTACTTAGCAGTTCCGCCACAAAGTCTTGCAGGGTTTCACGGACCCACCAACATTTTAGCATAACTCTGTTTTTGCCTCCCTGTCAGCACCGGCTGCCGTGGCACAGCAATTCCAAGCGTCCACCACCACCTCCGCTGTTCTTGCCACCGTCGCAGCGATGCCAGGGTGGATGAATGCTGTACTACAATCCTTCTGATTACTATAGTTTTTATGACCGGTCTTACAAGTCTCGGTGTACTTTAAAATCGTAACTCCTGCAGTTGCATTATTATGGGACAATTTCAACTTTCGTCATGAAGAGACGTTCACCTTTAAAGAAACAAATCTGTTAAATGTGAGCCTGAAAGGACTCAACACCAAAAGGCCAATGAAATGAACTCACTGGATACTTTTATAATTTTATTACTTATATGCCATTCTCATCGTATTTGGGGTGTCTGATTAATGAGCGAGTTTTGATAGGATCAGCAAAAGTGCTGCCAGCAAGGAATAGGAGTGAGCAGAGACGAGGGGACAGCAAAGGAGGGCGCACACACAAGCATAAAAAGAAGCCTGACTGCAGACAGAGAGTGATGAGAAAAGAGGAACTCGTATCCGAAAGGACGATACAGCCTGACAGCTGACATAACTAAAACATATGAACTCATTATTTTTGAAAAATACTCCTCTTTTCTAGTAATACATCTCAGAAATGACTTCTCCATTATAAGCATTCATTTGTTAAGAAAGAAAAAAGAACAGTTAGAAAAATATAAATCTTCTTTAAGGAATGCTTACCTATGTCTAAAATCTTTATTTCTTGGTGGGAGCAAGTGAAAAAGAACAGAAAAACATTATTAGGAAAACATTTAGAAAGGATGTTAAAAGATGAAAAGAAGGCAACATTTACATCTAGCATTAGCGAAGTGGTGAATGACTGTGTTTTGTCCGCTCGTGTCGACTACGGAGGTTAACTCTTTAAATCCACAGAATAATTACTTTGGGTAGACCCAATTCTCACAGTTCAGATTTGCACAGTTAAAATACTTTACCAGGGTAAAATTTTGTCACTTCAGTTTTAAATACTTTTTCAAATGTATTAAAAACTTTTGCATCACCTTTTTTTTGTTCCTAAAAGCATTTGGAAACCCTTAACTTACACAACGTCAGCAATCTATTCCATACTTTAGCGTGCAACAGTAATTCACAACTCCAAAAGTCTGAGATGAGAAGAAAACATACCTTAGCTCCAGAACACTAGTTACATTTCCAGATGGGAATATCCGCCGAACATAGTTGAAATCCCCCACGTAAAGACTGCCATCTATCCCGCAAGCTAAGGCAACCGGAGCCAGTAATTTATTACCATCAGCTTGACCATTACAACTGGGACAGGAGATGCTGCGGCGTCTTCCGTTGCCCATAATGCTACTAACAACTGGGGGCTGCTGAGATATAAATTGATTTTCACCGTTTCCTTTGTAGAGGATTCCTGCGGGTAATATAAAAAACCAAAAGATAGTTCATAAAAAAACTTTGAATGTATGTACACAAAATGATGCACAAGTATTCTAAATATTCTTTTAGTTCATGAATATAATTTAACGGACTTTTAATCGTTTCACCACCATATTTTTCTCACTATAAGTAACAGAACTTTATTAAAACATTTATAGTCATTTTTAAGTCACAAACACACAAAGCATTACATAATCTTGTCCACAAGAAGTAGTAGAAACACTAAATATACTAGCATTTAACACCCAAACAAGTTTTCAGTTGTTCTTATTTTTAGCTGTTAATAATTTTAATAGTTGTAATGCAGAATGAAAGTTGTCACGTTGAAGGAAATGCAAGGTGTACCGAATGAAATCAAGGTCTGTGTTCCTAAATCCTTACAGTTTTGACATTGCCCAGAAATGACTGAAATTCTAACTGTGCATATATTATAAAAAGGAAAAAATTGTATTTGCAAATTGTATTCCTAAAGTCCAACTATAACTAATGTGATGCCAAATGTAATCTAAAGTGGATTACTGCTGCAAATTGTAAATATTAATTAAACAGCTACTTCAAAAAGTTAGAGATTGCCTCAATTTTACATTATAAAAGACTCTTTACTCAACTCACAATAAAAATGTACCTCTGGCAACAAAGTCTGCCTCAATACCATGTCTGCAGTTATAGGCGGTTATTAAAAATGTCAAAATAACAAAAAAAATGTGGTGCCAGGCCAACCTGCCTCTTAAACTTAATTCTGCTTTGAGGCATGAAAGGAACAATAATTTCGTGAAGACAAAGCAATGTGCCAGCAGTATTTTTCTTCCTTATAGCCTCCATAGGAAATCTGAGAAGAAAAATGCGTGCTTTATGCTAAATCTTCAGTCTCAGGAAAAAAAAAGCGTGAATTTACAGTGTGCTGCCACGTTGCCAGGACCCTCATCGTTGTATCTCTCAATGAACCCTTCGAGGTGTACTCCACAAAGGGTCAGCTATTACGGTTTTACCCGTACGTCACAATATGTCTTTCCATCGTATAATCCATGTAAACCACGTGTCACTTTGTATTTCAGAGTGATGCGCGTTTTATTGCTTGTCTGCCCAGAGCTTCAGAGGCAGTTTGGGGCTGAGGGATACATTTCTCTTTTGAGATGCTTAGAAGAAATTTAAGGTGTATTCCTCTTTCTCTCCTCACTCCCAAAATGCACTCTTTATACTGAAAGATATGAGAAAAAAATACTTTGCTTTCCTCTTTAAATGTTTTAGGTGTCCTCACTACTTTTTAATGTTATCAAATTTAGGAGATTATAAACGTAAAATCAATAGACATGATAAAATCAGGAAGAATGAAAATGGTTTATGGAAACCTAACGGCAAGTAATCTAAATAAGAAATCTAAATCAAAGGAGGGAGAACGTATTTTTCATGAATAGTTAAAGCCAGAATGCATTAACAGTATACGAAATCCCCTCTCCTATGATTACATCATTTATGACAATCATGGCACCATCATTTTGCCTGAAATAGCTGAGTTCTATAATTTTCATCAGAGGAATTCTACAAGTCAGCACAGTGCACTATTGTACCTGATTTATTCTGTCATTACCTTGAAAAATTGGTCCTTCACATTTCTCCTCTATTATCCCAGACTAAAAGATGTACATTAGACTATTTACTGCAGTAGTTCGGGATGTCCGTACAAACACTGTCTGAGACACTCTCCTCTGAATAAATTTCTCCAGCTCATCCACCTTGTCATTACAACTCTCCACTTCGTTTATTCAATTAGACACACGTCACTTTGAAAAGTCATTACTTGTCAAATGTACTCTTGAACGTAATTTAAAGCCACCATCAATTTACCTTGTGAACAGAATCAATCTTATATATATATTTATAATTATAGCTCTTTACATTTTTAGATGGATTACCTTACAATAATTTGCACAGGGTTTTTTGACATTTTCAATTAGGTACAATGACACCGTCTCCCTTGATTTGGTTACCTTGCTTCTCTAGCAGTCAGAAGCAATGCTTTAGATGGCGATTCGTGTAGAGCACAAAACAAGCTCATAGAATGGTTTGGGTCGAAGGGACCTTGATGATCACCTCGTTGCAACCCCCTGCCCTGGGCAGGGACACCTCCCACCAGCCCAGGTTGCTCCAAGCCCCGTCCAACCTGGCCTGGAACACCTCCAGGGATGGGGCAATAGTAGATGGATTCATCTACTATTGGGAGACCTCCAGGGGACAGCAGGTACTGCAGAAGTGACGTTCTTCCCGCTGAATTACTTCTGGGCTCCTCCTTTGCATAAAAATCCAGTGTGACCACCACCCACCTTGAGCAACAAGACTCTGCTTATTTCACCTTTCTTACATGCTTCCAGACAAATTTTTCCAAATTTCCTCCTGTTCAGTGTTGGGGCTTCCTCAGCACGGCACCCTCCAGACAGCTGCTGAGTAGCACACCGGACAGATCTCCCTTGGTGCCAAGCACAGTTCTTACAAATGTGTATTGCTCCTCATCTTTTCACTGAAATTAAGGCAGACTGGCTCACTAGTGACTGGACTCTGTCCTGAAACCCTCGCTGACTCAAGGCAACATCACTCGTCACCTGCTGTGTGCTCAGCCGACCACCGCATCCCAGGGAGGATCGACCTTGGGGAAGGATGTGAATGGGAGGAGAGTGTAAATGACTGCTCATCGTCCGGAAGAGATGGCACCCATGCACTAACTGCTCCCACGAGTTGTGCCTGGGCTGGGGATATCATGACATGAAGAGGAACATCTCCTGCATAAATAAGTGACATAATATTGGGAGTGAAGAGCGCTCGGTTTGGCAGAAATGTCTCTTATTGCCGTTTAATTTTCAGTCATTGTGAAAACTGGAAGTGAAAACATTGTTCAAGATACTGTTACATACAAACAGTTAATCCCAAGAACAATGCTGACACCCACAATTGCTTTAGAAATACTGTCTCCTTGGCATCACTCACTTTTTAAAAGCAATGTCAACATTTTGGGGTTGGGATTTTTTTGGTAAACACATCTAACGCAGGCTGATGCTGTTAAGTGAAAATCCTAATGCATATGTATTTATAGGATGAAGAAACATGACATATATTGTAAAGCTCAATGCATTTACCATATGCAAAATATTCCATAATTTCTTTTATTAAAATAACAAAGCAAACATTTGAAAAGTCAGTGAGACACTTAAAGTGCAGGGCAGTTGAGTATTAAAATTAGCAAGAAGAAAACGAACTCCTTACCATTCTGAACATCCAATACATGATGTTTGTCCAACGTCCAGCCACCCATGTTGGAAGCATCCAGTTCATAACCCTGCAAAACGGCAGTCCGCTTTTCCCAGAGGGTTAGATCCAAGCAAGACTCATATTCATAACCTACAGACACTGAAATAACAGTAAATTTCCTCGTTAAGTAGATCTCATTCAGAAGAAGAGTTTAAAGCATGTGATTTCCTTAAATGACAGAAGTTTTTCTGCTCTCCCAGGCTACCTGAAAATCCCTATGGCTTCCTTAGATGTATTTAAAATACTAAACAGAATTCCAAAATCCCTTAAAAATAATCTTGGGTTATTAAAATAACTTTAGTTATTAAAAGTAAGTGCATGAGGACAGGTAGAGAAGACAGCCATTTTGTGAAGTATGTCAGATTGCTGTTGTGCTCTAAAGTACAAGGAGCGTGCAGACTAAATCCCACACTGTATTATCAGGCTGAGGGCTACTTCATGGGGAAGAACTAGAAGTGAAAAATGACTGCGGTCTCTTTTTTCTTTTGAAGGACGCTTTTTCTTATAATTCAAAGTTTAGTTATATATTTTCTAATATATCTCAATATCCATTGTAATTTCTCGTCTTATTCTGCTAAACTTTTTCTACTTAATGGATACAAGTATTTGAGATGTACTTCCCTATTTTCAAGACAACAGTAAAAATGCAAACCCGTTCCATAACACACATACCAACAGCTTCAGATAATCCATAGACTCTCTGGTTGTATGCGTCAGTTTTATCCCATATGAAAGTGTAAGCCAGATTTGGGGATGCAGGGAACCATTTTTGGAAAAGTCTTCCCACCACTGCCACCATAAGATGAACCTTCATTAAATTAAATGGTATAACAGATTGGGTCATAGTAATCTTCAGAACAGATTTATATCCCGCAGCCCTGGAGCTTAAGTACGATAACTTCAAATCGGTTCCCGGTATTGTTGTTTCTTCATGAAGTACCTACGCATTGGTAAGAAAAAAATACAGTATTGGAATGATTTTGAAATTAAACAGAACAATGCAGCTATCAGAAAAGGATGCCTGAGGTGACGCTACATGACAATCCATTGGAAGTATCATCTAATTCTGGCCTTCATTTAATAACGTAAAAACCACATAAATAAATAACATTTCACCTTTTTTCCTGAAAAGCGAAGTGTCAATTCTTCATTATACTGAAGCTGCTGTGTTGATACTTTCTGCTGATGGATTTCAAAGATCTCTCCTTTATTTTCACAGGGGGAAAGGAAGCATGCAGGGGAGGGAAAACATTCCCAACTGCTTTTTCCAAAAGATGCAAAAAAGCATCTTTCATCTACATGAAAACAGCCTCTTTGTATGCTGCCACCCATGTCCCAACTACGGATACACAAGAACAGCAGCAGAGCCTCTAAACACCGCAAAGCTGCAGATTTGGGTTGGGATGTCCAATTGCTCCTGTAGGAGCAGGAAAGAGTTTAGGTGGTTTATTATTTGCATTACCTGTGGATTGTAAATACTTTAAACTATAGCATTCTTCCATTTATTTCGAAGACAGATAAGCAGGATGCCTCAGGGAAAGCTTTTTCCATATTTCCTGATCAATATTCACTACTCAGACATCAGCTCACCACTTTCTCATTTCGGAGAGGTGCAATGATTCAATTTTATTTTAAAAGGTTCCTCCCCCCCGCCCTCTACCTTGTCTTTTCCTCTGAGCTGAGGAGCTTTTGTGGGTGATGGATGGATGTGAAAGGTTTCTGCGTAACGTGGATGAAGACAGCCTATACTGTCCTATACCTCAGCCAGGACATAAACACCGAGAGCCAGCACTTCAGGTGACCGGCTACCGAGTATCCCAGCTTATTGGGAAAAAAAAAAAAAGAAAAAAGGATCTAAGCACATTTATAAAGATAATGTTTCTCTGGTGGGAAGAGAGGGCAAAGGACGCCGAAGCACAAGCCCAGCGCCTTGGTGCTGTCAAAGGAGCGCTCCTGGGGCAGTAAATTTGGAAAGCTTTATTTTACTTTCCTGCCTCCCAGTCCTAAAGTCTGAAGACCCAACACTAATTAATATTAGTGGAAGGCAGATTTCAGGGCGAGCACTGCTGCAAATATGAGGCTTGAGACTTCAGCGGGATCAAAAGCCGGCTACTAAAGAAGTGCTAAGTTAGCTCTCTATGCTAGGGAAACCCTTGCACACTGCTTTTAAACAACCGACTGTGCTGAATAGCGTCAAATAATGTGGTTTATGCTCTTGGGGAGGGCAACAGGCTCTACTCCATCCTCTGTGTTAGCGCTTTTGCTGGGATACAAAGAAAAATTTATATGGTATTAATTGTATCTATCTCCTTCCCAGTGACAGTAACAGAAAATCAGAAATAGTACTTTTTGTCTGGTACGAATGGGTATTTACATCTGATACATGTAGGGATACAACTCTTCTCCAGTAAGACTGTAACAGAGCTGTCAGAAGTAAAGGAGGAATTGGAAGATACTAGATACTGGGCAAATTAAATTAAGATGTTAAAATTTTCAATTCTTGATCTTCAATTGTTTCTTTTTTCCCCATCAAGAACCTGCCATCACTGAGAAGAAATGACAAGCGGTACCGCCACCTGGAAGGAAGGGAGCGTGGCATCATTTCTGTTTGTAAATGTAGTTCACTCTCCTTTAGTCCAACATACGCACAGTATCTAAGCCAGAAACAAGCAAATATTTTCTACACAAACAAACCCCCCTCTCTCTAGAGAGATAAGTGATTGTGAACATACTCCTTTTCTAAGACTTTGAAGGAAAACCACAAACCACCTAGGAACAAAAGACAAATTCCTCCTCAAGACATCAGCAGGACTCTCATATGCTGCACATTAAAACTAGTCTAACAGATGGAGGTCTCTGTAAGCAAGAGGGGAAAAAGAAATAATACGCTTGTAATAGGACACAATTTAATGGACTTCACTGGTCTCCTGTTACGACCGTCGCTTCTTTTACAACTGCGACTGTGGAAGAGCAGTGTTAAACACTTAGGTGGTCTTCCAGTATTCCTGGCTGAGATAACAGGCAATAAAGAGGACACCTTGAAGTTTCAATTGCCAAGAAATTCCACTGTGTATTTGGATTACTATCAAATTAGAAACTAGGACACTCACGCAGTTCTCAGCGAGGTTTAAAACAAACCCCGAACCCCTATTATTAGTTTCTGCAGAAGCCTCAAATATCTGCTGGAAATCTGACTTACGGCTTCCTTCTTTCCATAAAATATCCCCTGTAGTAACTTATTTTCTTGAGAACTTTAGCAATGTAGAGGTAAGGTCATGCATCTCAATCTCTCTCCCAGAATCAAGCATTACAAAGAGAATTAAAACAGTTTAATGTTCATCCGAAAAGTTAAATCATCAGGCACAGCAGAGAGCATCCTATGGGAGCCATGACAACACATCAATTCTAAAGCAATCAGGAAAGTCGCTGGGTATAAAAGTCACATCAGGAATCGCCAACACAACCAAGCTGTCTGTACTTTACCTTTTGCAGATGGAGTATCAAACTACCTTCAGAAAGGCTGGTACCCTAAGGGGACTGAGTTATAGCCCAACCACCAAATCCTAATGGTTGACATTTTATTTATGGACGATCAAGCTTCTCGGAAGAACAGATGTGAAATATTTAACCTACAGGACCGAGAGAAGGGTCACCTCAATTTTCAAAAAGACAGAGTTTGTTGTCCTGAGAGTTCAAGCTGGCGACTGAGTCACATAAATTGCGCAGGGCTCCTTGTCCCTCGTGGCCAGCGGGACTAAAGCTGTCCAGGCTCTGGAGCGCTTTCCTGCTCCAAAATATAATATGATTCAGGTGACATGCTCTGATGCTATTAAGAACCCTGAATAAGGAATTTAATTCAATTAGGGAGGAAAAAATGCCTGCTGTACTGCTGTGATTTTTTTGGCAAATTGAGCAAAACGAGGATTTGAGAACAGATTTCACAAATGAGTGCAAACTTTAGTCCTAATGTCAGAAAAATGTTCTTTGCCGAGACGTAACAGCTGAACTGCTGCATTAAAATGTAACATCATCTTGGTTTGAGAGGGGCAAAGATGGCATTTTTAGATACAGGTAGATATTGGCAACTGCTGCTATTACACAAAGCTTGAGACCAAGGAGTACTAAAATTATACTTCTTTAAGTAGAAGCTGAAACTACTCATTTCAAGATGGAAAAATCTTTTCCTTTTAAAAAAAGACTTCCCCTAGAATCGAGGCTCTTAAATGAACCTATAAAGAAAAAACCTTGAGTCCTATAAAGCAAGGAGAAATGAAAAGGGAAAAAAATACTTGTTTTTTTCTAGGCTTAAAATATTGCTGAGATACCAAAGAGAAGAGGCATAGGAAAAAGCCATACACATGTAGAAACCTACAAATGTGTCCATAAAAGAATAAATCAAGAGGTGTACATAAAGTTTCAAACAGAAAGCAAAAGAGAAGAAAACCAGAAAATGTGCTGGAAAACAAGGATGCATGAATGGAGGTACTTGGCTGTAAGAGTAATCGCCACGTTTTTCTGAGTACAAACTTGAAGTTCTGGAGATTTTAGCTACGTGAAACTAGGATGCAGCATCCATGTAATACTGGAATACCTACACATCCTATTATACTGCCTGTTTAAATGATAAAATAGGTTAATTTCGTTGCTGAAAATCTGGCAACCCTGAAGTTACAAACAATCCTTTTTATTAAGTCACTGAGGCCCATATTTTACCCTGAATTCTTCTGGGGAAATAAATTTTGCTAACTCCTGCTGTATAGTATTGCCAGTAGTGAGAGCGCGCCAGGGGAGAGGGAAAAAAATAAATAAGTGGGCAACCTTGAATATATAATTTGAAGGAACACTTTTCAGTCTTCATTCTCCCACACACTCGAGGTGAGGGAAACAAGCTGCTCGGGACCTGCAGAAGGCATCTTGCAAGCGTACGTAACAGTGGATAATAGAAGTTCAGGAGAAGGAAAGCCTCAAAAACTCAATTTCAGAATTGCTTATTGCGACTCGCACGTGGGTTTCTGCCAGACCACACTGCAGTACGTGGCAAACAGACATTTATTATATTAGGAAAAAGACAGCGACAGTATTACCTAACACATACAAGCAGCTGCAGCTTAACCTGATCTCCCTCATCTGCATGCAGTTTACTGCCTTGTTCCACACTGATTAATCTCAGCTAGTTAAGTCTAGGCAGAGCATGCTAACTTCCAATTAAAAGCAGATAAAGTCATGCCTAAGTAGTCCGAATTTAGTTAACATGTTATTTATTATCATCCCTCTTGAGTAATGATCTGTTGGGTCTGTGATCCCCCCTTTACCCACCGCATTCGTTCTCTCCCCTTGCTTGCCCTCCTTTTGCAGTTTTCTCTTGTGCTGCTTCCTTGCTACAGACTTTAATTCCCCCTCTGATCAATTTGGGATTCATAAGCCACTAAGTACACTCTTTTGGAAACATTATCTCCAAGGGATGATGAAGCACTTCAAGGGAAGATGATTACAGCAGCACATCATTTTCTCCTGTAGTACGTGACAGTGAGTGCTGTCACCCCACACGAACAGGGTGACTCACACTGACTGAAGGAACACGAGGAACGGTTTCTTCCTCTGTGCCTTCCTCCAGTCTCCCACAGTTTCAACTGGTATTGCCCCTTTTTTACGGAAAGATCTGCAGCAGTTGCTCCAGAACTGAACAGACAGTTTTGAATGGAATCTGGTTCTGCCCATCTTTTATCAGCATAGTGAATTTTTTGGGAGACAGACTGTTGAGCATTATGCATTTCCGAGGGGAACCCGACCCTAAAGCGGTACGTCCCAGGCGCGGCTGGGCAGCTCCCACTTGCCGAAGCGGGGGATTACGTGTGTGATGAGCATAGAATAGAGAAGAAAAAACTCCTTAATGTGTTTTTTTCACACTGTACCCGGACCAGATTTTTGCCTACGTAACAACGGTACTATTTTTACCTCGTCATAAATGACCCATCAACACCAACTGCCTGGGATCCGCTGAGAATACGAGCTTTTCTTCCCGCTGGTTTTCTAGGGAAATCAGCGTGACCCAACAGTCCTGCCTGTCCGACCTCCCACCTCACAGCGTTTGAACCTGGGAGCCAATTTCAACCACATCTGAAATAACAATAGAAATCTCGAAAGATAATTCAGTTCCTTTAGGGTTTATTATAAGAAAGGGTTTATTTAGGTGGTGAAGAAGTTGGTAGTCACAGGTAGAAAGGCTGAATGCAGTCCGTGGGGGAAGGACTGGATGTGGCAGACAGCTGGAATTACAGCAATGGGTGGGAATTAGTAGGAATCCAGACTTCGTTAGTCCCACTGCTCATGAAATGACTTGTTTACCTAGACATTACAAATGTTTTTTGAAAATATGTATTTTCTGACATTCTTCTATTATTACTTTTTTTCTTGATTTATACCCCATCTATCTAAGCCATTTTCCATCACTTCAGGAACTGAATCTATCATCTGTTGCCAAAACAAGGAAATCAGAGCTGTTTTTCAGTGGACTGTGTTTTGCAAATACCTTCTTTTAATTGACTTGCAACTATCAAAGGCACAGAAATGATAGTGAGGATAAAAGCAACAATTTTCTAGCACAGTCTAGATTTGTATGAGCATTTAGTTGTAATTTCCTTACATCTTTACTTCAAACTTGCTCCTACCATGAACTGCTTAATGATTTTGCTCTTTTCTTAAGAGCTCTGCATGAAAACATTTGAATACATTTTCTATGTTTCCCTTGAAGAGACAAGGACATTTCTTAGTGAATGGGGAAAAGAGTGCCCTGTGTAATTGTGACATTGTGAAGGTGGGGGAGAGAAAGAGAGAGAGAAAGGAGAGGGAGAGAAAAGAGAGAAGGGAGAGGGAGAGAAAAGAGAGAAGGGAGAGGGAGAGAAAAGAGAGAAGGGAGAGGGAGAGAAAACAGAGAAGGGAGAGGGAGAGAAAAGAGAGAAGGGAGAGGGAGAGAAAAGAGAGAAGGGAGAGGGAGAGAAAAGAGAGGAGGGAGAGGGAGAGAAAAGAGAGGAGGGAGAGGGAGAGAAAAGAGAGAAGGGAGAGGGAGAGAAAAGAGAGGAGGGAGAGGGAGAGAAAAGAGAGGAGGGAGAGGGAGAGAAAAGAGAGGAGGGAGAGGGAGAGAAAAGAGAGGAGGGAGAGGGAGAGAAAAGAGAGAAGGGAGAGGGAGAGAAGAGAGAGGAGGGAGAGGGAGAGAAGAGAGAGGAGGGAGAGGGAGAGAAGAGAGAGGAGGGAGAGGGAGAGAAGAGAGAGAAGGGAGAGGGAGAGAAGAGAGAGAAGGGAGAAGGGAGAGAAGAGAGAGAAGGGAGAAGGGAGAGAAGAGAGAGAAGGGAGAAGGGAGAGAAAAGAGAGGCAGAGAAAGAGGGAGGCAGAAAGAGTGTTGTTTCACTAGCAAAAGTTTTATCAGAAATCAATAATGAGATAATATTACTTCTTGAAATGCAACTCTGCATTAAGAGTTGAGGAAAACTATATAAGTGATTAGTTATTTGTGATGGAGGAATTTAATATTCCTATCTTAGAGAAAAAACTTTCCCGCCACAGCTTTTTCTGTTTAAAGCACGGTTTTGATGTCTTACTTCCAGTATGACAAGTTCTGTAGAAGTAGATTAGCACATATGCTCATTGGCTTGTAAGCCTGTCCTCCATGTTCCAGAGAGTTCTTTTCGTTTATAAACTAAAACTATAAACTTTGTCAGAGTATGCAGGGGTGCAACGAGGAAGGCTACGACTCTCTTGGAATTAAACCTGGCAAGGGATGTCAAGGACAGTACATCAGCAGTAAAAGGAAGTCTAGGGAAAATATGGGCCTGCTGCTGAGTGAGGTGGGTGCCCTGGCGATGGAGGATGCAGAGAAGGCGGAGTTACTGAATGCTGCCTTTGTTTCAGTCTTTCCTGCCAAGGTTGGCCCTCAGGAACCCCAGACCCTGGAGATGAGAGAGCCTGGAGAAAGGAAAATTCTCCCTTGATTGAGGAGGATAGGGTTAGAGATCATTCAGGCAAACTTGACACCCACAAATCCATGGACCCTGATGGGATGCACCCACAAGTGCTGAGGGAGCCAGCAGATGTTACTGCGCAGCCGCTCTCCATCATCTTTGAAAGGTCATGGAGAACGGGAGAGGTGCCTGTGGACTGGAAGAAAGCTAATGTCATGCCAGTCTTCAAAAAGGGCAAGAAGGAGGAGCCGGGAAACTACACGCCAGTCAGCTTCAGCTCTTCGGTCTTGTAAACATATTCATCAATGGCCTGGATGAGGGGACAGAGTACCCTCAGCAAGTTTGCTGGTGACACAAAACTGGGAGGAGTGGCTGACACAGCAGAAGGCTGTGCCGCCGTACAGTGAGACCTGGACAGGCTGGAGAGTTGCGTGGAGAGGAACCTGATGAAGTTCAATGGGGGCACATGTAGGGACCTGCACCTGGGGAGGAATAACCCCATGCATCAGTACAGGTGAGGGGTTGACCTGCTGGAAAGCAGCTCTGCAGAGAGGGACCTGGGAGTCCCGGTGGACAGCAAGTTGACCATGAGCCAGCAATGTTCCCTTGTGGCCAAGAAGGCCAATGGCATCCTGGGGTGTATCAAGAAGAGTGTGGCCAGCAGGGCGAGGGAGGCCATCCTCCCCCTCTACTCTGCCCTGGTGAGGCCGCATCTGGAGTGCTGTGTCCAGTTCTGGGCTCCCCGGGTCAAGAAGGACAGGGAACTGCTGGAGAGGGTCCAGCAGAGGGCTACAAAGATGATCAAGGGAATGAAGCATCTCTCTGATGAGGAAAGGACCTATTTGCCTGGAGAATAAAAGACTGAGAGGGGATCTCATCAATGCATATAAATATCCAAAGGGTGGGTGTCAAGAGGATGGACCCAGACTCTTTACAGTGGTGCCCAAGCAACAGGACAAGGGGCAATGGGCACAAACTGGAACACGGGAAATTCCATCTCAACATGAGGAAAAACTTCATTCCTTTGAGGGTGGCAGAGCAGTGGCACAGGCTGCCCAGAGAGGCTGTGGTGTCTCCTTCTCTGGAGACATTCCAAACCCGCCTGGATGCGTTCCTGTGCAACTGCTGTAGGTGACCCTGCTTTGGCAGGGGGGTTGGACTGGATGATCTCCGAAGGTCTCTTCCAACCCCTACTATTCTGTGATTCTGTCATAAAAAGCATGACACTTATCATGCTATTTATTAGGACTAAACAGATAAATTTAACTGTATGGCTGTTTCAGACATAGTGGAAAAACACCTTTCAGTTTCTGAGGTGCACTTCTAACAAGACAGCAGTCAAAACAGTCAGACGTACTATAGTGTGTCCATTTTGATGGGCCAGTGCCTGACTGCTGAAGACATTCTGTAAATTTAACGATGCAATCAAATATAAAACCAGACACTGGTGTACACCAAGCTTTCTTACCTTTTTTTTTTCAGATGAAAGTTTAAAAATCATAGAATAAATGAATTGGTCTGAAAATAATCACGTTGCAAATTCTTAGCACTTAGTCAGAATTACTTACGTTTCAACAGTAGTTCCCACTCTTTTCGTTATGGTTGCTTAACACTAGCCTGTGATAAAATGCTACTTATTTGAAGCACGCTTTACCTGCGTCTCTGGGATGATGGGACTATCTTCAGGAGAAATTCTAAAGAAGGTGGATAAAGGCGATGACACGATAACAGGGTTTGGCCTTACAAATCCACTCAGATCACAACTAGGAATGTCATTCTCTTCCTTCTTCATGACCAGGGTATCCATGACATAAAAGACATTCCAGGGAATCCATACTGTGTGATACTGTGTCAGGAACGGTGATCGCTCAAACACCAGTGTCAGAGAGGCACCGCCATTCGCTACCAAGTCAAACCTAGAAAAAAACCCAAGAGACCTCGCTAGTCAGCAAATTCCCAAAGCCGTCCACAGCCTCCATTTTACAGATTGATTTTTTATTCCATTGTACTGCTCAGAAGGCAGAACGGCTCTACTGGGAACAATGGGGAAATCAATTAAATTATATTACATAATATTGCAGTAAGAGAATAGAGAGTTTGGGATGCCGCGTTTAATTTAAGTAAGCCTTCTACTTCTAAAGTATATAATCAGCATGTTTTACATCTGAGGAATGTACAAAGTACAACTTGGGTCAATCAGTTTTTTCATGTCTTTTGTTTCCATTATTTTATTATTATCTCATTTTTACAAGCAGCTCTTCAGTAATGCCTTTGCTGTCTTTATGACTTAGAAGTGCTTCAAAGGGAACTTACATTCCGTCTTGGCGAGTGATTGTATATCCATAGTCTGGATAGTGTAGAAAGGAGACGTTGACTCCAATGAGTGGCGTTCCATCAGCAGTTAATACTTGGCCCCTTATGACGGATGCAAGACTGTGAAAAAGATGCAGGATCAAATTACAAATTGGCTTTTTTTGTTCTCTTTTGAATGAACAAAAGCTAGTAGAGTGAAAACACAGACATGCATCTCTACATGGTATAAACTACCCTTAAAAAAACATTCCTGAGACTCTAACCCTTTTACAAGTTCACATAATTTACACTGTATAAACAAATGCCTCGAAATCTACAGATAATAATTTTGTTTCAATATTGTTGACTTTACTTTGGTTCATTTTGTTTGTACTGAGTTACTAAGACCAGAAATTCACTGAAGAATTTTAAGAACTTATAAACTCTGGATGTTCCCACTGTAAGTCATACCTCTGGCAGACTCTTAAAGAACAACATACTTTTCAATTAGTATCAAAGCAATCTGTAAAACTGCAGGGACTATGAAGTACAAAATTTAAAAGAGCAATAAGGAACATTTGTGCAACAACTTTTAATCAACTGCTGTGCCCAAACACATTAATGCTGTTAAATTACTGCAAACGCAGTAGTTCTAGTGTAAATCATCTTCCTTCACTCAGTGAGATCCCAGACACCTGCTTCCTGTTACTGGTTTATTTTCAGGTCATTACTGCTTTGTAGAGCACCAGTCAAATAGTTTATGCAATTATACTGTCGTGCACTTAACAGTTCTATTACATTAATTCATAATTTATATTATTTAGTGAGCTCAGTTTAAAAAGTGCAGCTTTGCTTTTGCTTCTGAAGTGTTTTCATAGCCTTGACGTATTTCCAACTGTGCTAGCCCAAATCAACTGGTTAAATAAAGATTTATTTAATCATTACTGAAGTGCCCTGTTAGAATACAGGTACTAAGCATGGCAAGTACCTTCTGTAACCTACTGGCACCGACAATTGGAATTTTACAGGAAATGAGACAAAATAAGCAATGTGATAGATCAAGAGAAAAGGTCTCTGCTGCAAGTCCACACCATGAACTGTGGATCCCAGTGGATCTCCTCCTAAACATGAATCTTACGCACTCTTCAATTCCTCTCCTATTCAGGAGTTAACGATGAGTCGTGCTCACCTCTTATTGAAAGGACTTTCCCCGGGTATGACATGAGTGCTGTCTGCTCCGATGAGAAAACTGATGCGGTCATAAAATGCTTTGGCAGCTTGCTGAGATGGCGACTGTTGGCTTTGGCTGATAATATCCTGGGGATCAGGTAGCCCACGACAATACGGCTGGTTTTGGCAAGAACTCTGCAAACAGCAGTCAGGATCCATACAGTCAACTAGCCCATCTGTTGGCAGAAAGTCACACAAATGAACAAACTCTTCCTCCTGCCCCTCTGCACGTCAATGAGGCAGCCAGCAGAGAGATTTAAAAAAAATATGTAGTATGAAAGAATACTAATAATTAAAATTTTAATGAATTCACTTTCAATTAAGGAAAGAGAGTTTGTTTCCACCGAGTTCTTAAACGCCCATGGAAATCCATGCAGGCTGAATACACTCGGTATCATGTATAAATTAAACCTATTTATTCGATACTTCTCTAAAAACATGTTGAACAAACCAGAAAATGAAGGCACTCAGGCTCTGCATACACTGTTAACTTATAAATATTAAAACATTTTAGGTGCGTCTAAGTAGCTTTTATCTGAGGTTATTTGGCTTCCTAGAGAAAAGAAACAAGTAACTCCCACTCTGCTGTTTTCCTGAAGTTTTTTAGCCTATCTATGCTGCAGGTAGCTTTAAATATTTCACAACATTTATCAAGGTGGATTCCTTTATACCTTGGCAGAAAGATTTTGTTGCTAGTGGCAAAGGCAATTTCCACAACTATTTTGCATGAAAATGTAGGAGAGAACAAAATCTGTATCTAACATTTCGATTTTATTCTGAATAAAGTGATGAGGAATGCTGGCCAGTATAAACAAGATTTAAACACATGGATGCTTATGTGCTGAAATATTCACATATAATGAGCATTAGATCTGTCACATCACTGGAAATCTAATTTGGTGAAAGATTAAAATCAAGATCAAATTGATAACTACTAATTTGCTGTAAGTAAAGTCGTAAGGAAAATGAGCCTGGAAATGTCAGCTACAGAAAATTTCTAGACGAATGTAATATGGTATCACAGAGCTGATAATTGTTTCCCCAAAAGAACAGCAAGACTGAAATAGCTCAAACATTTTATTATTCCATTTAGATTAGAGCGGGAGCTTGCCTGCTGCACTGAACTGAAAAATATACCAATGCAGCACTCAGAGGAAGCCCACGACTGCTTCTCTCACAAAACAATCTAGCTTTAGAGTAAAACTTCTTTCTGAAGGGAAAAATATCATCCATTTTTGTTCAATCGTATGTTGAAAGAGTGTAAGTAAACAGAGATCTTCTAAAGGTATTCCTCTAAGGATTGCTGTGTTATGTGGATCAGTTAGAGGACTGGCAAAATAGTAAAGGACTGGGATTTCTATTCTTTTGCACATCTAAAATTCTTATTTAACTCGGCTGACATTGAAGTCAGTTCAGAGAAAATAAAAGGGATGAAAAAGTCATCGTTAAGTATATCAAAGTTTAAACTTTTTTAAGAGAAAAGAAAGAACATTGATTTTTCCTGGGATGAGGATACGCCAGAGGGTCGTGTTGCCATTCAGAGAGACCTCGCCAGGCTGGAGAAATGGGCTCGCAGGAACCTCGTGCAGTTCAACAAAGAGAAGTGCAATGTCCTGCCCCTGCGGAGGAACAACCCCAGGCACCGGTACACGCTGGGGCACAAGTGGCTGCGAGGCAGCTTTGTGGAGAGGACCTTGGGAGTCCTGGTGGACACCAAACTGGACATGAGCCAGCAACATGCCCTTATGGCAAAGAAGGTGCCAATGACCTCCTGGGCTGCATTAGGAGGAGTGGTGCCAGCAGGTCAGCGGGGGTGTCCTGTCCCCTCTGCTCCGCACTGGTGAGGCCACACCAGGAGTGCTGTGTGCAGGCTGGGCTTTCCTGTACAAGAGAGACACGGACACACTAGAGAAAGCTCCGTGAAGGGCCATGAAGATGGTTAAGACCTTGACACATCTCTCCTATACGGAAAGGCTGAGCGAGCTGAGACTGTTTAGCCTGGAGAAGAGAAGGCTCAGGGGGAATCTCATCAATGTGCAGAGATCCCTAAAGGGACGGTGTAAAAAACACCACCTTTCAGCGGTGCCCAGCGAAAGGACAAGAGACAATGGGCACAGATGAACACAGGAAATTCTGTCTAAACATCAGAAAGACTTTTTTTACTGTGGAAGTAAACAGGTTGGCCAGGGAAGTTGTGGAGTCTCCATCTTTGGAGATAATGCAAAACCCAACTGGCCACGGCGCTGAGCAGCTTGCTCTCGTTGACCCCGCTTCGAGCAGCGGGTGGGACTAGATGACTTCCAGAGGCCTTTCCAACCTCAAATACTCTGCAACTCTCGTGATTTTCTAATCTTATTCTTGTACAATATGAAACCCTTTCCTAGCTGAAGTACTGACCTCCCTTGCTGGTTTTAACTCTAGAAGCCTGGCTCAGTGTCAAAGCTGGGGGTGCTGATGGCTAAAATGCACAGTTTTGGGTTTTTATATCTCCCAGGCATTATCTGGTGCAGTTGCCAAAGAAATGCTCAAATTTCGTCATTCATCTTTGTTAGTTTATAAAAAGCAAATGTACATCTGAAGTATAGTCTGCGGGTCATAAAACTGCATGAGATTGACACCTTCTGAACTAATCAGCTGGAAATGCATTTTTACAAGCCTCTCCGCTAACATCAATCAGAGAAAGAATCTCATTTTCACCAGCCAAGATCCAGGGATACGCTGTTTGTTATTTTTCTGTGGAGTTTATCAGGAACTTGCCCAGGCGAGTGACGGATGGTTATGAATCTGGCTCCTTATAACTTGAGAAAACATTTTTCATTCTTTCTCTGTACTTATGTGGCTAGACCTATCTAGTACCACTAAGCTGAGTACTCTATTGCAGTGCGCGAAGCAGACTAAAATTTCCTTTCTCAAATGGCTCTGCAAAATTATTGATGAATTTTCTTTAGCCTGAAAAACAAGAAACTTAGCTCAACACTGGCTTATCAGTTATACCACTCAAATATGACAGTGAAATTATAAAGAAAATAGAAGCTCCTACAGCCAGCTGGACAATCATTATCCGTCTCAGAAGGCTATTTGGTATTTTTGTGTTCTAGATGTAAGTGGTTTTTCTGTATACAGAAGACGTAATGACTACATTATTGTTTTCTTCCTCAAAAGCTAAAGTCTCGCTGTAAAAATCTTGACTAATGTTACTTTTCCCTTTGTTGCAAAACGCACAGAATTGCAATGGAGCATGGTCTGGTAATAAGATTGCTTCTTTGGAGAGACTAATAAAACCCCCAAAACATTAAATGAGAGGAGTCAAGACAGAGGACTGCCACACATATGGATATCTAAAAACTAAGATGTATCAGTGGGCATGTTTGCTTTTGAATGGAATTTAAAGGGTATGTTTAAAACTGCTGGAAGGAAGAAAAATAGGGGGGCAAAATAAGCCCTGGGCACAAGTTCTGCCAGCGTCAAGGGGATATTGCGGCCAAGGACCTACATAAATCACATTCTTTATAAATAAGTTGATTTTATATCTAGGCAGCAAAAAATCTCCATGAAGTGTAATTCAGTGCCTACGTGGGAAGAACACAGCTTTGGAGCTATGACGGTGACCGTCCCACCAGGACGGTTTCAGTGACTGTGGCACACTAAGGCAAGATGCTGGAAAGGACAGAAAACTACTAACAAACCTCAGTTATCCTCACATATCTCAATTTTACTACAGGCTATAATGAATGGACTCAATTATAGACACCAAAAATGACTGCCTGTAGGAGCAGCTCGTGGGAAAAGCCACAAAAGCAGAAATAGCCCTTGATTTATTCCTGAGCAGTGCACAAAGACCTTGTTCAATGTTACTACTGCAGGATCTCTGTAAGCACACCTATACCGTACACAAATGCAACATTCCTGTTGGAGTGAAGCAGCCTAAAATATAAAGCGTTGGGCTCTAAATGAGCTGTCGCTCCAGAAAGAAATCTTGGGCTCACCGTGGATAAGTGCTATGAATATATCAACCCAGCACTCCCCAGCAACCACAGATGCAAAGAAAAAGCTGAATAATGGGAAGTGTTGGAGCACAAACCAGAGAACATGAGCATGCCACTGCATCAGTCCTAATTCAAGTCCAAACTTCCTGACATTTCCTGAGTTTGGGTTACCTTTGTATTTAGTAACACTTCTGACATTCAAAACGTTCTGTGGCAGTAATTTCCCACTTTAATTAGCAGCCTGCTGGTATACCAAAGAAAACAGAAGTGCACATTTGTCCTATTATATTCTTTTGCTAAACATTTGCCATTAGTCACTATCAGAGAAGAGGCGCTGGTTTAGGCAATCTTTAGGTTGAATTTGTACTTCCCTGTGACAACGCTTATCAGGAGCGGGCTACCCCAGCCTATGCAAGTAATTACAAAAATATAGTAGTGCTAAGTACGCTTTGCTTTGTTACAGTACCTATTTTCATTTCAGTAATAAAAGAATATTAATAATCCCTTAAATCCTGCTGCTATAAACCTGTAACTACCTTTAATAATTGGATAGGAGCTAATAAAAAGCAAATTTAACAAAGGAATCTGTTCAATAAAGACCTACCTAAACTAAAGAGTAAACAGCTTATTCTTCCTACAGTGATGACAAAACATGTCCCACTTTGTTAAAGTATAATAGTGACACATTTTTTCCCAAACAAAGAAGTTAGGCTTATTCTACCCACAGACTCTGACTTCCCCTCTCCCCACAAAGTCATCAGGAGTTTAATTCAGCCTAAGGTCTGCTTGTTGCACACTCTCCTTGCGGGTTGCTAAAACAGAAAGAAAATTCTGTATTTTATTATCCAAATCAAACACATGGAAAAATAAAGAGTGATCCTTAAAGAGAAAGGAAATGATCTGCAAGACTCTCAGAAATCTGTATCGAAAGGAAGATGAGCAATAATCATCCCATCATATGTCAATACTCTCAAGAAGGGAAAAATGATCGAGTATGCCGTGATGTCAGCAGCATCTCCTATGGAGAATATTCCCACTGAGGTCCCAGAGATGCTCACGTTCACAGAATTTGAACAATCAGTCCCAGAAAGAGCTATGAATCAAAGGAACAGCAGACACTGTTATTAATGAATTACACTCATATTAATATATGAAATATATTTTACCCAGTGTAGGATGAGACATAAACATTAACCACAGCATATAAATTAGCTAACAACCAAGATAACTTTAATTATACAACCACTGAGCCTCGTGCGATGTAAACCACCACTACCTGCAGTCATCGGTATAAACTCAGCGTAAGTGCTCGGATAACCTAATCTCCCACAACAAACAAATATATGAGCGGCATCCTTGTGCCATTCCCTGGAGCTGTCTGGAATCCGAACGGCTTGATCGGAAGATTAGTGGGTTGATCGCACGTACTCTTGGAAAGGGAAGAAACGCTGCTTCTCTTTCCAGGTGGGTTTCTGGCAAAGACGACTTTCTTTTCCCAGTTCTGTTTGGTATGCTTCCAGTTTTTAATTTAATTGTTATATTTTAACCCTTCTCCTCAGCCACTAGTCAAAGACTGAAGTGAATATGCTCTGTACTGAAACATATAAATTAAAATAAGGTCTACTGAAAGAGAAAGGCCAGTGACAAATAGCATCATATAGGTCAATCATGGCAAAACAACTGGCCAATATCTTCCTCATATATTGCTGCATAATATCTGTAAAGGAAATAATGAAAAAAATTGAGCAAAAAAGCACAACAAAATACCAACATTAGACTCTTTTTTTTTTGGTGTAACATTGTTCCTTCTTCTTGAACTTTAAGTCATCCTTTTAGATCCTTCTGCTCCAATTCCTCCTTCCTTTTCCCCTTTTCCTCACAAACAGCTTTCAGTTTTCAGTCTGAAGGAGCATCTTCTCTTCCCTTGTTGTTTACGCGCATTCCTGTTCACCTTGCTCCTCTTCCACTGCTCCGTTATCTCTCTTGACTCTCCCTCTGATATGCCACGTACTTCTATTAACGTTTACCGACTCTGCTTTAGTCTACTACAGGGCTTTCAACTTTTTTTCCCTACACGATCTATTTTTTTTTCTCCAAGTTGTTTATGCTCTAACCTAGTTTCTCCCCCTCCTTGCTTTGTCTCCTTTCACGCTTGCAGGTTTCTCTTTCTTCCTTATGTTCATAATCCCCCGGCCCACCTGAACTTAATTCCCCAAACAGCGTATCTCTGCATGGAAATGCTATGGCTAATCGCTCCTCTTGCTCCCTTCCTACATGCAGAAATTCAGCTTCACGCCAGCTCAGATTGCCTATACCAGATCGTGTCAGATCCTTCCGCCCCTAAATGTGCAAAACTGCCTCAAAATATACAATATGCAACAGAGAAGGATGACAAATCAAATGACGTGTAAAGCAATAAACAGCAGCGCTGCTTTAACCGTGTTAGTTATTTTCCTCAGGAAGTAAATGTTGCTGTTATTTATGGTTTGTGATGTCTAAGATCCCAACTGCGGTCGCGATATGAGAGCAAACAGCCAACCAGCAATGGCAAAGGCATACGCAGTCTAAAGCTGAAAAACAAAGTCACGGATGACTTTATCATCATCCAGAGGCCCTAATGGAGTTTCTTATCTCTGCTCTGAATCTGAAGGCGTTAAACAAAAAGAGTTGATGAGAGAAGGGGAAGAAAGACAGACAATAAAAGCATTACGTTGACCTAATATTTGACTGCATTCACATTTAATCTCGGTTTGCTGTGTGATTCTGGAGTCGTGCCAAAGTCACAGCCCCTCTACCTTCCCCACCCTACAACGATGATTGCAGATTGATTCCTTAAGTCAACAGTCCTGCCTGCATCTCGCTGCAGATTGTTACCTGTCGCCTGAATGACAGACTGCGGAAAAGCAAGCCAAAAAAACCAAACCAAAGACTTCTGGGAGCACCCTGTCAGTTACCTGAGCGTTCACAGGCTACGGAGGGATAAGATCTCTGTAGACCGGGCAACTGATTTTTTCCAGCAACAGTATCATAGGTCACAGTGTAAACTCCCCGTTCGGCCATTTCTCTTGGGATAATTTCCTTGTGAGGTCACCGAAAATTTGAACTCCTTTCTTTTTTTCCCCCCCTCCACTACAGTTCACTGAGTTGAGACTACGTTTTATTCCACTATAAAAGAATACTGCAGGGAAACTAAGGTGACACCCATCATTTGCTAAGTACATATCTCAACTGTCATAAGCATCTTGGAAGGCTTTGCTGATACGCCACACAGAAGCAGTGAACACCGCAGCGTATTCTTACAGCCATAAGAGCTAGTAAAACGCGTGCACGGCTCTCCTGGCAGTATTTCATCCCCTGACTGTAAAGTCTCCGTTCCCCAGTACGTTGTCCCCAGTGTTAAGGATCCAGTGGCTCTATCTTACCTCCTTCGTTGTCCTTACTGTCAGTGCAGAGAGTTTCCATGGCTACGTCACAGCCCGCTCCCCTCCATCCCGGCTGGCAGACGCAGTGCCAGCCGTTTTGGTCCAGCGTGCACCTCCCGTTGCTGTTGCACAAGCCAGGGCAGCCCTCTGTTGAAAGAGACAAAGAAGAAAAATCACAAGTGATTTCAATATTGCAATTCCATAAAAAGAAAGAAAAAAAAAATACAAACAAGGGACACTTACTGGGAACAGGCCTTAAGAACAGCACAAATACTGTAATTGCACATGGAGTGGAACAGCAACATTACCTGGGGAACGTAATTCTTAACAAAGTGGCATCTTTGATTGGCCTGACACTTGAGACACCACTTACCTGTACAGGCAGGAAATAAATGCACCAATCCTCTAAATACCTGCAGGCCAGACAAAATTAAGTTTGTTTTTTAATTTTTTTTTTTTTCTTTTTTTGGCAAAGTAGCAAGAGATGAGTGCATAGTGCAAACACAGCTGGGTAAAATGATACATTTTTTCTGTGCTCATAGAACAGATCGTTATTTGCTCTATGCAGTATTGGTTACTCACTGGCACAAACGTTTAAGCTCCCTGTTACTATGAACAAATCCCTCCAAATTCTTAAGTGGGAAAATGAGTATGATTTTAGGCACGTAATAAAAGAGAACGTTAACTTTATCTGGTCTCAGAGTTGCCGTATATTCATGTGAAATTACAGTGCGCTAAATAATTGCACAAAGTATAGGCCAGTTTTAATGACTATACTTTATGCCAAAAATACATTCCTTTTCACAGAATAAGCAAAGCCCAGGAAATAGTGAAGCAGCTTAGCATCTATTCTAACAAACATTAGGATTCAGGCTGCATACGGATGGGACAGGACCAACAGGATTTCCAACTAAATGTAATAGCTGTGCGTATTTGATTACTTAGGACGGACAAAATGAAATACCATAAGGACCACAATAAAACATTGATAGACTGAACAAAAACACGGTAGTGACGTGCTTCAAGACAGATAGCAGTGTGATTTTTTGTGACAATCTCCCTAAGGCTTTTGTGCTGTTACCTTTATATCCTATCTTGTCTGCTTTTATGGCCAAGGAGGGAAAATTTGGGAAACAATTAAAATAATTTAATATATCCAAAATCGATAATTGTTTTCAGTCTAACATTGCATTAAAAAAAACAGTATCTGTCACTTCCTAGTGATGAAATCTGGCATGCAGCCAACATGATCTGTATGAGGATGACAACACTATAAATATGTAATTTTGGTGTTCCTTATCTATGACTATGATAAGACACTGACAGAAGCAAGTACAGATATGGCACTAAGTATCTTATGAGAAGGTGGCTACGAATCAGATATTTTTTGGACACGACAATTTTCTGTAAACTTTTATCCAAAAAACCTAAGTGACTGCCTAAACACTTCTTCACTTTGTAGAACTACCAGCTTCGTGAACTCATCTACTGACCCGTCTTGGTTAAGATCAGTTGAGCTTAGAACAGTCTTTCAGAAGTAATAGTCTATTCTTTTTCTTCTAAGGACTTTTGAATTTACTGACTCCTTTCAACCACGTAGCTCCAAATTACAAACGTTCCCAGAAAAAAGTTATACAGGGTGCTTAACTCTCCTTAAATTACTCTTCGAAGGCAGAGAATCAGGAAAACCTCTTGAGAGGAAGTACGGTGGTGCTACAGTTACGGATATTGTGCCATCATGCCAGGCTGAGATTAGTCTTGCTACTCTTATTCTTTCAGACTGTAGATGCTAATAGTATTTGTTGACGCACTGAGAGCTATTTTTTTGTTAATCTTTCTTCTGTTTAATTTATGGAAGACTTACATATTTAATTGCAATACTGACAGAGCGTTTTAGGAGTCAACTGGGTACACTCAAGACTTATTGTGTGAAAGCCTGGATATTGCCATGAATATTGCCATATTCTAATGAAAAAAACACAAATAAGGAATAGAGAAAGATACTCAGGGAAAGAGGGGTAGGAATATTTTAAACATTTTTCTAAATCAACTTTTCACCATAACTGAAGATACAAGAATCTTTGCTGTTTCATGTTAGGCTTTTGCATCCTTGAACCTTTCAATTGCAAATGTTGCATAGAGTGTTCAAGCTTTTTCTAGCTTCGTACAAAGTACAAGGCATAACTTCCTATAGATTGTCTACATTCAGATAAACAAAAGCTTAAAAGCCTGGGGTATTCTATTGATCTGTCTATAGATAAACATACACATATCTATAATTAATTTGTTTTTTAGAACTAATGACACTTGTTCTGTGACAAGAGCATTGGTTTACTTTGTGTCCTAAATATTTACAGTTTTGTAGGTAGAGGTCCCATGACAAAACTAACAAAGAAAAAACACCAAACAGCAAATGAATACTATCTTCAGTTTTTGGTTCAAACAAAATCTAATACATGTAATACAGTTTGTATATAAATGTATAATTACTAATAAAATGTTATTATATTACATAAGCAAGATTTCATTTTTAATTCGAGATGAGTTGAAAGTCATATGAGGTAAATCCATGGAATGTATGTAAGAGAAGATTCTTTTGCCCAGACTAGTAGGTTTGTAACTATATATTCATATAAAAAAAAGTACATGGAGGTATAGGCATGTCATCAAAGAGCAAGTATACAGTACCTTTCACTATCTTATCCAAATAGTGAGCTTGAGAATTAAAAAGAAAAAAAAAACAGACAGACATTTCAGAAGTGTCACATAAAACAAGAATTGTTCAGAATTCACATGCAAATCAAGCAGGTGCACCTGACATGAGAGGTCTTACATTACAAAATGAAAATGTATTTCAAAGCTTTTAAAAATGCAAGAAATTCTCTTTTCGGCAAACATCGTCATGACTCAATGAAACTATTTTAGAAAGGAGCCCTGCAGAAGAAAGACATGCTACCTTTCTGCGACTACCGTTTTTCTTCTGACTTCTCTTCACATGCTTTGATTTTTACGTATAACAAAAATATAATCAAAGCTAGTTAAAAACCTTAATTTTCAACACAACGTAAGAGTAATTACTTAGCTTATGAGCTTTAAAACACTGACCATACTGGAAGATCTTTGATTTGCAGGTCACGTATGACTCTGACAGCATAACCAGCACACTATCTTAATTCCAATTGGATTAACAGGATTTTTAGGAGGAATAGTTTTCTTCTGCTTCAGTTCAGCCACAGTTATTCTTCTGAGCACACACACCAATTATGTAAAATAAGCTAGATAGAATATATGGGGCGGAAGAGGGCGCAGTGGGGTTAGTAGCGTGGTGATCCATTTCATTGGGAAAAACGGGTGAAAATTAAACTTAGGCTTTAGATGTATAAAAATAAATAACATGGTATATCCAAGAATAGCAAGACTTTTTTTTTTTCATAAGTTATGACACTTAAAATTTCACAAAAAATTTGAGGAGACAGATGGATGAATGACAGACAGAGCACAAGATGGATTTAAAGCAGCAGCCCCTACTTTTAATACATGAAACACAGCAGAGATGGGTTATTTGTTCCCTCCTTACTTTCAGGAAACAGACATCAGCGGCCGTTGTGTTAAGGGGGTTAATGTCATATAGCAAAACCACGTGGCACAGGTCCATCGCAGGCTACCAAACCCAGCCACCTGCACACCAGGTGACGGGATATTACGGACTAGCGCAGTGGGGACCCGCCAAGCGGAGTCAACAGTGTTGGATTCGATCCCCTGGTTTTGCTGTGGGCAAGGTCCCTCAACAGAGCACTCATGGGCTTTCTTACTTTCAAAATTTGACCTTTTCTAAATCCCTTCTGGATGAGGGCCCCTGTCTGGCAAGTACTCTGTCACTTGCTATTATCGCTCAACTTTGTGTTTCGGATGGGTAAGAAAGGCATTTCCAACCACGGCCTTTCCTGAAGTTTGGCTGAATGGGAAACAGCTCTTCCCCAGCCCAAGGAGGGAGGTGATGAGATACGTAATCTCACAGAAGCCACAGTCACTGCTACGACTAAAGGGTGGAAACTTTCTAGTCCCCTTCCCTTGAAGAAAGTGTCAGGTGTCCACTGCACGGTTGGTTTTTTTTTACTTTTTCTATAATGGTAAGGTTAAAGGGAGACAAAGTAAGAAGATGAAAACATCAATTACAGAACATTTAGAACAGCAGCAACAAACTAAGTAGCTTTTCACATTAACCACAAACAAAAGGAAAAGTGATACAGCTGCATTTCAGGGTGGATCAAATTCTTCTCTTACTCATCCAGTAGAATTCCCCTTGCTCCTACACAGCTGCTCTCAGAACATGGTGTAGTATGCATGGAGGAAAAATCAAGCTTCACTCCATAAAATGGAAGCAATTAGGTCTGTCTGGGGAACGCATCTGTCCACCAGTGAAACATTAAATGCCTCTACAAATGTAGGGACAGGTAACAAAACAGAGCATAAAAAACCTCGGAGACAATTGAAAATAGTCCCTGTGATCCCAGGCCCCCACATGCTATCTCCTTTCAGAAATCCAATCTGCATATTAAAAAAAAAAAAAAAAAGAGGATGAAGAAAAGGTTCTTCAAGATTTTTTGTATCCAGTAGTCTTGCAAGAAGTCAGTTCCAGACCATAAACCTATAAAGCTCGGAAAACAAGTTCTACCTTCCAGCATCCTTTTACTTATGGTCAGTTGACATTAAGGACAACATGAGAAACTATTCTGGTTAACACGCAGCAACCTAGAAGAATCAAAAGGCAGAAAACGAGCAGCCAAAAATAGTATAACTTCACAGTGAAGTTTAACTAGCCATGCTGCCTTCCTTATCTTCAATGTAATTGAAACAGGAATGAACCCAGCTCTGTGTGGCAGTACAAAATATGAGCCTTTTTCCTTCTGCATAGAGAATTCCAGGTGGGATTTGGAGCATTTCAGTAGGATGGAGCACCTCAGCAGGTGCTCCTTGGCAAGATATTTACACATCTGGCACATGTGGGTTATGTTAAGTCCTTAAAAAGTCTAATTATAGACCAGACAATATACCTACAAGATGCCCTACCTTGCAGGGTCTAAGATTGTGAAATTTAAAAACTTGCTCTTATTTGCAGGCGTACTGGCACTTCATATAGCTCTAAATGCAATGAAGAAAACAAAAATGAAGATACAAAATTTGTACATTTTCTAGGATAGTCGAATCCAAGAAGATGTAAGTGGCATTCAAAATTCATACAATGTAAAATACAAATGGTGTTATCAATGTGTGTGGATATTTATATAAATATGTGGCAGATAAATGTATTTTACAAAGAACTGATAACAGTCAGGCAAATTCACATTTAACATGGTATAATTCATAACCAGTCAGAACCCAGACTTTTTTTTTTTAATTTAATGGCTCCCATTAGTCTCCTATCAGAGATGTAAGTCAGTGTCTTCCTCAGATTATTCATATGCTACTTCCTCCAGGTATGACAGAATAGCCACAGAATAAATGGACATATTAAATCCATTTATCCCAATCAGCTCCTGTTTAAATCAGCATGAGTCACATACCCATTGAGTTGATGTTCCTTAATTGGTACTTATAACATTGCTCTACCCTGATTATTCTGTCACAAAGGATTAGAACGGTGACATGCTTCTAAATACTGTATAGCAAATTTATATTTCTATTAGTTTACATTATTATCCTCCACCAGACATCTTCACCCATCATAATCTTTGTAACCTGTACACAGGACTACAACACGCCACATGTTTTTTGTAGTGTAAATATATTCCCATTACATTGTCAACTCAACAGCCCCACAAGAGTCATGAGTTACTTTGCCGTTAAGAGCAGAATTTGACTTCATAGCACCACCAGAAGTGAAGCAAAAATACAAAGGAATGGGACCAAAGCCATGTCGATCGAGGTCTGCCTAAATTAAAACCTACTTTTAAGGTTTTTGCTTCCTACACCTTGAAAGTGTGAGCTGAACCCCTGCCTCCTCTCCACTAATACTATCAGCTTTCTCCCTTCCCTGCTGCATTACAGCCTCTCCCTCCACAAGAAAACAGAAAGGAGAAATTAGAGAGAAGAGAGCCAAAGGGAAATTAAAAAAAAAAAAAAAAAAAAAGACGATGAAGACATCATTTCAGTATGCAGCAACAATGAAGAATGCTGTTCTGCTCCTCTCCCAGCCAGCTCAGCTTGGCTTACTGTCATCTCCCACAGCCGGGCACAGCAATCCCCGTTCACCGGGGGCCGAGCGCACACATCTCTCTGCTCCGACACCGACCGCGCGCCCCCAGACACAGACCTTCTACAGGGAGACGTGAACAACGTCTTGCATCAGTCGTGTGCAGACTTCTGCATTAACCTGGTACTAAGTGACATACAACGAAATAGCATATCAAAATGCCATCTTAATTTCTTGGTAGAAAAACTGACTGCAAGCAAGCTATGGTATGTTGATAGTATATGGCTTCCCTTAGGTTTTCTATACGTTTGTCTGTTTGTTCATAGTTTGAAAGTTTTAGTATCTTCACTTAATGTTTTCATTAATTTTTAATACTTGTATAAAACTTTGTTTACAATCCATATGACAAACGCCCCCCCTGCACATTACAAGAGTATCATGAGTGGCAAATTCAAACACCCCAAATTTAGACAACGCCGGATTTATGGCTACCTGTGCAAGTTTTATAAGCTTCTTCCTTCGCCGACGTACGGAACTGACATTTCTCATTCAGTACTCATTCTCTCACGAACAACAAATGGCTGGTGCCTTAGTAACAGGCACACCATGCTAACTTAAACAAAGACGTAACCATTTTTCTTACAGACTTCTCTATCATCTTCCTTCTCAAATCAAAATTATTTAGTATAGTACCTTTCACACTACTGGTGCGAGCAGAGAATGTAATCTCATCTCATTTTACCCGTGGGTAACTAAAGCATAGAAAGATTAAAGTGAAAAGTATCCACCCATTTGGCTGCAAATACCTATGATGTGATTTTTCAAAATACTCAGAATTATATAGGATTTCGTACACAAATCAGCATTTTAGCAATTCACGCACGCGCAAGTCAAGTCCCCAGAAAATAAGGAATGGTCAGTGGACGCTCTTTTAAAGTTTGCCTTTGTGAATGACTAAAAGAAAATATGTAGTAGAAGCAAGGGTAGAATCCAGTTCTCCAAAACCATTCCTAACCCGATCACCCCGTGCACCAGTCTCTGGCACGAATGCAGTGGAGTTTCTGCATGCGACAGCCCTTCACAGCCTTGCAACGTTCTTATATCAGGTCCTTCAGGTGCAGAGGGAAAAGTAATTATCTTAGTAGTATCATTGTATTTTTTTATTACAATGATATGTATACGCTATAATTAATATACATTCTATCTTTTGTTATGTGATATAATGAAAATGACACACAAAAGCGTTCTCTTGTGGCTTCCCAACTTTCTGCTCTTGATTTTACAACTTTACTAATGTTTTTTTAACATGATTTTTGGGCATTTGAAAGTTCTCAAGTCCTACGCACATAAAGTAAACAGAAAAAAAGGGGGAAAAAAAAAGAGATTTCATTCTGCGACATTACATTTTTTTTTCATGGTGAGCAACAATGAAGCTGAGATGAACCACCTACGCTTCTGCCATTTGTGCTAACAAAGTGTTATCAACATTATTTCTTACTCCCTGTGCAGCCAAGCAGTAGCAGGGGACGAGGCACACACTTTATCAGTGGTTTGACAGACACTTGCCAAGAGAAGAGAAACTCCCAGAGTTTCGTTGCGAGCTTCAGGGAGAATGCAGTTTGTGTAAATAGGTTTTTGTGCTTGTTTGCGGGGAGCCGGCACAAAGCTCAGAGTTGACAGCTCTGGCCTGACCCCTCTAACCCATTCAAGACTCCGACTGTGGTGGTTTACTTCTCCTGACCTGACTACCAGATCACCCTTAAGTTCCTCTCATTTCCACCCAACCAAAGTTTACCTATCCTGAGAATTAAAACATCTCTTGAACGTAAAAAACCTAAATAACTCTTGTGACATTTAAACCTAGTATTTCTTATCCTACCCGCAGCAGACTTAGGGAGTAGCGTATTGATTCCTTTAAGCAACTGCTTCGACTCTCAAAGAGTGGCTAAAAAAAGCCGTGCATCTATATGCAATTTCTGAGGAGCTCTGTATCTCTACCAGAAAACTTACAGGAGTCCAGAATTCATAAAATTTTAAAGCCACTGTTCTAGCCTGGCTTCAGAGTGGTTTGCTCATGTCAAATTCATCATCCACTACAGCCTTTTCTGACGCTCTTCTGCCTGCCGAGCTGCTTCCTAACTTGAATTTGTGCAGTTGATTATTCTTACTTAAGCACAGAACCCAGCATTTGTTGAATTGCACCTTATTTTTCTGCATAGCCTGTGCTGTTTGTTAAAGTCGTTTTAAATTCTTGTCCTGTCTTCCAAAGTGCTTGGAGGCAGCGGGCTTTGGTATCATTTGCAAATGTAATTCTCTCTATTCATCACTGAACAGTACCGAAAGCACATGTTCTTCCACTGTAAGCAGCTCATGGTCGTCATCCTTTCTCTGAGTTTTTAAGAACTTTGTCTTAGACATACCATATGTTCAGAGCATTGCTGCCAATAGAGGAGGATTACAAACGCTCTTCCCTTTTTGATACTTCTTTCCTCCTAAATTCCCATCTTGCCCTTCTTGTAAAGGAAAACACATGGACGGAATAATAGTTTCAGGCAATTTTCTTTGTTTTCCTCCCTACATAGGCCAAACCATAATCCTCCTCCTGAAATCACACCTTCTCCGTAATTTCTGCACTCTTCTCCAGTGTCTGCGCAGACCTGCAGCAGAGATACCTGCTACATACGTTTCTGCAGAGAGACCTGAATTCACTGCAATTTATCCCCTGCCAAAGCCGCAACTGTTTTTTGCAGCAACCATTTATGGATTTTTACGTACACGGGCACATAAGCCCACTACCCTTTAGAATTTTTGTTCTGTAGTCCATCTCAATTTTACTATAAAGTAAGATTTCTCACCATTATTATTATAATCTTTGAATAAAAGGTTCAGCTGCTTTGAAGGATATAACAGACATAGGAAGTTTGGGAGTGCCGGTAAGTTCAGGAGCAGTGTTGTTTCCTATTTAACATCTATTTAGCTGGAAAAGGATTTAGAAGAAAGGGCATATGCCATTAAGGATTTAAAACCGTCTTACATATATAGGCTGAAAAAGTTCAAATACCTGCTTGACACCTCCGACAAACTCGCAAAGACCTGCCTCAGACAGATGCAGATAAAACCTGACGCTCACATTAAGAACGGCACGAAAGAGAAATTTGGCTTGAAAACACATCAGAGGATGGAACGGGATGGGAAGCGTTATTGTTCCCATCTTCCTCGCTGGCTGGAAGCGCTTTCAGAATGCGTCTGACCAGCATGCAACTATGCCACGTACAAAAGCACTTCCTTTCTGGCCACTTCAGCTCAAGTAAGCTTTGCAACATGCTTTAAAATTCTTCACATCTCAGAGGATTCTGCTGTTTTCTGAAAATGTGCCTAAGTTGAACTTCACATGTGGTCCTCATTTAAATGCAAATCAGCAATTAGCAATTTAAAGTATGCTAACAGATCATTTGTATTTGAGATACTTGGTCTTGAAATGTGTTAAGGCCTGACCAATAATTCACTTTTTTCACAGCTTCAGATACGCATGCACTATCTAAAATTTACCTGGTAATTGAATATTTGTACTAAACGTACAAATATTTTGCATATTCAAGGCTTGGCCTGGCAAATTAATAACATGCCCTTCAGGCACAGGAAAGATCAAAAAAATATTTGCTCTAAATTTCAGAAAATCTTGTTAAACTGCGGCTATCAGTCCTCTGGGTGCCAAAAAAGTCATCATCTCTTTTTCATGGAGTTTTGGCATTGAGGGTACAGGTATAAATATTGTGGTGAAATCCTAACTCCAGTGTAGTCAGGTCAGCTGTCTTGAAAGTAGGATTTCACTCACAATATTGTGGTGAACTAATTGCTACGTGATATAATTAGTTATAACTGTTTGAATGTCAAAGGTCATACCTTCATTCAGATACAATCTTACTTTTAAGATGAAATTGGAACTGAGGTATAATTCCATGAACTCAAAACTAAGGAAAAACATAAAGTTACGTATTTTGATAATGGCAGAATATATTTGTAGTGCAGCAATTATTCTAATTTGAAGGACAAAAATTTCCTTCAGATCAAAATTCTAAAATCTCGAAAGAATCTTAAAATTTATGAGGAATTCTTGGCATGAATGCATTAAGATACATTAAATATCTGTCACTTTGAAATGTGAATATTCTCGGTAATTTAAACTTCGGAGAAAAGTAAACCATGCTTGGCAACTTAACATCAGGACTAAAATGACAGTGGCCATCATAATACCAGTTATCCATCCTGCTCTCCCTCTAACCTGCAAATGTGGAGAAGATCAATTAAGCCCTCAAATTGGTCCACGACTTACTTTGGCAAGCCCCTACTTCAAAAATATATAGTGTAATGATATATAGCCACATCAAGTTTTCTATAAGCACTTCCTTTAATTAAAAAGAGGAACACATTTGTCTTGACTTGCTCTCTGATCTTTTAACGAGATAAAGTGTCATTTCCCTGTAGTCATATTTGAAATCTGTACTATAAGGAGCCCTAAGCTAAACACGTGTTGAAGAGAGCAGGTGCAGACGATATAACTTAGTGGAGGAGATTACTTCTTAGCATTCCTCAACACCAGCAGCACTTCTGAGCTTACGCTGCTCGTGCTCACATCGAAAACAAGCGCGCAAATGCCTTCGTGTTTGTCCCTAGTCAGAAAACCATTTTAATCACTCACCGGGACAGAGGCTGTACTAATGGAAACACACTTATGGGAGTGTGCTCTAGATGTTATTTAGTTGTTTTTTTCATAATTCTGACTATCTAAACCAGGTGACTTTCCTGTTTTTCTAGCTAAAATAGCTGAAACTAGAAATTTCTTGTTGAAGCAAATTTATTTTGGGTTTGATTGGTCTGAACGTCATGTTAGTGTCTTTTCACGCAAAGAAAAAGGTTAAAATAATACTTTGCTGTCCCTTGTTATTTTTTTTCTCAACTAAACTTTAGGGGAAATTCTTCGAAGATAAACCAATTGGGTCCCAGTTCTCCCTGGAATATAAACGTATTACAAGCTGTACACTTTGACATTGGGCCACCACTGGATTTGAATTTCAGTTCTGCGGACCAGGTAAAGCCTCACGCAGCCTCATGCAGCGCACAAAAGTAGCATGAAAGTACCACGATGTTAACTTCAGCGCTCCCGAGGGATTAATATGAATGCTTAATGACATTAATCCACATTTAGATCACTTCTGTTTAACGACATGCTTTCCATGCATACATATATAAATATTAATTTTGGACTGAAAGATAATCGTTCAACACGATAACAATTAAACAGCTGTAACCTGTCTCATGTGTTAAGTAATGGAGCTGCAGGCAAGCTCCATAAACAGATGGTCTTACCCACCCATGCTTAATGTTAAAGACTTTTTAAAAAAGAGGTGTTGACAAATCTGAACAAGAAGGCATAGTTTTAATGCAAATTGGCCAATTTGCAATTTAGATTACTCTAAAACTAATTTGGTCTATAGAAAAAATTAAGCTGCATTGTAAAACTGAGATGTTACACAGCACATGGATATAACAGATTCCCCACCAACATAATTATTTACTAATTCCATTCAGCTAACAGAGTTTAATGGAAAAGCAGCTGGAAAAGTATTCATATTTATGGGCTTCCTATGACAGTTACTTAATTTACTCATGGTACTTGCCAGTTATATCACAAAAAATAATAGACTTTCTGAAATAATATCTGTTCCAATCTCACAAAACAACTATGCAGACAGGAGAGGGTCACCGAACTCATTGCAAGCCAGGACAGAAAGGAAACAAAAACACATTTTTGCACAACTGTGTTATGAAAACTTAATTACAGAGCAAAATTTCATCCAGGCTATCACCTGGGCACCAGCTGGCCATGTGTGGTCTTGGATCACATTGAGATGCAGGTTGAGCTTCACAGAGTAATATATGGACGTTCACCTCAGACCCGTGAATGTCATTCCCAGACCAAATAAGCAACTGAATGGTGATTTGCCGTAGCTTTGCAGTAAACTGTTGATTTAACCTGTTCTTGTGTGGATACAGGAAATGGTAAAACATTACAATTGCCAGGAGGCGAAAGACGGTAAGCAATTTAGATGCCTTAAATTGTTTAGTATTTGAAACACATTGCCAGTGTTTAGTTCAAACCTGTAAGATGCTAAACAACAGCAATAAATCTTGAGTTTTGTTAATTCTTATTAGATTCATTTCACCACAACACTGCGCATGTAGTTATCTGCTGAACATCTTTGATATAAATCTTTGGAAGCGCGTGTTCAGAGCAAAGGCAATGACTCACAAGCGTGGCCCGCATCAGGTGTGGTATTGAAGCTGGAGCCACCCCGTGCCAGAGATGCACAATGGAAGAGGGGGTATCAGCAACACACAGCAGAGGGTTACTGCATTAGTCAAAACAAATCTTGCCTGCCTTACTATACGCATTGCTTCAAAAAAATAAAAAAAAAACCAACCAACTGCTTTATTTAGTGTATTCTGTTCTCTCACACAATTCAAAAGTATATTAAAAAAAAATAATATTATTTCTCAATTCCAGTCTTGTGATCCTCAGCCTTAGGGAAATGGCTCAAGCCAGGTAAGCAGATGTCTCCCTGTCTTCTGAACAAAAAAAGCAAACCTTTGCTATCACCTATGATTTTGCGTCCCAATGTCCTGAAGTATTGAAATAAAACCAAAGAAACGGTCTCTGGAAGTTTAGACTAATTAGAATTTCCTTTGGCCAAATTTCCTTTTGAATATCTCGAAGTACACATAAAAATCAGCGTAACTCAAGAAGCAATCTAGGGTTTAAAAGATATTAGAGAGGAATAAAACTAAGGATTACTTTGTTTTAATTAATCTCCTCCTTTTTACCCTTTACCCACGTCAACTAACAATTCAAACAGGGGGCTAACTGAAAATGCGGCTGAACAGATAGTCAGCCTTTAGACATATATAAAAATCGTTAGTTGATGTGCAAAATATTTTTACCATTCTAAACGGCATTCGTACTTCACAAGAATACCGTAATCTCTTTGATCACGTGAGTTACGGATTCAGATGATTCAGTACACGTTCCAGTTAGCGCCTCTGTGATTAACACACACATCTCTACCCCATTTTGTGCATCCAGCCGGAGATGTGGTGGGCCACTCCTTTCCCAAAAGGTGAATAAAGTACATTGCCCTTAAAATTTACAACTTCTTTGGAGTATTCCTTTCCCAAAGAAGTTGTAAATTGAGGCCACTGCTCTTCATGTGACTTCCAGCTAACAGCTGCATCAAACAAATATATCTCCATTTCTAAACCACTTCACACTACTGCAGCTAAATGGTTAATGACTTTTAGAAATAAGAACGATGCAATTGTTTATTTTCAGATGTAAAAAGGGAGAGTGGGAGTCTTTCGTACGCACAACACAAATTACAATAAATATTCTGCTACCAGGCTGAGAGTTATAAGTAGCATAAAGATGCCTGGGTTACAAATGGAGGGTAACAATAAAAAAATGGTTTGCATGGAGAAACGTTCTGATGTCCCTTGTGTTTTGAAATTTATTGCTCAGAAAGAGCTACTACCTGCACTCTAGGGCAGGTGAGAGAAAGGCAATTTGACTCGTCATTTGCCAAACTGAGGAGGCAGCACTTGTTATTCCACTAAGTGGAAATCCTCTTGGAAATGAGCAATAAAATGACCTGGTTTCTCCAAAACACTGGGCTCCTGAAGAAAAAAGCTCTAAGAAAAATAAATATAACAGCAGGCTAACAGCCTGTACCTCATTACTTGTCTTGGAGGCTGTAAGGGCAATATAAACAAATCAAACTATCTTTACAGCAGCAGCCGCAAAGTAAACACCCATTTAAAGAATAAACAGGTGGGAAGACAGACCTGCTCGCCCAGTGCTGAGGAAAAACTTGTTTGTGCTTAATATGTTGGAAAAATTGTTCAAGAGCAGTTCATCTGTGTATAACTACAACCCTTGAAAAGCTGCCAAGGTCAGTGAGACCAACAGCAGAGCGATCTGCTGAGTAATTGCTCGTTGGCAAGTTAAAGCGGTCAAGGGAAAGGCTTTATCCTACTTCTAAAGATTTACTTTATTTTATTGTTCAGAAAGCAGTTCTCTGCCCACCTCTCCACTCTCTTTGTCAGCATGTTTTCTGGAAGCTCCTCAAAAATGTTAACCCTACCGATTCTCGCTGGGATTCCGCAGATGCCCCTTGGTTCCCCCTCTCTCATATTTCTGTGCGATCTCATTAGTAAACAACAAAAAAAATCAATTGTGATTTCTGTAAAAAGTAATTCACAAATCTATCTTACTACTTCACACCTGGCTCCCTTCTACAAAACAAAATCTTGCCTGGTCTTCCTGCTGCAGTGATGTGGGTATCAGTTAATACAGCCGAAACAGGCCCCCATTTTCCCTGCCCTCACACCGCTGTTTCCCACAGCTGCCAAGCTCAGCTCCACCACCACCCCCCTGCCCGGCAGTCAGGGCTGTAAGCTACCCGGGAACCCGGCTTGGGCTGTTACTTCTTTCTAGATACTCATGCCCTGGTGATGGCTTAGCCGTGCTAACGCATTCGGAGTTACAGAACATCCACAAAAGGTAAAATTCTCCAGCCTTTTTAGCTTATGGCAAAAGCAAATCATGCTATATTCACATCCATCAGCTCTACCGCCTACTGTAGGTAAGGTCTTCCTGTCCTATCCTGTTGCTTTGGCTACATCACCTCTTTTAATTGACTCTCCTGACTGGGTTTATTCCTTATTGGAAATTTTTTGGACTATTCAGATTATCTGTGATTTCTCCATCACTCAGTGTTAACTCTTGCCTTTGTCTGACCTGCAGTTACCTCTTTCATTGTCTATTCGATCCACCTCGGCCATGACGCTTCTCACACTTGGGAGATGCGCTCCATAAATACCTGCAGAGCCACTCCGTGACTCCTGTGCCAGCCTTTGCTGAGCCCTGTGCAATGCTCACCACACATTCAAGTACAAGCTCGTTGTCTCTCACAATCAGACCGCAGCCAGTTCCTTCGCCCGTGCTTCCCCACCTGCTGTCATGCAATAGTTTCTCCATGTGGTTATGCCAAGACAAAAATTGTTTGGATAGGCCCCTCCTTCTCTGTTACAGACCTGCAGTGTCTTGCGCGAAGAGGGATGAGTGTGGAAGGGAATTTCTCAGCACTGCAGCTACACAAAATCAATATAAAAATGATAAACTTTTGGGCAACTCTTCCGCCACTTTTTCTTAGTCCTCTTATTTACATGCACAATTTCCCGTGCTAGCTCACCGTCAAGCCCTGTGCAGGGGAGGGGGAATCCCGCTGTATATGGGACATACAGACTGTAAGTAACTGAGTAAGAAAGGCACAGTAATTTCCAAAGGCTTCCAGGCACTAGAACTAACTTGATTACAGAAACATAGAAGCTGTAATACGGATGGCTTCTTTTCAATCAGCTGTTAAACTGCTGTTACGTTATTTACATGTAAGAAATTTAATATAATTCTAAAATAGAGCGTTATGTTGACAAGAAGATAATTTTGGGCAGCTAGATCACATTTATTACAAGGTGGAAGTGACATTTTTGTGTAGGCAAGTCACCTTTTAGAGCTTCTTCTCCATAAAAGAAAAAAAAAAAACCCAACCAAAACCAATACGAAGCTTCATTTCCGAGAGACATAAAGCTATCACATAAAAATAGAAAAGCACAAATCAAATAATATATTTACAGTTTAAAATAAAAATAACTCCCCCCCTTCAAAAAAAGGCAGTAAAAGGGAAAAGATTGAAAAAGAAACTCTTCCACCTCCTTTTGAAGGCAAACTAGGTATGAAGAACTGATGGGCCATTATATAACTATTTCCTTTCTTAAAATACCAACTCCTTTATACATGCAAACATTCTGTTTGAAGAAACAAGCTTCAGAGTAACACACTTCTTGTTCAGACACGGCCAACAGCGCCGACTGTTTGAATTTTGCAGCGAAGACAGGGTAAAGCATAGCCAGCCTACCAATGGTACAGTGCTCTCCGTTCCATCCCTGGCTACATTCACACTTCCCGTCTTTGCAGGTGCCATGCTCCGCGCAGCGGGGATGGCAGGCTCTCTGGTTGCAGGCGGCGCCCGTCCAGCCTTCCTCGCAGCGACACGTGCCACCCATGCACACGCCGTGCGTGCCGCAGTCCACCGAACAGATTTCTGCATTCGAGAAGGGGGAGAGAAGGAGGAAGAGAGTGCACACAGGAGAGAGAGGGTACGCGTTAGTTAGCAGCGCTACATTTTAATTCACCATGCGAAGAATAAGAAAGGCAAAAATCTTTGAAAATTAAATCAAAGGAATTTACTGTCACAGGCGTTTTCAGGTAGGACCCAACAGAATACGGAGTGCTGAGTTTTATCTCTGTGCTAATGCTCATTTAGTTATCCAGAAGACTTAGCAGTGCTTAAGTCTCCACAGCTCTTCTGTTAGTGGTGAGTAATTTCCAGTCATGTTTTTTGTGATCACATATGTTTTAAGAGTAACCTTTTGTAACTTAGATTATATGGCACTTAAACCCACTAGAACTTACAGTGTACTCCTGGTGACTCAACGTACCGTATACCTAGGTCACTGTACGTTGTGAGTGAAAATCTAGTATTAAAGAAAGTTCATTTTAACAAGGTTTCCCCTCCCTAGCCTGCTCCCTGTTTTCTTTCAAAGTAAAAATGTGCCATTTCTGACACATTTTTTCATTATAAAGAATCAGCCTTAGTGAGACAAATTAGTACTATGCTGACATACTGACACATCTGTTAAATATAAAAGATGATTCTCTTTTACTTTCAGTAAATTTGTATCAGTGACAGCTATGAACAGTCTGGTTTAAATAATAGATTGTTAAAAAAAATAAATCAACATACAGCAATTTAGCTTGTCATTTACATATAGTAACAGGAACTTGTAACTGATAGAATAATTGAAAAATACGTTAACAGCCAAAGGTAGTCAGAGGCCAAACAACGCATGTTAAGTCTCAGCTAATACAAGATGATAATTTAGACTGCCAGATTTTGCATTTACAGTTTGGATTCATTTAGTCAAGACTCCAGCAAACTTTGCTTCTGCTAAGCAGACAACAGAAAAACAAGAGGAGATACAATACAGCCTGAGGGACTTTTTTAGCTCCTTGGCATACCGCTGGCTGTAACCACGTACTGGTTCACACAAGTAATGTATTTAGGTTTTGTTTTCTTGTAAAAGACAACAAACGGTTTAGCAATAAAAGACTGAAATTATTTTCAACAGCAAAAGAAAGCAGCATTCAGTGCAAGAAAGGTTTCCAGTTTCCCACTCCGCAGTACTTTTCTTCCCCCATAGCCTATAGCCCTCTGTCTCAGTGCGCTGGGGAACACTGAACGGGGTATCAAGGAGCCGTGACATTTCCCGTAAGGATCAGCCCAAAACCTTTATGGAGAACGACAGCTGTAATTTCCCCCCTCCTCTTTTTTTTTTTCCTATACAACATTTTATCCCTACTTTGAATTAAATTTTTGATTAAGAGATGCAAGATGGTTTGATTAACTTTAGAGTCACAAAACATCAACGCAGCTCCAAGAAAGAAAGGTTTATTTCTCTTCAATCTAATCAATTTTTCATTAGGGTGAAGGTGTTTATCAGCTTTTAGCACACTAGCTTTGAGCAAGGTGCGTCAATCTTTGTAATGAACTTATTAATTAGAGCTAATTTAATTGAAGTGGAATTGAAGGGCTAATTAACGGACAAACTGCTGATGAAGATAGAGGAAAGCTCTGCTGATTTCAAACCTATAAACCCCTCTGATGGAAATAACTCATTCTTTTTTTCTTCTAGCAGCTTAACAAAATGTTTACGGGTAAGATTTACTTTTTTAGTGTACCAGTCTGAAGGTCATTTTGCACGACCTCAGCAAATAATCTGTGCGTATTTTTACAAAGCTCTTTTGTGAGTTTGACACTTTTGAAATATTTGAGAGGATCAGACATATTTTGTTATTTTAATTACCAGTCATTTCTTGAAACAAAAGTAAAAGATGGAGCATAATGGAGTCGTCAAAAATAGCCTAGAGGACACTGTATCAAGAAACAGAGGATCCATGTTTTCCCTAAGAACTAGAAAGGGTCTTTCACAAACAGCCATTTTTAGTCCTAGAAATGTTCAGAGGAGAATTTATTTTTCTAAACAAATTTAACAGAAGAGAACATTTTTCCTCTCTCTGTCACGTTTTCTTGAATGTTTGGAACTCTGTCCTATCACTCTCGCATGCAGAAGCCATTATGGAGTATCACAGATCCTGGTCAGGAAGTACATTTGTTTTAAAAAGATGGTTCCTCATGAAAAAGTTATATTTATTCATAAGCTGGCATAAACCCAGCTAGCCCATGTGTTCAGTTTTCATTAACAAAATCATCTGAGTTGTTAGATGAACTGTTACAGACAAATATATGTCTCACAGTTAGACATGATTTCTCTTTTGATATGTGGCTACCAAACAATATTCTAAAAACTCGTATTTGTCAAAAGGCTGCTGTCATAGTTTATAAATATTTAGATTCTGCTCTCTGTGTCAGTACCTCCAGTCATTTTCTCCTGTTGTTTCTAAGCTCAGACTATGGTTTTAATAAGATCAGTTTCAGACTTCAAGAAATCCCTCTGCTTCTTCACTCCTACCAACTCCTGCCACCCTGGCAGCCTGCGCCCTTCCTCGAAAGCTGTTCAGGATTCATGCTTGCATTCCCTTTGCCTTCAAACTGGAACGCTGTCTGTTTTTCAAGAAAAATACCTCCAATTAGCTGGAGAGATTTTCAAATTGGGACTGTCTACTTTCACTAGTCTAGTTTTAAGTTTCTAAATAGATATTAGGTATGATGATAATTAGATTCATACATCATGTAAGGAACATTCTGTACTTGCATGTGAAGTACCTGAAGTTACCAGGTGAACGCAGCTAGAAAATACCAACAAACAAATACATTGATTTCAAATACTTCAAAATTCATCAACTATTTTGAATCTTTGAATCAATTCACAGTTCACGTCAAAGGCAACTCAAAGACTTCCATCAGCTCAGCAGGTCAGGTTCTAACAGAATAACGTCATTAAAATGCTGCTATTCAAGACGTCATCGTTTTACAAAGTGCGAGCGCTTTTAACCCTTACCATTGGAGCAATCCGGACCTGTCCAGTTGGGGTCGCAGGTGCAGGTACCGCTCTCTTGAAGGTAGGTGCCGTGGCCAGAGCACTGGTCAGGGCACATCGTCTTCAGGATTTCGCAGTTGTTGCCCCCCCAGCCTGGGTTGCAGTGGCACTCGCCGTGGATGCACACGCCGTGGCTGGAGCAGGCTGGGTCCAAGCAATCCGCTGAGGGGAGATGGGAAAGGTCAGCTTAAACTTGTTGTCATTCCTAACAGTAATCAAGCCTCAGACGCAATTTTCTTTGTAAAAACACCTCGCTTCCACACCGCTTTCCAGTATTGTGAAATTTGTGTGCAAACATAACTAACATCCAGACATTTACAGGCTACCACTGAGTTAACGGAGAACCTTTCAAAAGTTTGCTAATTTTTCTGAATTACAAGAAGATTGGCTTCAGGTCTCGGGCAACTGATCTCTGTTCTGGCTAATCACCGTGTAACAAGTGTTGGGTTCCCTGCAGCACTCGGTATCAACTGACCTGATCCACCACTACAGAATTTTGACAGCTGTACAGGACCCTCAACTTGTTTCAGAAATAAATGAGTTGCACACTGTCTATCTGTCTTAATTCACTTTAATGTGCTTTAGATGACGAGATTTAATTTAGCAATTTGACTCAATAAAATGTTACACTTGTAGGGTCAATGGTCTGAAAATTTAATTCCAGAGACTTAATTGCATTACTTTGTATGTGGAGATCAATAAAATCAATTTGATTGAGGAAGAAAATGGCGCTTTTTACTCCCTAAAAAAATAGAATGGAAAATGAACTGCATTTTGCAGCACACCAGAACGAACATTATTATGCACATCTCTGGAATACAAAAATGACGCATCATTTTTCACTCTGATGCATTTGAATCGGCACTTTCCACAACATGGTTGGTGGAAAAGATCACTAACAAATGCAATACATTAATGATTTATTCTATACAGGGCAAATTCAGCAAGTCTTCCTGTATTCCAACATCTATTTTTTGTGTTCTTTCTTCATAGCTGACCTCAGCCAGAAAAAAATTAAAAAAAAATCTACTGGCAAGCAAAAAGATAACACACGTCATTAAGAATTTTCCCACTGATTACGTATGAATAAATAAAGTGTAATAATTCTGTAGAATTCAGTCATACTAGTGATTCCCAAACTTGATTTTTAGTTTTCTAAAATGATTTTTGAAGAAACACCATTAGTGTGTACGATCTAGACCTAGCAAAATCGATAGAGCTGGATGTGCCAGCTGGAAACCTGACCAACAACAGCAGGCACCGGGGTAAATATTTACTCATTTACCTTCTTCACAGTTTTCTCCTTTGTATCCGGAGTTGCAGGCACAGGAGCCCATGATGCAAATGCCTCGGCCCCCACACTGGGGATCGATGCACTGAGTTGTCGGCACGTCACACTCGGTGCCCTTCCAGCCGCTGTAGCACAGGCAGCGTCCTTTGGAGTACTGCCCGTTGCCACTGCACAGCACCGGGCAGGCTGCTGTGAAATAAAACACGGCAGGACAATTAAAACCAAGTTCTTCACCAAAGCTTTATAAAGAAGAACATGTAAGGAGCAAGTCACATGCCGGTTGCTTTCCCGCTGTATTTGTCTTCATGCTCGCTTAAACTGACTCGAGAAAAGCATCGGGTGGATTTACCTCTCGAACAATCGGGGCCCAGAAACCCAGCAAAACAATGGCAGGATCCAGAAACACATTCGCCGTTACCATGGCAATTTCGGGGGCATTCCACCACAGACTCTAAAGAGAAAAAAAGGAGAATAATTCACAGACGCCCACTGCATGAAGTACCTATCATTTGAACTACTACTAACTGACAGCGTGCTCTCGCTCCCAGAGAAGTGTTTACGTTTGGTTTGTTTGAAGAGCACGAATAGCTGTGATTTTCTATTGCTGATGCCTCTAGTATCTTAGGACACCACATTCCAACAAAAAGGCTCAAATTATAATGGTAAAACCATAAGAGCTCCATACTTAAAATCCAGCCCTGTGCCACTGAACAAATACTTCAAAACAGTGTCCTCCTTTCAAGCCTTGTTTTACAAGAAGGTACACTCCTTATGCCTTAGACCAAGCAATTAAAACAGATATTCTGCATTTTGTTCTCAGCGGCAAAAGAAACACTATGAATGGAAAACCTGTGAAAAAAAGTCATATCATTTAACTATGTAAACTTATTTCTGTATTCATAAAATACCTGACCGAAGCATTTGGTAAGAGCTTTGAAGATTACACTTACCTATAATTATGGTATTAAAAGACACCTGCTCTGCATTTTTCCCATCGTTATAAAAGGCCAGGTGCCAGATGCCAGAATCCAAATACTGGATAAAACCTGCCTCGTGCAGACTGACAGACCTCGCCTGCCGGCCCGCTCGCTCCGACTCCAGCAGGTTGCGTTGCTCTCTCGCAATCAGCCGGCTGCCATCCAGGAGCTCCACAAAGTCGTACTGCAGGGAGGAACAGAAAGGAGCTTGATAAGTCACGGGATGATCCATGGCACCACCAGCTTCCTCACAACACGCTTGTATGTTGACCACGACTTTCCTTTTGGAGCAGGGAAGCAGGAGCTGAAACCAACCCTTATTTCTTTGCCCTTTGGTAAGACTCCAAACAAAATTACCAATTAGACTTCATGCTTATTAGAGTGGTTTTGTTGGTGACAAGTGGCCAATGAACCTATTGCGTATATTGGAGGGAAGAAAACCGCAGTTGAAATGAGTCTGCAGTCATGACTGGCACCTGAGTTACAGGTGAGAGCTCACTTTCAAAGTGTGCTATATGCGTATGGGTTAATAATAACATACAACACCAATAATCTCCTTTGCTTTTTATTTAGCTTCAGACAAAGGATTAACCTGCTCGATCCCCCTTTCAGACAGTCTGGAGCTCTGGAGGAAGGAGAGAAAGAGCTTTACTTCCTATCACAGAAGCCCCAAAGAGCAGATTGAAAGCATAAAACATTGCAACTGTTGAAAATGGCAAACTGACAAAAAGTATGGTACCTCAGGTCAACGGAGAGCACATACTGTTATGTTAACAACCGTCGGGCGGGCTTGGAATAACGTAGCAGCGTCTCAGCTGATACAACAAGCAAACTCACAACACAAGGTTTTACGCACGGTAATCTTAACCAGGGCGAATAGCACCTGGAGGGCTAAACCTGCTCCGGGGCCTGCACTGATTTACACTGTCTGGGATTCTGCTCTCATGGCTTCAAAGATGTCTTCTACACATTTATCATGTGAAGATCTATGTGTATATAGCAAAATTAAACAGGTAGGAAAATTGAAGAGCATTCTTGCTTGTGGTGGAGAGTCTCCGCTTTTCCGGTTGAGTCTGTTCACAGTTTCACTTTTCCCGACACACGTTTATGGTATGAAGTGAACTGTAACACACAAACCTTCAATCTTCCCACCCGTTGGAGATCTCTCTCAAATGGAATTACATCCAGGGCCTATTAAAGTAAAGGCCAGTCTGTGAAACCGGTGATTCACCTGAGCTAGGATACCATCTGTTACCGGCACCAGAGAATCAGTGGTTTTACACCCTGACTTGTGACCTTCAGAAACTGCTCCTGGGACGAAAAAAACCACGATAGCCTTTGTCCCGGAACAAGGGTTTGAGTACTTATGTTCTCTTCTTGAAATTGCAGGCCGAAATTCACTGCTATTGTAAGAATGTTCCTCCCCAGTAATCAGAATTCTCTTCCTACCAGGCAGGATGGGAAGGAAATGCATAGTTAATGTGCCTCTGTCAACACCTGAGACGCTTTCCCAGCTATGTCTGAACCAGCAGAATAGAACATAACGTGATTAGGATGTGCAGAAGCCGATACCTCGGTACGCTGTCACTTTATACGTGCTGCACCACATGAAAACAAATGCAACCGTTTTGGGAGAGCACCAATTATTCAAAACCGTTCAACATTCTCATTTGTCAGAGAATTAAATATTTATCTTATTTTGTGAGAGAGAGAAAAACAATTTTAGTTGGGTTTTTTTTTTCCTCCCGCCTGACTCAGGAACACTTCTTTCTGGTTATGTTTTTCACTAATATTTTAAAAAAGAGAAAGCTCAGGGAGTTCTGAGTTTTAACAAGTAATGTATGGACATTAGCAGCAACCTTGTAATTTGTACACTGCAGAAGATCATTTTTTGTAGGAGGACAATCTCAGATTAAAACCATATTTTTGATACAGGAACAAGTGATTACACTACTTGATTGACCATTAATGGCTGACAAGCATGGCACAATTAATGATTTTGTATTTGTAATGTAATAAGGGCATACACTGTTATCAGAACACGGTTTTAGACCATGCTTTAAAAGCCATACAGAGGGGAATTTACCGTTCATTCTGTCCCCCAGCAAAAAACAGTAATTGATCTTAACCCTTTTAAAGGCTCTTTTTTTTATATTTAGGACACGATAACAGAAACAGACTGGAAAAACAATTATCTTCATAAGCAAAAAACATACCAATTTTATTTTCCTCCTATGAGGATAAACTAATTACCTTTATATTCAGTCTAAGTGCGCCAATTTGCCCTACCATTCCATTCAGTTTTGCTTTAAACCAAAGTCCTTTTTTTTATTCTTAAAGTCTCTTTAAATAAACATATTGATTCTCTGGCTGCAATGAAACTGACATTTTTAGAAAGTGTCACAAAGACTTTCAGGCTCGCATTGATTGGGTTTTGAATGGACAGCCACCGTCAATTATTTCTGGTTGATTTATTTATGATTCCTCAGAAAGAGAGAAGTATGCATCTCAGATCAGGCTGTGACACACATAGTGGCTGCGGATTTTGGTACCTAAAAAGAACACAGAAACACAACCAAAAATTGTCCCGATTATAACGTATCAAACATTTCCTACATGCTGTATCCCTATTATTTTGGATTATGGGACAGAAGGAGAGTTAAATTTGCTGCATTCTGTTATTATTTTATGATGAAATGCTAAGCAACTGATAGGAACGGTTTAGATACAGTTGATCCTGTTCCAAGACGAGGGTGTAAACTAAAAGACTTCTTGAGATCTCTCCCAAGCTCATTTCTATCATATTTTCATTATGTCCCTCACAGTGGAAGGATAACTGGCATGAGAGGTCATACAACTATGGAAGAATAGACTCCAGTTTACTCTTACGCACTGGTTTTAACCGGACACAAAAAAAGAGATGGATAAACAGGCAAAGGGTCCCGGAGAGAAGCAGAGAACAAGGTGGCAAATGTAATACGCAAGTTTTGCATTACAGCCAAAGGTGACACGGAGAGGAGGCAGACATTCGTAGCAACACCGAAGCTGTAAGGAGGGAGCTAAAGGAGACGGTGGTGTGTGGTGACACACGCAGGGATGAGCAAGGAAATCGGAGGGGGACAGCTGGTACGGAAACTTTACAAATGCTGGCAGAGTGCAGGTAGTAATCAGTTCACCATTATTTCACATAAGATCTGAAAATTCAAATACTGACGTTTCAGAAACAGGCAGCAGTTGCTCATTTGCATAAATTTTGATATTAGCACTTGTCACTCTGTGACTAGGAGATAAGGGCAGATAGCATTCAAGAGATGCAGACATGAAGTGATATATATGGGTGAGATCCTACTTTTCAAAGTCCTCATGAAACAACCCTAGCTTTACACATCCGGAGATGGGCTCTGAGCCAACTTTTATCATTCTGGGATGAGATCTTGGAGCTATGGTACACAGATCTACGGAAATATCAGTTCTATGACTGAAAAAAAAAAAGCAGACATCACTAAGGCATTGTACGAAACCATCGTAGTTAAAAGTCTGCTACGTTCCATGCTGTTCTGGTCTCCCCATCTTGAAAAGGCTGCCGTAAAACTGGGGAACATTCAGAAAAGGACAAGGATTGAAGGAGCTTTTGTGCAAAGAACGACGAAACAGACTGGAAAAAATACAACTCACTGAGGACATGAGAGATCTATAAATCAAGAGCAGCATGGAGAAAAAATCGGTGAGAAACTCTCCACTGCCTCTTCCAAAACACTACCAACAGGGTGTCAAACTAAAACTACCAGGAGGCTGCCTCAAAACACACTGAGGAGTGTAGTGTGGGATGTAGAGTTAGAGCTGTGAAACTCCTTGCTGCAAATGTCACGGATGCTAAAAGCTTCCCTAGGTTCAAAGGTGAGTAGGCAAATTCACAGGAAAAAAGAATCTATCAAAGGTTGTAAAATATAAAGACAGCACCTTTGACTCAGGAAGTCCTTCAGCCTTAAAACGCTGGAGGCCAGGAAGAATCACTACAAATCTGTCGTGCTGCTCTATTAATCTCCACGTATCTGCTAATGGCCACCATCACAGACAGAATGCTGGGTTAGATGGGCCTTTGATCAGACCCAGCGTGGACATTCACGTGTTTTTCTAATACGCTCCTATGACTCTTGGAGCTACACGAGCAAACTGCCGTGTCCGGCCCGGACGGAGGATGCAGGGGAGCCCGGAAGCCGCTGGTACTCTGCCCCTGCCCGCTCTGCCTGCCTTGCAGTTAAGAACTTCTGTCAGTACAAGCCATAAGGGTTAGGGGAAATAAGAAAACAATCAAGAGATTTACCCTTGCAAACCCCTCAATGTTCTATTTCATTGGACATCCTTTTGCCTAAATACCTTATTTTGTTTATACAAGCTACTTTGGTAAAATAGATATTTTACCACTACGAGTTGTGTCTTCATCAAAGTGCTGTGATTAGGACTTTGTGGCAGAAAGGCCTAAACTATTGGGAAATATTTTATGCTGTTTTTTCCCCCATGTGCAGGAGAACAGTCACAAATAAACCCCAACTGCTCACTGGAACTGCATTTTTAGGAGATTACATACACGCTTTATCTCAGGCACCTAAACCAGACATCACTGGGTTCAAGGCCATATAAACATTCTGATAACCCCACACCCTTGGGAATCTTCAGCAGCCCTAGAAGTTCACCAGGGCACTGATAAGCAAGCACACCTAATTTTTCAAGGTACCAAGTGTCAGTCAAACGGTTTGTAAAAAATACCCTAATTATATACCAGGCAAAACCAGGATAAGAGAGCTTGACCTATATCCTGGGAACAATATATCCAAGATGTCAGAGAAACTACAGAAGATACAGTAGCAGGATTCACATGTGATTCTTTCTGTTGTATCATACTTAAACATGAATAAGCAGCTGGGCAGTAGGAATCCAAAGGGAAAAAGTCTGTGTAACACAAATGATGGGAAACAGATTTAGTTATCTCCTTTTCCTGAGTTTTTGGATAAAGGGCACCCCTATTTCAATCGTTTGCCAGGATAAGGAACCAAGGAAGGATCATTTTTCATAGAACTATCTACTTGCATAACTTCTCATATAAATGCACAGTCCAGATCAGCTTCTTCAGTTTTATTCATTCTTGCCACACACATATTCCCCTAGCTCCTGTTATTATTGTTATCATCCAGATGGCATTTGTATTCCAAACCCCTATTTCCAATGGCTGATAACTTTCTGAATCAATTTTCTTTGAGCTAGAATTTCTCATGCTTGTTGTCAGCCTGAGGGTGGGTGTTCGTATGTGAAGGTCTGAAGAAAATCCATTTAATCATTTTTATGAGGATCAAATTTTTAAATAAACTTAAGTGCATTTTCTGCATTCAGTAAATTGTTTATAGTTTAATGAAAACTAAACTAAACAAAAAAAAAAAGATAATGTAACATGCTGTGATTTTAGCTGCATGAAACTCCTTTGCTGACCCTAATTCTTCCTCTGTGATTTGTGACTGCTGAATAGGTGATGTAATTAGTGATATTTCTATGTCCTAGGTCTTTAAAAAGTTATGCCTGAAGAAAAAAAACAAAATAAATTTAAGTAGTGCAGTAGCATGCAAATCAAAACAAAAGGAATTGTGGAATTAAAATAAAATATTTGAATTTTGCAGTTATGGATTTGGTGCTGCAACTGCATATCAGGCATAACCAGTCAAGCTTCATTCGAATTATACCATTAGGTTGCTATAATTAGAGTTTTGTCTGGGGCAAATCCATGCACTTAAAAAAAAATAAAAATCAGTAAGATGTTGCACAATTCTCTAAATGGGGTAGAAGAGCACGAGCTCAACTCCCTTTTCAGGTGGAACAATGGTTCCGAGCCAGCACTTGGAAAAATATTGAGCTGAAAGAAATCAAAACTTGGAGAGTCTTAAATCTTACAAATAAAATCTGAATACAATTGATTTTAAAATACCATCTCAGACAATGATTCTCCCTTTCTCCTGCCAATCCAGACTATTCATTCTTTTAGACTTTAACTTTCCTGTAACTACAGATAAGAAGTGTTTCATTGTTACGAGGCAAAGGCATATGCAATAAAAAGTGTCCTTAGAAACCTTCTGAGGGGTGGAGCGGAATAAATCCTCTGGGACACTTCAGAACAAAGTTGCAAGACACTAGATATCTAGTGAAGACTGACCCTTTTACAACCCCCGTTCACGTATTACATATTTTTTCTTTTATGTATTTATTTAGTGAGACGCCAAGCTGTAAATACTGTAGCATTTGCCTATAGAACAAACTGAAACGTCCTTAAAAAACTTTTGTCGTCTTGCTCGGAAATTTGGCTCATGTGGTCTTTGCCAAGCACTCTCGACCACATGTGTGGCCACAAGATGCCGTATTAGTTTGCTTAGGTTTTTAAAGATATGTCTATACACCACAGAAGAAAAAAGGTACCTATAAATTCTACATGAAACAACTCCGTATCTAAAGCATCATCATTGCTCCCAGCATGCAGAACAGCTCATAAATAAGAATCCCCCCACCCCCTCCATTTTCGATCCCATCACTTACAGTATTATAAATGTTTTGGACATCACAGGAGATCAATAAAGTATAAAAAGTAAAAATAAATATCAGCGAAATGGAAAAGGATGTAATCCTGAGAAAGAAAAAAGATACAAAAGATACAAGCTCACAGTTTTCAATAAGGCATCCTACTTTTAATGCAAGCAGGTCTCACCTGAGTGTGTGAAGGTGGTAAGCCTTTTCGGCCGTATACTCCAATCAATGCGTCTTTCTGAAGGGATATATTGAATTTTAGAAATTGTGGCTGATCAATGAAGAGTTGCGATCTCCAAAAAATCCCAGGGGGAACTTCTTGTATCGCTCTTCGGCCTATGTCAAGCTCTCCAGAATCTATAGTGTTGTTTTCTTGTGCAAATCCCCCTACTTTTCCTGACGGGTTGGAATAATAAGAGATCAAAGATTAGTATTCCTTTCTGGCTTTCAATCATCCTTCAAATAAACCATCAAATATTTAGAATCACCTCAGACAAAATGTTACCTGACAATCTTACTGAATATAAGATCCCAGGGAATTCACTGATTTGGAAATAAAAAGGCAAAGATAACACAAATATCTCCCGAGTAAAAATACTGTAACTTCCCTAAGCACTAGCATCATGGAAACTCTTTTAGGATCTACATTAAACTATTCATTTTTTTCCCCCAAGTATGTTAAGAGGGGCTTCCAGTATAAAGTCTCACACTAAAAAAAAAGTTAAGGTAAAGGGAAAGACAGCAGAATTTTAAGAATAATAGATACATAAACATAAGCAGTCAAGAGAACTAATATACAGTCTTTTCTACGTTACATATCAGAGTATTTATACAACGCTAACAATGTCTACATCTCTAGTTTTGTATTTTTTTGTTCTTGCACTCCCCAAAAGGAAAGGCAACATTTCTTGCTCCACTGTGCCTATGTCCTTGTGCCTTCGCTCCCCGTAATGCCTACACCCTCTGCACTCGCTAGCCTCAGCCCCAAGCTTGTTACCACCTCCTCGTCCACGCTATCTCCTGAATAAAATGTAGAATAGCATGTCAAAGTCTGGTACTTTCACTATATTCTATATCATGAATATGCATTTATCCTGCAGGCCAATTACTAGGAATAAGAACCGAAGGGCATTAACGATTTTTCTCTATAAAGCGTTTGTGCAGCTATCAGCCTTAGGAGGCCAGGGATGATGGCTTGGAAATGCCCAGAAGAAGCAAAGAAGATGCTAACGTGCAAAAGACACATGATGTTAAATGCTAACTCTGAAAAACTGGACTACTGGTTGTGGCATTAAAAAAGAAGAAAATGAAGTCATCAACTGTAGATACACCCAACAAACTTCTTCTTCAAGTGGGTAAGTCCAGGCAACAGAGCCTCAATCTACACTGCAGCTCGACTACACAACAGTGTCATCCAATCCGCAAGGCTCTGTGCCGTCCCGGTGAAGCACCATCAAATAAACGAAAGGGGTAAAACCTTTCCAGCCCAAGCTGGTGATGCCGCGAGGTACTGGGCTGGACGCCATGGACAGCACAGGCCTGGGATAGCTCTGAGATCTCCACATTGCCCACTGGCGCACAGGCACCCGCTAAAGCTGGCAAAGATCACAAACCTTTCTCAGATCTCACCAGCAAACAAACTGTGGTTTAGCTGTGGTAGTCTCTCCTACCTGCCGGGTTTGTAGGAAGCAGAACTACTAAGACTGATGTGCTGAAGAAACTGCCACCACCCAGCTTTAAAATCTGGGACCGTTTAGATGAGTTTGCATCAAGTCTTTTTGAGGCCAAAGACTCAGATCTGATGTTCAGGCACAAACTCCACACCGTGCGGCCGGACACAGGCAGTCTCGGAAGCTGGTGCCAGGGTCAAAGCCTACTTCCATCCAATGGAATCAGCACTGCCAAATCTAGACTAAGATGCAAAGATGCGTGTATGAACTTGCTTACCAACACTTGTCAACTCCGGAGTAAGCAAGTACTGCCGCATTTAAGCAGCTGGCACATCAAGGTGAGCCTTGAGTGAAGCAATATAAAGAAAAATGGAGCTGTAGTTACAATCTTACAGTTCGCTGTGCTTTTACCAATTCATAGTCTTTTTTTTCAGCAGACAGTCTATTACAAAGCTTGAACTAAACCCATCTGAATGTGATAAGCATGTTCAAGTGATGCTGACTTGTTTGCGTACAAGTGTTCTGAAGAACTGACAACGCTCTGCTGCTGCCCTGTCTTTTATGTTCAAATTCTACATTATTCATCATTTGATGGAACAAAGTGACACAACCTTTTTGCAAACATTTAGACTTTAAAAAAAAATAGATTAAAATCTGAAATGCCAGGTGGGGTCACGGATTGATCCTCGCCACTTTTTGTGCATCCAAGATGAACAGCGACTGCTGCTGAATTAAACAGGTACAGAAGCGCTACTGAGCGGCCTTGAGTGGGGGCTTGTCTCATCATCAGAGCTGCGCCACAACGGTGCTGCAGTCACCGCAAATGTCTCACTTACAGGATCATCGTATTGATCAGTGTTCTGCTCAGAAAAGACAGTGAAGTATCTGATCTTGGAGAAACCTTTTTTTTGTTTTTTACACTTTTCAAGATGAGTTTGATGCTTTTCTAACTTTGGATTTAACCTTTCCCAATATTCATGTTATTCTAGAAGATGGATCTGTTTTCACTATTTCAGTTCATTTAAGCATTTGTTTCTTACCACTTCCTTCAAATTTACACGTGTTGTGTCGTATAAATTCACACGCTGATGACTGGTAATCACTAAACAATAAACACTTGTTTGCAGTATTGATCTGCAGCTTTCCCTATTTCTACCTTTGAAATTAAAAACAATTATCTCTTAGTACTGAAAAGACGAACTAGATAGCTTGAGCAGATGCACTTTATCAAACGTTTTGACCAACTTTCCAGGAATGTCTATCACTGGGCTTTAAGACTTATCCTTAGCAGATAATGATCCTACAGATTCCAATTTTCTTCACCAAAAAAGAGGTAGACCCTGTAGCCACATGTCTCTTTAATGCCACGCTACTTCTCTCAAAATCACCACTAGTTTTTTCCCCTCCTAAGAATAGGGTGTTGATTATTCTTTGTTCCCTGGTGTCTCTCAATGGGCATAAGAAAAATCTCCATAGCGTCATCATTTCCTTTTCACATTCTAAACAGCAACAGTTCTCATACACAGCTTTAAATCAAAATATGAAACGTCAGGTTCATTCCCTCAATTCCATAACAACAGTCCAAATAAGAAATCAAACTTTAAAATAGATAGCCTCCTGAATGTATCCTCTTTCACTATACTTCTCCTCTATCCCCAAAATTTCTTCTTTCACAGACCCTCCCCAAAAGACAATAATAAATATACACCCAGATATTTATAGGTAAATAATATTTATACCATGATTTGTACTTATATTGCTAGATAACCTGTTAGTTAATTTACAAACTACATTAATTTGCTGTATCACTAATATACACAATCATTATATGATGCATTTATGATATCGACAATCCAATCCATTCTGGCTAATTAATAGGTAAAATATGTGTTATATTTATTATCTGTAAATTGTATTTTGACTGTCTGAGGTTAGGGTGGACAAAATCCTGAGCTAAACAAATATTTAAAGCAATAAACAATATTTAATTATTATACAAGAAAAATATTTCACAAATATCACTAAAATGACATCAAGCCAAACTCCCTCTCCTTATTCGCAAACGTTCTATAGATTAAAACACAAGATACTCTGTGAGTAACTGAGTATTTATAACACAGAATAAAAATGAATGCACAGCCAAAACACAAAAATGCTCAACAATAATTGCTGTATAGTGTCACACAAAATATCATTTTCTATCCTTCAAAAGTAGTACTAATTAGAATACTAGGTTGCAAGGCTGGATTTACAGACAGTCAATAGCACGTTCTCCCGTTCCATTGGATAACCTTCTATTCAGATCTGTTTCTGTGAGACATCTGCTACATGTCCTTCTGCAACAACCATTTCAAGCAAGGAAATCAAAATCTTCCTTGAAAACATACCTTTTTAGAAGAAAAACCCAACATAACATCTAATTAAGAAGTTACTGTACCTTTAATTAACATGAGATACTGTAAACAAACCAAAAAAAGCTCAATACATATCAGTTAAAGCAAGTGTAATGTATCTTAATGAGTATAATCTCAAAAAGTGCATTTACGTAAGCCAAAAGAAACGCCCCTTTTCCCATTCACTTTTTTCCTCTCTTCCATTTTTAAAAAATCTGCAACTAAGCATAAATTATTATAAGATATTTCTGAATTCCACATATTTTATATGACCTAAAATAAATCCAGCAACACGTGAGATGTGACGAACTGCTAGAACACAACAATGGTTAAACGAGCTCTGGATTTTAACCTTTCTTTTCTATCGGCTAGTCACAAAAACGGAAAAAGCACTGATACACCTCAAGTAAATGTTTGTATTGGATTAAGCATGGCTTACAAATTACTTTGGAGAACCTAAACTGAAATGCCCTATAAAATTCATCATATCCATAGAAAACACACTTTGTGATGCCGCCTCATGCAGCCCTGAATCATGCCTGTCTGGATAAGCAGGTGATATGTTGCCGGCAGTTTACTGCTCATATAGAGAGAACAATTGGGAGAGGGGGGAAAAAAAAAACTAACAAAAGAAACGGACAAAAAAATACCTTTGGAAAAGGCTTGTTCAGAGATTCAAGCTTCACTTAACAAACGATTTGCATTTCAGGATGATTTAACATGGTTTTACCGTCAATTTATGACTAGCTATTTCTAGGTAAACCACAGCTGAGTTTTCTTCAGAGGTCATAAGGATGCGTTTTTCAAGTTTAAGCTTTGCTAATTCATCACACAAAGTACCTGTACTTCTGACTGGGAAATGAATACCTCGGAGGCAGTGGGCTATGATTTTCTGACCAAAGCAGGCCCGGGATCATGCAAAGTTTAGACAAGAGAGTCAAGGAAAATGCCTGGCCCATACAACACCGGGAATTTCTCCCACCTAAATCAGAGGATCAGGATATGACCAGGGGGCAAAAGTGGGGCAGTACTGAAAGTTGTTCAGCTGTGGAAGTATCCAAATTAAGGCTTCACTGATTCTTCCTCACAGTTTTCAGGAACTAGTAAGATAGCACAGGGCCCCCCTCCTTAAATTTCACATCCAGTCATCACACTTTGCCTTCTGCTTAACTCTCCTTTTGTGGTTTAAACTGTGTATTCTCTGGTCTGGCTGTTGTTTAGTATTGATGTACGCTGATAAATGACCACTTACCATATTCTGCAGAGGAGAGCATTTTAACAGAGGATGGAATTAACCCTGCTCTCTTTTACAGTATTTAGTGACATAAGGAAGGAAAAATGGGATTTGAGATACGTGTTGGTTCCTTTTATTTTCCAGGCAACTTATAACAGGTTTTAATTTGTAAAAAAAAATTTTTATATGGTCAAGGGAAAAAGAACAATTCATACTTATAAAATATTTACAAAAACACGTATATATTTTATACAAGAAAGTATTTTGGCTACTGAGGGCAGAAGACAGTGGGATGATGAGCTGTCACTGCAGCATCAATATTCATTAACTATAGAGTAGCTTTTTGTTATTCATTCAAAACAAGTAAGAACACAGAATGGGATAATGAATACCTAAGTGCAAGAAAAAGGCAGTAGGGTAAGGGAAAAGAAAAAAGAAAAAGTTCTACTGGAGAACTTTCATATGCTTACAAAGATGACAAAAGGAATGAGCGGAGCTGTATCTTTTCTATAACTTGAGCTGTGATAACTTGAAAAGTTTTCAAGATGTCAACTGCTGGCAGAAGCTTCCACCTCCTCAGTGGTAAGGAGGTCAGCTCTACCTTGCGAGAAAGAAAATGGATTTTTGTGTAATGAAGCAAACACCGCATTCATCAACCATTTAAATCAAGTTTTCCATTCAAAAACTATTGATTTTAAAGCCTCTGTTTGCCAAAAGTGCACAGGCGCTTAAATGTTTTGAGAATCTTAAAGGGCAACATGGAAAAAGGTCGATAAAAAATAATCCCTTTATGTGGTTTGTATTTTAAAAGCTCCTACAACAAAATTAATAAAGTTTTGGGTTTTTTTTTTCTTTATGTGTTGGTTGGATGATTCAGACTCAATATTATATGCTAGAGACTTTGAGAAAACAAATGAACATATTATACAAGACCTATTAAATTTCAGAGAGACATTAAAAAAGAAAAAGAAGAAAACATCATCATCCATAGAGAAAAACATAAGCCATTGCACAGTGAGGTCATCATGCCATAGGAAGCTCCTTGATCATGAGTTGCCTTCTATACACAGCTAAGAGAGAAGCTTTGAAAATAGGCAAAACCTCCCTGAAGTGCCTTTTCTAGTGTCAACTCTTCAGAAAAAAAAGATTATGTCCCCCCTGTCACAGCCAAGGCTTTTGGCTGAAAACTATCTAGAGCTCGTTGGGACTCCCAAAGTTGGAATCTTGGTATCAGGTCCCCCTTATGAAATGGTGTGTCCTGTCACCTTGGGCTCCTCGGCTTTGTTGTGGCCATTTCTGCAGCGCGGGACCCCAGCCACCCCAGCACCTCAGGCAGGATGGAGCGAGCCAGCCTCAGCACCATCCTGTGACCTCCCAAGGACCCCCCAACAATCACTACGTTATCAAAGATTTTCGAGTAAGCAGAGGTTCTGCTTCTCTGGATGTGACGAGAGCTCTTCTATCATCACCAAATATTACACACAAATTCCCATGAAAAATTTCAGATTACAGCCAGCTTTCCTACTAAGATCAACATCATTGCCCAGGATTCATCATTCCCTTCACACGCTAGGTAGGAGGAACAGTGCGCTCTTTTCAAGTGAAATACAGCTCCTGTTCAATATCTACATGTTTATTTAAAATTACTATTACTTACAAATGCCCTGTACTTCCATCAAATACACAGAGTTTTGGAGAAAAAGTGTTAAAGCCAGGTGATGTAGAAAGAAAATGGTCGGAAAGAAGGAGAGAAATTGGTGCCTGTTTCACTTACCGTTTTCTCCAGCAGGTACTGTTACAGGATGTGTTGGCACAGTATCAGAATTCACTTTTCCGTTCTCAAATGTATCATTTTCAGTTTGCTGCAACTGCCAGTTGAGGCCAAACAGATGCATTGCTGGTGGTAAAGGATACAGGTTATTTGATGCTCTTAACCACAATGACAAATTGCACAAATAATGGCTTTCCACGCTTTGCAGCGGAATAGCAACTCATACATTAAAAAATTAAATTACAGGAACAAGCATTCACAGACTAATAGTTCAACTTACAATGGCACTAAGCAATTACTACCACTGTCCTTTAATGATACAGTGCTTTCGGTGAACGCAGTTGACAGAAAGCTCACCAGTCTCATTTTGAGTCTTTTACCGGTCCCAAATCAATGTTCAAAAGCACAGGCAGTAATTATGTCCTTTTCTCTTTTTTCATTTTTGATCCTTCTGAAGAAACAAATCATTTAAGTGAGCTCCTAAATGACCTATAAAATAAATGATTGCACCAGCAGATGGATCCATACTGGTTAGCCAGAAAGGGAAAAGAAATGAGGCAAGAGGAGAGGAAGGAGGGTGCTGTGGGTGTTGCAGGGCTAACCTAGGACACGAACGCTCCTTTTCATGCTGTCACCAGCAACCCACGCTACCTCCAGTTACGTGCCCGTTCCCCACGTAGACCAGCGTCTATGGAACGAGGCCAAGACCATTAGCAGAGCTGGAGACGCTGGGGCACTTTGCTCTGCTAATGATCATGCATAAGCTAAGTTTCTGAACTACTTAATTCCCCACAGCCATGTATATTAGAAAGGTGATACTGTGTTAAAACGTTTAGCAAGGCTAATTATGAAAGACAGAGTCAACCTGCCATGGTGTTAGAGGGAACTACTTAAGGAACCTTGGTATCACCAGGGATTAATGAATGAACCCTCCGTCTAAACTTTTAGAGAAAAAAACATGGAAAAAAATTCACCTTAACGCTATAGTCCGATACACATAGCGTATGCAATTTCTTGCTATCTGTGGGGTGTCTCCTTCTCTTCTAATGACTCTGTGATACCACCAAAATTAATTGTAATGTAATTATTCTAATTTGCATTTGGTAAAACGTGGGCTTGCTGATTCTATGACAGCAGTTATCTCCAAAGGTGAAACAGTCTTTCAGTGCTACTATGGAATAAAAATACACTGGAAAAAAAATATCTGTAATAATGTATTTTAACTATTAGCACAAAATATAAGGAAGATAATTCACTGTATCTTGTTGCTTCTGCTCCTTCTGTCTCTGAAACAGATCACTGCTATAGTCACTATTACTAATTTGTTCATTCCTTCTATCCTAATGAGAAACAATTCTTTATCCCTTTTGGCTTCATCTCTGATCTTTCAATCTCTCTGTATTGACCATGGCAACCCTTACTTAAGACGAACAGGCATCAGTAGGAGTTTAGTCAGGGCGACAGTGAACGCTGCAGAATTTAGACCCCCTCTGCCAGATCTTTGCCTTAAACCCTGCCCCTTACCCCCAGCAAAACAAAAAACCAGAGTGCAACCAAAGACCTATTACTGAAAGCTTCAAAGACTGAAATCCTCACTAGAGATGACACATTCTCTTTGTTTCACGTCTCTGACTCTACCATTACTCTTCTTTCTCAGACCTTAAATTGTCTGTCAAAGCCTGATAATGTAGAACGTTCCTTGACCCTAAAACCTTATTCCTCCCCACGCCTCCCCCCACCCCCCCGCCCCAATCTCTTATAAACCACAAATCCAACCACCACCATTTTTGGCACATCGCTAGAATTAGCCATTATTATTTTGGCCCTGCCTCAGCTGAAATTCTTATTTATGTATTAATCATCTGATGATTGTATCTGTTTTAATGTTTTTCATCAAAAACCCAAGGGTCAAACTTGACTATCTGTTATACTAGTTCATTTCACTGGCAGCAACGAAAGACTGCAAATAGCTAAATATTTGATGATTCAAACCCAGTATATTTTGTCTTCGGTCTGCAGGTCTACATCACCTCCCCTAACTTTGCTGGCTTCTTATCGCTTTCAATACTTTTCAGAAGAAAAGAAGAAAGTGACATTCATTTTGTAAGTCTAGAAGTGCATCCCTTCCAAACACAGGAGCTTAGAACACCATTAACAGCTCTGTCTGCTGGTACTGCGTACGTGCCCTGTGCCTCTTCAGGCTCCACTGGGAGGTTAGAAGGGGAAGCTCCGACATGACCTTCTAGCCATTCCCTCATAATTCAAACCAGCTGGAATTTGAAGTCTTCAAAGGCAAAGACTGTGGGATTTGTATTGATCACATCTCAAAGAACCATAGTTACTACAAGGAAAGTGACAATTACCTTTTCTTTGTGTTCGTACTGATGCGAGTCCCACTGTAGTTCACTGTCAAAGATGGTGAGTAATAGTTGTACCCCTCAAAAACACTATTGCTCTCTCAACTTTGACACTGAACTAGCACCAAGTTCAATAAACAATGTTTAATAAAAACGAAGAGATGGATACATGCAGCTGTTTCACAGATCGTGAATACCGGAATATTTTTGAAGCAAGCCAAAAATGTTGCTTGACAGCTCTAATGACAACCCAAAACTTAAAGTATGTACTAATACACTAAATAATTCAACTGTGTAATCTCTCCAAGACAGCACTACAGAAATTAGAGAATTCTCCTTTCACTACAAACATGTGAGAACAACACAAAAGAATTAGTCTTGTTGATACAGGACAAAAATACAAGGCACAACTTCTTCAGAGATGGGGAACTTTAAAGAACACGGGTAAATTGACTAAGACAAATTCAGGCATTATTTTGTCGATTAAGGTTTGTCTCTTCTCAGCCAACTATCTAAATCAAGGCAAACTTTAAGCCCTTATCAGTGTTATAAGGACAGTGAGGCACCTGTTAAAAATTCTTGATGCACCTACAAGTCCGGTAAGCAGCACCAGGTACTGGTAACTGCACCCTGAGATCACACCTCAGCGCAGGGTCTGAGACCTTCAAGTCAAATGTTAGGAACCAGTGTTGAATTCCAGAGGCGGACTGCAGTGGTGTATACGTTTGTTCGATTTCCTCAGGTGTAGGAAAGGATGAAGATTTTCTTCCACCTTTGGGATGGGGACGTAAGAGTGCAATCCACTTCTCTGTTTCTGAAGAATTGTTTCCATTATGTTTCAGACAAATGGTAGGTTTATTTCTTTCTATAAAGACTTTGACATATGAAGCAAAATTAAAGCAAAAATATATAAAGCAAAATATATTTCTCCTTTCTCGGCTGCTATTTTAGTCTCAAATCTCATGTAAAGCAGTTTCTTGATTTTTGGATTGGATATTGCCTATCAGGTCTGGTTTATTCCCATTCAATTTGGCATTTATTTGGTGTTAGACAGTGACAATGAAGACAAGAGACCCCTCCTAGAGTAACTAGTTCTGAGCCTGTAATTATGCTGCCAAATCTGTGAGGGTACTAACACTGGAACAACTTTCAATACTGGCAGATCTTTGATGGCAGCAAGGGCTTGTCTGAGAAGAGCAGATGCCTCTAACCAGAAGGCATGCAGCTCGTGATGGCTGTGGTCACGGACAACAACAAACCAAGCCAAATAACCCACAGCTGCAAGCGTGGCTGAACCCTCAGGGGATGGGAGGACAGATGAGTTGTCACAATTCCAAATGTGCCCACAAACCCTAACAAAGGCCTCTTTTTACTTGTATGGAGACCGGGATGATTGCTCCCATCGGGGAACAGGATGACTTTTTAAGCAGAGACACAGATGATGATATCCTCTGCCTATTCTGCTGTTTCAGTCCCCATCTCTGCTCTGTGAAGTAACCTCTAGCTACCAACAGATCTTCTTCGCTTGCTGGATTTACGATAGCATTTTACCTTGGAACCGACAGCGTTGTTTAAGGTGGTACTTGTACAGCTACTGGCCAAATTATCAGCATTATGACGCTTTAGAGTGCAGTGATTGTTTAAATGGTGAGGATTCCACTCCCTCTAACAGAGCAAGAAGGAGACGCATCAGAGAGGAGAAAGTCCTCTGGGATCTGTGCTGCTCTTGGCATGAACACAGCACCCGTGGCCGGTTGGTGCTGGTGGATAGGACTGAATTTTCCAGAACAGATCACAAACACACAAGCAGTAACCAAACTTACAGTTGAGCTTTTGTCCCCTCCCTATATATTTTTGCGAAGCAGCACATGTCAACGGACTGGGATATTCAAAAGATTCCGAGCTCAGATGAAAGGAGTGCATTTATACCTACAGTAGCATTGATGTTAACACAAAAATGCCATCATTTGTTACAGACTATCAGGTAATCTCACCATCTGTCACCGCACAGTTCACTGAAGGGTTTTCTGAACCACCTTAAACTGCTTTTTCAAGCTTGGCTGCTCTTACCTTTCACTCTGTAATTGAGGTCTAGTTATTTTGGTTTGTAATCAGGCTACAAGGCCTTTGCTTCCACTCAATAATGAAAACAGCAACTAAGAATACACTTCACAGCAAACACTTGAAAAAAAACCATTATGACTAGTTTACACGGTGTAAAACATTTTACAATAATCTGCTTTAGGAAGAAGTTGCTGCTATCAGGCCTTTTCATTTCCTTAACGCTGCCAGCCCGTTTGTCTTGCATGCTCCTTTCTCAAGCCAGTATTGTGGGGCTTTATGCATTCCTCTCTACAAGCAACTTGTTCTCGAGCAAACACACTGTATTATCACTTCAAAACCCTCTTTGAGACTTTCTTCAGCAAGGCAAAAAGAAATCAGTCCCTTTATTACATGGTGGTAAGAGAGACGGATAATTTATGTAACTACGTGGCAGAACCAGAACTCTGAGAGCTGACAACTACCTGCCGCAATCGACTGGGGAGTGCTTTCCCTTCGCTGCCTTGCTCACTGCCTCAAAGCTCTCTTCCGCCAAAGATATGAGAGGCAAAAAAAGAATTGTAACAGAAAACCAATTTACATAGCTGTTTCTCCACTTAGCAAAAACTGGGCTTGGCTGGATTTTTTTTTTCTGCTCGTATTCTGGAATGTAATAGGGACAGTTAGTTGATAAAGAAATTAGACAGGCGTCAGCATCCTCCAGTACCCAGGATGTAGCTCTGAACAGAAAACAAAGTTTGAACTCAGATGTGAATACACATACGATGCTGGGTTTTATGATTCAGAAAGAAAGAATATTTTTTTTTTCTTTGTAGAAAAGAGTAGCAATATGCAGTAATAAACCAGAGAAGCTTAGTTATTGTTCTGGTCAAAATTCAAGGGCATCTCTATCGTAACTCACCAAGATCAACTACATCTCTTTTTAAAGTACTGTAAGTGACAAACAGGCTTACATGAAAAACAAAGGGCGTAGCAAACACCCTACGAGCTGTGCAAGTGAAAGCGTTGAAGATGCAGGTGAGAAGGATGAACAAGCAAAACCATATGCATATAAGCAGAGGCTTTATTCACAGAAGTAGCCCTACAGTAACTGGAGAGCTGCAGTAACCAAAGTTTGAGTCTGAAGTCTCTGAAATACTGGTGAGAAGTGCCAGTAATTCAACAGCTTCCATTCTGAATTTGATAAACTTGTATTTTGCAGTGAAAGAATTCTAAAGGTGACACTGTGTTTCAGGGGAACAAGAATTCACATACAGGAGGATTCTTTCAAGTAGCAAGAAGCAGAAACAGAGTTGCCTGAATTGGGAACTCGAGTTCCAATGTTCCTCCAGCTCTTCTTAGCATACCGACAGATGAAAAATTAACACTTGACAGCAGAAAGAAAAACCACCGGCTATCTCTAAGTAGCAAGCATCTCCCCAAGACCTCTGGAGATCAGGCCTATGGTGTATATTCTATAAACATAAAGAACTCGACACTGTGGGGAAACTTGGCAAGAGGAATGATGTTGGCGACCCTCCTTCCTTTCTCCCATGCGTTTTACAAGGTACGGTAATCAAGTCTTATTATTCATGAAGCTGTGCTTGAAGATGAGCTTCTCGCTAAGATACTGAACTCATCTTCCAGCACCGCTACTGCTACGTATTTCTGGGTGCTGGTGCTTTCAAACCATGATTTACAAAATTGCTTCCTTAGAATTAATAGAATAATATGTATGCACACTTGCACATAAGGAAAAGTGAATATCATTTATATTTAAAGCAATGCAAAAAGATTATAATTTAAACTAAGCAAATTGCAATTATTGCTCAATCTTGTTGAAGGATTATCTTCTAGTTCATCTCCCTGTTGGCAATACATTTTCAAATGAAATATTTGAACATTGAAGTGGTTTTTAAAATTATCTCCCATATATTTTTCCTGCAGCTATAATTAGAATCTAAACCTATTTTATTCTGAAGGACCTGGAGTGGACCAGAAGATGTGCAAATCAACTGTCAGTGATTTGCATTCATTTGCTTTTTTTCTAAGATAATAGGATGCCTTGGATGTTGCTGCAGATCAAATAGTGAATTAAAAATAGTTAATTAAAATTTTAAATAATGTGAATTAAAAGTTACAAAGAAGTTATTTATTTATTACTCTTTTTTGCAAATCAACAAAACCCCCTGTTATTTCTAAATTTAAAATAACTTAAAAGAACATGCTTTTGTGCATCTTCAAAAGGTTAGCCACCAGGAGTGTCATATAAAAGTTTCTGACCCTATATTCTGAATGTAAAACATTTCAGTATAGCATTATATGAAAAACTTAGCGATACCTATCAAGATCAATACAGTAACTGAAAAAGTGTGGTCTTTTTCCTTTTATCCTGAATTGCTGAATGGGTCCATTGATTTTACTGTTTCAACCTGCAAAAAATTCCAACCTTTATACTCTATTCCTCATTTTCTCCTGGAACCTTTTAAGAAAGACATTGCAAAACACATCACAAAAAATTGCCTAGAAAAAATATAGCAACAAAGATATATCAGCCATCTACTATGGATAAACTTACTTTCTTTGACTGCTAATCAAAGATGATTATGTGCCATTTTAAAGTATTGTTGCATTTGAACTGTTAAGAAAGATGTGTGGTAGTTTCAGCGTAACTATTTTTACTACATTCAACCAAAAATGAAACATTTATTCCTCTGCAAACTTGTATGGCTAGATGTCTCATTTTAGTTGTCAAACCAGGGACTTTTATATAACAACGGTCTAATTCTGTCAACAGCATTATGTGAGGAACATTCAAAGCTTAAGGGAGAATCCAGATTTCTTAAAACAAAACAAAGATCATTATTCAGTAGCCCCTTATTTAAAGGAGATGTATCGGTTATGTTTTGTTTCAGATTTGTCCGTTTATTCTGATGATCATCCAACATTCCCCATTATGTAATAGTCTTCAGTACTACCTGAATAGTCTTTAGTATCGTCCTGCATTTTCTCCTGATCATAGTTTATTTTTTTCAGATAATGTTGTTCACAGTTAACAAGATGGTGAAAAATCATTACAAGTACAGAAATGATGGGGAAGCACATATTAGATTGCTGACTCCTTTGAGATGAGGGTTGTTTTGTCTCTTTCAGTTCATACAAAGGCATGAAAAACATTCCATAAATTTTGGGTTTCTATCTAATAAAGCCATAATCAATGATTTTGTTGTCAAGTATTGCGGGGGAGAAAAAAAAATTCCCCTGATTTACGCTTTTCAAGACTGGGTTAAGACTGCAGGATAATTACTTCTCTCTGTTCCTTCAGGCATTTCTTTACTCTATTCCTTCTCCAGCTTTAACTCCTTCCCTTTCCTCCCTTAAACTCACTTTCTGGAAAACAGCTGAGGCTCAGGTCTGTGCTTATCTATTTTATTTTTTTTCCACAACTCCAACAGAAATCTTGCTCAGGGCGACATCCTTTAAATCACAGCCCTCCTAAAACAGAAGTGTTAAGAAAAGCAATGCTGATGTAACGTCTCAAAATTCATTGAAAACATCTTTCTTAGGCAAGAGCATCAATGAATGGTCTAACCATTTTTATAGTTCAAAAGCCTTATTTATTACAAACAACCCCCTCAAACCCCAAACCCAACAAAACCCCACAATTCTCTTGAGGGATATAGTAATAATGAAACGGCACTATAGGATCATGCATAACCTATTTGCATGTTGATGGCATAGAGAAGTGCAGGCTGATGAAAAGATTTAAGAACCAAAGGAAAAAGAAACAGGGGCCAATTAATGCGATGTTCAAAGGACACACCGAGCTGGGATTTTATAGTATATAGTGAAATACTTGTGTTGCATATTTCCGTCTCATGACTGGCTAAAAAAGATCAAAGCTTTCTTATTCCATATTAAGAATGACAGAACATTACAGCAAACATGCAATAAGGAGAAATGTAATAAGCTTTAATAAAAGATGATAATAAGGTTTGATAAGAACTTTTGGAATGTCACCAAATCTGGAATGTAAGATGAAAGCATCTGGATGTAGAGATTGTAGTGTGTTATTTGGAACCCCACGGAGCTAAACTGTGATTAGAACTACATATTTTTCCATAAATTAGCTTTTGTTTTGAATTTCCTGCTGAGATCACATGCAAGTTGATCGAATGTGCAAGTCAATATATAGGTTTTCTAATCCTTTGCTGATATCACGGTTACAGTGGTCCACTTGTAGATCAAAGGCATGTGATTGAGGCCAAACCAAAACAACCTATAACCTCTTTACAAGGTGATTTAGATCTAGCCATTATAATTACCATTCACCTACCTGAACTGTGCAATTATGTAGATGCATAAACCAACCACTACATGCAGATCAACTGGCAAAACCACAGAATTTCCACTTAAATCCATATTTAAAACCAGAATGGACACACCGAGTTCACCGTCAGAGGCCTTTTTACACCGCTCTACCCTACTTCAACACCTCTGATATAAACTTGTAAGCCATCAGCTATCTGCATAAGCAAATAATCTTGTGCAAATCCTTGATTCAAAACCCAAAGGTTTAAGTAAGCTCAGTGGCCGCGGCCATCCCCCTTCTGAAACCTCTCCACCACCCTCTGTTTTAGCTCAGTTCCTCACAGGGACATAAGCTCCTCACTACATCCCCAGGAATCACGACTGCCTAAGCTGCTGTGTGTCTGGGCCAGAGACACACAGGAGGGACTGGCTACCAGATGGAACGGCCTTTATTATATAGTCATTAATGTGTTTTACGTGCATGGGAATAACACACCATGTTCCTCTAGGGAGGCCTCACTATAGCGAGACGTGGCTTTTATGAAACTATTCCTGTAAGCAAAGACATACTGTAGGTACATGAAAAAGACTACTAATAAAAAACAAATAGAAAAAAAAAAATTATTATATATGATTTATGAAAGGAACCTACGAGAAAGACAACCTTTCTGTTAATTGTTTGTAAGGCCAGCGACTGTTGCCTGGAAGCCAGTTTGTAAGCCACTTTGTGGTTTTTTTTAAGTTATGTAAGCCTTGGGAAATACAAGTTAAGATTACAGTTTCACATTGATTTTTCCCCCTCCTTAATATAAAATCAGCCATGACTCTAAACTATGAAGTCTTACAGGTGATATTAAGAGCAGGCAGTCTTTGCGCTAAAGTAGCTGGCACTTATAAAATTGATGGAGAAAACCAACTACTCCTTTTACTGCGTGAAAAGAGATTGGATCAGTAATAAGGATGTGTTTTAAAATTATCCCTGACTTTTGTCACCAGCTGAACTGAAGTAACAAGAAGGATCGTATCTATCCTTTTCAACCACATGGATACCTGCATATCACTACCTCTACTTGAGATTACTAACAGGAGAGGGACAGAAACGAAGCTGCTGGGAACCAAAAACCTGGCAAATAAGTTGAAAACATAAAGAACTATTCCTTGGCAGTGCAAAATGCTCTGGAAGCGAGTCAAATGAGGACCTACAAAAATCCAGCAAAAATGCCTCGATAAAAACTGGTGTGAAACTTGGCATTTCAAAGATGAAAGAGAAGATGAAACAACAGATGTGTCTGGAGCTTCCACAAGTGAAGATAAATTTATTGTACCCAGTCATTGTGTTACACTTTGTGAAACTCATATAAATCAGTGGTTAGCAAAGGGTCTTAACCCTATGCAGCTGGCTGCTGGTTTAGAGTTTTCAATGAGTAGTACCGAAATAAAAATACTACTCTTCCTGTACCATAGTAATGGTAACTTGGAAGCATTTTTCAATAAAAACACAGGAAACATCTGTTTCTTCACTTAAAGGTTTGTGGAGCTAGCTCATTTTCCAAATGACTGATACTCATTTACAATAGCTATCCCCCCCCATATTACTCCTTCTATAAAGTTATTTAAAGAGATGATTTTGTGTGATCCTATTTCATCAAATGTTGGCAAAAACACTTTGGCTTTGTTTGATTTGGTTTATTATTGAGGAAACTTAAGCATTTCAAATGCAAACTTCCCCATCATATCAACAGTTGCAGCATATTTGTTTTTCCTGGATTATAAAACTACAAATGCTGTTAAAGTTGATGATTCCTAAGAGACAGCATTTTTGTTTGTTTGTTTTCGTGAATGAAGTTGTCTGAAATGGCATCAATGTGAAAATGAAGGATCTCATATTTAAAGGTTCCTGCCTCCTTCAGAGGGCACCTAACTTTCATCCATAATTAATTACTACAGCGGGGTAATTACACCGATACAACCCATGTGTTCTTGCGATCTCGGTCACAAATGTAACATCAAATCATATTGCTCACAGCAAGTTTGGATGCATGTACTTGACCTTTTCATTCTAAAGTGCTTGCGTATGGAGAGGTTTACCGAAATCTCATCTGAATCAGACAGTTTTAACAGCATGAATTTTCTAAAGCATTCAAAAAGAGACCAAGCAGTTCTCTTCATAGAAAAGATTTAAGAAAATACCGCAATGTACAAAAAAGATGTAATTTATAAAAGATGATATTTATACATAAAACTACCAGTTTTAATACATGTATTATAATTCACGTACGACAGCAGATAGCACATCTCTAAGGGCTGGCTTCTTTCTTCACAGACACGAGTTAGAAATTAATGGCAACTACTAGCAAAGAAGAGAAGACTGTAATCCCATGACCACAACTTGAGTAACCACCTGAGCAATTTCACCTCTGCTTTACAAAATCTCTTAAACATAACGTTTGAAGTATTACATATGCTTACATACTACTAAAATATACTCACATTTACCTCCATTGATAAAATAGGAACTACATCTCTAAATTATTCTAAGCTTGCTCTTTATCCCCAAAAAGTAGCTGGTGTAATTTAACTTAATTTCTTATCAGACTGAAAAATTGCTACTATTTGGGGGTCTGCCAGAAGGAGCGCAGAAGGGCCCACACCTCTGCATAACGTGCTTGCAAGAGACTTCGGTATTCCTGAAAACACCATCCAGACTTTGAAAAACCATCATACTGCATCGCAGTGTGATGGCAGAAGCACACGGTGTGGGACAATGACATCACGTCATCTTGCAGTTTACTACTACGCCTGTTATATTGCCAGGATTACTGAGTTTCAATTTGCTCCACTGGGCAAAAGCAGAAGGGTGACAGGACTATTGCCAAAAACCTTGTGATAAATCTTAATTAGAATACAAGCCTTTTTCGGAGCAGAGGTGGGTATGCTCCTTGACGGATTAACTTTTTTAATCCCTTGAAATCTTGTCAAGTCTCTTTTAACCTCCTGACTGCCAATTACATGTTCCTACATCCTTCTGTGTGAGGATTATCTTTCTCAATGAACATTTTACTCTCAGTGCCACTAACAATAATAGCATGTGACATTCACAACACCAATCAAATATTAATGCCGTGCACTCCTGAAACAGTAAATATTATATTATGCTTTGCACTTAGTCTGAAACACAGTAACAAGATCTTTGCTTAAAAAACATCAACCAAAGGCGTTATCCATAATGGTATTCTTGCAAGAGACAAGAAAGTATATTTAAATGTTCATGCTTCAAGACACAGATGTTCAACATGTTTAGATTTTGTACTATTTCAGTGAAAGATGTCAAAAAGATTTTCAGCCCAATTCAGCCCAATAAGGTAGTGAAGCATAACAACTTCATTTTCTGACTACTCCTCCTCTCTCTGTCTCCCAGTTTTGAAAGAGAGAATGTGGTAAACATAAGAAATTACATTATTGTTTACAAAATATTTCCACGCTAAGGAGGTACAATGAGCTCATCAGCGATGCCGCAAACATTATATGGAACTCATACAGATATCTAAAATTAGTCATAGCTATGGGATACCAAGGACAATAAATTTATCTCATGTTAGACATAGCTGAAAATCTCTGCAATGCAGAAAGTCACGGAAGTTCCAGCTGTAACATTAAGCTTCATGTTAAAGCATAAAACCACTGTGGACAGTCACGTGTGTACCTGAATGCTGACAAAAGCACATCAGAAATGACCGAAAGGAGTTGCCTGAACCGATGTTAGTAAGGCACGGCCTACAAATATCAATTATCTGGGTTTTATAGTTCTGTTTTTAAGGATTATGAAATAGCGAAGTGGAACTAGGACATTGGTACTTCAGACTTCAAGGACTTTCCTAAGGTCCATTCAGGATGCTAAAACTCTCTAGAAATTTCAGGAGGTGGTTTCTATCTGCTAAATAATCATAGAATCATAGAACGGTTAGAGTTGGAAGGGTCCTTAAAGATCATCTAGGTGTCCCATGGGCAGGGACACCTCCCACAAGCCCAGGTTGCTCCAAGCCCCGTCCAACCTGACCTTGAACACCTCCAGGGATGGGGCAGCCACAGCTTCTTTGGGCAACCTGGGCCAGGGGCTCACCACCCTCACAGGAAAGAATTTCTTCCTAATATCTAGTCTAAATCTCCCCTCTTCCATTTTAAAACTGTTACCCCTTGTCCTATCGCTGCACTTCTGATCAAGAGTCCCTCCCCAGCTTTCCTGTAGGCCCCTTTAGGGACTGTAAGGGGCTCTGATTGTGCTGTACTGCATTCACCAGGTGTGTGACCACATGCTGAAGGCCCAACTGAGGAGACTACAAACCCTTTGGTCCTGTCTTGTAGTTAGACCACATACCTGCTCTCCTGACAGAGAAAAGTGACGTGGTGGCACTGATGTCTAAAATGAGGCAAGTAGACTTCTTCAGGTGCAGAGCAGAGCCATGCATGCGGGGAAGGCAGTGCCAGCAGCAGCAGCCAGCTTTTGGCTGCCCATGACATTTGGAGCTGAGTGAGACCTGGAAATGTGCATTCTGGACAGAAGCAAGACATCACTATGTACCTAATCCACAGCTTGGTACTTTGAGAAGCCGTCACTTCCAATTCCCACCAAGCCTGAACTGATACCAGAAACCTTTAATTTGGGAAAAGAAGGGATGACAGGGAACACTGCTGCTGCCTCCAAATGCACTAGAGACACTCAGAGCCTTCTCCCCAAAAAGCCCCATGGATTGTTAAAATGAGAAGTTGCCTATGGCTTCACAGGGAGTGATGTACTTTCTATAGTGCTGGAGACACCGGCTGCCTTCACAGCTCCAGATAGAGGCACGTATTGAGGAAGAACATGAGACATTGACGTGGTTCTCCTAAGGGCTTGGTGCCATCAGACAACACTAAGAAGTCATGCTTAGATAGCTGATATGCTTCCTCAGAAAGGTTGATAGAAGAGAAGTTTCCCTGCTGTGGATTTTTGGACGGTAGTTTGAACACACTGCGATATGTGGATTTGGTAAACTGTAAAATCTCAGAGCACTTTCTTCAAATGACAACAACAGACCAACAGGAAAGGCAAAATATTTCTGATGATTTTTAAAGAATCAGATATATAAACGTACTAGTCTACCTCAATGCCTCTAATTTGATGGAAAGAGAAATGGGGTGAGAGCATAAATCTGGCAAATTGTAAAAATCTGCCACATATCTGCAGACAGAGAACGTATTTCCAACCCACACACCTCAGCGAAGCTTCAGTCAGAGCTAAGGACCCAGCACAGCCTCGGGAAGCAGACAGAAATGGGGAGACAATGAGGAAAAACAAAAGTTCTTGATGAACCTCTCAGTGACAACAGCATTACAATACTCAAAATTAAATGCAGGTCAAAGAGAAAAACAGTTTCTGTAAACACATAATGAAAGTAGAGGTGATTAATGGCAACTGAACTATATTCTCCCTCATGCCTGTTAATTACAATACCTATGCTGGGTATTGTAATAAAAATTCCATTTAAATGGCATTATTAATTAAGTTGTTTTCCTCATTCCTGGCAGTAATTGAGCTTTACAAACAGCAGAATAATGTTAACTTGGCATTGCAATCAAAAAGAAATATTATATTGTTCTTTATTGATGAAGTAAAATAGATTCCTTTTGATTACAGGTATATTTAGTCATTGCTTTAGTCACAAAAATTCAGTTCTGTAATTGTTACAGTTGTAAATCCGTTAGTTTTGGGGAGGGTGGTTCCGCTCTACTATGACTTCTGCCACCAAGCCCAACAGGAAAGGCATCTGGTCCTCAGCAATCTGGGAATAGATGTGAATGCCAGCAGCTGTCACACTAAATCCTGAGTAATATGGGAGAACCACAGACAACAACTCGGAAACAGCACTGGAGACATGGGAAGTTAACCTCAGTCTGCAGAACCAGGCAATTTTCTAATTTTTAACGATTATTTTAAACTCACCTGCAGGACAGTTAATTGACCCTCAGCTGTAATTTTCACACCCTGCATCCTTCTGCGTCAGTCTCGTCTGATCATCATTTGCTATTTTACCTGGCCACCTCCTTCTTCTCTTTCTACTTTAAAACCTCTTACTTTAAGTTGCTCTGTTATTATTCTCAATACTTTTTTAAGACAACTCTGAAGACAGCTGCCCATTATTAGAAATCTATTAGCATATAAATTTTCAGCTTACTTTAAGTATCTCGAGATGTTGATAAAACAGAAACATTTTCAGATGGACAAAAAAGCACGGATGAACAATATAATAACCACAGAATAAGCACAATGTATCTATTTTTATACAAATGCAGAAAATATGAATTATCTATAATTATCAAACATGGCTTTCAAGTCTGGTATCTCTTTTCCGTTCACATTCCATTTGCAATTTGTGTTATGACTGTATGGTCATCTCCGTCATTGCAGAACACCAGTGTTTCCACTGTTTCTCATAGAATGAAATATAAACTACAATATATGTTTTCCCAGAAGATGTTTCAGTTGTTGAGTCTAAATGTTAGCTTTCTTTTCTGTCCAAAATGGATTTGCTTAACTGTCCACAGCAAGCAGAAGTGATAAAAATAGTCCTGTGGCCTTTTTAATTAAATAAAATTCCTTTTTCCTTTTTTTTTTCCCCCTTACAGAAGAGATGTCCTTCTGTTATCACTGATATTTAAATATTTGCTTTATCACAAAGAATAGCTGGCTGGTGTATATTCTTGTCCTGACCATTGGCTGCAGAGCTGCGGCTAACAAAATGATCAGCCGGAGGTACACAGAGGATAAAATGCTCAACAGACTTGGAAGTATGACAGATTGTTGAGAAGAAGTCAGGACAGCAGATGCCTGACTCAACAGGTAAGGTCTCACTGGGTATTCAAAGAATGTTTTTTTATTAATTGAAACCTATTTAGTAGACATAAGACAACATTCACGACAGAAAACTGCTCGCCCCTTCAGTTCCATGCACAGTGAAAATGGCACTAACTGCTTGTATTGACTTAGACAATGTCCAGCTCGTGCCACTGGCAACGGAGATTCAATTGCCAAAGCACTTTCTGGGGAAGAAAGAGGGGCCCTGAACTCCCCAAATTCTCATTAATTTCATCCAGTTGTTGAATCCACACTAAAGAAGACATAATGGAATCATAGAATGGTTAGAGTTGGAAAGGACCTTCAAGATCGTCGAGTTCCACCCCCCCTGCCCTGGGCAGGGACACCTCCCCCCAGCCCAGGTTGCTCCAAGCCCCATCCAACCTGGCCTGGAACACCTCCAGGGATGGGGCAGCCACAACTGCTCTGGGCAGCCTGGGCCAGGGGCTCACCACCCTCACAGGAAAGAATTTCTTCCTGATGTCTAATCTAAATCTCCCCTCTTCCAGTTTGAAGCCATTACCCCTCGTCCTATCGCTGCACTCCTGATCAAGAGTCCCTCCCCAGCTCTCCTGGAGCCCCTTTAGGTACTGGAAGGGGCTATATAAAGTCTCCCTGGAGCCTTCTCTTCTCCAGGCTCAACAACCCCAACTCTCTCACCCTGTCCTCACAGCAGAGGGGCTCCAGCCCTATAATTAGTACAGTACCAATCAATCTGTTAATATAGCTGGTCAGAGTCTGTGCTATGCAACAACATATTGCAAACGCCTCCTCACTGATGTAGTTCTCTATAATTGCACAGTGGATTTTTCTGTTAGAAAAAAAACCCTCCCAAGAACAACAAACTCCTCCCCTCAGTAGAACCAAGAGCAGACAGAGAAAATCCCCAAAGGTAGAACTGAAGGATGGAGGTTACATATGAAACTTTGATTTGATGCCCGTGTTTGACCTAGGAGTTGCACTACAAAACTTTCCCTTCGTTCATTCACTGCAAACGACGGATGCTGAATGAGGCAGTAAGCCATGGGGAGGCGAAGGACAAAGTTCTGTTTTGTCTTGCGCATTGTAAAGTTGGACTCTATTTCTGGCTCTCACACAGACTCCCTCTACAAAGTTTGGGTAAAACTATTAACGTGTATACAGAAAGAGGTCAAGCTAACGGAACTTCATATTTCTTACTTTTTCGTGGCTTAAATTTAATACTGCTCTTCCTAGCCTTCCAAACAGGGAAAAAGATACTAAAATGTTCATGTTGGAAAAAAATAGGTCGTTTTCTTCCTTGGTTGCAAATCTGATTACGGATGGCAGTTAAGCAAATGAGCAGCTTGAAGAAATTTCAGTGTAATCTTGATCCCCAAATGAGGCAGTTTATATTCTTTATTCCCCATCTTTTTAACCCATTATTTCAGGGAGCTTTTCGTTGAATCCTTTACTCTAAACTGGAGCTATTTTTTAATTCCGCTCTTCTATATGTTGCTGCACTATCTTTTGTTCAGCACTTGCATGTTTCTGTTGCTTAATTCCTTGTTTCTCAACCATTTAACAGTAGCTGAAGACTCTAAACACAGGACCAACATTTTCCACCACTCACTCCTATTTCCTCTAAAAATTAGTAGGTCTCATTGACAAGATCGGTAAATTTAAACACTTTGTACATTGCAAAATGGTTAAGAGGGACCACGAGGGCTGGAAAACAAGAATATGTGGGGAGGCTGCAAGTGAGACTTTCTTTCCTTTAGACTGAAATAACATTTTCAGTTCCTTGTGACCCCCAAGACTGCATTAAGTGGCCTTAAAACGCAGTGTTTGCTCTGGTCTCTTCCCACGCTGACATCCTCTGCTCTCACCTCCTCTTTGTAGACTTTGTAAATGTAGGATTCTTTCGTGTCACAGTGATGGAAGAAGTGGAAGACAGACCAGACTCTCGATGCAGCTCCTTCCTCTGGCTGGGCTAATTGGCGGAGCAGTAATTGACTGAGCAGTTCTGCAAAGGCAGACATGAAGTCTGGCAAACTGTCTCTTCTGCCTTATGTTGCCTGAGCAGAGGCAGCAGGATCTGAAGTCACTTTCTCCACCCCGTTGTGGTGGGTTGACCATAGCTGGATGCCAGGTGTTCACCAAAGCTGCTCTATCACTCCCCTCCTCTGCTGGACAGGGGACAGAAAATACAACGAAAGGCTCGTGGGTTGAGATAAGGACAGGGAGCGATCACTCCACCCATTACTGTCATGGGCAAAACAGGCTCAACTTGGGGAAACTAGTGTAACTTATTAGCAATCAAGTCAGAGTAGGGTAATGAGAAATAAAACCAAATCTTAAACACACCTTCCCCCCACCCCTCCCTTCTTCCCTGGCTCAGCTTCACTCCCCATTTCTCTACCTCCTCCCCCTGAGCGGCGCAGGGGACGAGGAATAGGGGTAGTGGTCGGTCCATCTCATGCTGTCTCTGCCACTCCTTCCTCCTCAGTCGGAGGACTCCTCACACTCTTCTCCTGCTCCAGCATGGGGTCCTTCCCATGGGAGACAGTCCTCCATGAAATTCTCCAATGTGAGTCCTTCCCACGGGCTGCACTTCTTCACAAACTGCTCCAGCGTGGGGGTCCCTTCCATGGGGTGCACTCCTTCAGGAACAGACTGCTCCAGCGTGGGTCCCCCACAGGGCCACAAGTCCTGCCAGCAAACCTGCTCCAGCGTGGGCTCCTCCCTCCATGGGGCCACAGGTCCTGCCAGCAGCCTGCTCCAGCGCGGGCTTCCCATAGGGTCACAGCCTCCTTTGGGCATCCACCTGCTCTGGCGTGGGGTCCTCCACGGGCTGCAGGTGGGTATCTCCTCCACTGTGGACCTCAATGGGCTGCAGGGGAACAGCCTGCCTCGTCATGCTCTTCACCACGGGCTGCAGGGGAATCTCTGCTCTGGTGCCTGGAGCACCTCCTCTCCCTCCTTCTTCGTTGACCTTGGGGTCTGCAGAGTTGTTGCTCTCACATATTCTCACTCCTCTCTCCAGCTGCAATTGCTCTTGCGCAGCAACTTCCTCCCTTCTTAACTATGTTACCCCAGAGGTGCTACCACCGTCACTGATGGGCTCAGTCTTGGCCAGTGGCAGGTCCGTCTTGGAGCCGGCTGGCATAGGCTCTGCTCTGTCAGACATGGGGGATGCTTCTAGCAGGTTCTCGCAGAACACTGTAGCACCCCTGCTACCAAAACCTAGCCACGCAAACCCAACACACCCATAGCCACTGCAACTAAAATAAGCCTGGGCATGACACGTTCATCTCTCTGCCTTTCTGAGAAGGGCCTGGTTACACCACCGTTCACCGGGTGAGCGGTCCTATTAGCTCTTCAGTCTGCAGCTGCCACAGTCACACAGCGGACATCAGCCACACGATGTTCCTTATCAATGTGTACTGGCATATTTTGCAGCAAGAGCCGTAGTGTTTTCACGCTTGTGGCAATGTCTCTCTGTGAAGTTCAAAACATGTCTCAAACTGGTTTTACAAACGTGACACGCCACCTCAGCTGCTGTAAACCTCAGCAGACAAGCCAGACCACTGTGTTAGAGGCACGTCTCGGGATGCTAGAGGTCACACAATACCACAGTCCTTCCCATCTTTTTATGTTAAGACCAATTTCCTACTCAGTCATTTCCCTTTCACACCTACGCTATGAAACGGTTAACCAAGATGAAGGACCGTTTCCATCTTATATTAATGATTTCCACCGATTTATACCTGGATGGCCTATTAAATGGAGAGTATTTCTGATATTACATCTTCTAGAGATGGCAAAACCACATATATGAATGAGTGTAATCCATTCATGGTTTTATGGACCCAAAGTTCTCCAGAGAGCGTCCCTGAGTGCTGGATTTTACATTTAGATTGCTGAGTTAGCTGAAATATGTGTAATATCACCAGTAGGCAAAGAGCTCCCTATTGACTACGGGCAGAGGAAGGCCCTCGTGCACTGTTTATTTCAGCAAGGCTGTGAGCTGGCGTGCGCCCATGAAATGTCATACAGCTATATTTGGTTTTTTTACAGGGTATCTGAATAAATGATGTGTGGAGCTGAAAGCTCTCACTCACTGGAAAGCTCGGCTCTTTTTCCCGAATACAGGAATAGAGGCGCATTAGACATGCTTATATTTCTTAATGTGCCTGTGGGAGAAATAATCCGGTACAGCTATCTTCTTGTGCCCCTCAGATTCATAAGTAATCTGGCTCTTTGGGGCTAGCAAAGTGTAGAGCTCAGCTCAGAATCAGGTCTTCAATATTTTACTGTCTGCATGGCTGTTTTTCCCAGTTCTTGACAGTGATACTTCATACTGAATTCCATCTTTCGTATTCATGTATTTATTGAGCAGCAGATGTTTGCGTCTGACGACTTATGAGGCAATATTATGGAGACTGAGCGCAATTAACGTGTTTTATAAATGGGATTATTTCAATCCCACTTTAAAAAAGATGTGGTGTCAAAGTTTAACCCTAAACCACACCTTTATACTCCTGTGCACATTCACACAAAATAACGGCAACTCCAGTGCCAGAAAGGGGCTGCACAGCAGTGGCCAGCCCCCATTTGCATCCCTGCCTTTTGCTCCTCGGGGCTGGCAGCTGAGGTGGAAAGGGGGCTCAGGGGGCTCTGCTTTGCCGGGGCAGAGAGGAATTTCTCCAGCTACTCAGCAACCCAGTTTCTCGCATTGTTCACAGGAGCTTCAGCCCAGTAAGAACTACTTCAAAGGCTTTATACAGCTTATGCTGTGCCTTGGACTGAAATGTAACAAGCCTGTTTCAATAAAGGCCGTGAAGATTTAAGGATCGTAAGGCCTTCTAGGTTTTATTATTAATTTACACTGATTTTAAAAAGAGGGAGGGGAAGGAGAGATTGACTCTCCTCCATTTTCTTTCCTTGACTTCTTAAGACTCTGAATCCCAGTGCAACCAATACCAAAACCCACACCCTTACACTTATATTCCCAGAACTATGATGACTTAAACTTCTAATTAACAAATCAGTTAAAAGAAAGTCTTTGAAGACCATTTATGGACTCAGAGGTGAAAAAGTCTGTAATCTGGACAAAGCCACAGAAGAAGTTACAGGCATAAAAAAAAAGCCTGTTCTGTTTCCTTAGTAAAGTCAACAACGTTTTTCTCACAGACAAGCACTGCCCCCATTAACTGCCTAAACCTCGAATTATACAATATTTATAGCGAACACTTATGAAATTAAATAATTAAAGAGAGGAAGAAGTAAAGGAAATCCTCCAAAATAAAAATTGGGAAATAGAATTTAACAAACAAATAGAGAAAAGAGAGAATAATTAAAAATAAACAACCCACAAGAGAGGAAGAAGTCTCCATCTTCTCCGCATGTTGTCCTTTTGGACAATTATTTTCCCACCTTGCAATCAAAAGTCTGTGTTAGACTTTTGCTCTAGCTCTATACACAAACATACGTGTATGTAATGATGGAACAAGTGATAGTTAGCATTTGTAAACGCTGTGTTAGTTATATTTCATGCAAAATGAGAGGAAAAGAGTTCTGTGGATATGCTGCAAGCTATATTCACATTACAGAATTTTTACAGTCTATATTTTACACCTACTTTTGTAAGAACTAGACACCACATAGCTTAATTGCAGTTCAAATACTTCTTTGAAGTGAATTCACCCACTATCATGCCGCAGAACGCTTGCAAAATATTCAAATGTTCCATTTCCTCTAAACAATGTGGGCTTTTCATTAAATCATTGTTGTGGTTTTTCCTGTTACCAAAAACTTTGCTAGTTAAAGGTTAGCATGTCACAGTCCATACACAATCCATCAGACGTCACTATTCACGGTGACAATTATAAAAAGTGGGACTCACCTATGAAGTAGGACAGCAGTATTGCCAGCAGCACTGAGACCCCTACAGCACAGAGCGCAGTGCATTTCCAGCTACAGTACTTCGAAGACTTCTTGAATTTAAAAGCACTTCTGGATAGAGTGTTCCTAGGTAGTGGCCGAGTAGGAGGGGAATAAACAGAGCCGGATGCCATCGTGTACCCTGGCGTTGCAGTACTGAACAGTGGTGTGGTCCCTGTTCCTGTTTTGAATAGGAAATGCCTGTGGAAGAAAGAGTGTACGGTAAAGTATAAAAGTAAATAAAGCTGGAGCACAGGCAGTCATGCCTCTTTTGTTTAATATTGCCTGTTTTTCAAACAGCTAACAACATCCAATCTACAAAGGGTCACAGAAGCAATACTTGTTGCAACAATTTCCCTTTAAGAAAAGACCGAACCCCCCCAAACATTAGTAATACATTGGTATCCAGACAGGAAACAGAACTACCCAAAATACAGTATGGTAGGGAGGAGGTCTCTCCGAGTTTATCTGACAAGTAGGGACAGGCTTTCTGCTGCTGTTTATTTTTGTTGGCTTCCGCTACAGACTACAGGGAACTCCATTAAAAAGTCAATAATGAGCAATCCGACTATAGCCCACACTACTTATCACAGCTTTCCTGGGTTAAGTACAAAGAAAACAGCAATCTCTCAGATATAAAATTTTGGCAACTTTGCCAAAATTAGTCAGTTAAAAGGTTTTTTTGTTGCGTCCTAAATACTCAGTTCACTAATTTATATCTCCTCGCACGTAATCTTACCATAACAAGATCTGATTATGGATACAGCAGCTAGTTACAGCCCGGGAAGTACTCTAAAGAAAGATATTTAGTCAGTGCTCAAAAAGAACCACAGCCAGCAACAGAAATGAAAAGCAAAGCCAAAGTTAAGATACTCTCTGTGACTTACCAGTAAACTTAATTTTGTTCAATTAACATTTCTAAAAGAAATACTATCCCCTGAGCCTATCTACGGTAGAATCCTTTAATTTTAGTTCATGCAAGCATAATTATTTTGGAAGAGCCTCTAAGCATGGCATACGCTACCTGGAGTTTTTCTCCTGACGCACGTATACACTCTACGAACAACAAAGCCTCAGCCAAAGCAAAGATCTTCGCACCAGGGGTTTTTCCACCAATTTTTTATGTTGGCAACTTTGTAGGGTAAGGCTTGGCCTTACCTAATTAGGCTTTGCAAAATGAATACATTATAGCTAAAAATGGTAAGAAAGCACACAGTGGAGAATTTTGAACTTACCAAGCGCACGAACAGCTGAACAGAACTAGAGAGGTGTTTGCATTTTTTAATAGGTAAGAGACACTCATGAATTGCTGATACCCAGGTCCTCCTGAAGCCAAGGGCATGCCTACGCTGTGGTAGCCTACTGCACGCCACCTGTACACTACGGGCCAGAGGACCTAGCACCAAACCAGCTAGCCGTGGAGGGGAAAGCCCTCCAGTGACACCCCCTGGCACTGTGGACTCCTTCTCAGCTGATGGGACCTCCATCCTCCAGGACCCACGCTCGGATCCTTGCATAGCAATGGACCAACCTATACAGGTATAGCGGCTTCGTCAGAAACGCGCCGTAGAGACACTAGAAATTCATTTGCTCCACTGCAGCCTGAGAAAAATACCAACCGTTGATAAACAAGGTTTGTTATTTGCAGGTGATTTTGCTACAGGAGGTTAACAGATGTACTAGAACATCTTGGCATAAGCCCTCTCCTTGAAAATATTTGCATTACAAACATGATCCCATGAAATATGCTACACAGGTTACTTCATTTTGAACAATATTAAACTTGCTGGCAGTCACAACAGAGGGATACCCACTAGATCTACCAATGCACAACAGCACATCCCAATTTTGCGTGGCTTCTGAGCTCAGAGGATTACCAAGGATTTCAAAAGACAAAGACCTTGTGGTTTAAATCCTCTCTAAGAAGGTACTTCATTAAAAGTTGTGACATTTTCGATGTAGCAAACAACACGATAATAATAACAACTAGCCCTAGGTAAAAAATGTTTTACACCTTACAACACCATTGGTTTGATTTTACAGACTCACAGAAGCATGTAGATTCATTAAGTCCTGATAAGGTGTCTTATCCACTTGACCTTTACTGCTCTTTCATTTCTGGCTACATATGGTACACGCTGCGTCCAGCTACATTTCACAAACAATATCTACACAGATCTCAAGAAAATGCCAAACAGAAAGGTGGCTGTTTCCCTCTCTATGCGCAATGTGTACTGTTTTGGGGGACTGAAGGAAAGCTATACAGTAGATATAATAATACGCCTCCTAAACATCAGCTTCCTTGTTAAAAATAAGAAGCCGCCTGACCAACCTGCAATTTTCACATCCTCCTGCTCTCGCTGTTAGGCTCAACAGACTAAAAATGGAAACTGGCATTATGCGAGCACTTGAATGGAACTCTGTATACTCTAAGCTTTAACAAAACAATGCAACAAAACAGTCAGCCTCTGATCTTTTCCTTTTTTTTTTTTTTTTCTCCGAGAAAGTGAGAGCTGAGACATTGGCTTTGGTACAGCACAGCCTACTAGAGACTGTAATCCATATCCTCAAAGCCTTTGAGCAGTTAATCCCATAGATAAACTCGGGAGATGGCCGCATATCTGTGGTGGTGTGAGCTGCCATAGCTCTGACAGTCCACCTCGGGCATCAAGGCAATGAAAGAAAATTGTAAGTTTTCCCTGTGACTTCAGCAGTGCGCAGTCCCAGGCAGCACGCAGCACGCCTTCCTCACTTGAAGCTATTCCTCCTTTCCTCCCAATCCCGTGAATACAACGCCAGAGCGGTCGCAGCGGCTGGCGGGAGAATGCCGAGGGGAAAATAATGACAGAAAACCCCAGCCTGGCATCTTCCTCTGGGTTAAGAAAATTTGTTTGGATCTCTCTATTCCTAATGAGCGGAGTTACTAACAAAGTTGTCAGAGACTCTCCTGCTACATTAACTCCGAGTGATAAGTATTTAAAGTGTAACGCTATCAGACTCGCACATCTTGTCTGCCTCACTGAGCCATGCCAAACAGTGTTCCCAAGAGACGCTCAGAAGGATATGGTATCTGACAACAAATCCGGGCTGCTTCCAGATAATGCCGGAATTCTTATGCTCTTGAAACATAATCTATCCACAAATGATTTTAATTATCTATATATCCCCCTACCTTGTCTTTTCGAACCATGGAACTCGAATAGCTAATTTCTAAAGCCCGAACTGTTTGCACAACTTGACCAAGCACTGACTTACTGGCAATTACACTATGTTTCATCTCACAGGGAGCTTATAGCATCTGCAATAGTGTATCTTTCATTCAAAATTGATCATCTAACAAGCACTTGCTAGATCTTCATGTAAGCAGCACTTTAAATATTTTATTAAGCTTTAGAGTACAAAAATCCAGTGAATCATGCTAATATTTTACAAGACTAGCTAACTCTGGTTTTATTAAATAATTCAAGTCACTTTTTAAAGCAAATGATTTTCTATTTTTACGTTTATTCACTATATATTTTTCTGTCTGCTTATTCAATATAGGTTTCTAAGTGCAGCAGCTAATCTTAACATTTTAGGGGGGGGAGAATTCTGTACCTGACAAACCTAAACTACAGACTGGTAGTAAAATACAAAGTTATGTCATAAACTAATCCTTGGACGCAAAGACAGCTGGGAAGTCCCCTTATTTCACAGGTGGTAAACATTTTACTTAAACTTCCGCCCTTAAAAGACAAGACAGAAATACAGCATCAAAAACCTCAAAGATGTCAGCTCAGAAAACAGAGCACATGAATAAAAGTAAAATAATCACGCTTATAATTTAACTCTGTACTCTTTGAGCACCAACGCTGGTGTGCACCTGCTGACACGCAGACGATTTTCTTATTCCCAAACTGGGGGAGGGGGATTCACACCAAATAAGATTTTCTCAGTGCTGCAACTTCCTCTGTGGAAAAGAAAATTGAAGCACCCTCTACTAAACTCAGTAGATGGGAAAGCAGGAGAGGGAAAAGAAGTGATAAAAAAAACCCATGACTTGGGCAGAAAGATAGATTATCAAAACGTTCAAGGACAGAAAGGCTCCGACCATAAGCCCAAATACTTCTGATTGAAGATAGGTAGATGTCCAGCGACAGAAATGTGACTTAGACTAACTTTCTTTACGAAAGGATCTGTGACAAAAACTTTTGACCCCAGTTTAGAAGACAATGGCTACTATGCATCAATTAATTCAATATTCCATAAACACATCTGGAAGGCCCTAAACTCCAGACTGCCAGACGCATAAATATTATACAAATAAACTTTCACTGAGCAAAAAGGAGTATTCAACATTACTTTTAAATAGATCGGTCTGAATTTGTATGGAATTATTGCATAACTTTAACATTCCTAATATAATTTTTACATTAGATACATGACTTCTTTTTTTGTTTAGCTTATGTTGAAATTACTTCACCTTGCAAAAGATTCACTCCGACCTGCAGCTATGATTTCTCTGGTTTTGGGCACTATATATAGAATGCTTTGCTTATACTTGGAAGGCGTGTGAACAACTTGGCAGCATTTTAGTTCTGTTTTAAAGTATTTCATACAGCATAACCACACCAATAGAGTGCTGAACCTGATGGCAAATATGCCACAATGTATTAAAAGTCACACAGGACTTTTACAAAATTCGTACTAAGTAAGGATTGTGAATAAGGCCCAGCAAAATTCTAATGTACTTTTCTAAGTACATCAGAATATACATCGTATTTTATCACCTCACCAGTGAGATTTAAAGGCAGTTATTGTTATTTTGTACAATGTTGTTATTTAGATGCTGACTGCTGTCACACAGTAAAGGTCAATATTGCTAGGCCCTACGCATATACAACAAAACGCTTCTCACCTTAAGAGCTACAACACCACTGATCCAGAACAACACTGTATTTAGAATATATGTGCTTAGAAAACCTAAATCCCTCCCTCCCAAGTCTTTGAATCTTGTGTATTTTTGTATACGACCAGCACCTGAAGAACCCGGAGCAGAATAAATCTATTAGTTTGGTCGTGTTTCTGAATAGAGAGACTTCACCGTGATCAGCAGCAAATGTTGTAGTGCCGTTGCAGTACCGGGTTTCTTGCAGCACTGTCTCCTCTACTGTCCTACCTGCAGTCTGTTTGGTCAGTTCCACGATGGTGTTAATGATATGTGGCTCTTCAGATCATTACAGACCGCTACTGGAAGACCACTGAGGAAGACCACCTGTAACACTGAGAACACTGCACTAAAAAAGGCATTCAGTGGTAGCAATTATCTCTGACCTGGGCTTTTGAAGGAGGTCTCTGCCTAAAAAACAGTGTAAGGGGTAGGATTCCCGCAAGCATATGCAGTACAATGGAACAAATTAGTCCATTCCAAAAATTGTGGAGAAGGAGGATAATCTTATTTGCTAAAGAGTTTCACGTGCAAAATCTGCATGTCACTGCAGCCAAATAAGCAGAAACAGGAATTAGGGCAACAGGGCAGATCACCAGGAACAATACCCTGTCGGAAAGCGGCCAGCGCAAAGGGAGGGGATGAATGCCTTCCAGACTACTTGTTCACTATGTCGTGGTTTAGGCTCACTAACAGCTCACTTTTTCTCTAAACAGTCCAAAACTCACGCTCCCACTGATGTCTTGTGGCATTTTGTTCTGTAGGCTAAACACGTATCGTGTCAAAATGTATTTTCTTCTATCAATTTCAATTTAAATTCAACTGATTGTTCCCTTGTTCCTGTATAATGAGTACGTACTGTTTGCCCCGCAGTACAGAAAGACAAAATTTTTATAATATTACTGTTTAAGTCACTTTATTTTTAGGGAAAAACACACAAAAGCATTAAAAAGTAATTGCCTAAAGCGAAAAAGCAAAATGGAGGCTCTTTATGGGTCAGGCAAAGGCAACCGTGGAGTTGAGGAAAGCTGTTTGCAGGCACCTGTTGTTTCAGTGCAGAATAGAACAAAACTGACATTTGGAAGATGACAGAATAGACAGTGACTTGAGGAGAGGTGGAAGAGGAAAGGAACACTATCCCTAACATTTTTTGCATTTGTTTCTTTTACCCTTAAGTACCAAAAGACCCCCAAATATTTAAGTATAACCACGAGTCTCTATAAATTTCTTTCACGTAACAAGTCCACTAAATCTGTTATATTTGACTCATTTGTTCGCGTTGCAATTTGAGAAAAACCCTGGCTGTATTAGCAATTACCAGTACGGGGGACCACCGTTGGCTCGCAAGATGATTGTACTTTACTTGACTCTTCCAGCCAAGGCAATACCATCCTGTCTTCTGTAATCCCAGCTTAAGTACTTTATGAAATGCGCACGCCGATTTTTACATTGTGGAACAGAGGTTAATCTTCCCCCCAAAACCAATTCAAATCTGCCAGTATCTAACTCTATTAAAAATTATCTATTTGCCTCTGAGGAGTGCTGAACCTGTGGACATTATTATATGAATTTACATTTGTAAGCAAGCCCAGGTAAATGCTCTTATCCATTCTGCTAAGGTCCTCAATCTGTTACCCTGGATTCACTCCAAGGCACAAAGTGGTAATATCTACACCTTAGACATCTAGAATTAGGAACACATCAATCACATTCTCCTAAGCCTCAGGAGTTGGAAAAACCTTCTATCAAATCCACTTACGAGTGCGTGCAGGTTGAGAGAAATGTAAATTTCAGTGAATTTATGTTTTGGTGACATAGTTACCTCTCAGGACAACACTTTAGGAGACACAACTTCTCTGCTCAAAATTCGACAACACTCCTAATGACTTGATTTTGATGTTTGATACAATGCTATTACTGAATTTCTGGGAATAAAAACTGTAATGATTCTGTTTTGTAATGAGGACTGCTGTGATGATTGCTCACCGAAACTAAAAATAAAATTCCAGATTTTGTCCAAAACCGCACCTATCTGGAGACAGCAGCAATCAGTAATTCTGCTTTTCAAAAGTGAAATGGCACCTTCTACAACAGTTTGGCAGCACCGTGAGGCTCGTGGAAGCAAGGAAGACATAACAGTAGCTGCAGCGTTATCTTGTTTCTTTGATGGTCCAAAGGGGCATAGGAAAGTCAGACAGAAAAGACTTTGGAGGTTTGGGAGCTCTCATTCTCTACCTCAAATCCGTCATTACTGACACATAGTGTGTGCCTATCTCTGTGTGAAGACCTAGCATTTTATTTGCCATTTTCCATACAAAGAAATCAATTGATCTTAAGAAAGTAACTTCAAGAGATGATGGATACATCCAGCTGCAGCTATTTAATTTGCTCCAACCTCTCCCATTTACTTTTTTGTATTTATCTCTCCCTGACTTTCCTTAATGCAAACCAGCTGAATTTTTCCCTCCTGGGAATGAGTTATCATGCTTTCTGTTTGTTTACAAAAACCCTACCAGATACATTAACTGTCAGAATCAGAAGAAAACCATTAACTGTGGAAAAAACAGTGGTCCGAGATGGCAATCAATCATTGCACGGCACCTACCAACTGGTGTGCGCTCTCTCTGCTGAGAGACCCTATTCATGCTGGATTGAACTGGGCGCTCTGAGTGAGACCATGACCCTCACCTGCCACTTGACTCGAGAGAGCTCCGCCTGGTTCACTAATGGATAGATCACATCAATAAATCTGATTCCTTGCACTGGGTTGAGGAAGCAGATGGAAAGAGAAGATTAATCTCTGTCGACTGACATTATAGGGAAGATGTAAAAGATAACAAAAATTACTGGCTAGGTCTCATATGAACTCTGGTTCACTGATGCATGAGATCAGCTTTCCCAGTAGGCTCCAGAAGGAATTGGATTTTTGTTTCTCCGTGAGCACTTTATGCCTGTCTTCATCTTCTGTTCACATTCTTCTGAGATGAAACCTTGTAGCTGGTGGTGTTTGCCCTTAGCACAGGCTTACAACTGACTTCCACAGAACCATATGGCTGCATTTAACATAAATCCAAGCCAGCCCAGAAACTACATTATGCTGCGAATTTGTCTCTGTTTATTTTCTGTGCAGAATCGCAATCAAAAAAATTGCTTAGGAAGAGATAAAAGTGAATTTCTGCTTCCTCAGAGACGGTATTAATACCACCATAATCCCGGAAAAAGCTCCAAGATCACATCAGATCAAATGATGATCAAAGTTTGGGGGAAAGAAAGAAAGAAAGAGAAGAGAGCTATTATCCATATGCAAAAACAGAGGAAACATCTGTGGGAACTGGAGATAAGCCTCTTCTAACAGCTTATTCAAATGTTTCAGAAAAACGCTTTACATATGGTAACACTTGCTTGAATTTGGGTGGGTTTACACCGAGGACCCGCTTTCTTTACAAATCGAAGACTGAAAGCCAAGAAAGAGAAAAAATACCACTAGGGCTGCAAGTGTCTTCCGTCCTGCTTTGTGTTCTTTCACATCTGGCCCCTGGCAGGTTACCGCTCCACTGCCGGCCGCTGCTGGAGAAAGACTGGAGAAGTCAGGCACGGCAACCTGCAGCTGCAGCTTCAAACAGCAATCCAGACACAACAATATCTCCATCCGCTGTGAAAGCCACCAGGACATGGTGACTTGACGGACTGGATACTGACAAAAGCCCCAAACTTCTTCTCTTTAGGTGTGCAAGAGTAAATCTCTTCCTCTGCAATGCACCTACCTTCCTGGTGGTGCAAGAAAAAATACGGTGATACAGCATGCAGAGGGCACCTGTAAACATCCCATTATTTGTTCCTCCAAATTCAGATTTGGGCTGCTAGCTCACTTCCCCGGAGGAGTTCACTTCTGTGATACGTATACGCATGTCTAGGATCAAAAGAACCAGTATAATCAGCTGGCTCTGCCGAGCCTGCCCTTCCGTGCTCCTCTCTGCTGTGCTGCACCCTGTGAAGATGAGCAAGGGAAACAAACAACGCTAAGCCACGCTGCAGAAGTGAGCAGGAGAGCCGGATGCAAAGAATGAGTCACGGGGCTGGGTGGGCAAGCAAAGAAACCTGCCACGATTTTAGTTACTGATACTCTTCGTTGCAGGATTGTCCCATTGCCTACCTTCCAGAGAAGAGTGAAACTAGACTCATGTATCGCTGAAAAAACTGTCAAGCGGCTCTGTTCTCCTTACAGGCTGCTTCTGGGTCTCTCAGAGGACTAGTACTTACACAGACTTCCATCCAGGTTACAGTCAGTAACTCGGCTCTGGATATTGTTGGCGATACTTCTGAAGGAGGCAGGAGTTGGAGCGAACCTGACAGCCCCTCAGTGCGCTTTCTGATACTGACAGTATTCACGCTATTCCAGTTCTCCACTCTCCAAAGGAAGAGAGTGGAGGAAAGTGTCCAAATTTTGCAGCGAGGACTGGAAATGCTCATATGAGCAGTAAGAATTTATATTACAATTCCTTATCTTGTTCTCTGCTCTTCTGGAATCATATCCCTACCAAAAGAAAGAAAGAGAGAAAGTTGTCTCCGAGATGAAGTATTCTAATCTTGGCCAGTTCCTGTCTTGAATATTGAGTAAGTTAAGCTTTGCAGGGAGAAAAACTAAAGAAGAAAGGTAGGGCACAAGTACTCCTCCAGTCTCTTTTACTACCCTTGCTGTCTTCATAGAGCTGAAAGAGAACAATTGCTCTAAATGTCTCAAAAAGCACACAGAGACAATTTCAAAAAGCAAATGTGGTTTAAGAGAGACTCAGAGCTGCATTATTTACCCATAAATTCAGAAGTTGGAACAAAGGTTGAAATTTTGTCTGCAGCTGAAAGACCTGTCTGAGCTACTGGACATTTTAAAAGGAGATAAAACCAGAGGGAAGTTGAAGAAGTGAAGCATTATTCTGCCCGTGACTGATAGGATCTGATTCTGCCTCAAGCTGCAAGCAGGCTGAAGTTTCCATCATAATGGATCTGTGAACCTTAGCTCACTTATTGATGTCCATAGCTGTGGTTCTCCTGCAATTGGGAGTCTGTGATAACCCGTGATGAACTCTGTGCTGCCATTACTATGGTACCAGCAGTCACTCAAACAGCCAGATTTATGTCACTGCAGTGACAGCACTGTCATAACCTCAGAGTTACAGCCACTACCACCGACTTTGCAACTGTGTATGTACACGTGATGCAACTGGCGTTCTTGTTCTCCAGTCTTTGTTGTTCCTTGGTGGAAACTTGTATACTGCACTTGCATACTCTCTCATATGCAACGTGCCAAGGATGTGTAGACTTGCGAGACCACCATTCAGGGATTCACCAAGGCAGAGGGTTACACCTTGTGCCCAGAAGAGGGTGACACTTCCTCTTTAGTGGCACTCATTTCCACAGATGCCTTTTTGGAGCTGGACTTTGTGCAACCAAGAGATGCTGGCACTATACAGTCATCCAGGTCTTCGCTTTGCCATGATGTTTGGTATTGTTTTCTCACCTGTTTGAATGCCACAGAAAGAATCTCCAGAATCTATTAAAATTCTTTACTGGTTCAACTTGGGCTGCACGTATTGGCACGGCAGGCTTGACTGCAGCCATGTAACCATAGAAAGAGGTTAGCTTTTAACTTTGTAAATTTTGTGTGCTTCATTTGATGGTGTTGATGACATTTTTTTACTAACGTGTTTTTCGGTTTGACTTGTGATTTTTTTAAGCAAGTTTGAAGAACTTCAGAGATTACACTGAAAGGCTTCTTATCAGCACAGGCCGTCACAGATACAAAATCTTTGGTTTGATTACTTCTGGCTTCTGTCACTAGTGGAGCATATGCCAGCAGCCAAGGTTTCTCATCATCTTGAGTCAGTCCTATAGGTGATGAGGTGCATGCTATCCAAAGGGATTTCACAAGTAATCACAAGCAGTAAAGGACAAGGAATAATCTTGGGTTTCATCCTAGATATTCAGTCTTTCTAATTCTTTAGCATTTTATCTGAGTCCTACCTTGCCTAACCAACCAGTCTCAGTTTCTCCTTCTGGATTACTCCATCTACCCATTTGCACACCCACTCCTACTCCTTTTAGGCCCAGTCGTTTCCAGTTTTCTCCTCTCCACTCCTGGCTTCTTCCACTCTTGAATTTAATTCACTATGCCCTTATAACAACCTGACCTCTTTTAAATCCAGCTCCCCTGAAACTTTTCCCCAACAGACGACAAAAAATCTCCAGCCAACCTCCTTGCAAAGAATTCTTACTTAAATAGAACAGGAAGTTTTCAAAACCCCAACCCTGCAAAAATATGAAATTTTCAGAAAATGAGGAGATTCCATAGAAAAAGAAAATGCTAGGAATCTTTACCTATAAGAAATATAAATATGGGTCTTCGGTGATAGTGCATCTTACTCTTTTTTCAGATTTTGACATGTAGGTAACTTGGAGAGAGGACTACCTACCAGGTTAGGTAAAAGAAAACCAGACTTTTTACTTCAAACTAAGCTGATTTGTCATCAGATATACCAACATACGTTTGCATATTAGAGAAAAGAATAGTGGTACCAAGTGAAGCCAACAATACATACCATTAAAATACTTTAAGATTTCCAGCTGCCTTATGATAATTAATGCACTGTGCACAAATCTCTCAAAGCTATAAACAATTATTCTTTAAATCTAGGCGTATGAATCATTAGAAGTTCTATGCAAAATATCTATTTCTATTATCATTTTTTAACACTAAAATTGTCAAATTCATTAGATTAATATTCTCTCTGTAAGCCATACAAACTAAAAACTAGTATATCATAATGCAACACACGCATGACATGAAAACAAAGAAACAAATATATAATGATTCTAGCTGTGACACAGTATGTTTGTGAGGTTGATAAACTGAATCTTCATGCTGATAGCATGTTGTAGTCTCAAATCTATTACGCTTTGGAACTGATGTGTTATTATCTCTGGACAACTTTCACACCAGGAGATGATCCCTGCTAGCATAATTTTAAAAATGAAGGGATTACAAATAAGATAAATTTCCTTGTAATGTTACCTGAATTAGTATCAACTAACAGGAATTTCATATAACATACTCCATTTGCCAAAATACTTGCATTTGGTGGTCCCATTACAAACATATAAAGCGTAAACCAGGCATGGTTCTATTAACTCTACTTCAGCAATTATGCATGTGAATCAGTATTGCATAGCAATTGGTCTACAGGGAACAATAATATTTGGGTTTGTTCTTTTTTAATACAGTATGCTTACATTTTTACTTTAAAGAAAATATATTAGGGTCTTCTGATAAATACCTGCAGTATCTTTGAGTTTGCCAATGATGATTAACTAATTGAATTCAACATACCATTCTCTTCCTGCTGTTGATTTTAATTTGTGGCTAAGTGAAAGTTTAAGAGTTTTTGGAATACGAAGCAGATCAATGTACAGTGTCAATATATTTTACAGATGAATTAGTTATTAAGGGGCAGATGCAGATCTCCTCATGGACTCAAATAGCACCTTATCCCTTTTATAGTGGTAAGACTTACAATTAGTAAAACAGAATTTGGACACAAAGCTGTGATTTTTACCACAGTATAAACAAAAAAAGAAAACATAAATTTACAATTAATAATTCTTTACTAAAATTTAGCATACTGTGCTGATTAACGGGCTAGAACTCATTAGAAATTGTATTCCTTTGTCAGGATTTTTTTTTCCTGCGTGTGTGGATCAGAAACCAAGTATACTGATTTGGCATAAGAATGCCAAAATACAGTTCAAATATAAGACAGATATTAATGACAAAGTTAAGCACATACAGAACCATTCTATAACAGAAATATTATTTAAATGAATTTAAATCCATTTATATGGAATTCTCTATTTCCAGTTATGTCTAGATCACCAGTTCCGATTTCAAACTAGTGGGTAAAAAATATTACAGATTAGATATATATTTTAACTTCTTTGATTGGTCATTCCTTATGCTACATTAATATGTCATAATATTTCTAAAACAAACATTTGCTAAGTAGTAAATATATTACAAACTAAGGATCAGATCTGGCAAATGTGTAAGCATGCAAATAGTTTGCAACAGCTTGCAGAATCAGGCCATAGAGAATTAATACAACCTCAACTGCACTCTTATTTTCTTAAGTGAAAAGCAAACAAGATTTGGCAGTCAAAGTTTACCATTTTGTATTTACCATCAGTCAGCATGACAGATTATCTAAAGTATAATTTTTAAAAAACCAGATATAAAGATGACGAAGTCTGTCCCAGATGTTTTTGACTATTGTAACCAAAGTTGTTTTTTTTTTAAATCACATTTTTTTCTTCTGTGTCAACAGTTAGCATCATGCAAACACTTAGAGTCACATACCCATAACTGCTATCGTGATATGTTGGAGAAAACACATCCATCTCTATAAGGTTGTCATGACCATTTGCAAGGACTGCTTGATTTCCTAATTCTCTATACACAAAGATACAAAAAGATGAAATTAGAGTGGCAATTTCAAATTAAAGAATGGGATGATCCCACAAAAAGAATATACTAACTCTGTTGCATAACCTTCTTTTTTCCACAGGTGTGCAAAACTGCGTTTTGAGTGCGGGATTGATCTGCCTTCCGTGCTGTCCTCTGAACTACCGGCTGGACTGTAACTCGAAGACAGGGTGTTACAAGGCTACCGTTAGGTCGTCACTACCCCTCGGTGATCCCTCATTTATGTGCGAGTCCTTGAATAAAATTCCTGGCTGCTGCCCGTGGCAAGACAGGCGTAAGGACTGAACACCGCATAGTGGGGGACGTTGTTTACTTGATGAGGCTGGACCAGAGATGAAATAATAAAAGTGAACCGAGACTATTAAAAGACAGTCTCTTGCTGGGTATCCGGTAGAGCCAGTCAGCCAGAAAATACGCAGAGGGCTGGCTACCAGAGTGAGCGGAGATCTCATGTCCCGCAAATGACACTGCACAGCAGCCGAGGAGGGAAAGGAAGGCCCACAGACTGGCTCTCTCACGGAATGGTGAGAAAATGAAGGGGGAGAAACAAAGCTAGGCGCTATTATTTTGTTTAGAGCTGCATATTTCTTTTTTGTCCTACCTAAAACAGGAAAAAATTAGTTTTCGAAAAAAAATTTGGGCCTATGCTTGCTTCAATGACTGTGTATCTTTGAAGACGGGAACGATAACTCACGGAATACTGTGCAAATACTGCCGAATTCTGGACTATCAGTGCTTGCCTCAGAGATGGGGACGAAACATACAGTGTGGTCAAATTCCAAGTATTCCCGGTGACAGAGAGGGATTTCTGAGCAGGAAGGATGCCAGAGAGATCAAGCAAAAATCTAAAGGAAGACTATTCACACCGAGGGAAGCTTAGAAGCATAGGTGCCCAGTGTACTAGGATTCAAACACAGATGCTTGGTGAGCATCCGACTGCAGGAGAATGTCGAAAGAAAACAGGACTTTTTTATTGAACTTTAATTGTTGAAAACGCTACTGTTTGTTTGACTTAATGAACGTGTCTAACGTGTGCATATACTGACCCCATAATTACAGCATGGCAATCTTTAAAAATGCATTCATGCTTTCAGCAAACTAAGTAAAGTAGAGTTCTGCTTCCTCCACTTCCAGACCAGTAATGTGGGATGCCCACAGTGACACACGGGGTCTTCAGAAGAGCAGGACTTGAAGTCCATCCCCAGTTTCTGCCTTTATTTTGTACCGTGCCTTCTCAATATAAGTAACATGTCTAATCACGTCCATGTGTGAAAACCTGGAAGACTTACAGAATGGAACAATTTTGAATTTGATTAAACCAGGCACTGTTTTAGTGGGTGGAATGCGTAAAATAGCTGCTTTGAGCAGACTTTAACCTCCAGCAACACTGTGCTTTTGCAGACAATCAATCAGCCTCTACACAAATTGATTTAAGACTTCCCTGGAAACTATCAACACCCTTTCCACACCTTAATCAATACTGAAGGCGCTAGCTTCATTGGCAGTCCACCCCAATAAAGACATATGGGTATGTTCATCACACTTTAGGAGTTTCTAAAATCTTCGCATTCTAAAAGGAAGTTTGGATCAAGCTTGCAGAATGGTTTTGAAGTAACCCATTCTAGGAATTGTTTTGTCTGTGCCACTTCTGAGGTATTCTAGTAATTTAATTAAATCCTTCAAAATGCTGAAATGTTTTCCAGCCATCAAGTATTTCTTCAGCCAGCTCCCTCTTTCTTCTTGGTAAAATTAGTAGATAAGTAACTGAATACAGCAATGTGCCTACACACTCTATTTTTAAGTGTAAGTTAGGGGTAAGAGAAGACTAAACAGTATCAGTATAGCCTATGAAAAACATGTTAGTTTCCTGGTTAGTTTCTATAAAAAAATTTCACAGTTCATCATACAAAATACAGCCATCTTTCAAAAAATGAGGTATTTTATACAGCAAATCAAGTAAGAAAAAGCAAAGCTCTTCTTTGATTCACTGACACATTAGCACAGATTCTGGATAAAGTTATACAATATTCTCAGAGATTTATTCCTTGACTAGAATATGGAAATTTCCCTTTGCTGACAAATTTATCTTAGACATTCAATGCCTAAAATTAATGAAATATTGCCTGAGAAATGCACTGAGATGCTACCAGCTTACTTTTATAAACAAATTTATAAATTCTAACATACTTCCTCTGCACATCTCTAACATACATAATTGATTGTGCACTAGGAAAATTCTGTACGTTCAAATATTTAACTGAGAAAGCATTTAAAGAAGTGTTTTATTAAGTATTTTTTAAAAATCAGTAATTTAGATCCTACTAGAATGCAAAGCCATGAGAATGATGATGGTGCTCAAGAATTCATTACTAAAACCAGCAGGTGAATAAAAACTTAAAAGACAATGATAATAAAAACCCTACTAATATTTAATTACTTAATCATAATTCATAACATTCTGACACCTGACATGTAGTCTTGCATTTGTATGATTTCAGCTGTCCAACCAGTACTTCAAAGAACAAAACGGAAAGTTATTCAATATGGTCCTGCTCTTTTCTTTCTTCAAAAGTTAAAATTGTTCTATGGTGCTGACTTTTCCAGCAGATCTATCGCTTCTACAGCTGAACCTAACTCGCAGCAGGTTGGGAAAGAGTCAAATAGTAGAGATCATTAAATGTCCAATGAAAAGGTCCTGCATTCTGCAGGAAATCAGACGAACTCCGCAAGAAATATTTTCTTACTGTCTTGCCTTTTTTTTTTTTAAAAAATGTGGATTTTACTTAGCCCCTATAGAGTGAAGACAATTTCTTCCATTGTTCAGTAACCTCGTTGTCATTTAAAGATGGCATCAAAGATGAAAGAAGCGCTCACATAATCCAAGTTACAGTTTTAGGCCCTCATAAAATCTTAAGCAAAGAGTCTTTTTATATTTAAAAAACCATAAATTGGAATTTCTGTTGGAAGTTATTGATCTGTCAACCTCAGTTCACCCATTTAACCAGTAACAGTGATGCTTTACACGAAAGTATTAACTCTACACAGAGCCAGATTGCAGAATATTCTATTAAATATACAACTGAATCCAATATTATGAAATATATATTTCAAAGTCACCTCCATTACTACTGCAAAGCGGCAGGGACTAAAACGTCCCTCAGGCTTTGCAAATACATCCCTCTCACCTACATGCACATACACAAAACCAGCCTATTCACTATCCAGCTGTACGTGACAGCAAGTTGTATGTCATTTTTATGCCACCCATCACTAATATGAGCCTATAGAGATAGAAAGATAGCTATGTATATATGCTGACATTCACATTCTGTACCTCTAAATGGCCGTCATTTAAGTCAGATAAAAAAAAAAGAGGAAAAAGAAAAGCTGACTATGGGCATAAGCTAAAATATTGCCAAAGATGAAATAAACTTTCTTTTAGCCTGAGAAAAGGATGAAGGAAGAGACCTATCACAAAGTTGTTAATATAGTTGAAACTGAGCCTAAGAATCAGACTCAGTAGGGAACCTTAACCAAAAAGGGAAAAATCAATGACAAATAAGATGGGTTCTTCACCTCCAGAGTTCCAACCAAGCGAGACTATTAGAGAAACTACAGTAGGGCTCTGTCAGTTTTTATGTGAAATTTTCACATTTCAGCTCATCCACAAGTGTTCAAAACTTGAACACTCAACTACCCTTAGCTTTTCATCAGGAACATTTAAAAGATGAAAAGATTCTACTCGGCAAAAAATACTTACTCCAGGTTGGAAGTGCTATTCTCATTTAAGTCCTATGTCTTTTTCTTTATAAACACAGTAAAAACATATACGGCAATAGAAGCAAACATCAGAGACATGACCCATCTTCTGAAGATTAACCAGCGGCTGGAAAGTGTCAAACAGCTTATTCCCACTACAAACTTATTTGTTCTATAAGAAGACTCTTTGTTAATGTACTAAATTGTCTGAGTATGAAGATGAAATCCCTTCAGTGGAATCCTGTTCCACAGTGTCTGTGTGTCATAAGCAACACAGGAGGGTCCAAGAAAACTAAGAAAAAGAATAGCCATTCCCAGCCTGAAACAGCTGTGGGGACAAAACTACCTAACAGAGAATCTTAAGGTCATGTACGTTTTAAATTAGTCAAAATCTTTAATTCGCTACAACACATAATTTAAAGGGATTCAAAGAATGAACTGAAGGGATTTCATAAACATTTTCAAGAATTACTGTCAGCTTCAATATAGTTATAAATGCTCAGTTTGATGACTAAATTGGAATATTATGGCTTTCGTTAATAAAAAATTAGTGCTGATTGAGTGTTACATGAGTATTAATTAATCACTGTAGGTAAATCCAGCTCTGTGCCAGGAAGTCCTATAAAATTTTTTTATAGATCATTCTGCATCATACATCATTTGCATCTAAAGAAGCTGGTGTCACCCTTTATATTAGCTGCTTCTTTCCTAGAGCCAGTTATCAATTCTAAAAGACAAAAAAGAGCAAGGACAAATTTATCATTATACCAGAACTAAGTCAGTTCTTTGGTCTCTCTGAATCCTAGCCAAGTTTAATAAACACCTAGCCTCACACGGGTATTTCTTTAGAGGGACCAAGGGCAAGAGTTAAAAAGTATTACTGAGAGTTCCTTGCCATTCCATCTGTATGGCAGTATACATTTGACACATAACACATCTGGCAAGCAAGGCAAGAAATTTCTTCAAACAGTCAGAAGTCACAGATTCTGACCAGGAAGGACAATACTTGTCTGGAAAAATGAATATACTCTCTGAGTCCAATTACTCTGCAACAGGCATCATAAGGGAAAAGAGCGTCATTGTGGATTTTAGAGAGAGGATAGATTTTTTTAGTACTGAATAGTTTTCATTTTTGTTTGCTGAATGAGGGAAAGTATTAGCTACCGGTCATCTTTCATCAAGTTAAACGTTTTCTTTAGAAGTGCCACAGTCTGTAGTAGTACCTAAGTAATTACCTGCTTTCCAGTGGCGCATTACTGCCAAGGACCCAGCTGTCCTGCAGCTGGACTGACTCAGGTGTGGTTTGCAGCTCGGCGGGCAAAGCAGCCGGCGGGGCCGGACTCTGATTCCTCCTATTTGTCAGTGAGTTTCTGTTAAGTGAGGTGATGGATGGGTGATGCTGTGCTGAATGTTGCTTGTGAGAAGGTGGCAAAGGCTGCAGGGTCGACTGGCCTTGGTTATTTGGAGGTTGTTCTAAGAAGAAAGAAAATTAAAGTTCGTTATACACCATCTTAGCATTTGCTACAACCAAAGCAGAATGAGAAATTCAATATAATCCTATCATCTAATATATTTGCATATTATTCTATTAGCAGACATTCAGTGACATTCTCTAAGAGCAAGTTTACCCTTGATACACAAAGTTCTAATTAATATACAACAGATGGTAAAATTGCTTTTGGTTTTAATTTGTTTCATTTTTTTTTTTAATCTGGTTTTATTAACACCTACAGAAAATAGCATCTGACAGATCCCCTAATGTGCCTTTAGATTTCAGCTTTTTTTAACAAACCAACCCTGAAATTAAATGGGTAATTTCAGTAGAACACAAAGGTTTTCGAAACGCATATAATCCCTATAATTATTTAATGGAGTTTTTTAAGCTTTATTTAACTGCGATAAATTATTACAAGCTAGTTGCTAAACAGCAGTAGACTAGTTTAGTGCGTTTCAAATAAGGCAGATCTGCACTATGATCTGCTAATAGATGCTAAGTATTCTTTAGCAGAAGGTCACTCTGTGAAGCAGATGTTGCTTCATGGATATTTAACAGACTGAATCACATCTGATTACAACGTCAGAAGACTCATATACTTAATGACCGTCACATCCATTAGAACACACGCAGAACAGATTTTCCAATTTCACACTATGCAATATAACTCCAGTTTGGAGTAAGGCACAGGTGATCAGGGAGCCAGCCCATCAAAACAAAAGGAAATATTTTTTGACTTAACCAAAGCACATAACACCCATAAAGTTTAAACCCAAAACCTCAAAACAGCCAAATCCACAATCAAATACCTCCATCAATGTTAGGTTTTAACAATCTGTTCTGTAAAATCAGTAGTAAGTCATAAATAGAAGACAAAACTTGCCACACAACACAATGAACACAAAATTAAAAAAAACTCAAGACACTTCATTTGTCATGATTTAGCAATGACTGATGACACTTAAAAATGTAACACTTAACAAAATGTAATTCAAATCATAATCTATTTCCTAAACTAATGTAGTAGAACATACTTAATAACATAAATGCGAGTCTTAAGCAGAGCAGAAGATACAGGGCCTGCACTTTGCTCACAGTGTAAATGCTTTCACTTAGTTTTTAAATTAGTTGTTTGATCTTCATAAATCAATTCCCTGTTTGGAACCGGTTATAACTGCAGATTGTTACAAACCCAATAATAATACCTCGGTACAGAGAACACACAAAAAGTATTTATGTTGAAACAGATGTTTCCAATAACTTACAGGTAACTACTATAAAAATAACAGTGAGTAATTTCTCATGTCGTGAACGCAAGAAAATTTGAGAATGTTAAGGAACAGATGCGTTAAGCTTAAACAGAAAATCCAGCCTTTGGAATAATTTCCTTCCCGAGAACCCCATTCTCCTTTCCACTTCTCTTGTGTGGTCAATACAACTTTTCTCATAAACAACAGCGATGCTGAATGCGTCATTAAAATATTGGCAGCATTTACATTGCCATTAAGGTTTTCAACACCAAAGCCATAATACATCATTGAAAAATTACCTTCCAGGAAGGACAAAACTGATCAGCTTTGTCTTTACCAACACCGACACAGAGGGCGTCACTGCATGTGATTAAATCTCTGTCAAGGGTTTCAAGCCACATTTCAACAAGGCAGCTCAAGGAAAGTTAATAGACTCACACTAGCAAAGGCTTCTTTCCTATGTCTACTTAAAATGTTATCTGATTGACGTTACAAGCTATTTATCAGCTGGCACAGAATTAACTGTATTTTATAATATATAGGTGTATGTGTATATATAAATATATGTGCACATGTGTAAATATTTACACGTGTGCATGTGTAAATATACATGTATAAATGATTAATTACACTACAGAAAAAATTACAAGTGAAATTATTTAATTTTCATTATTTTATTTTTAACCAGATGATCTACTTAATGAAAACTGTCCTAAGGACATGACTTTCTGTCTTCGTTACTCCTTTTTTTGACTCTCCTGCCTGCCTAGCCGTGTTGAACAGTGCTGCCATGATCGCTGCAACACCGTTCTCCTCCGCAGCTCTTGTTGGCTGAAACATCCTGACATCCCTCTTCTTCATTCATTTCTCTTCTCATTTAAAAATCTCAGCTGAAAAATCAATCTTTTAATCTATCATTTCTAGTACTAAAGATCTTGCACCATCCTCTGCTAAAGACAAAGCAGAGGACAAAATCATTTTATTTTCTTCCACAGAGGAGGGTGTGAGTAAGGGGACCTGCAGGCTGCTCTCAGAAGACATCAGACCTTCCCACAGACTCTACCAGTCAGGAAGAGGGATAGTAAAGGCACTGTAAAGGATACTTATGCACTCCCCAAATGAATGCACGGATCTAGTAAGTACACCAATAACATGCTGGAGGAGTGAAACTATTCCTCAGCCCACAGGCCAGCTACTCAGGCCACTGTTTCAGATTTAGATCATTCCCCCAGAAATTTACTGTGAACCTACAAAGCCCTTCTGCTATGTAACATATAAACATTACTGACACTGAAACTACAAAGTAACATATGAAATAAATTAAGCATTGCAGGATGAGCTTGTAACCATAAGGCACAGGCTAGAAGGGAGCTAGAAGAGCATGGCAAGTGCAACTCCGCAACGCTCACACGTCCTCGAAGCCCACTGTCTCTCTCCATAGGATGCTGCCAGGTGACATTTCCTAGTGTCCGAGGGCAACTTCAATTGGCAGGGCATCTACAGCCTCCACAGAATCAGAAATGCCTGAAAAATCTGGAATGATTTATTCCTCTTCTAATTGCGCAAGAGCTATAGGTAGAATTGAGCCTAACAAGATTAGATTTTCCATAAATCAATAGAGCTAAAATCTATATTCCTCTAAATTTCCTCAGTTCTATATTGTCGTTCTGAATGAGAGATCACTGAGGACTGCTCTTTCGATCTTTTCCTTCAACCTGCCAGATTTCCCGAATCCACAGCTCTGCTGATTGCCACGCAGTTTCTAACGGAAACGTCAATCTCGCACCACTGATTTGTGAGGAAGATGTAATCATCACAACAGTCGTGTTTTGAATGCTGCTCTTAAGCCAGAGCACGATTCCGTTTTTTTACCCCTCTTTTAAGGAGTTAATAGCCAAAGAACACCTTTCAGTACTACTGCGACTTTCACACAAACCTATCAGTCTTGGGCAGTAACGGAGCCTCTCGACATCCCTGTGACACTATGAAAATGTTCTCATTGCACACACAGGGAAACTGAGGAACGTATGTTAAGGGATTCACACCGGTCTCTCGAGAAATCAGCATCGCAGCCAGAAGAATACTGGGTTTTTGCATTTCATAATTAAGGAACTGATAAAGACAGTGGGAGTTTCATGACATAGATACGTACTTCATGAGCTCTGCAACACTGGAGACTACTCCCACCGAGAATACTCCTGCACGTGCCGCAACGGCCACACCGAGACCCTCTCACTCCTCCTTCCCCTCAATCAATCAGCTCATTGGAAAATGGTCTGGAAAACAGTTCTTCCCTTGGTGGGTGAAAAGATCAGCGGTCCTGGGGCTTGGCTAGGGCCACCAAAACAAACCACTTCATAGACATTTCCTTCGTATAGACTACCAGGAAGAAGAAAGAGCATTCAAATCTGATAAAGCACAATTGTGTTGAAATACTTAAAAACTATTGCAGAAAGCTACAGCTGCTTTGCTTTAAATTGGATTTTAAATGCTATCCTAATTGATTTAATCTAAATGGGAATGTCTGGTTTACACTAAAAACAAGCAGGTATGGGTACAGGTGGGTTTACGTCTAAAAATGGTAATTTTTAATTAAAATGTTCTTCTTCGGCCTAGACCTTAATGACTATAAAGCAATCCCATTCATCTTGAAGAGAAGATTTCTGCAGCAAGAACCACATGTAAATTGGCCCAGCCCCCAGCCCGCGCATTCAAGTTGTTCAGGTGCAACAGAAAAAGCCCCACATTTTTAAGGCATTTGCTGCATAAGTCAGCATCAGATAATTATGCGTGTGAACATATGTACAGAACTCGGAAAAGTCACAAGAAATCGGGTAGAAAGCTGTCTTACTACAGTTATATGATTTTTTCAAAACATATTCAAATTGTTATTTACCCTAGGGAACCACAGTGAAGCAAAGCAGCCATTTCAATTGTAGATGTAAATTATACGTACTCTGCAGCCTTTCAAAAAACCTTTTTCTCTCTTCTTTTTCAAAAAGTAATTTACATTTAATTAATTTTATCATTTAATTGTTACAGAATTTGAACAGCATATGAAAGAATACAGAAAAACGCCTATGTGAAAGTAAAAAGTAAGGAGAGAGACATTTACGATAACTACTGCCATTTGGGGGAAAGGGGTTAATTCAGAAGGAGGAAAGCAGACCGAGTACCCATGAAAAAAAGTAATTTGTTGCACATTTTGTGTGATAGCCTTTCCATAACAGACAGATCACTGAGACCTGTCAGCTAGCTACTCATCTAGGAGAAAGAGGTGATTTCCATTTGATAAGGATTAAGCTTTTTAATAGTGTATAATTAACGTTAACTTTGAGTTTCCATGACAAACACAAAAGCGAAGACTTCCATTATGATATAAACATTTCAAATGTGAACATAATGTAATTCAATATCTACGTCTGCCAGAGTCTTAACTCTTTCTACTCAGGTTGCTCCTTTTTTCCTCTCTCTTTAGAGGAGTCTCTGCCATGGTAAAGCAAATACCCAAAATATATACCAGAAGCAAGCAGCTGGAGTAGGCTGAATGTTTTAGAAAACTGGTACCAAAAAAGATAACCTTTCATTTCCAGGTCATTGGTCCCTGGTCTGCTAGCCCCTGATTGCTAGCAGTCAAAAGTAATTTCCATAAAAACTGGTTTGATTTCCTCAACACAACACTTTGATGGACTTGAAATTTTACCTAATTGACACATGGACATGGCTGCAAAAGAACTGTAAGCAGAAGTAGGATTTACTTTGGAAATCCCTGCAAGTTGAAGAGACTGGGTATTACGGCTTTAATATTCCTAGAACTCTCAAAAAAGCCTTTTTTTTTTTTTTAAGTCCCTGCTTACAGGGGGTAAGACAGGCTACCTGCACCGCTATGACCAGGGCTTCAGCCATTCTGCAGCCAAGTAAAACCATTCACTCCAGAAGTCTCTGGTCTAGGAGCACCTTTCGTAAGAAAGCTGTGTTTAATCAATGAAAACAAAAAGAAGGTTACGGGTTTAGAGAAAAATTGCGTATTTAAGTGTTCATTTGTAATTAGGCAGATCTGCCCTTTGAATGAACCACTGCTTCAGTGAGTACACTGCCAAGGTGTGCAAGACTCGAAGTTTCCCTTCTGATCATTGACTACGAGCTGTAGTGGCAATCCAAGCTAACTGTCTGTATTTGCTCATTTTGTGGTTAATCCCAAGTATTTGTTCAATCTTATCCTTGTCCAAATTGGCTCTGTCCTACCAACTGCCTGAAGGATCCAATGCACACACTCAAGGAATGAGGTGACACAGTGCCTACCGCCACAGGAAAGCCCTTGCACTCGGATTTGCTGTCAGCTGCACTATCCCCTTCTCCTTGCCTTACAATTAATGGACATACCGACAGAAACAGAATTAACCCGCAGTCGCTGCTGCTGACTTCCTCTTGAAGCACTCTGTGCTTCTGTGCCAGCTACCTGGTGACAAGAGTCTGGAGAAGTGACAAGGACACTTTGATCAAGATATGCATCTTGTGTGCGTGTGTGTATACTATTATAATATAAAATGGGAAAAAGTCATACAAGTACCTTGATCAAAGTGGGCCAATGTTTGTCTCCTCATCAGTACACTGCCTGTAGGGTCTGACAACCTGTCAAGCTACCTGGGAGTGAGAAACTACCAGTGAATTTAACTGCACGATATGCTCTGAAAGATTGCATTGCCGTCCTTACGCATCCAAAGTTTGGAAGAAACGATAAAGAAAATCTGAATGTTGTTATTCACATTACGCATCTTTCTTTAAGTCTCAACACTACTTTGCTTTTTAAAGAGAAATAGAGACTTCTCCTGTGAAAGGGAAGAAAGACTTCTTTGACTGTGGAGGAACTCCAAACGGTCTCATGGTGCGCACATGGTAAATGTCTGTCCAAGATCCACCAGACAACAAGAGGAGAGGAGCAGCAGAAGCTCCCTGGAGGGCAGTAGGATAGTCCCCAACATGTAACATTGGTATTTTAAACCACAAAGCACATGTTGATAATGTCTTATATCCTATAACATAAGGAAGCTGTTCTTTACCAGTCAAATATGTGCTGGAAGACAAAGAAATGAGTCATGCACAAAAAATGCAATCTTTAGGAACTGAAGAAAAAAGTACTTTTACCAACGTCTTTCAGCTGTGTCTTTCAGCTGTGCTCTCTACAGGAGTGTTACTTCAGGTTAAAGGTACACCTGTGACTTTGCCTTTCCATTTCACATCCATTTAGCAAAGTATTTCCCCTCAACAACTTCATACCGATAACATCTGTGCACGCTTAGCTATGTTTTATAATTCAGCTCTCTATAACGTTTTAGAAATCTTACTGCAGTAAACAGAAACCATCAGTTACTAACAATCTTTTCACAAGAAACTTTCTAAAGTATATGAACAGAACTTTAAACTTACTTGAAAGGCAGAATTTTTTGTCCCTGGGATTTTTAGCATGAACAAGCTAAAAAGCTATATACCCTATATGATATGTGACCCTGTGAAGATAGATAAAATAACTTTCTATTTTATGGCATTTACTTTGAAAATCTGATTAAGATAGATGTCTCTAGTTCGTAATTCTTCAATGTCATGTTGTCATAGTTCCCATCAGCAAGATGCTTTAAAGGCTTTCGATTAATATTGCATGCCAGAACTGAAATTACATCCTTTGTCGTTTAGTTCTTAATGGTGCAAGTGATATCTATCAAGTAGTGTTTTATGAAGCATGTGTGATTTTTATTACAGGCTGTTTTCACAAATCTTCTTCAGGTTTCATAAAGACTGTTCATGGCTCACAACAAATATGCCCCGCATTTAAAATCATGCTAATTCTCAAATGCAAAATAAAACTTGGATTTTTCAGTGAGGTTTACCGATAGAACAAAACCTCTTCCTTAATTTGAATTTGTATATAATCGTCTTAATTAGCAATGCAAAAATATTACTGTAAGCCCCTCAACTCAGCATGAGAACCGTATAGTAAAAAAAACCCCAAAAAACAACAACAAATGTATTATTTTCACAAGTAGCAGGTTATGTTTGCCAAATCTTATAAGCGCCTTAATTTTTAAAATGCAGGTGACAGATAAATCAGAAGATGCAGCATTCTCTCCTAATCCAAGTACAACAGAGATTTTCACTTGCAGCATCCATCTTTGTAAAACAAGATGCGTGTAGTTAGAACTTCTTCAATTTACTAGAAACCAGACAGTTAGGAGCAGTTGAGAAGGAATCTTAAGGTTGGTTATTTTTGGTCAACCTGCTGTTTAGACAAAAGTCAGTAAAACTGAAGTCTTAGAGGAAATACGAAGAGAACATATTTTTCAAATATTTTTTTGTCCACAGACATAAAGAGCTTTCTCTTGTTACCTAGCAGAGTAAGGCAAACACGCGGCAGGAAGAAATACTGCCCATTGAGAAGAAAGCGAGCATTTCTTCCACAGATGGCAGTGAAAGGAAAAATCGGAGGATTTACTTCTGAAAGGTTTATTAAATGTTGTTTCCACTCTCTGTTGTTCACTGTGGGAACTCAACCAGCTCACTTTTAAAACATTTTTTCCATTAGCTGGAATCGATTCTCGAAGCATTCCAACATATCCACCTCCAGCCTGCAACCGCTCCATTAACCCCTTCAATACATATGCAACACACGGTCAATATTATGGCAGGCAAAATCTGTTTAATTTAACTACCATATAATGATACACGCCTTCTTGTCCATGGTTCCATATGAGAGACCAGCTAATGGAAGGTAGTTACAAAGGCATATGGGGTGAAAGAGCTCAGGTTGGGAGAACAAATTCACCTGGATTAAGGAAAACCGATGATGATGCTGTCATCCACAGGGCAGACATTTTAAGTAAGAAAGTAAACTGAAACTTTGCAGGTTTTCGACTGAGTTGAAGATGGCTTAATCACCTTATGAAAGCTGAAACAGAGACAAATATTTCAGCTTCAGTGAAAAAGAGCTACAGTGGAACTTGTTCAGCAAACAACCTTCCTAATAGTGGCCTCTCTATCCCCAGAGGGATTTAAGAAGGAAGATGAAAAAAGTACAGAAACACTGCTAAAGTAAATTGAAATTTAACCTGCTGGGGTAACATACTTATGATCTCGCTTTACAAGCAAAAGAAATAAAAAAAATAACATAAAACACACGATGGCAACTATGCACATGGAATGAACTAGAAGGAACAGTGTACTTACAATCCCGCTGTCATATTACATGAACACCCTCTCCTTCCACCCCAGGCTAACCTACACAGTAGTTAGCAGGGATACTACTAGACATTATTTCTATTCTCTTTTTAGGACCTGAGGTCTGTGAAACCAAACAGAACCCTCCAATGGTAAAATGTCATTGACTTATTTGCAACAATTTACCTGGAGATCAAACTGGGAAAAGATGCTGTCACACGGCGAGAAATGACAAAAGCGTGCTCACTTGAGACACAGAAATGACATTCAGCTTACATTATGCAGAGATTCAAAATAGAATAATGCAACCTTTAGTGGTGTGCTCTTGGCCTTCCTTCCCCGCAGTGGGATTCAGACGTTTCGCAGGACTGGGGGCTCAGGTTTTTTCGCCAGGGGACAGCAGTCTCCCAGAACAATACACCCTGGGGCTGGGGATCACCAAGCTCATAGGCTTCACTTAAAGTCACACTTGGTTCGAATTCAGAACAGATTTTTCTGCATCTTCATAAATCAGATCATACTTCTTCCTCGGTTAGAGTCAGAAGTGAGAAAGTTATGCAATTGCTGCCAGCTTCAGATAATCTTCTTTGCTGGGAATTCAAGGAAATCAGCGGAGAAATACATTTTGAGTTCACAAATTGAAGGCTAGCTTTTTAACCAGAGAATTCAGGTTTTCATTGAAAGAAAAGAAAATATGAAACAAAAATGGCGAACTCCAACTGAAAGATTTTGTAGGGAGAGGAAAAATACAGCTTTCCAAAATGCTGACAGGGGACTGGAATTAATTGGAAAAATCTTTGAGAACACCGCCAAAACCTGCCTGTAGAAGACAGGTAAATCAATGTGGAGTATCTCATTGCCTGCTTTGCTCATCTGGCACCTTATGTTTATACCAAATAAAGGCTGCCACTTAATTTTGACTGCAAAAACTGTGATTTGTTAATAAATGATATAAAAAAAGAGGTACCATGCTTCACCTCTAAGCTGAGTAAATTCTATAATCCCAATTCAGGCAAAATGACAGTGTGTTAATATATGTACTCATTTCATGCCACATGTTTAACTGGAGTGCGGTATGGATTGCAAAGTTTGATGTGTGACTTCTTAATAGATTTCCTAGCATTTTCAAGTGTTAGATAATTTTGGTTCTTATCCAAAATCGTTATTCCAAAGTGAGGTACGACCGTATGTTTTTCTTTGTCTTCTGATTTTATTTCTTAACACTTCCAAGAAAAACAATTTGCCAAAGCTATTTACTTTGGAAGCACAGTTTACTACTGTACAGGTTAAAAAAAAACAAACCCAAAGTTTCAAAACCTTTAACCTGAAAAAACATACTTACAAGTCATGATTATGTAACGCTCACAGCTGATACAACCAGTGCTGCAAAAAACCACCTTTCTTCCCAATAAATAAAATAGCATCTAAAGGCTCTTTTACTACCTTCAAAACATGACACTTCCTGACGTATGGCCGACATTCACGAAGAAGGAACAAACCACTAGACTTTCTTAATTCCAAGAGCCAGGGGCAAAATTCTTCACTAATTAAGTCAACTGAATTTTTGTCATGGACTTGTTAAAGATAATGGTGCCTCTTGAACATTTTGTAAATTTACAAATCCCAAAGTAGTTTGAAAGGCCCCCAAATTAGTTCATTATAAGCGATGAAATTTTTGACCAATTTCTGCACGCTCAGCCTTGTCTGGGAACACAAGGCCACACTAATAAAAACCTGTGAAAGATAAGCGAGGGATGGGAAAACACAATATAAAACTTCTAAAGCACAAATAGGTGGGTTTGTTTCATCTGATTTGAAAGAAGTCAGATAAGAGGGATTCAGGTTTTGCTTTGGAGGAAATGAAAAAGGAACAGGGGCAGTGAGATGAAAAGAAAACCATGGGGGAAAAATGGGAGAATTGCACAGAAAAGCGGCTGAATGAATAATACACAGAGGAGACGCAAAAGTGAACAGCTGAGAGGAAAATGCTAAGAAAAATGAGAAAGCATATACAATTTTATTAGAAAATCATAATAACCAAACTTTTATGGAAAACACAGGAGTGAGATGCTTACTCTACAGCCTTGACTTTTAAAAAATGAGTTTCAGCCTGGCCTCTAGAGTTAAAGGTACAAATTCTTATAGACCGCAGCTTGGGCTTTAGAGCAAGAGAGATATAAGGCAGCAGGTCACCAGATGAATTTTTGTCTCCAGATCAATTAATTGATCTATCTGTTATCAAGTATAAGGAATATGCAGATCATGAAAGAAAGGAAAAGAACAGGGAGCCAAGCTTCCAAAATAGCTTTTAAATACTTTTTTTCTCCTAACTGTGTCAGGGAAGAGAAACGCGTAAGAGGGGGAGGCCTCCACAAGAGCAAACTGAGGAACTATTGTTCTCTAATGACTTTAAATAAGCTTTTTAGGCTTACATGTGAATTAGAATTTTGCTCTTTCTCCTTACATTTAAAAAAAAACCCCAACAACCTCTTGATTTTAGTAAGATATTATTATATTCTAATGACAATCAAGTCTAGCTAGGTATCAATCAAAAGAACAAATCCATTGCAGAAGATTTCTGAAAAGATGTTCTGGGTTTCCAGTACAGCTGCTTCCCTTTTCAGAAGGAAGACAGAGTCATTAACCCTCAAATCCAATCTAAACTTTGAATTGCTGAGTTGAAACAAAAACTGCCTTTCAGTCTGTCTCCGTTCAGGTAAGTTATCAACAAAACTCTCCCATATCTAGCATACCATTTGAAGTAAATCCATGATAATTTCAGAGGTATCAAGTAGACACGGAGAGTGATCTAATGAGAAATTTGTATGTGTTTACCACTTATTCTGCAAATGCTGTGAAGAACAGCAGTACGCTGAGCAGCTTAAACAGACTGTATTATAATTAATGATAATAAACTTTTATGTCCTATAATGAACAACAAGTTAGGGGAGAAATTCCAGAAATATTTTTTTAAAATGTATAAAACATAGCAAATTGTGAAAAATCAGTCTTTCTTACATTTAAATTCCATATATATTTTCACAAATGACTCTAGACTTTGCCTTTTCCTGTACATATTTTCGTAACGTCCTAATTGTGTTGCTGGTCCAAGGCTGTTTACAGCAGGTGATCTTTCACATCTGTTTTTTGCTAAACTTTACAGCTTCTCGCCTGAACCAAGCTCCTTAAAAAACCATGGCTGATTCATGTCACAGTAAGCTCTTCCTTTTAATAACGCTGCTGTAGTTTTAAGACAGACACTGACAGAACAGATAGAAGGTAGAGAGATCACAGCTCACAACTACACCCTTTGATTCAAGTAGCCAACTAGATCGTATACACATAAAGACCCCAAAAGAGCAGAGCTAAAATAAATGTTTTTGAAACAATGGCAAAAATACACAAATAAGCACGAAGTAAAGCAAATCACCACCATGGTGCAGTGAAAAGGGATGAAATCTCCCATAGGCTGTTAGCAAATGCGAGTTGAATTCCACGATGCTTCTGCCTCCCAGGCAATTGCAGCAGCAAAAGAGACGGTGCTGCTTCTTCTGGGGTAGGCAAAGGCTAAATAAAATGATTCATTACAATTCTATGTCCTTCTGGCAGAGTTACAAATCCTGCATATTATTTCATTCTTAATAAAAGATTGATCTGAAACCTCCTAATAGTAATCTAGTTTCTGCATAAACAGAATTTGAGTTTCAAATTATTTAATGTGCAGAAAGTGTGTAAACTCCCTTTATACTTAACAGCTGTCATTTCACCAGCAACAAATTTGGCAAAAGCATTTCTTGGTATGGTGGGAGAGCACTGACAAAGACCGCTCGCTCACCGCGTCACACTGCTGATTTCTAAGGCAAGCTGTGCCCCAGCCAAGGGGGACAAGGTCTTACGCAGACACGGAGCCAGAGGAGATGTGAATGACTGGAGTCCCTGGAAGCCTGCTGCCTTCTACTCGCGGGGAAACACCCCTCTATTTCTAGCGTAATCACGCCTCCTCCGCCTGAACACGTTTCCCTGGTCCATCTTCTGGTTAAACTATCATATGGGAAAATGCCTTTCTTTTTGTCTTCTGCTGTAACCCCAACGCTGGTGAGAAGCACTCCGTGTGGGTGGGCGGTACGTGATTGCGAGGGAAACAGATGGTCTCGGGCTGAGAAGTCTGATATTTAACATGCTTTTATAACTACTACCGGGGGCTAAAAACAAACATTTCGGGAGGGAGAATTGTCTCGTGGTAAAACCACAGCAGAGTAAGTCAGGAAATCTCTTTTTTATTTTTAATTCCTGGCAGAGTCAGTGGCTTGCGGCGTGATCACAAGCACGCGAGAACCTTTGTACGTCCAGCGGTCTCGCCGCCGAAGCTGGTTAGCGATACCTGCCAGGGCACAGCGGGCTGCGGGAATCAATTACGTGCCCAACAGCTCTGTGCTGCCCTTGAAATGAAAGATGTTCTACAGGTGAAATTTGAATAAATACAGCAAAGGCGAGTAAAGTCCTCCGCCCTCAGCCTGCATTTATGATGAAGAGCACACAGACTAACGTGTTTGCGGAGGAGGAGGAGGAGGAGGAGGAAAGGTACACCTTGTGTTCTGCTGAGGGGTGACCCCACACCACGGCCCAAGTGGGGAATGGAAGGCGATATTCAGAATATCAGATTTTTTTCTGATACGGGTCAAGTTTCCACCACTTTTTCACCAAGAGTGCCTGTGGGTGGGGAAGCAGATGCAACCCATCCCACCTGCTCCCTGCAGAACTCCCTGCAGCCCCATTTCCCTGCCCCCATACAGGTGTAAGCGTGAAAATTCCACGTGTGTCCTTCCCCAAGGTGCGAGGTTCACAGTTTACATGCAGCGTTACGGCAGAACGTTCTGTTTTCTGCAAAGATAAACCAACGTCGCAAAGAAGGTAACATTTTAAGGAAAAGCTACTGGGTCGCTTTATAGTCTCAGGTGAATTATATCTATTAGAAAGATTCACACTTTGGAAATACACATCTGAAGAAAATAAATACAAACAAACAGTAAAGACTTTGAGGTACATTAGCTGCCAAAATTACCTCAGAAGCAAATGCTTTTAGAAGCCGCAAACATGGACAATTAGTAGCGTTTCTGAAAGCTGAAAGTCTAAATAGCTGTCAGCAACTCCACCAGCAAGTGTAAGTTATTTACAACAGCATGCAGACAGATTATCAAGATAACAGAAGCACTGATTAATTGTGTAGCCTAAACTGGCAATAAAAACAGTGTAAAGCCCTGTATGTGTGAATATTTGTTTTTAAATAGGTACCGTTACGGTTCCAAGTTTTCCTCTTTTAGCTGTTACCATTTAATAATAACCATTGAATCGAATTGCTCTTTTATTTTTTTAGAACCTCTAAAAGTAAAAACTTGATTTTGTAGATAGCGTCAAAAAGACTTTTCAAATTTCCAAGTACCAATAAGATACTTAACACAGGCTAAGAGCTATTTTAGAATTTGCTACAACAGCTACAAAATAAGACGCTGGCATCGCAATATTCTTCCGTAACAGCACAAACTTCAAGCCTAGATTCCAAAATATTTTACAGCTCTCAGTAAAGTCTGGGTGAAGGCCTTCTAAAGAATTTTTGTAAGTATGGACTTCTTTGTGGCATGTTACATGTATTAGACGCTCTTCTTTAAAGCCAATGGGAAAATGTGAAGAATTTTCACATTCGGCGATTTATACTCAGAACCTTTTCCAAGTGTACAGGACTTCTCAAAAAGGCAAGGAATAATTTACCTTCAACATACCTACCCAGCTACGAGCCAGACCTCAATAAGTTGGCAGTCTAGACACAAGAAGAACCTTAAGCCCTCACCCCATGAAAGACAACGGATATAACTGCTGTGGAACGCAGCTGGCTGTGGTTGCTGGCACGCAAAAAGTCTACCCTTGGCCAACACAAAACTACACGGATGAGAATGTCCTGGTTTTGACCAGCTCTGACAACAACCGGGGGGATCACTCAGACTGGCAGGAAAGTCTATAAAAGGCAGGCACTCGCTGTGCCCCTGAGCCCCATGCTTCACTCAAGCCCAGACACCTGACATAATTCTTCGTCGCTCTTTCTTTTCAGTAGGACCCTTGTAGCTTCTTTAAGTCAACGCCAGGTGGTTATTGTTTAGCATGTCCCCAAAACATGAAGTTGCAGAGAAACATCACACCTGCCAGAAGCACGATCCCTTCTTTACGACTGGTTATAGTCAACCCGTACCCAATTTTAGGCCGTGGGGGCACTGCTGAATATTCCTCATGCTATGAGAGTACAGACAAAATTCGTTTGCTTGGGCCATCAAAATAAGTGACTCATATACTGAAGTGAGAGATGATGGTAGCTCTTCTCTAGCAAATCCCAATAAAGAAATGTGATGACTAACGTGCTGCTGCTCCGGCCAGTGTGGCTTTCTGTAACAGTTACATGTACAGCTACTCTGCTGTCAGTTTTCATAGTCCCAGCTGGTCAACTCATCAGGTTTGGGTACGATGGGATGTGCGAATCCCCTCACATGATTAAATCTCCAGATATTCCAAATTGCGTTTATGCACAACACAGATCTTTGCTGGACATAGGCAAAGATGCCAGATTTACTGCCCCGAGTGCTAGTGCTCAGGTGTTTAATGGCCAGGGCTTTCGCTAATACCAGTGGTCTCAATGAGCTTTTCAATAGTTTCCTCTTCCTGACAAAACCAGAGGAATTTTGGTTACTGGTACACACGCCGTAAAAGCGAACCCCAGTTCTAGATCAGAAACAACTTCCACTGAGCAGAGAGATGTATTTTGTGTCTTCTTTTGACTTGCGCACACGGAACAAGACAGAATGGCAGACTCGTTGCTATGCGGATGGGTTTCTCCCCACTTAGCGAGTATCCTTAGTGTCTATTAATCAGTTGCTGAAGGCCATTTCATTAAGGACTGCGCTTAACCATATCTGCCATTCTTCTACTGTCTCTACTTACCTTTTTCTGGCAGGGACAGGGAAACACACGCACACAAAAATCATTACCAAGTAAATAAAAACTTATTTGAAAAGCAAACCTCAAGAAAGAATATTCAAGAAAGCTACTACGTTCAGTCTCACTGCTGTAGCAGTAAGAAGGTCCCTCTTGACCCACGATTTCTTTTGCCCTCACATAGGAACACACTGAGGAGTATGCAGCGCTAGGAAAGGCATCTACTCTTACAGAATAAAAGAAAAATTCATGTTCTTTGATATTTGAAGCACTGTTACAGCTTATGGAGTAGGAATACTTTGCACTATACTCTAGGTATTTGTGCATATGCATACAAAATTACTGCTAATAAAAATATGAATATATTTCAGAAGTACATATTAATATTACTTTATGAATATCTATTAGACTAGTGACATGTCCTTGCTGTTTATTAGAGCTCAAGTGAGAAGTTACTGTGTCTGATGTTGCCTGTGATAATTTATATCTCCCTAGGGATAAGGGTGCTAAGCTTTCTTCAAACCACTTATTCTCGGCACCAAAACCGACCGATTACAGCCATGTCTCACACTTTGTCTTTTAAGGATGTGGCATGTTTATTACTGCAAGAGGAAAATGACTCCTGCCATGATGTTTTAAAATCACTGGGTTCAGATAAAAAACAAAGTGCTGGCTATAAATGACAAACTTAAATTTGTATACAGCTCCTATCTCCATGGCATGTAAGCACAAAAGCCCCAGGCAGAAAAGTATTCTTTTCCTTCTCTCTCTCCTAGCAGGACAGAGGTACTGCGGAAATTTCAATCAACAGTTTGGAAAAGTTTCACAAACATTTTGCTTCTACATTAATAACTACTGGGTATTGACCTAGAAGCTATTATTTGAAATTCAATTGCAGACGTACGGTGCGATGATAAGTTGCAATCTTCAGAACCACAAGAGCAGCTAATGAGAGCTTGGTTTAGACTTGTAACTTGAAAAATCATAGACTTAGTCCTGCATTGCACATGCCAAACACGTAAATGCCATATTCACAGCAGCTTGGAAAAAGACCTCAAAACACTAAGAACAAAACCAAAACTTCAATAACCAACTATGTGCCTAAGTGTAATTAGGAAATTGGTCTTCAGCTGCAAAACGAAAATGTAACACTGAATGCATAAAGCTGTCCAGTAAAATATATTCATTGCATCAAATGAAGGATATGATAATTACAAGTACTTTCCATAAATCTGAAAAGTAATGTAATAGAAAATAAACAGCCAATAAAATATGAAGAATTTGGAAGAAAATAATTCAAGCTATTACTTCTGAAATACAAAATTATATTGGTGTCATTAATCAGTTCAGTGTTGTATTAATGAATGGAAATTAATTCCTTGTGTTTCTTTTACAAGGTAGTTTCTTCTGCAGAGTCCAAAAGAAAATATCTGTAATTAAAAAAAATTAGTGGTATACAGATTTGAAGGATTATAATACTAAATGTGAAACCCATTCTGTTTTTTTCACTTTTCTTTTCATTTCTTTATGTGATTGATTGTAAATCTTAATATATCCCGGGTAATTCGCACTGTTATGTTACACAGTATCTTATTGCACCGTACATGTAATAACAACATACCAAACATATGGTTGAGAAATACAATTGAGAAATTCCTAGACTGATAAACAGATAACATAATCACACGCAAAATTCTCACGGGTTTCTAAAATATGACAGCAGATGAAAAAAATTATAAGTTATTTTCCTTGTGCTTTAAGAAAAACAACTTAAATATTCACTTTTTTTTTTTTTGAAATAATAGCCTCGAGGCAATGAAATCCCTTAAAAATGCAAACATCTGGGAAAGGAAAAAACAAAGCACAATGGCAAATGTGTAGAAACAACCACTCAGACATGTCAAAGACGTTTCTAGCATACAAGAGAAAAAACACGGAAAAAAGAATGGTGAAAGATGTTTTAAAAAAAAAAAAAAAAAGGAGAAAAAAGACTGACAAGGGAAGGACAAAGGCACCCAAGAGGAACTTCTGTCCTAGGACATAAAAGCAGCAGCTTCACTGTTTTTGCAGTTTGCTTCAAAGAGCAATTCTGTTCTTTTTCTGACCACGTTCCTGAGTGCCTCAAAACTATACTGCCCATATTTTCTTTCCTTTAAAGTAGACTGCTCCCAACCACACTACCAGAGCGCTGGAAGAGATCCTGGGATCGGTTATCTATGCCACAGACGTTCATCTGCTCTGCGTCACGATTCCAGCTAATTCCCTCTGACCGCTCAAGCCCTTTGGGAACCCCCGGCACAACCCGAGGGCTGCTTCGCAGGGCTGCCGCGCTCCCGCCGAGGGCACGGTGCGCCCCGGAGCGCGGGGAAGGCACGTCAGGCCTACTCAGATGCTGCTGGGTGACTACTGAGGGTGCTGGCAGCACGACTATTGAATTAGTCGCTGGGAAAAATTAACTACTGAGCTTTCTCTGAGAAGATACATAGGTCCTCCACTCCAGAAGGACTCTCAGGTGTGATCTCACCTGCACGCAACGTGGGAGTCACCAAGGCAGCCGTGTGCGTCTACACATGGTAATTCTTCCTAAAAGCTTCCGTGCACTAAAGAAAACGCTGATTATTTTTCCCAGCACATCTAAACTCTTTTTATCCACTGTCCATCAATTCATCATTCATCTCGCGTGCAGGCACAAACGTGTCACTGCCACTGCAATCATATCCTGATGCCACTCTAATATTATGATCCTTCCACTTACGCAAAAAGCAGTCTTTTTACATACAGCGATGCTGTTGAAGTCCTACTTGCTGACTGCCTGTCACCTCTTGAACAAAAATACTTTCTCTAATGGGACTACCTGAGCATGAAACACTACAGAGATCGCAGTTCCTAAAACTGCTTTCAACAATTCCTTTCTATCATTAATCTCTTCAGAGAAATCTGCGATTCCAAACTTGACTTTTGGCTGTTAAAAATCTGACTTTTAAAATATTATCTAATAACATTAACAAAATTCTGAGCAAAAAAAAGTAAGAACCTTATTTTTAAAATATATTAATTTCTATACCAATAGTTAGCTTCAGCTACCTAAAATCTATCCGTTTGCACAGTACTGTGCATTATGAGCAGGAATACGAAACTGCATAAAGTAGAAAGAAAAGAAACGGAGAAAATGGTTGGGGAAAAGCATAAATCCAGATGCTAACTTTTGCACAGTGAGCGTAAAGAGCCACTTGATATCAAACTCACACATTAAAGACTGTGGCATTTCAGGTTAAGTGGGAGCATCTCACTGAGAAGTCTAGAATCAGCTACTCTCTATAGTAAAAGTGGTCAGATTTCGGGAAATGAGTGCCATTACCAGTACCAACATCTCCTTCATTTCTGCTTTTAATCCTCTTATAAGGATATTACGGTATCCAGGAGTATCTCAGTTCCCTGGGGCGGGACGTAGCCCAGCACCCAAAAGGTTAAGATTATCCTGCACCGTTAAAACCACCTGAGACTGATATTTTTCTGTATCTTTATCTCCCATTGTGCTCTCTGCAACTGCAAATTCCCCCCATAACCACAGCAGCCATCAAGAGAAAAGTATGCCGGGGTTTTTTTTGATCAATTTTCATCCCTTCTAACAGCTTTCCTGCTGCAAGAGCATAAGAGGGATCACAAGCAGGCAGGATGTTAGTTTTCGTCCCCAATTACAAAGGAACTAGACTTCTTATAAGCGTTCATGTTTGTATTTTTGCTGACCCTTCTACAGATGGCTGGAATATTCTCAGAACAGAAAAGAAGGGTTAAAGAAAATTCTGGATAACGAGGGCTGTAAGATGGATTAGAAGCATAATTTTTATTTTTTGTTTCTAAAAACATACACACTGCATAGCATTCTATTCCTTTAATGGGAAGACACTAACACTAAAAAAGAAATATGACATGGTTATTTTAATTATGTAAAACTGTAATTGGCATTTATTGCGTAGGGCTTCAGAGCGATACGAGCATGGGATGGAAAGCTGATTTTTTCATTAAATAGCTGCCCCAAGGCAGATACATTCTGAACAAAGCACCTTTTCATGAGATATACCTGTCCCATGGAGAGAACAACAAAGGGAATGAGGAAGGGGAGGTAAGAAGCCTGAACAAGGAGAGAATGATATGAAAAGAGTCCATTAGAAAAGAGAAAAAAGGATAAAAGAGAAAGTAGGAAGTGGGATGGAGTGGCATGGTATGGTCTAATAAAGGTTAAATGACTTAATCAATAAGAAAAAGAAGCCTTCAAAGGAGAAGGGGCAAAAAGAGGGAAAGGAGGAAATGAAAAGAGCACACTTAAAGGATGAGAAGATTAAAATGAAGATGGAACAAGAGAAAAAATCTCTCCAAAGAATGGGAAGGAAAAGGCAAAAAAAAAAATCATGTCCACGCATACAGATCACTTCAGGGAGCAAAAGGCTCTTGCCCCTTTGCATCTGCTGTACCGTAGATTTCACTATATGTCATTCCTCAGCACTTTTGATTGCTTAAGGAGCATTAAAAGGATGAGTCATCAGGGATGGAGGTAAAAGCGGAGGAGTCCATGACGATCTCTGCTTTCTCGTCTATACTCACCTCTTCCCTGCTCTGCCTCAAGGTGGCTGCCAGCAGTCAGGCTCAGAAAGAGCACGGAAAGCACATCTCCCTGCCTCTTTTTCCAAGACGACGGGTGGTATCAGAAAAAACTGTCCCCTAACCAGCTGCAGATGCTCCTCGCAGACTAAGGGAATTCTGCCTGCCTCTCCATAAGAGATCTGAACATTTGACAACACCAGAAATTGATACGGGGTGGCGGATGAGCAGTCTCCATTATTCATTCCTTTACTTTTCCACATGGGGGAACCGCTCTTAGGATGCCTGCTGACATCCCACAGCAGTAATGCAGCGATGGAAACCATCATTCATACTACGGTAAACAATGAATACACCAAGAAAAAGGGATCTAATTTTCTAGTGCCTTCTGTGGATTCCCAATTAGAGGCTTTGATACATTGCCGCTTGGCTTCGCTCATATCTGACAGTCACAATTAACAGACAGATACGGCGAGGGGCAACTTCTTTCCCCTCCAGAGAGTCAGGTAGTGTAATGGAAACAGCACACCATTTTAGGATTATTAACCTACAAAGCAGCAGCAGAGCTTTGCTCGGGAAGGCAGAACTCATAGCAAAGAAGCTGACTAATACTTATGTCCGTAGAGAGCATGTTTTTGAGGGGTGGAAATACTGGACGTGCTAGTACTTTTTTCCCTCGCTACTCAACATCTCCCAAGGAACCAAACAGAACTAGAGGAGCACTGATGAGGCAGTGGAAGAGCACTGAATCCTGAGGTTCCCGTACTTCATAACTCTTAAGAGCTTTTCCCACAGGCCTTCTGCAGACGCCATTGCATTGTTCAAGTCTTTGTAACCACACGAGTACACTTTTTGTATTTCTTTAAGTACATTTTAAGTTCTGTTGTAATCATGGGAGCACCGTAACAGGAACCAGAAACATAAGCATACAGTAGCTACAACCTAATTCTGTCAGGATTTCAGCCTTTATTTGCACTTGTGTAAACTCAGAGTCATTAATCGTTACCACTAAGATGAAAGGTTAGTGCATTGATTATTGGACTATTTAGTATTTGCATTTTATTATTTCTGGATCAATGTCAGACAAAAATTCTATACTACTAACCATATACAAAAACAAAAGCCAAAAATCTTTTTATCATTCTCTTGATTTTCTTTCTGCCTTCAAATTTCTTCAACTTTTAGTGGAAGCAGCATCCTATCCATAATTCCAACATACATACATAAATACCTGCTCGTTTAAAATTCCAGGTGCGAAATGCATAGTGTCTGTCTCCTGCGTTAAGATATGACAGAACAGATTAAATCCGGAGCAGGACACGATACCAGACATCAACATTGCTAAAGCACGCATGAAGGGTATGGAAGCTTCCCCAACTTCCCTAGCACGGAACTAGTACTACAGGGTACTTCTAGAGATGCGTGGTTAAAATGCTTAAGTTTAAGCATTTTATTCTTTACTAGCTTGCATTTTAACTCTGTTAAGGAATTTTCCACATACAAAGAGGAAAAAAATATCTGGTCTGTTGTGGCCATGATCATAAAAAATTACTTTATGGTAATGAAGCAAGGCTGCATCCAAAGTTCAAGACTGAATCAAAAGAACTTCCAGATAAATTTACGTAACAGAAATTTTCATCTATCTGAGTATTACTAATGACAAAGCAAGTGGATAAACCTGGGCACGCTTTACTGTTTTACTTGACTATTATTCTGCTGGTCTTTCTCTACAACACTAGCCAATTTAATGTCTAGCGAACAGTATAAATAACTGTAACAGGGGAGGGAAGAATTTCCCTTTCAGGCTCAAAACAATGCAAGTACACTGGCTGATTCCTCCACCCTGCCCAGGAATGTCCCTCGGGGCCTCCTGTCCCACAAGGCTTGCAAAGCAGTTTATTCTAGAGGGCTTTTTGGAAGCTAGGAAGGAGATTTAAAAATATCTAACCCATCCTCCCTCTCTGCCTTCGGGTTTACTGGCTTAGGCGCACAGTAGCCAGAATTCACTACAATTAGGGGAGACAACAAAGACTTTTAAACGGGAGACTAGATTAAAATAAGAAATAATCCAACTTGAGCGAGGAAGAGATCCATACGTGATGATGCGGAGCATTCTGATGCCAATTATTTTGAGTTATTCATATAAAACTGTAAACAAACAGAAAAATATTCAATATTACAAGCCAGTGATAAAAGGCCTTGAGGAAATAGATCAGGAAGGGCATCTGAAGAAAAAGACCGCCATGAATTTTGAGAACTATACATTACAGGGCATAAGTAAAAACTTTATATTGTATCTCTTGAAAAATGCATTATAAAGACTTGAGAAAGAAGTATTATCTTTGAATTAGCCAGGTAAATATGCCAAAAATGATGCATACCTAGAGACACGTAAGATCTAAAGGACTTGGAAATTGAAGCTTACAAGGGACCAATTATTGTTTCTATCAGTGTATATTTTTTATCTGAGCATTACTTGATATTCTGATGTCAAGAAGATTAACATGGTGAAGTGCTTCTTTCTAATTTTTCAGTATCAGTAAAAATTACTTTTAAGTCAATTAATGAAAACCAGACCTTTGGACAATTACCACACATCATAATCACAAGCAACTTCTTTACTAATATACCGCTGCTTTAAGAAACCGCATCTTTCAGCTTTTCCATTTTTATCATCCCCATCTAGAGTGCCTGCTGGCAAATCAGCAGCGTGTCGGAAACGGGTGAAGAACGTGAAGATATACAAGTGTGAATTTCATGAAGTCTGATGCTCCCACTATGCCATATACTTTTGGCCACTAAAACAATGTAGGTACTTAGCTCCAAAGCCCCATGTTGCACATCTCATCCCAGCAGCAATTACAGCAAGAGTCCAGCTGTAAAAACCTGATGGAGTTGCTGTGCAGATTCACAGAATCAAAAGCGCAATTCATCGGAAGTGCTTCAGTGGCTTTCTGAAGCATTTTCGATGCTGCTGTACACAGAGAGAGGGGTGCAAGGTCACCCCTATCCTCATCTGTTCGCTGCTGAACAGAGGACAAGCTACCAGAAAGTAACCCAGAGACTCAAGAAATACACCACAGACGGTATTTTAAACCTTTCCTGAACACACTACAGGACACCACTGAGAAGATTTAAGAATGAACAGAACAACAAGTCCCCTTACACCAGCTACTAGCAACAAAATCAAGGGAAAGCTTTACCTTTCTTTGAAGCTTTCTGAATGAACTAAAAGACTCAAACAGCAGCAGGTGATATTCTGTACTCAGTGATAGCCAAGTCAGCCTTCTGTATATTCAGCTATCGTATGCTTTTGTAGAAATAAATTCCGTTATACGTTGTTTGAATAAGTACTGCAGTGTTAAATTAAAGCTTTAAGAAATGCACATAAAATAATATTTGAGAGAGTATTTCATTTGGAGTCTCCAGGTTATGGCAACGATGGGCTAAGTTTACTGCTGATTGCTGCAAAACAGAGTACGTATCAACACAAAGATGAGCTGGACTGATGGCAGAATTTACAGTAACCGACTTCCTTTTAATTTGCGCGTACCCTGCACTTACAGTATTTCCAAATTGAGGTGTTTTTTTCTTATGACAACAAGTATCCTGTTACATACACAGAACTGTTCCTTTACACTGTAACTGGCTGCTAACTGTTACGGGATTTATCTTCAAGACAAGACTAGCAATAAAGAGGCAAATTAATTCAGTTTTCTGTAACCATAGCAGGGATACTAGTGTAAACATACAGAACTCCCATGGAGAGAATATTTTTAGTCCTTTGTAATAAATGATCAGCAACTTAGCAGACAGAAACATCCTTACTTTTTTTTTTTTTGTTCCTTCCTCCTGGCTCAGAGAACGTATCTCATACCTAAGAATTCTAACGATTAAAATAATTCTACCAATTACTTTGCTACATTCCAGTATGCATAGCCGAGTATGTAATGCAATAAACTATGCCTGAACGGTCTGTTTACCCCACAGCAAGTTACAAGGAAAACTCTTTCCCCTTAAAGGACTTGTCTCTTTGGAGCGCGCAGGCTGGCAAAAAGCCAAGGGGAGCTGGTGCTTAAGCAACCAAGACTGAGCAGTGCCTGTGTGCATTGCAATCTCAGCCAACCGCAGTAAATGTTATTGGAGTTTTTGTGCTGTAAAATTGCTGCTTTCATGCCCACTGCATCTGACAATAGGAATCCTTGGCCTTGCATGAGAGAGGAAGGCTGATGTGCCTTCCAGTCAGATCTCTGCATCCTTAAAAAGTAGGGTTACTACTCCTGTGTACTCCTAATGGGTTAGTGACAAAGAAATTCATGTCAATGCTACGTCCAGACACAGAGATACTAAACGGAGGAGCCTTTTGTGTATAATGTAGAAGAGCAGAGAAATTATGCTTCAAGCGTAGTCCTTAAGCTTTTAAAATCATTGATAATATTTAAAAAGATAAAGGACGTTAAAGTAAAGGTGCCAAATGTTTAGCCTTTTACTTTTCAAAGCAACTTCGAGATAAGCTCTGTTTTCACAATCACCCAATGCACATCTATTTATTTTTTGCTTAGTGACTCAAGCGCAAAATCCTCAATATTTCTCCTACGGAAGATGCGACAAGCATCTGCCAGCAGAATTTGAGAGAGCCCTGTTTACTTCCAGCGAGCAGCACGTTTAAAGCACTAAAACATCGTTCTCCAACTTACAGCTAGCCAGAATGGAGTTCAAGTGGAAGCCAAAAGCCAAAGAGGAGCCAAACCAGATTTTTTTCTTTTTGTCAAATGCTCTATTTTTTTTGCTACAGGGACTTTTTCAACACAAAGAATAAAACGTGTGTTGCAGTTGCACGACAATGACTGGAGTCCTGTATTAACCCCCACTGGCAACTTCCATTTAATCCAACAGCAACCTGGCTTTCCTCAGAAGCGCAGAAGCAGGCCCTAGCAATCATCAGCATTCAGCAGAACTAAGGAATAAATGAGGTATTTTATGTATTTGCAGAGCTCTTTTTCTTCAACAGCAACTAAAGACTCAGTCCCAGATGAAGGAAAAAACTTTTCCATAATCAACACGATTGGATAGTACATGGTACCCTTAATAAATTTATACATTTTGTACCAGGCTGGTAGACATGTGGTGCTCTCCAAAGCACCAGCTCCTTACAATGACCATGACTACACAAACTAATTTCAATTCAACTAAAACAAACAGAAATTTAAATGACTGACCAGGCTTTCATAGCTGGGAAAAATGCATGACTTTTTTTTTTTTTTCTTCTTCTTTAGAAAAACAAACCCCAAACAAGAGCAGCCTAAAGACTATGAAACCACAAGACTAAAAATAAATAAATAAATAAATAAATAAATAATAAAGATTTTATCAAACCCCACAACCTTCAACTCATCCTGTGTTTCTGGAAGAACTTTTGTGGTCCCAAAGCTATCAAGGCTCTATGAGCATTACAGCTGATAAGAAGGGCTTGTAAAACTGTAAGTTCAGGCTGTTGTCACTGAGTGATGAACAAATGGGAGCACGTGTAAGATCTTTACTGCTCTCCTCCTAAATAAGGCTTTAAAAAAAAGATTCTGTATTGTGGTAGAGAGTTAAAAGTATTAGAACTTTCCCTGAAAGAAAATAAAAAAAAAATCATAGATAACAGACTTTAATGTGACGATGCGAGACACTTGTGTCTGATCCTGACCTCACACAAGTTATTTGCTGTGCGCTTGCCCGCTGTTTGTACCTCTGGAAGTCAGCCTAAGCAGTAGCTGGGTAAAGTCCTCGGCTTTGTGATTTACAATGAATATAAACTCTCTATGTGACTATTTCCTTCTCCTTTTACCTTCTGTATTACAAATTAACTTCTACCATAAACTTGTTAGAGCCTACTTTTCCCCACAAGAGCAGTACACCCTCGTTCCTGATCGTGACTTCAGGGTTCTTCCGTGAACAAACTGCGACAGAATTTAAATTCAAGCTCCTTATCTTGCAATTAGAAATGTCTGTTCTGCAATCAAGCTAGTCAAGGCAAATGATGTGTGTGCAAGTACTGGCAAGCAGGGAAGGGATGCAGTTTTGAGTCTCATGTTCATCTATACTGGCAGGTACGTGTTTGTTCAGTTTAAGCAATCTGACATTTGGATGCAGCTTTCTTCCTTCGATAAAAACTGTATTCTGCTTTTATATTTCACTGTATTTCAGAATCAATTTATCTTCACAGATTTTCTTAACTTGCATGTTTTTTCGTAATATGATTTTTGCTGGCGAAGGGAGGAGGGGAGGAAATGTCTCTACATCAGATCATATCCGCAGTACGATACACAGTTGGCAGGTTGTCCCATCTGGCATGCATTCGAGTATAAGACGGATAATTTGTCACTCTGAATCCTTTGATTTGTGAAGAGGCCGAAATCATCTTTGGAAAGATATTTTGCAGCTAATGATACAGGAGGTGTGGGGGAGACTGTTCTTTGAAGGCTACAAAGGCCACAATCTGAGGAGAAATAATTGGTCTTGGCTCTTCTATTAAGTAACAGAGATCGAAAACTACAAAAATCTTTAAGAGAAAAACATGACTTACAACAATCAGACATGAGAACTAATTGCCCACCACTTTGCAAAATTTGATTTTGGAGGGGTGAGGGTGAGATTGGGGAACTGTAATTTGCTCTTGGCAAACAGACTGAATGCTTAATTAAACTGAACAAATGTACATTTTTGTACATTAAGGGAATGATGTTGACAGAAGTTTGGCTTAAAAACCAAAGAAAGAGGATAAAAAACAGATTCATGAAATTGAAATCAAATATCAAAAGGGGATCAAAAATGAACTGGCTAGCATTCAAGACACAATTTTTAAGTTTTTAAAGCAACTATATTTGCCCCAAGCACGTGGAATCGATAAATTTGTCGATCTGTACCTAAAGGATATTGGCCTTCCTGCACTGTCTGATTTTTGAGTGTAAGAAATGGAGTGCTGCTGTAGCTACCGAGGAAGCCTGCAAGCGCTGCTACACAGGGCTTGAAATACAACAGTCCCTGGCCTCAGAAAAAAGTCAGCATGTGTTTTTATAGCACGAAATTACTCTGTATTTAGAGAAAGCTTGTCAAATATCTCTACTCAGCATCACAGGCATTTTGAATTTATGGGTATCAAACATTTTTGCTTACAAAATATTGCCAGGAGTATGCACGTGCGCAGAAGACACTGGCAGTTTTCATTGAGAACAGGCAGCCTTATTTTTTAATTTTACAGGACATAAAATGGTCCAGCAAGTGGGAAGGGAAAGTGTCTGTTTTGCAAACGATTTATTGTGGAAGGTGTGGACAATTTCAGAGTGAAGTCTGGGCTACAGGACAAATTGTAGTTTTCCGTTACATTTAAAAAATCATTGCAACGTGCACAGTGCTAGTGAAACACACTCACCATGGCTTAGTACGATAATCTCCATTATAAACTACAAACTCACGCATACCTGATTTGAAATGCCCACAGGTATTACTAGAAAAGCTCCAGGATGTCACCTCAGTCCACCGTCTCCTAAGCAAATGTAGGTTTGTCCTCAGCAATAGGACCAACATTTTTATTTATTTTAATTTCATGTTACAAAGTGAGAGATCTTCTGTCACTTCCCTTGGGATAGACTTTAGATATCTTAATGTAGTTCACTGTTAGCTAGTTTTTCCTGACAACGTGCCTCATCTTCCCTTTCCTTGTTTTCATCCTATTGCTTTTAATTGTATCTCTACATGGTACACAATACTCTACTCCATCTTGGGTTATTGGTTTCCCTTTGTCAGCACTTAATTAGTGTTTAGGTTATGCACTGAGTCAAAGTTTTACTCTCTTACCTATTCCCATATATTAATACCTCTAACTTCCTAATTGTTTTCATCAAAACATGTCTGAACAACAGAATGAATAGCAAAAATTCTAGAAGTAGTAAGAGAATTTGACAGGAACCTTGAAAAAGCAAGAGGCCCAAATTCAAAACTTATATTCCATTGACGCGATGTCTATGATCCCCTCTTTGCAGATGTATTTGCATACCCCGCTCAAACGGCACGGGTCAGTCAGACCATGTTGCGGATTTATGTCTGATTAAAATCCTCTACCACTGTTTTTCCTCAGATTTTCCCTGAATATTCTGCATCTCAGACCAGCTTACATTTTTCAGTTCTAATTTCACTTCATTAGTTTCTGGCCATACAATTAATGATCTCTCCTTGTCCTTTTCTATTAACATTTTGTCCCCAGTTGGCACTCAGAACTCTCACTATTTAGTATCATTAGGAAATTTTATTAGTGCCATTTTTACTCCTTCATCCATATAACTAATGACAATGTTAAATAAAACCAAGATTATAGCATATCCCCATGATGTTCTTCAACACAAGTCCTCCTAGTTTGATCTATTATTCTTAATTTATTATCACAGACTATTTCAAACCAAACAGGTCTGAATTCATTTTTCAAGTAACATGTCTTAAGACCAATGTCAGACCTGAAGACAAATTGTATATACTGATACAACAAAGACAAAACTTAATTTATCATGAGTTATGAGATAAGAGATAAAAAAATCTCATTAGACAATGTGTAAGACAACAATGAAAATAAGGTGTGTGGATACCCACAGAGCTTCCAGGCAATTCAGATGGATTGCCAGTTCTCAGATGATGAGGAGAAAAAAAGCAAATTTACACTTCACCCAAAAAAGCCCAAACAGCTCTTAAGCATTCAATCTCATGTTTGCGTTTCCTTCTCCCCTACCACTCCCCCCCGCCTTTTGCTCCCCAATAATCAGCATTAAACCGCTGTTGATTACATGGCAGGTGACAGCCTGGCTGCTAAGTTCTAGTTCAGTAGCACATGCAGTTTCCCGTGTGGAGTAACTACGGCAAAGCAGGGATGGAATCAGGGCTGGGAAGTGGGAATCAGGGCTGGGAAGTGTTTTGTGGACACTAAAGCAGGGCTGCCAGAAAGTCACATGAGGTACTTCCAAGATGTTGGCTAGGACTGACTCAGTTTGCCGTGGGTCTTTTCAATATTCACAGGTTATTTCCAACCTTCTCACAAGCCAGTGGGGTGTGAAGGGGGAAATCACATTGTTCTCTTCCTGCCCTCACAGGAGCACATGCAAGAGCTGCAAAGGAGGAAAAGATACCTTGAAGTCCCTTGCCTCTTCCACTAACACAAATCCCTGGGTGTACCTCCATTCACACTTCAATTTCATGCTTCTGCTGGGAAGGAAAAGGCAGAAGTGGGGAGAAAAGGAAATGACAGATTGCTTAGCTATGGTGGTTACACTTTAATTGAGCTATCTAGGCAGAAAAATAAAACATGATAGTTGAAGGGAAAGTCTGAGTTTTAACAAAAAAAACCCTAATAAAATTCACACCTATGCTTTGCATGTGTGTTGCATCTGGTCATTACTGCTGCCACTCTTCAGCATTTGGCCTGTATTCTCTCAGGTGCTCGTACAAAAGCAGAAGGTTCCGACTTTGGCTTCTTGACACTGCGGCATGATAAAACAATAATCATTTCTGTATGACAGATACTTTTGTATAAGCTCTC